>CM037783.1:28514867-28564867 GCA_021229015.1 Solen grandis | reverse complement strand
ATTGTAGTAATGTTATGTTTAGTTTACATCTCTTTAACATGTATGTAGCACACATTTTACTCTTCAGTCCGAAAAATTTAAACTGATTTTGGAAGAATAATTGGCTGTAAAGTTTTGGGGAAACATGTTCATAATATGTATACAGTCCATTCGTGAGGCTTCAAAGATACACCGGACCATGTAAATATTTCGTGCTTTCATTTCGGTGTATTGATCTTTTGTTTACTGGAAACCTTCACTGTTTTAGTACGCTATTTTGTTGTAATGTGCTCTCGTATATCATACCTGTCTACTTTGGGTATTATTTGGCAACTCATGAAGTGTTCAAGTTTTACACTCTGTGCATTTTTTGTACATTTGTTTGACAATTGAAGGTACGAGAATATTACCTAACGGAATTGTTTTATAACTGTAAGTTGATAGATTGAAAGGCAAACTTAAGTGTTTGTTGAATTATAGAAAAGACATGCTACGTAACACGATATAGAAGCAAATGGCAGTTTCAATGGTGATCTTACTTCTTTAGATTTGACTTTCCTATAATTTTTTCTCGACAGTTATGATACTTTGCAATCGCAAAGTCATCCGAGCTAAAGATGAGTTATTGTGATTACCCTGTGTCGTCAACTATTTTCTATTAAAGATATCTCCTCTAAAATCAGTCGGTAAAAATGACACCCTTCACAAAAGTTGCTTTACCAACATTAGGTCCTTAGTTAAACTAAGTTGAAGTGAAAGCAATATGTTTGTAAAACTTCTCATCTTTCAACTGCAACTGGCGAGGATTAAATGTCTCATATTATGATTTTTTTTTTTTCAAACAGATAAGATTTGTTCAAATTTAAACTATGCATAAGGATTGATTTCTCTTATAAAAGTCTATATACACTATATAGATAATATCAAATTCTTCTACTTGTGTTTTATACGACTACTAATGATAAACCCATTGTCTCCTACCATAATCGCTTTAAAAACCATTGTTAATCTCTTGAAAATTGAGACCTTCAGATGGTAAGCCTGTTCTGTTCATATAACCTGTATGGAAACTTTAAAAGTCTTTGTATCTGAAATTTACATCAGGTTGCTGTTGAAGGTAACCAGGTAATTTAAACTAACCTAAATTGTTTTAACAAGGCGAATGGTACTCCAGTGAGCGTTCTAGGGCCACCATGGCCCTCTTGTTTCTTTTCTGGTTTGGCTTTGGAGGGATTTTCATTAAGAGATAACTGAAAATGTGTTGGTGTAAATATATTTATAGCAAAATAGATACGTTTTCTATGAATGCATAATCTGAATATGATAATTTATAACTATGTACGTGATTGCAGGTTGTTTACGTCACAGCCACGTTCCCGTACCTCGTGCTCGTCATCTTTTTCTTCCGGGGAATCACACTGAAGGGATTCGATCGTGGACTGGAGTACCTGTTTGTTCCAGAGGTAAGCACGTGGCCCAAACAAATCTTGAATAAATATGCTTTTGCAACATTAAGTAAAAACAATCCAATAAAAGATGTGTGCGAAGTAAGCATACCGTCTGGATGTCTATATATATTATTAACATACATTTTAAATGTAATACGGTTGTTTTTCCTAGCATTCGGATTATCAGGCTGCAAAAGCTTACATCGCGTCCTCAAAAAAATAAAGAAAATAAAATACAAAAGTTGAAAATAAAAAAAAAATGCCGACGTATCGACGCTGGCTTTGGAGATATTAGAGGGAACAAACAACTTTTTTATTATTCACATAACATATTGAGATGGTCCCTATAACTGACGTTCGCACCTAATAGTTTCGTCCAAGCTAGTGAAAGTGATTCCAGCATAATTACAACAGGATTAAGTCGAAGATTTACATTTCACAACTCGTGTTCTCATACTGAAATGATGTTATTGTTGTTACCAGGAAAAGTACGAAAACGGCAAGCACCTGTGTGTAAAACTAAATTTTGAATATCGGAAAACATAATGACATCTGTAATAATCATTATCAAAGACAAACTCAAGAAAAGACGAGAAACATATCTATATATATATATAAATATTCTTTCCTATACAAAACTAATCAAAAGGCAAAAAAAAAATTAATTAAAAACCGTATCAGGAACAGTGCCCGGAACAATAAAAAAAAAACAATTTTAATCCACCCACACACATTTAATACCATTTCCTCCCAAACTGGTCGTAATTTTTTCATATCTTCTTCCAATTTCTCTCTTGTTTCATGTTTTAAATTATTATTGATTGATCAGACTACACTAATTAGAATATTTTTTATTTGCGTTTTTATCATTCGATTATTAATCAACCAAATTTGATTTTCATAACAGCAGCCAAATGAAAGAAATAATGGCAGGCTGACACGACATGTGTTGACACTGAAATGCAATTAACTCAGGACAGTTCATTTAGCTAGAGTGCATGACTGTTTTAATTCAAATTAAAACAGTGCAGAAGGAAATATGAATCGAGAAAAATGATGTGACAAGAGGCAGTAAATTTAAGGGCATTTAAACGAGGAACTTCTAGGGCGTGAATTTTTCTGAAATTTTATCACCATCCAACATAACCTAAAGAATAAAACATATAGAAATGTAATTTATATAGGTTAATAGGTAAAATAACGACAGAAAATTTATTAACAGTGTGATACGTAGTGAAATTTTCACTGAATGCCTGATGACGGTCATGAAACACCAGCTTCTTCCAGAGTGAGGACTAATATCAGAATGTTTTCTCTTTGGCTGTATCATGAGGATTACACTGACTATTTAAATGTACAAAATCTAGAAATACAATACACTTTTATGTATAAACAACCTGATTAAGTAATCACAGGTTTTAAGGATGCCATAATGTTAATATTTTGGATTGTTTTGTATAGGTGTGGACAATTTAATAAATATTAAGATATTCTGTTCTATAGTAAGGTTAAAAAATAATGTTCAGCTTTTTCAATTCCATTTAGACAACCACATAAAGGATCTTGTCTCAGATGCTTTAAAAAGGGTCTTCATATAAGTTGCTGCATTTGTTTCTTAATCTTGCATGATGTATTAGTAAGTATGTATTCCAATATAGAAAATATCTGGAACTTTTTCAGGCTTTGTCTTGGAATCATTTTTTTTTTCTCTTTAAAATGAACTATATGTAGGGTTGTTTATGTCTAAATCAAGATGAGGAAGGTATGCAGGATTTTTGTTCCAGTGAGGTGTTTAATTGGTAAGCTCTCAAAACATTGTTCATTTCTTAAATCATATAGTTAGTTAGACCTTTCACCAACTAAAGAAGCAGATCTGTTATATTTTGTGAAACAAGATTGTTTGACACTTTATACATAAAATAAACCTTACAATTAGCCCTTTTTAAAGATGCTGATCTAGTAAGTCTAGTTAAAATTCGGGCAGCCTCGTTTTGTATATTTCCCAAAGAATCTAAATAAGGAAAAGTTATAGCCATTCCAAACAATAGAAGAATATTTAAGGTTGATCCTTATGTATAATAAATAAATTTGATTTGGAGCAGAGCGAGTAAGGGCATGATTTTATAACGTATGTTGCAGCTCTTAAATTAACATTATTATGATCATTGTTTGTGTTTATTAGTTGTATTAATTCTGGCTCCATCGAAGAATAAACACTGTTCTTGGTTTTCTTTTCCAGGGGAAACTGATTCTGTCTTTTTTTAATTGAAATTTAGCCCATGCTGCTATAATATTTAGGCCATGTTTAATAATACCCTCTGTATCTTGTATTGAAGTTGCTGAGTATACAGGGAACTGTCATCGGCATATAACCTGGTAAGACTAAGTAAAGATTCAGTCACGTCGTTAACATAAATAAGGAATTAAAATGGCACTGATAAAGTAAAGTGATACTGATAAAGTAAAGTAAGTGCCATCTGCTAGATCGGTGGTCCTACACGCCTGTGTACTCGGGGTGGCTTGACGTTGCTTTATGATGGAAACTGCATTGCAGCAGCACAACAAGGACCAAAGCGTTATGCTGTTAACATATACGTCATTCAAAAACAAATGTAACAACAGCTGCAACTTTCACCTCATTAATACCCTCGGCCCCCAAATTATCCAATAATTCACCTATAAAACAATGATGGGTGCCGTGGCGAATGGGTAGTCCGATGGAAGAGGTGTCATGCCGGCTGGAAGGTCAGGTATTTTCCAAGGTTTTCCCTTGCCGGAGAACTGGTTCAATTCATGAGCCGTCTAAGAGGATTAGTGTGAACTGTAAATACGTTTTCCCAGTCGACATAACATTGATAAATTTAGTTTAAGAAGATAAGGTTTGTATTTTCTTAAAAATATAAGAGAGTGTATAAAACACCAAAATTATCTATAATAACATATTTTTTGACATATTAACAGTTACATCATAATAAATTTGATCCAAGATCGAATTCCTTACACTATTTGGTTTACAAATTTTTTCCCAACATCTGTAAAATGAAATTCGAGGTGCTCACTGAAACTTAAATGAGACCATCGCCTATATTTCCATTAAGGTTTCATTAAGTATGGAAATAAAGCGTGCCAGGCAAGCAATTTAGTGGGAGGCACAGCATGAACACCCCATATTTTTTTTCGCTTGTTTTAGCTCTATGACCTCTGTAAGCTGAAACATGAGTTGAATTAGGGTAACCAGACGTGACATTTCCTACGGTGTTTTCTTCTGTAGCATCACTTTGTATTTGTATGATTCGTGATAAAGTACGCGGAGGATAAGACAGCAAGTGACATTTTATAATGATTTATGGATGATAAGGATAATTTCTTGTACATACAGATTCAGGTTTATGTTTTGACCATGTTTATGCATATTCTAGTTCTTCTTTGGAAATTAATGTCATTATATATATTTCGTCAAAATCTGGTAATATAAGGAAATGAAATGAACTTGGCCCAAGGTAGAATTTATTGCCGTTCAGAAATGAATTTACTTGAATTAGGATATACATTCATATGATAATTATTGTTTTATTTCCTAAATGTTTTGTCATCATTTCCATCTCAGTGATGTAAGGAAGTGAATGAACTGGGTCGTTTTGAAATGAATTCATAATATGTATTTGGTTATAACCTCTATTTACTTGCAGTTGGTTGTAAGTATGTATGTTTCATGTAATACCATCAATATATCTTGTTATGATATTGTCTAATCAGTTGGCTCACCTTATAAACTGTTCGGGAAATATATTAGGTATAAAGTGAAGTTGTGTTTATATGTGCAATTAAATGAAGCTTAAGTTTAATATTTGTAGTCTTACATTTCATATTTGCAGGGGCGTATTTAAGGGGGGGGGGAAGCGACGTATCCCCCACCCCTAAACTATATAGTACTCACCTCAAGTTTGTGGCCAATTAGAAGCTCTAAACATTCTATTTATCAGCGATTTATTCCAATAGAGGTAAAAATAATCTCTTATTCGTTTCTAACTAAATAGCACCGCCGTAATATATTTCACACCTATTTCTAAAAACAAAATGGTTCGGTTATAAATAATTCAAAAAAAGTTAGGGAAATTTGACATGGTTTTATGAAAAAGGCGAATTTAAACTTAAGCGTAGAGACAATTTCCGATCCAGTGGATTCCAAACGCGGAAGATACTATAGAAAGCGGACACAGTCGGAAAGGAGACCGTATAAATTATTTGTTTATTTAATGGCTTTGTGTTCAGAAAAGGTTGTTAAGTGTTAAACTTGTATTCCTAAGAAAGAAAAACAGGGAAACGCTGTTAGGTTATCGTATAGTAATTTTGCATTATTTTACGTATCTTCGACTCTAAATATAACATTAGTACTGATTAATACTGAAATTTTTTAACTTAAATGTTTTATATAACATATTTAAGAGTACAGTGTACAAGGTTTAGAATATAATGGAAATCAGTCCTTATGATCGAAAGGTCATGTTATTTCGTTATATGGTTTAAGGTGAAAATACCGTGTGTTTTTTTTTGTTGTTTTTTTTTTTTTTTTTTTTTGGTGTTTTTTTTTGCAAGCAGCCCTTTTTAAGTTTAGATCCTTGTAACCTTAAGTACAAAAATTGATATTTCCTTACGGGGTTTAGATTACAAATGCCTTTTGTAAAGTTAACGTCAACAAAATATACTGTTTGTCTGTATTTGTTTCCCCAAAATGCATGGTAACCTTATGTTTGTATATTTTTTACACTTAAGTCCAGAGAAGAAAAAAAAACATTACGTAGGTTTCAGTATTCTGCTACTGTAAGTTTTTTAAACAACACTCAAAATATGTTCTTTGAAATTTTAAGAAAAAACATCTATTCCGAGGTATGATAAATCAACATGGTATCATGTTTGACATTTATACCTTATTCATACAAATCACATTACTCTTAAGTTTTTATTTTCCATCCATTATACTATACAGAAACACACAAAACCAAGGTTTCAAAGGATTATATCAAAGTTTGGTCAAAACATTTGTAAGGTGACTGTTCGATTTAGAGCATTTTCTAAAACGGGCTCTGTGTGTGAAAGAGAGAGGATAGAGAGAGAGAGAGAGAGAGCTCGTATCCTTCACAAAGAAAAAGCATTAAACAAACGTCAAAGGCTAAAGTTATTCCGAAAACGCTAAAGAAATTATTGTGGTGCCGAGAAATTGTAGTGGTTCACTCTCATAACTTTTCATGGCCTCCGTGGCTGTATGGTTGAAGTCACTGACTTTCTTTCACTTAGCTCTTCATCGGTGTCCTCAATCGGGTCTCTTTATTGGACAGTGTTCTAGATGGCAGATGGCTGTGAGTCTCGGTGTCCTCAATCAGGTCACTTTATGGGACAGTGTTCTAGATGGCTGTGAGTCTCGGTGTCCTCAATCAGGTCACTTTATGGGGTAGCGTTCTAGATGGCAGCTTGATGCGTTCTGTACACTCGGGGTTTTCCTCCGTCTGTAACTAGTAAAATGCCCCTTTAAAACAGAAATACTGTCGCAACGAATGTTAACTCCTCATAAACAACGTTTTCTCTTATTCAACTAAAGTCTTACCAGTATCTAGATAAGCATTTAGTAATCTGATTACACACTACTTTTCTCCCTAAAACTCCGTTTTTACAATATTACAAACAACGTAGATGTCATCAGTCATGCCAACAGCAAGAATTATATTCATTAATTAAATAAAGATCAACCCCATTCTGATCGGTGAAATATAAGACATTAAACTTAAACAAAACCGAATACCACCATGTACTAACTTTATATTTACCAAAAATATTAGCTTATGAAAGGGTATTACACATTCGGAGATGAAATAATGCACACCGTGTCAAAATCTTTAAAAATCACCAAACTACCATTAAACCTGTTTCGCAATCGCGTACTCATTATTGACGCTTGAAGTTCGTTTTAAAATGACCATAAAATGTTGGCCGATAGCCAAAGTACAAGCAAAACAAATCACTTTCCGATACGGTTTCTGTTCATGCTATCAATATTCTGACAGGCTTTTATAGCGAACTATAGTACGTCCTTAATTATGATCACGTAACATAGCCAGGAAATCACAAGCAATTTCATAGGGTTAATTAAGAACTTCATTGTGTCTTGATGACGATAATTGTTTTTCCAGTGCTTAAGTTTACAGTAGAGTGCGTTAACATTAACTTCTAAATATTTCGAAAATATTAACACACAATAGCGAGTTTGGTGTATATCTCTTTTATCTGAACTGGTGTGACAAATTATATCAGAACAGAAAAAAAGGTAATTGAAAATTGAATCCAAAGTATCAAGGAAGAACATTTCAAAATAGAACATTCGTTTCAAGACGAATAGTACTTCTTAAGCAAACGAAGTGTTTTCCAGAGCAAATCAGTTACATCCACTGAAACCAATTATCAAGAAAATCATAAAATAGTTTTATTAAGATGTTCATTAGCCACGAGAAAATACATGTGCCAGTATGCGCTGCCCTTTGTGCGATTTTAAGTGTTCATTTCATGTAAAAATAAAAAATAATATTATAACGAATACAGGTGATGTCACTCAGCTCGTCTAACGTAGCAAAGCGACACCATGTGGACACGGTGTACGAAACAGGACAGGATAATATACATACGCAAAATATTTCAATTTGATATTAGGTAGTAATAGCTTGGCGGCGTTATTTAACCCGGCAGTCAAGGTGAGCTATTAATGCCACTTCCTTTCTTCCTATCAATTAACAGTCTGAAGCACCTTTATCTTGAATTCTGTTTTTCAAGTCCTGTAACAGCGGCTGATTTACTTCGTTTTAGGGTCGTATTAATCCTCCTTTTAAACTTCAAGCTGCATTTGGCAGCTCATAGTTATAACACCATTACCGTTGTCTAGACACTTTTTGCGCCGCTATGGATTTATTAGTATCAAGAAAAATCATATTAAAAACCAAGAAACACCGGCAATCTTAAATTAACTTACAAACTGTTCAGACTTTCATTAAAACCAAGAGATCGACACATGGTCGAAACTTCCAAGTCCGAAACCAATAAACTATAAAATATCCGAAATATCATTATAAAAATCTCATTAACTTTCAAAAACTTACACCTTGAGGGGAAACCTTGGCTTAAATCGTCTAAACGATTCCAAAATACAATTGTCGCATGTATTCAGGAGTTTCAAACCGTGGGCGGATGTGACGTATTGAAGAAAGTTACCGAAACATAAATCATACATTGCGTTTAGACAGTAATATAAATACTTTAGACTGGTTCATCTCAATATACTTAAAACACGGTACGAACAGTGCAATAAGGAAAGCAATCCATCATGAATCGATATCTACTAGTCACATTTGATTTATATTTACTTAGCCTTTTAAATCACCGTATGTTATGCTCTTAGCTGTGTGTAAATTTCTGCCTGAACGATAAAACTACAAACGACGCCCATGAGAACTGTTTGCCAGTGGAATTATGATGCAGTGTCCTGGTACGTTTTCCTTGAAGCAAGACATAAAGCATTTCAGTAAAAAATGCATCGACAGTCTCCTGTTAAAATCTGAAATGAGTTATTTTTAAATGCATCAAACGTAAGTCAATGTGTGTGAAACATGCAGATAGCAGATTATGTACATTTTATCCTTAAAAAGGAGACAATCAAGAGTTCCTTGTGTTACTTGTTTCAAATTCACAAAGAAACCAAAGTAAAAATGAAGACAAAATCAGAGATTTATTTATGTTGCAAAGGACTTTACTGGATTTGGTCTATGAAAACATGAATCCATAAAAACAGTCATGAGATAATTTCGGCGTTTGTTTCTCTTCTTCAAAATATAATCTGCATATTGGCCTCGCTTCATATTCAAGGGCCGGAAATGAATACAGGACGTTCAGCTTTGACAGTGGAGTTGAGGGGGAATAAGTTTTGTGTATTTTGCTGTTGTTTTTAAGTAGATAAGTGTTTTTGCCAAAGCTCTACAATTTCTTAGTTTGTTCTTGTATGAACTCTTTCCATATTCAGACACAGTTTTTACTTTTTATTGTCATTGAAAACTTTTTTTTTATTTATTATAACAATACAATTTCACAAGTGTACAATATAAAACACAAGATTATGCATTGCGTTGTTATATCCAAAACGTACGATTTCAAAATCAAGTGATACGTGTATACCTTTTCATAATAAATAATTTGATAACCGATTTCACATATACTGAGTTTCTTTACATGACCAGAATAAGTGTTCAATCGTTTCAGCGTGCATATTGCATAAAACACATAACTGAGATTCTTGTCAAACATTGATACATTATTTTAACTTTGACATTCCTCAGATAGCCATGCACCCGACTTTCGTGTTCTCGTAAATTTAAACAGCAGCACCATCAGATTGCATTAAAATCTAAAAGCATTATATCGTTTGTAGAAATAATCATTTGTAACCGATAACACTGAAAGAAATACACATCGCATATCGCATTATATATATATATATATATATATATATATATATATATATATATATAAATTCCGGTTTAACAAGGTATTAAATGTATACCACATAGATTTTTTTTTTGTTTTTAGACGCGCTTCTTTTAAAGTCTTTTTACACAAGGAAAATAAAGAGATCGTTGAAACAAAAACGATAAAGGAATAAATAATTGCAAGTAAAATAATTTATAGATATATCATATAAGAATACAAACGTTGTGTTTAAATGTAGTTTTTACCCATAACTTTATTTCAATCCTCCATAAATATGAAGAGTACAAATTTCAACAAACATAGAACATGAAGTATATACAGATATAATATAGCATATCACAGCACAATTAACTACATACTGTATATGATGTAGTTAACACTCTGATAAAAACTTATAGTATTGTTAATCATATATAATTTTATATATATAATAAACAAAAATACACATACACACACCATACATACACATACATATTATATACATAACATACATATACACATATATACACATATATATACATATACATACACTCATATACACAATTATACATTCAGTTTAAGATTTGTCACAAAATCATATTAATAATATACATTCTTTACATTATTTCTTTTTCATTTTTTTGTATGTAATACAAATAAATGTATTATTACATAGAAATTTTTCCATCTCTATGTAAAAATATTCATCATGTTAATTCTTTTGTTAGAAAGGAAATCATGTTAAACATTTACAATAATATTTTGTGCGCACCTACATTCACAATGCTCTGACCCAGGTGAAGATTATTGAATTATTTTTTTTTGTACAGTTCCTAATGAATCATATTACACAAAGCTCTTGCCAAAAATTCATTATTAAATGTCAGTAGAAAATAAACAGCTAACTTAGTCATAAACACACACTGGCTATGAGCATCTTGCTTCATCGTTCTGATATATTCCCTCAATCCACAGTTATCTATAATAAAATCCCAGAGTGTGCCTCTTAATTCGGTGACCCTGTCAAAAAATTGTATTTGGTGTACAATATAATTGCCTGTTCGCAAACCACACCTTCTACATATCCTAACAAAAGGTCTGGAGATTAAATGTCCAGTAATAAACAACAAACCTCTGCAGTACGGGTTTAAGTCAACATATTTTTATCTTAGAAATAGTTGTGTATTAAATTTCAAGATCCATTATAAATATGAAATATAATACGCTGTAAGGAACTTTGGTACATGTCAAAAAGTGGATTTCTTTTAAATAACCGCATTTAGAAATAGAGGAAAAACTTAATTTTGTTTGCTTGTTTTAAACATATTTTAATTGTAGTCTTCTCTTTTTTTAATTTGCAAAAAATTATTGTAACAAACAAAAGACAAAAATGTTGGTTTCAAGTTCATTTTGTGTACGCTGTGAAAATTGCATCATTGCATTTCCTGTTCCACTATAAATGTGCAAGCGTGATCTAATAACTTTCTAAGAATGTTGTAATGTTTGCCCGCGTGCGTTAAAACCAATATTTTCCACAGTTAAGGTCGTGTTTTTAACGGCCAGTTAAATTGAGACGACTAATATTAAAGTGAAATGAAATAATCTTTAGACAATTTCGTTTTGATAGAATGCATGCCTTTTATAAATTGGAAATAAAACAGCGAGAAATAAATTAAATGTGCTTCGAGCAACAGCTTGTAACGGGCATCAATTTCTTTATCTGGAGTGAGATAAGATTGGTTTGGGATAAATCAGTTTTGATGGATAAATAACACGGATATTATTCATGCTTTACCAAGTTGTCATTTTAAATGTGTTAACAGTTCACAGTTCATATGCCAGTTATCGTGGTGATGGAATTTTATAGAAGCTACAGCATAATGGTTGCATACCAACTTTGACACTAGAATATCATCATCATCATCATCATCGTCATCACCATCATCATCTTTTGGAGGTACATACAGTATATGTATTCTTAATCTATGAGTTCATCTTTGCGACTTACTCTGTCGCAAATGTAACAGTATTTAAACACAAATGTAACAGTATTTAAACACAAATGTAACAGTATTTAACATTTACGTAGTTCAAAAGGAAGTATTTATTTTTCAAACTGGCCCATTCTACCCCAAGATGCTTTTGTGTTCTTGGCTATATGACTGGAATACTGATTCAAAACCAAATAAGCAGTTGATGTCATGTGCGTCATTCGACCTTATAATTATCCAGTATCTTTCCCCATACAGCGGTAAAGGATACCATGGCTATGATGTTCCAGTGTTTATATTCATTTTAATACGGATTTGATGGTCGTGAAGCCGATACCTGCTGGAGACGAGAAATCTTAATAGAAGTACTAGTCCAATCTTTGACAGACTGTGGGAAGTCAGATATACAATATTGTATGAGCAAACAGAGGAGACCCCGATCAGACAGCTCCCCTTTGCCAATGAGTCAAAATGAGGTCAAAAATTAAAGAGACTTTCGAAGAGATCACTTAAAAAATGCCTATTCTTATTATTTTAAATGCAGTAATGTTTCAACTACTAATACGAATTTTATTAATCATATATTAATCTTTTTTTTTTAAATTGTGGGACTGAGATGATAAAATTTGAAAATGAGTTGAAATAATTCCATTTTGCTAGATTGCAAAACTTCTATTAGTTAAATAAAAAAGCGAAAAATAAATGAAATGAAATATGATTCGAGAAAGAGCATGTGACAGGCGGCAATACTTGACAGTTATTTCATCATGTGTTGCCTACGTTAAGATTGCTTTGCTGTTATTTGAAATGGATTAGTATTAATTAATAAAACTAGTGAATAATGTTAATAAGATCAAGCGTATTCGTGCCTAACCACGTTGAAATTTCAGACTGTTAACAATTTCTTTGACGACGATGGATGGAACATTCAGTATTATTGCATTAAAACTATGGCAACATTGAAAATAAAACGACATAATCAATTAATCAACTTGTTCATAAAGGAATATATACCAATTACTAATTCATTGAAATATCTTCAAGTGGTATATCCGTACGCAGTTAAAAAGCATTTATCCACATTTTAATATATTTATATAATGCTTAATGGTATGAGCGAAGTAATGTACAATAAACTATTGATCAGTTAACAATTCCATCGATGGTGGTCTGGCAATGAATGATTAGAACATAGGACGGAGGCTTATTAGGGGGAAAAGGGACAAAGGGGCAGGGCCGACCAATCATGGTACATGTACTTCCTTAAAAAAAGATATCTTACCCAACCACATACGTACTCTCTTGGACACCGGTACTATCTTGGACAATAATAGACATGTACATGGAATTACAAACAACATGGAGTAAACAAGGACATGTTATGTACTTACAGGACAAAATAACATAAAGGTACAGAACTGCACCTTTTTAATATAATACGTATCATCATCATTATTATTATTACTATTATTATTATTGAAGAATATGTACATATAAGGAATCATTTATCGGACATACTCGTATATATAATTCAGGCTCTAAATGTTAGTTGTTTACTACAACATCACAATCTTAGTGACCTCAATTAAACGTGCTTTCAAAAGGAATTATACGTTTTCTGACTTCATTCTATTCAGACATATGTTAAATAATGCATTCAACTGTTTACCATATAATAAGCTAATCTGGTTACAATTTTATTGTTGTGTGGGCTTATGTAAGGTTTACCTGGAAGAATTATGATTATTTCTTTCGTTTTAGTTAATTAAAGTTAAACTAGGCGAGAAAATAATACACGATGAGAAGAATGAATAAGAAATTCTCCCTTGAACGAGTTTAAAAGCATGACGATACCATAAAACCTGCTTCGCAACAGTTTCCCATTATTGACGCCTATAGTTCGACAGCAAATGGTCATAAAATGTTGGACGATTGCCAAAGTGCAAGCAAAACAAATCACTTTCGGATACGGTTTCTTTCCTTTTCATCGATATATGACAAGTGTTTATGGCGAAGCAAAGCACATATTGTATTATGGTCACGTAATAAAACACGGAAAGTACCTGTGGCTGCACGGGGGTAATTAAGATCCTTGAAACAACTTGCTGACGATATCTGTTTGCCAAGTGCCTTTATTTAGGTAATAAACGGAAGTGTATTAACCACTACAAATATGCCCCAGATTTTTGGAAATATAAGCAGCCATTAGCAACTTGTCAAAATCATGATAAACAGAGAATATATGTTTGTTTTGAGTGGATATGAAATTTTTCTCATCGTGAAGTGATAAATTTTAAAGGCCCATTATTCTTCCAAAAGAAGTGTGTATTATTCGGACAGAGAAGCAAAATGTGCTCAACAGATTTGTAAAAAAAATGCAGTCTGTGTGTGTTCGTCGGCGACAACATTACGACAATGCATGAATAACAAAGAATATTTTACTTAAGTACATTCAATTGTTTACACAAATACCTAACTTGCATATTCCGCATATTTTCGTAATTTTTCTGACGTTTTGCAAAGACCTGTTCATGAGTGCTTTAATTGATGACGTAGCAGATAAACAAATTGTAATTCAACTACGTTTTATTTCCGATAACTGATCGTCTTCGGGAATACACGCGAATGCAAGAGTATTTAGACTTCCATCCAAAATACCAAACTGCGTGATTTAATCAACATTTTCAATGCGTTGACTGCTAACTTACAATAAATATTTGGCATTATGCACCATTTGTGTTAGTTTACAATATGTCAATGTTATTTTATATTTTATTGTTTTTTATGAAAATTGTATCATTATGAAATATTATTCCATATTCACAAAAAAGAGAAAAAAATCTTCCTTTTATTATATTGCTTACTGCTGCTATTTACTCTATAAGGTTAAAATTCCGGCATATCTATATCATCACACTTGTGGGATATGGATTTTATCTCACTCATAGAGCACAGTATTTCAACAGTTAGCATAAAATAAATACCAGATATTTTAATGAGGAGAAAACTGGAATGGGATAGATGAAGATGAATTAAGGTATACCCCATCATAGCCCACGTAACTGATCGCGTAAAATGACGATACCATCATATGTGTACCTGATGAGACACATTAACTAGTTGCATTTGAAAGAGTTTAGGATTTTTTAAGTACACGTGTACTTGAAATAAATTTTGAAATCGAATTTGAACTGCGTTTTTTAAGGATTTCTGGAAATTATTTAATTCAGAGCTAGATTATATACGAAAGTCCCACGGAAACAAAATAATTAATGTGCAACATTTCAAATTGAAAACTGTTTTATATTTTATATTTTCCATAAAGTGCATACGCAAAATTGAATTTACTAACTTTTCCGAGCAGTACTTGAAAAATGTGGTGTTATACAAATTTAAGCAGTCTTTCTTATTAGAATAACACTGTGAGCGTTCATTATTTCAGTTGGCAAGTAGAGGTGCTCCAAAGGCTTCGTGATACAAAACAGGATGCCAGAAACTCTGTTCTCAGGAACCTATTATCTTATATCTTAATCCGGAGTTCGTTTATTCTGACTGTATCCCACTTTTAGAAAAATCGCCAATTTGTCTGACGTTTAGTTTTGTTTAAACTTGAAAATAAAATTATCACACCTTTCTTGTCTTTTTTATTAAAATAATGACTATTTCTTCGTGGGATTTTACATTATCACTTCATTTATTTGAAATTTGAAATACATGCATGTACACTAAACTAGACTAGCCCAAACATGTCCGAGTGTCGCCGAATTTAATGGCTAAATCATACAGACCAGTGCGGAGTTAATAAAAAAAAAAGTCAATTATCAAAGAAATATACGTTTTGTTTGGGGTTTTTTTTTTTTTTTGTTTTTGTTTTTAGGAATATTTTCGTGAACTGTGAGGAAATATCACTATAATAATTTCAGTGTGTATTTCATAAACGAAATATCATGCTACCATGCAGAAGTGACGTCACCACTCTGTTCGTCTTACGTAGGGTAGCGACATCTTGTATGGAATATAGCAACGTTAATTCTGCCAATTCGATACCAAACAGGGTACCAGCCTGCTTCACTCAACATCGTTTTAAAATAATCTTCGTAAGCGTAAATTCACATAATTATCATAAATAGTATTTTTCCTTCATTTTTTTCTCTTCACAAAATAAAGTTGTTGAATTTATTAAATGCAATGAAATACGTTTTATTTTGCAGATACGAATTTGATAGACACTATATAGAACAACATTCTCACGGCCAAGATCAATTTAGTTCGTACGAAGTTTAAGATTATCTCGGCAGTGTGATTTATCCACCGCGAATGTGTTATTCATATACTCGTGTGGGTCAAGGTGAGAACTTAATGACACATGTCTCCCCGAAGGAGGTGTCTTGTTCTTTTGATAAACAGTCGGAAATACATTAAGGTCTTGGGTTCTTTTTATGCAAAATCGATCGCAGTGATTACTATATTTTAATGCATTATTCATAGATGTTATTTGTGCTATTTCATAGTACATGTATTGGGTCATGATCGATTTATGATATAAACAGCAGGCCATACACATTTGCGACTGACGAGACAACAAATACAATGGAATAACACTTTAATGACGGCTTTTTCCCGGAACCGTAGTTGAGTCTATTCTTGGCGATGACATACGAAAATTGTTGCAGAATGGTGCTGGTATATCTCCCGTGTGTTTTGCACTCTGCATACAAGGATGGTACAAGGAATGGTGATACTATCATGCCATTGTCATACGACTATTGCAGTGAGCCAGCATTATACAAGTCAAGTCTCAAACAGACAAACTGTCCCAATACTTGCTGAAACGATAAATGTGGGATGTTAAACTCAAAGAAACAAAAACTAATTAGGTATCGAGTATATACCATATCCATGTAGTGTAAATTTGTGTTTAAATTGATTTTGACATTAATAAAAACGATAATGCATGGAATTAATAAAAAAGGTTATCACAATTTATTCAGGGATATTAGATGCCATAAATATATTTTATGCTCTTTATCTTTTGATATAGTATAAAATACTCCTGAATTAAACCTCTATGTTTTATGCATTTAGCTGTGTTGAAATTCCTGCCTGTGCGATAAAACTACAAATGACGCCCATGGGATTTAGTTGTCCTGGCAGTTTTACGATTGTCTTATATCATCGTTGAGTAAAAATTTTCCTCACATATAAGTTTTCTCGTATGTGTTCTTCGATAGTTTACGCACGTTTTGAGTATATCAAAAGCGTCGGCATTTCCTTTTCTTGATCTGCAACTATTTTCGCAGCATCAAATATGTGGCACATAAAGTTCTTAATAGTAAACATGTTATAACAAAAGTAAAGGTGTAAGTGATGTTTTATACGTATTGTTGTGGATCTAAAGAAAAAACAATCCTCACTATCTGGAGTTATTCATACATGCTATTAGTTTAATGACTTATACCAAGAAGTAGCTTCAGTATTAGCTTGAATAATTTGTTTTCTATCTTACATAAAAAATGTAAATACTAATTTGATCAATGATAGCCCTTTACCGGAAAAAATTTCTCCTATTTGTGTATCAAATAAAGCCGACCGACATGCAGATATTTTGGGCGTAATTTGCATTTTTCTTTCTTTTGCGCAGCTTTCGAAATCTCTTGACATCTCACAAACTGTTAACGGTCTTCGTCCTGCTACCTGTTAAAATGGTGAAAAATGCGATGCTCTACAAAAGATTGATGCTTTGAACTACGTTGACTCATCAATCCAACCAGGAATATCAACCTTTTTTTTTTTGCACATTCAACACTAAAAATCGAAAAAAGAAGAAAAAACGCACATTTAAAAAAAAGAAAGAAAAAAAGCAAACTGCAAATCTTACTTAATATTCTATTATAAAAAAGGTTACATTTGAAATATGCAATAAGTTTATTTATTTTAATATATATACAAAACAATAACCAGGCAGTCAAATTGTAAAGCTATAGATACGTCGACAACTATTTGTAAATACAGTAAAGTCCTTCTAAAAGGACCATTTAAACCAGTTAAATAGAGATGTTACAGAGACAGATGAGTGAAATAGTTACTTAATGTAGGATAAAAGCAATACAAAAGGCAGTCATCAGTGTTTAAACTACTATATGGTCTGCGGTTTAAAAAAAAATACTAGAAAACGTGTATGTTGACAAATTAAAGCGCTGTAAATATGCTAGTCAGGTGAAAAAAATATGTAAGGGAAGCAAAAATAATAATAATAATAATATCACAGTTGTGAGGTTCTAACTCGAGACCTTGAAATTTTTGTCCGCTGCTGTACCAAATACACATTTGAGACATTACGCAGTTTGCAATGTTGTTTTATATTAGATTTCTACTGAGAGCCGAATCCACGCTTTTCCAAAAATATACGCAGGCCATGCTGTCTGTCATTTTTGACGAATACTATATTCCCTGATTGACTCGAAAGGTTAGGTTTTTCAAGTTTAGATAGAAAAAATAAATTTTAAGTTAAAATCACGTAGAACGGTTAGTAATAGTAGTAATATTGTAAAACAACAAATAATGGATTGTAACCAAAGAAGAGACTGTGTCTCGAATTTTCGTGTTAAAAGAATGTCGTTGTTTTTGACTATGAAGAAAGAGTCGCAAATACTCCATACACTGCTCGAAACCCCGTAATAAATATAGCGGGCCCTTCTTTGGGGGCCTGCAATCAAGTTGTATTCACATGTTATGTTTGGAGTAGAGGCAATTCATTTTTCATTCGAAATGATAACTAAACTGAACATCAACATTGTGAATAAACTGACTCTTGTGCAATTTTACATTAAATCTATAACTGCGGTTATTAAAGAAGTAAAAATAATATTTGAACCATGTTGATTAACTGAATTTCCGCTATTTATAGCATGACGTGTAACACTGCTTAGTCAAAATATACATCGAAGATAATCAGTTACATCAAGTTACAGCAAATTTTATTAAACAGTTTAAATTTGAATCATATCTACCGCGGCGAGCTCAATACATATATGTTCGTAAAAACTCATGACTTGAGACAATAATTATATGAGGTATTTAGCTGGAACCATTTATTCGTGATCCAATATGAAGTCAGTGAGGTTCATTCAATTTCAGTATAACATAATAAAAGCTTTTCCATATTTTAAGTAGATCAACTGACAAATAGTCACGCTGTGTTTTAATGTGATTGAGAAGAGTTTTATGATCAGAAATAGTTCTAGTTATAATTTGTACCAGAAACACAAAAGAAAGACTAATTTTGCCTGAAAAAGGAGAAAGATCTTGCTGAGGAAATGTGCATGGCTAAAATCTTTAAAGTTAAATCAGATTTATAGAGAATTATGCGACAGCGTATTATTCATACCGTTTCGGTTCATAGTTCTCTTACTTAGCACGCGCCTACAATAGAGTAGATACTGAACACTTCAATATTTTAATCAAGGTTGACAGGACAATTAGAATTATAAACTATATACAATAGTATCTTGAATTTTGAGTCACATTTATTTGACATATAACAGCTTTATATGAGTATACATGTTACACATAAATACCGGTACCATACTGATTTCAGCATTATTTTGTTATATGAAACATGATTAAAACGTTTAAAATACTGCTCATTTGCCTTTAAGAAACATGCCGATGGTTCATTTATGTACTTCTCTCGCTATCTTTTCCTATCCATCTCTTTTACATTGTATTTAAAAGTAGCAAAAAATAAAATATATACCAACTTGCTGGTAAAGTTGAATTAAGAAATAAAAATATGACCGTCTTACAGCCAAATTCGTGAACTGGTGATTTCCAAATATCCTTATGTATAAACAATGAAGGAAACTAAGCAATGTAAATATCCGAAACTCCTATTCCGATCGGTATCAGATAATTAGTTTTCGTGGTTTCTACAATGAGGATGTATTTTGATTTGGATGAAGCCTTTTTTGTATTTTTTTTTCTTTCACCTAGAACCATTACCTAAGTTAATTGAGTTTGTATCCTGAAGCACCTACTCTGCCAGATTTACAGTAGCCTAAAATATACACGTTTGTTGAAACAGGCTCTTCTTTATACCGGTATACAATTTAATGTTTTATTTGAGGGATAGTTGTTTACCAGGAATGCTCATTAGGGAATTAGACCATTGGCTTATATGTGAACGGTTTACCGTAAGAGATTTTCGAACTCGTTGTTGTTGTTGTTATTGTTCTGTTATTTTACGTTCTGGATCATATACGATTTAACCATGGAATAAATTTATCACAAGGAAGTACTCATGTTTTAATGGAATTATACCTAGATAAATGCATATCTAAAATAATTGAAACATAGAAGGAGAAGGGCTTTCATTTGATGATATGCTTTGCGCTGATTCGATTCTTTTTTTTATTCACTTTGATCAGATATTTTTACTCAATTCGGGAGATTTAGATAGATATTGCACCTATACTTTTTCTTGATATGCTTGATGTTTTTGTCTGGGCGAATTGATATTGCTTTGCCTATTGAAATCATTGGGTCCTTTGATAAATATTCTCCCCAATCACTGATATTCTAACCTCTGCATGGAGAATATCCAAAATAATTTTGATGTGCTGAAATATCTTCCCGCTATCGAGCAAAAAGCGTCAACTTGCTAGTTGAAAATTCCATGGTTGATGTATCAGGAGTTACGGAACTATTTGGCTGTAGGTATCCGACGATGGCGGATACGCAGGGCCTTCATTTGTTGATATATTTTGCTCTTAATCGACTCTTTTTCATTAACTTGTCAACAAGAGAGTTGTCTAAACTGCGCTGATGAAAATGCATTTGTAAAGCTCATATGATTCTTAACTATTTTTCATCATCATCCATGCGACAGAATTGATGGTAACATATATTTTCTACTGGCATGTAGATTGAATATATTTTAGATTTAAAGGCAATGGTTTGGAGATATCGATCCGTTAACTTTCAAACAACACAGAAAATGTAACAAAAGAATTGTGGGACAGACCATTATTTTTTCACAGAAAGAATAATTATACCATTCATTCATTGTCGGACTCACAAAATCGGCACTCTCATAATCTTCATCACTGGTCATTTATAATCCCTAATTAAAATATGCATTCAATACAACTACTTCATTGGTCGACTCCTATTTTGATATGCATTTCGGAGCAAATGAAATCTATGAATTTATGCAAATAACTAGAACGTTCGTAAACTGGTCTGATAAACAGCAGTTGGGCGAATGTTTCAAATTATACTAGTATACACTGTATAAGAATTCACAGTTTGGAACTCTTGCTCTGATCACTTTCTTCTAAGATTTTCATTTTTGCTATGTAGTCTACTGACAAAGATATAAACTAGTATATTACTCGATTCTCGGTACTATACATAGGTGTCCGTCTTTCTGTCTGTTTGATTACCTCTCTATCCTGTCTGTTTTATCATGTCTTGGCGTCCCCTTGTCAATAAAAATAGCAATTGTTGTTGTGTTGTTGTTTTTTTTCAGTGGAGTCGACTCCTAGATCCGGCCGTATGGCTTGATGCGGCAACACAGATTTTCTACTCATTCGGCCTCGCGTTCGGCTGTCTGATCGCCTTGGCCTCGTACAATCCGGTCCGCAGTAACTTCGCCAAGGAGGCACTTATCGTGTCCATCACGGATTTCTTTACCTCTATCTTCACGGCTGTCGTTGTGTTCTCTATACTAGGCAAGTATGTGACCCATCATTCCAATCAATAGTGTCAAGGGTAAATCTTTTATTTTTTCAGTTCATATTTATCCTACATTTTAATTTATTTAACCGAATTATAAAATACCTACAGTGTATTTTGATTATCATTTTAATGTCGTTTATGCAATGTAAATATAGATTTACATAATTTTGTTTTTTTTTAATTTTTTTTTATCATTGTTTTTCGTCCACCTGAATGTGTTATTCCGTGGGCGTTCCATGACATCAAAAACCTATTGTGTCTGCATGCAAAACTTAACTTTTTATTTAGAAACAGAACAAATTTTTCTCTTGACCATTATCCTGCACTCTATTCATATGCATTTTAAAATAATTTTAAACATTGAATAACCTATTAGTGTTATTGTTGTTGTTGTTGTTCGTTTGTGTTTTAATATTCAGATTTTTTATTCGAATATATTCAGATTGCAATATTTTACCACTTTTTTTATAAATTCATCGCTGTGTTTTATGTCTGTGACGAGTACATGCACATGAAATAATGGATAGTTTTGCCATGCTGACTGTGTATAATGTGAGCTACAATATTGTATGAGCAAACAAAGTAGCTGCCTGATCTGGATCTCCTCTGTTTAGCCAGTACGTCAGAACGAGTCACTATGAGATAAAGGGTTAATCAACATTCATCTACATTTTCCAACCCTTTAAGACAATATTAAAGTACAATGAAGACATTAATGTGAAAAATTGATGTGTCCTTACTAACATCGGGAGAAAATTTAAATAAGTTTTGATTTTCAACCTCATCCAAAAGATACCGATTGTCACCATATTATGGAAGAGAGGATATCCGACAGTTCACTCATTATGCTATTTAGTATAACATCGTTTGTTTAAATGAATGCCGAATAATATCATATTCAAGGTCTTATAATGAGAACTGAAAACACATAATTTAAATAATGTATTTGTCAAGAAACATGTAAGAAGAAATCAGATATTGCAAAATTAAAACATATTAAATAGCATAATGAGTGAACTGGCGGATATCCCCTTCCATGCGTTATAAGTGTTCAAACTATTCAGCAACATGATATAAGATTAAATGGATGAGACGACTTTAATATAACGAAGATTGGTTTACACTTTCTTCGCACTCCATAATAGTATTTACATGGATAGCTGTTTGCTTTAATTTTGAAAGTTATGTTCTTTTTACAATTTAGGGAGTTCGTTATTAGTTTTTAGCCGATGATGATGAGGGTGGTGATTAATTAAGATATGGCAATTACTTGCTTCGTTCGTGCTAACATCACTTAATGGTCAGCGATTTGATACATTCCCAACAAAATCAAAATTAGTATGTCTATTTGCTAATCATTTCAATTCTTTTATCTGAACTGGAAGAAGGTAATCAACAAGTCTCGCTTTGAATAATACTGTCATTAACGTAACCGCTATCATCTTCACATCCAGTATGTCTTCCTCAGTAGCATCAAACGTCCCTCCTGGTTCGGAACAAGAGCACAGACCATACAATATTAGATCTTTCCAATCGTATTATCTTGCAATTAGGATAAACAAATGTTCTCGTTGAAAGACGGTCGGCAGATAATCGATTGCAACAGTTCCTGGAGGAAAATTGGATTCTCCTCCGTGTCGTTTGTTCAGTGGTAAACCTAATTCAAGTAAAACTTTCTGCAGAAAAAATAATTAAGTTACATTTTTATTGTCTTATTTCTATTTGAAGTGAATCTTACAGGTGTTTCGAAATGTGCTTTCATACTTTAAATAAACAATGGAAAATTAAAAGATATAACTATTCTGATAGATTTTGAAAGAACCATTCCAGACATGGTGTTTGGTTTCAGATATACATTTCGAACATTTATCTATTTCATGATAAATATTTGTGTTTCAACTGGAGAGTGTGATGCATATGACAGACTTTACATTTTAATATGTGTCGTTTATTCAAATTTTGATTCATCTCCCCGACTTTCGATAATAGTTTTCCTGTGTTATTGCCAGTCCTCTGTTGCCCATCATGCAAGAACAATTAAAGTTGGTCGATGTGGTCAACAAGTGTATTGTTGTTGTTGTTGTTTTGTGCTGGGTCGTTTCGAACGGAAGAAAGTATCAGAAGATTTGCAATAGCTAAAACAGTACCAAGCGGTTGGCGGAGGATTTAAGCAGTTCTTGTCAGTTACGATATCATTTAACTGGTCCCAGCAACCGAGTGTTTACAGCTTTTTAGGTTCGATCTCCAGCTGCGGCATACCGAATACCAAAAGGGTAGACAGTGTTTCGGATAATGTGACAGGTTTGATTAGGCATCTTGCCATTTGCTTGCAGTGTGATATGACACTATCCGTCTCATGTAGACCATTTCCACCAAATTTCTACTGAAATACTGTTGATTGGACATTCAGCACCAACAAACACACAGATACACTTAAATCTATTAATGCTTTTTTACCAGTATGTATCAACAAAAATGAATTGCAGGGCGAATAAAGCGTACTGGAAAATGTGCATATTAAAATTTAAAGGATGAAGGATGGTGCATTTAAACAACCAAAACTTAATATCAATTTCCTCTAACAGGGTTTAAAGCCACTATGGACTATGAGGAATGCCTATTGAAGCACGGTAATGAGACTGCTGAATTTGGTACCGTCGTTGTTCAAGGAAACAATTCTTGTGTGTTCAAAGAGTTTTTAGAAGGGGTAAATATTCTTTATCTAATTACCATATTCAAATTCCTTTCTTAATATTATGATAATAAAATGTATTTGGTTGATTTACTCCCTCTTTTAAATTCACCAGGAGACGAAAATAGTGACCAGAAAAATATATATGATGACGTATCAAACGTTTATAATTATTCGACGAAGTATGACTTTTTTAAATATTTGATCATTAACTCTCTGTATTATAAACCCGTCTACAGGTATTAGAAAATATTTGATTAGCCCTAAAATATGTATTTAGGGAAACTCGAAACTTAAAACATATCACTTAATGCACAATGCTTTATGAACGTATAGTGTAACATGTATAACATTATATTTAATTAGTCTCCTTTGTCAATACTTTAGACTTCGAGTTCTCAAATCTGAAATTACCATTTTGTTTTTTGAGTGTTTTTTTTTTTCTTTTTACAGTAAAATGAATTTAAATAATATTTTCTGTTTATTCCCTTTAAATATTAAAAATATAATTGCAGGCACTGAAATATCTATAGTTTAAATCACTTTGAAAAAATGCAAGTCCAGAGTCTGAGCCAAAACTTTGGATTCCGGAGATGAATGAATTGGGGCTCTGAATTTCTAACTTGAGAGGAAGTACCATCAATCATCTGTTCTAGTCAGTATCCGGGACCGGTCTCGCATTTATCGTGTTTACCGAGGCCATAAACCAATTCCCCATCGCCCAGCTGTGGTCCGTCCTCTTCTTCCTCATGCTCCTCACCCTGGGACTCGACAGCATGTTTGGGACGCTGGAGGGGGCTCTCACATCCGTCAATGACATGATGATGTTTCCAGGGTTACGGAAGGAAATACTTGTCGGTAAGATGCCTGAATTTCAATAATTGGTACTAGGCATTAAGTTTCTGTGAATCAGTACCTATGCTGATCAGTGTCAAAACTAAGTATTCTTCTCTTTCGTTTTCATCCCCACTTCCTGAAAATGGTTTTCATCATTTCATTTTATTACATCATCATCACTATTATTACTGTTTCTAACATATCTCCTTTCGAGATTGCAACAGGGGATTAATTAATTATCAGTAATACCTTAAAGGCGCGCGAGAAAGAGAGAAAAGAGAGAGAGACCCTGGCGAGTAATGACGTTTCAACTATTTCAGATTAGATCCCAAGATCCTAGCAACCGTTCTCAAAATAAAATTAACTGTCTATCTTCACCAGCCTGCTTTTGCTTGCGGCAGGCTAAATCAGTTACATAAGTCTTTTCCAATCATATCAACATTAATGTTGGATTCTATGTTCTAGAGAAATTTGCATGAATTTCAGCCTTATCATTCAGATAACTTTAATGGAATGAGATATTATTTCTCTCACATGTTAATTGTTTATCTCTCAATAATTTCTCCCGGAAACTGTTGGGATTCTTGTCAAGGTTTTCGATCGATATAGAAAGATTTCAACAGATCGTGCATGTTTGTGGTGATTAGAGCGACTCTGCACATGCAAATGCGTGAGGTGTTCCAGTAATAAGTATAGCTTTCGTAATTATCCACAGAAATATCTTATCATAAACATCTGATACCAGACAGACAGACAGACAGACAGAAATTTTATTTCGACGTATACATAGTACATTGTCTTTTACATGATATTCACATATCTTTTACAAAATACAAATTATGAGTACATAAACATTTTTCAATGTGAATATCTATTGCATTAAACAAATGTTCACGAGTCAAGTGAGAAACAGTATGCGAAAAAAAGAAAAAAAGAAAAAAAAGAAAAGAGAAGGAATTCCAGTGAAAAAAAAAAAAAAAAAAAAAATACCATCCTTAATGTGTACGGAGCATTTTAGAATGGTGATAATGTTGTTTTGGAGAATGCCGGCGCTGGGAGAGCATGCCATTTATTTTGCGCGACGTCCAGCTAATTAAAGACAGAAAATACCCCGGGTGCACGAAGGCTCTTTGGATGAACCTTTGACCTACCGTTAGTAAACTTGGAGGCCTACTTACATGAAAAGTCCAGGTGACAATATCGGAAATCGATTGGTCTGGGTGGAGGTTATGACTCTGTTACATCTACAAACCGGCTTTTATTATTTTTGTTTTTGCTTGGGGCTTTTTTTTTGGGGGGGGGGGGTGACAAAATGGATTTTTCGTGTGCGAATATTGGAGTCGATCGTGCGATAATCTTTGGTATTTTGGGTCCTCGTGCGATATCTCGAAAGGTTTTAACTCTGAGTGAAAAGTTTACGAGCCCTTGCACGATTTTCCATATATTTTGAGGTTATAAGAAGTTAGTCTATGAGTCGAAAAGGCACTGTGCGGACATTTTGGGATCGTACTATTTTTACCAGTCATGAGTTTCTCATACGAGAACAAGGAACACCTCCGTATATTGTAGCTTCATTTTTAAATTATTTCGACATTTAAGAAATCCAACTACAAATTAAATTAACAGGGGCGCTTTAAAAGACCGCCGTCTGCGCCTTAACTTGGAACCTTTACAACCAGTTCCCCATTTTTTATGTAAAACAATTTGTAATTGTGAGAAACTGCTTTCAAGAGTGTGCTTGACTAGAGATATGGTTTCTAATGATACTGAATGTCGATCATGGTCGCATGTGAAAGCATTGAAAACAAATAATAACATATATGTAAACTATTGGTCAACAAGAATTCAAATTAGAAACAAAAGTTTGCGACAATATACTAATGTCAATAAGTTTATTAGTTGGTACATGAGCATGTAATTTTCCAGTTCGCAAGAATTCTTTTTAAGACCACCGTATTAGTTTTTGTGTGCAATTTTTTTTTAACAATTTAACAATAGACCTAATACCTGCAAATTATCAATGATATTAACTAAAGCAAACAAAATCAAATGAAAAGAACGAATTTCTGAAATAATTCAAACATGTGTTTATTTCAGGTGTCACGTGTCTTGTTTCCTTCTTTATATCGCTGGCATTTGCTTCCACAACCGGTGCCTATGTATTCGACCTATTCGATTCATACTGTGCCAATATACCCCTTCTCGTCATAGCCTTCATGGAATGCGTAGCCATCTCCTACAAATATGGACTCCAAGCGTAAGTTTAAATTATATTATTATTGGTTATGCATACATGTACATTCATATGTGTATACCCCCGTCTTCTACAAATATGGACTCAAAGCGTACCTTCATATCGTATTCTTATCATTTGCAGACATATACATGTATATAATCGTCTTGTACAAAGATAGACCCAAAACATACGTTTATTTTGAATTCTTATCATTTCCACACATACGCGTGTATAAACCTGTTTGTATTATCTGTAGACGATGTCCTGTTTACACGTCTGAAATAAATATATGTTCTTTTCTATGCTCTTAAATTGTGTTCAAATATAGCACTGGTTTAAATATGGTCTGTGCTCTTCTTTAATTGATTTTTAATATAGCATTGGTTTTGTTGTGTTGATTATACAACGTGTTAGTATTTTATAATAGCAACTGATTTTCCGATATAATTTAATTCATTTTTGAATTACTCAGTCAAGATTAAACTACAGGTACTTTAAAGAGATTACAATAAATATTTCATTTTTATTTGTATTATTGTTATCATTCACTTAAAGATATTAAGTCGATTCATGTGGCTGAAATATACAATGACGCCTCACCTTGGAAAAATGTCGAATATTTTTATTTTGTGTTTTTTAAACTTGCTGGGTGATTTAGAAATGTAATGAGACATATTTCAACAACAAATTGGTGCATGTTTTATGTTCTACAAAAAATGACGTGATATATCGAAGTATTCTACAAGAAGCGTTTTTTAAGTCCATAAGTGTATATCTAATGTATCAAGACTGTTCTAATGCTACGATTAGCTTGTTATATTGGTTGAATAAGTTAAAAACAATTGCCATTGCTATATAAAGTTTATGCTGTGATTGAACAGTATGATAAGCTATTGAATTTATATCAAAGAAAATGTTCTTTATGGTTATATGAATACTCTCAAAGATCAAGCATAATTCAAATGGAGTCGATGATAAAGCATATTTATTGTTAATACGTATCGGAATAGATTTACTTACTATAGTCCCCGATTGGATACGTGTCCCGGGTTTGGTTCCCCGCATTGAAATACACGATTTAGTTGAAATGCTTGCTCTGGTAGTTCCTTGCTTGGTGGTCAGCATATTACTAAATACAAAACTGTTCTACTGACTGGCGTGTTGTCATGAAAATGCTACTATATATGGTATCATACCATATGTGTTCGCCGCGATACTTCGATATACTAGCATTGTATACGTCTCAAGTTGACATTCTTCGAGTGACTTAAGCGATTCTGTAGTTCGGTTGCCCCATATACCTTTATCTGTCCCCATTATGTATAATCTTAAAATAACTGCAATATTGTCATTGAAAAGCAAATCTCCAAAAAGTTATAAATTTTATGGAAATTGAGGCGATGATGGATAGAATCCTATTTTAAAATATTTGAAAGACTGGGTCATTTTAACAGTAATGCATCTATAAAAACAATTCAAATGTCAAACTGTTTTAACACAAGTTTCCGTTTTATGCAATATCCATCAAGAGATATTTGTAGAGAGTCATTATCCATTGAGAGCTTTAATGGTAATGCATTATTAATGTTTGTCAAACAAATTGAACTCGGTTTCAGAAATCCGTAACATGCGCGTTTATTCACACTAAAAAGAGGATTTGCGTCTGCGTTGCAAATCCTCTGTATTAGAGATTCCAAGTGGTAAATAAGACATTTATGCAAAAAATACTTGTAACATGTCAGGAATAAATGGAAACATACATTTACTATTTTTGTTTTGGCATTGACAAAGGAATATAACAAGGGGGCATAACTCGAAGGTTAAAAATAACTTTAACTACGTAGGAGTTATTCTATCATAGAAAACGTACATATTATATCCCCGTTTAACAAAGTTAACTAGAAGCTATTAGGGAAACAAGCCATTGTCCCGTCCTGTTAGTGTCCCGTCCCGTTACGTTCTACAAAAATACTTTTATCATATCATTTAGTCGAGGTAATTTGGTGGGGTATTCACAATCCCTAGTGCTAGCTTTAACATAGTGGCCATAAAGTACAAAGTTCAAGGACTGACTGTTCGGATGTCAGGATAATGTGACTGAATTTGGTGCCATGCCACTTGTCTACGACATGATATCTCTCGGTGTAGCAGAACGATATTTGTCACATAGACAAAATCGTCAAATGATAGCACTGACACCGGAAGGGTATATCCAAGCAGTGTGAAACAGCATTGGGTGTTAGCAACAATCTGCAGGAATAAAATGGAAATCAAAGCACTGAGTTGTAATTCTAGCAAATATCTTATACATGAAAAGCTTAATCTTTGTAATCTTTATTTCCGTTTTGTAGACTATAGGAGTCTCTAACATAGTGTTATATACTAACATGTTCTAGTTTAAAAACAATGTCCTGCTCTTAATATACAATCTAATACTACGTGAGAACTGGCAAGCGTTTTTATGCCCCCGAGATCTGTGACTGGGGGAGGTGGGCACATTGTTAATGTCCTATCTGTATGTTTGTATGTCAGAAACAATAACATTGGCTAAAACTTGAAAACTGAACATTCCTTTTACTTGAAACTTCAAATATAAAAAAAAGAATGCGACTAGGAAAATTCAATGAATTAGAACCAGAACAATCTAGAACCATAACTCTTCCTGGTCCATATTTTAATTTTCTCCTTTTTTCAATTCTTGTCGGGAGCATATTCTGGCAAACTATTCAAGGTATGGACTTGAAACTCCAAATATAAATAGATGCTGAGATTGGGAAGTGCAGTGACCAAGAACCATTACTCTACATGGACAATTTTTCAAATTATTTCCCTTAATGTAACTTTTCATAGTCCAACGCATAACTCTTTTATTTAAAAATATACAAGATATTGACTTGAATCTTGATATATAATTGATGACAACTAGGAGAGGTGCAGTGATAAAGAACCATAACGCTTCTTTATCTTTCTTTGTAATTATCCCCCTTTTCTATCTCTTTCATTTTAGGAGCAAAACTTATAAACAATACAAGGTAAAAACTTGAAACATAAAATGCTAGTAAAAGAAGAAGTGCAATAACTAAGATCCATAACTATGCCTGTCATTTTTTCTTCATTTTTGTCCTGTACGTAACATGTGATATAATCAAGGTATCGATTTGAAACCAAAAATATAAGTAGATAGCGAGTAGCAATGATGCAGTGACTAAGAACCAGAACTCTTCCCTTTTTATGATCTCCCTTTATTTCTTTAATCATTTTTGTCCAGAGCTTTTCTCATTTTTTTTTTTTTTTTTTTTTTTTTTTTTTTTTTTTTTTTTTACATTTAACCCATTGGATTGGTGACTAAAGGTGTTAGGGTCCCGGGGGCACATCGTGTTTTTCGAACACATCTTGTTTAAGGTAAAGTCCATGTAATGGTTCCGCTACATTTCGGACCCTATGATAACCAGTGTTTCCTAATGTTTCATTAGGGTACCTTGGTTATCTTGGTAGAGGTTAAGTGGTCCAAGACGTAGCGGAACCGTTACAGAGACTTTTCCTTAAAAATTCATTTGAGCCTGTTAGATTGTTTAGAATTGTTATACTACACTATAATAATAATGACCATTGTCTTTCTCAATTGTGAACCTTATATTAAAATTCTCAATGAAATTAAATGAGTCAAAATAAATCAACTAGAGTTATCACAGAAAGTGATTCATGCCTATTTGGGATTGTACAAATATGGGAGGGCATTTAAATCACCGAGTCTATCCAATTTGTTTATCTATCTCAAACCGTTCTGGCGGAAGTGAGGTGCACATCAACGCAATGTCCGCGCAAGTAACGTTAGATCTTGCGTTCTAACTTAACGTCAATAAACCCGATTATAAACCAAATGGTCGTGTAATGGAGGTCAATACATAGGGAGTTGTGCTGTCCGGAACTATAACACTGGCTGCTTACAACGAGTTGACGGCTTAGTGTAGGCGTCCGCTTTCAGAGGTTCAACTGTACATTGACGCATATATCTGAGTAGTCACTATGTACTGAATTTTATTCCCGTTACATTAAAAAAGTTTGAGTATATGTTCGCGAAAGCATGTTGCAATAGATATATAAAATACAAATATATTTTTGCTTATCATGAGGCATGCTATTCAATGTTAATTGAATTGCACTCTTTGTCCCACCAACATGCATGCAGTTCAGAAAAGAGATCTACATATTAAACCTATGATGCAAAAATAGAATTGTTTGGACAGATTTATTATCTAAATTATACAATAAACCTCTTGAATAGAAATTATTCATGATACATGAAAGGATGAGATCTATTAAGATATACTTGAACTTCATTGCATTTAAAACTGAAACTGACTTTAATTAGACCCTCTGTCATTTATTTCAACGAGATTGGTGTAAGGCAGAGATCTCTCTGGTTGACACCAAACACATTAAAATGATATATCATTGTTCATTTGAAAAACGACTTGAATGTATAATGATAGAACATAAGATATCAGAAAAGATCAAAATGTAAATGAATATTTGCGCTAAAAAACATCTTTTCTTTATAAAAATGAACCATAAACAGAAATTGGTCGCCAGACATACTGTCTACATACGACGGATATAGTTTATTTTCTCCACTGCGGTATCACGGCATACAAAATGACATTATACTTCACCTAGTCATTTTATCCTGACACCAAGCGAAACAGCCATTGAACTAACCTTCTTCAATCTACAATCTATCGCAAATCTAGGGAAAAGCAGCAGTGTTGTTTACGACTTTGTTATGACGCGATCGGGGATCGAACCATGACCTGACAATAAAACCTCTTGCTCATGGAGTACAAGTTGAAAATATCAATTTCAAGTATATTTATTTAAAGGTTCAGCGAGGATATTTTCCTAATGATCGGACACCGACCGAGTTACTTCTGGATGCTGTGCTGGAGGTACGGAGGTCCAATCGCCATGTTTGTCATATTGCTGGCTAGTCTTGTCGAGATAAGTCAACGGGGAACTGTGTATGAGGCATGGGATGCACTGCAGGTCAGTAAAGGAGACTATGTACGGTGGCCGTAAAATCACTTGCTAAATGGCCTGTCAGCATGGTAAATGACTTTGCATGCAAACTGAAATGTTCTTCATACATCTGTACGGCACCAAAACTATAAGCCTTTGGCTCAACAGGAGACAAGAGACAACTCACGGCCGGGTATAACTTCTGTTATATCAGCAGTTTGTTCATAGAATATGCGAGCTGTACTCCACTTTGTATATGTTTTTTTTTTCTTGTTTTTTTTTCTTGTTTTTTGTACACAGCTATTGTTAAGTGGTTTTTACCAAATAGATCTACCCCGGGGAGCTTTATTCGAAGTGATCTCTTGGGTTCGATAATGCTCCTAGAGAATATGATCTTTCATTTTCCTCAAATTTCAAATTTGTGCTGTTACAGATTTCGAGATTTTTGAGTTCAGGGGATCTCAATTTTAGATGTTGAGGGGACCTAATTTTGAGATATTGGGAGGGGGTCTCAATTTGAAATGTTGGGGAAATCTAAACAGGTCTGGAGTTAGATCCCTACTGAGATGAATCGTATGATCCGTACATACATTAACATGCTTTATAGGATAAAGTATTGCGTGATCCTTACCTACATAACATGCTTTATAAGATAAAGAAATCGCATGATCCTTACCTACATAACATGCTTTATAAGATAAAGAAATCGCATGATCCTTACCTACATAACATGCTTTATAAGATAAAGAAATCGCATGATCCTTACCTACATAACATGCTTTATAAGATAAAGAAATCGCATGATCCTTACCTACATAACATGCTTTATAAGATAAAGAAATCCCATGATCCTTACCTACATAACATGCTTTATAAGATAAAGAAATCCCATGATCCTTACCTACATAACATGCTTTATAAGATAAAGAAATCCCATGATCCTTACCTACATAACATGCTTTATAAGATAAAGAAATCGCATGATCTTACCTACATAAATGCTTTATAGATAAAGAAATCCATGATCCTTACCTAATAACATGCTTTATAAGATAAGAAATCGCATGATCCTTACCTACATAACATGCTTTATAAGATAAAGAAAATCGCTATGATCCTACTACATAACATGCTTTATAAGATAAAGAAATCGCATGATCCTTACATACATAACATGCTTTATAAGATAAAGAAATCGCATGATCCTTACCTACATAACATGCTTTATAAGATAAAGAAATCGCATGATCCTTACGTACATAACATGCTTTATAAGATAAAAAAAATCGCATGATCCTTGCCTACATAACATGCTTTATAATATAAAGAAATCGCATGATCCTTACCTACATAACATGCTTTATAAGATAAAGAAATCGCATGATCCTTACGTACATAACATGCTTTATAAGATAAAGAAATCGCGTGATCCTTACATACATAACATGCTTGATACGTAAGATAAAGAAATCTTATATAACGTTTTATGAGCCGGAAAACATTCCCTTTTCTTAATTCGATTTGAGTTTGTTTTTAGCTCATCTGGCACGAAGTGCCAAGGTGAGCTTTTGGGACCTTTGTCCGGCGTCCGTCGTCGTGAGTCTTCAGTCGTTAGTCGTCAGTCGTCATCAATTTACTTAAAAATCTTCTTCTCTGAAACTACTGATGGGAAAGTGATCAAACTCTGCAAGGATGTTCCTAAGGTGATCCCCTATAAAAATTGTTCAAATGATTCCGGTATGTTGCATAATTAGGTCACAGGAGCTAAAAATAGATTTTAAAAGTGAAATCTTAAAAAATCTTCTTCTCAGAAACCACAAGGCCTGAAGTTTAGATATTTGGTGTGCAGCATTGTCAAGTAGATCACTACCAAGTTTGTTCAAATTTGGCTCTGCCATAGGGGTCACTTGATTTAACACATACTAATATAGGAAAAAACTGGAAAGTCTTCTTCTCAGAAAACACAAGACCTGGGGTTTAGATATTTAGTGTGTAGCATTGTCTAGTGGATCTCTACAAAGTTTGTTCAAATCATGACCCTGGGGTCAAAATTGGCCCCGCCCCAGGAGTCACTTGATTTAACAAAGGCTAATATAGGAAAAAACTTAAAAAATCTTTTTTTCAGAAACCACAAGGCCTGGAATTTAGATATTTGGTATGTAAAATTGGCTAATAGACCTCTACCAAGTTTGTTCAAATCATGACCCTGGGGTCAAAATTGGCCCTGCCCCAGGGGTCACTTGATTTTATTTATATGATACCAGGTGAGCGATCCAGGGCCATAATGGCCCTCTTGTTTTATATTAATTATCGCCGCGAATACGCGGACCGGTTTCAAATTAAATAATCAACACGCTCACTGTTGCGTCATAGTTAAAGAAAAATTGATTTATGGTCATTAAATTCATAATGACATTGAACATGTATATATGTATGTATGTATGTATGTATGTATGTATGTGTGGGATCTGAAATGAGAAGCATTCATTTAACAAGGTCAGAAAAATTGTTATTTAAACACAAAAGACCATTTTCCTTGATAGTTTTACGTCAGTACAACTATCAAATACAGCCAAACAGGTATTTCATACTATTATACCCCACTTGATTGTTTTTCACTACATAAACTTATTGTGACGTTAGAGATCAACAATCCGTAATGTCAACCCCTTGTACATGTAAATCGATTTATTTTCATCCAGTATCAGCTTACATTTTCTAAGGCTGAAATACTGTCGAAGCGACGGTAAACTCAAATAGTCAAGTCAAGTCAAATTTTGATATTAACATAAGTTTATGTAACATAACATACTGTGCCGCATTAAACACACATAGCATGACTTACACTTTACATGTATGTACATCCAGTCGCAAATATGATTTACAGTTTGTCCAACTCAATCGTTCAATGAAATATCATGTAAAATCATGTCAATCAAACAAGAGGTGGGTCCATAATGCGAGGTCAAATGCAAAGCTGTGTGATTATTTTGGTCTGTAGTTTGGAAACTATTATGTTTCAAAGCATTAGATTTGTTTTTACGTATCTATGATATAAACAAATGGAAAATCATAGTTAAGCGAACAGTGTTATTGTATATGTTTCTGGTAGGTTTTTTATAATCAAGCAGAAATACTTATATTTGTTTAAAATCTACAGTCTCGGGAAGCTGCGACTCAACTATAGAAGTAGATAGCGCTTTGGCATTTATCGTCAGTCGTCAGTTTGGCCAGAGAGAGATTTCCAGCACAGGACTGTTGAGCCCCATGATAGGTTCAGTTGGTAGAAGCCATCGTCTGGGCTTGCTTGTGTTCAAGCATACGGGTTGGAACACAGTTACTCATCAATTGTTGAGCGTAGCTGAACAAGTTTGAAAGATTCAGCTTGATACAAGACGACGTCTTGGCTTATCCGTACCCTACCATAGGTTTCAAGACCGGGTTTTGTCTCTTACATTTCTGGGCGGTAGCTGAGCGTTGCACAAGTCACTGTCTGGGCTTAAATGTTATTGAAGCACAGGTTCTTGATTGAGACGCTCGGACATTCAAAACTGAGCTGTTCACCCAATGTTAAGTCTCAAACACATGACAGGTTCGTCCTATTTGTATTGTTATTAGTGTTCAGCAATAGGTTTCATTATTTTTAAAGTCAGATATTGAACAAGGGAGTCCCCCAGAAATTTTATATAGTTTAACATAGTTTTACCGTTACCATACTAAGTTAAGCCCCTGAAGGTTACAGCGTATGGCGTACGTGACAAACTAAATGTTATCGTTTTCCGAATGATCGGACACCGACCGAGTTACAATTTTTTAAATTTTATGGATTTATCGCAGCGCTCCGCATCGCATGGCTTGCTTCCATTTAATTTAAAATATAACTAATAAGTCACATTCTTGTTACTGATAGTTACTGTTACTAATCATTTTCTGACGCGGATGGTTACGTATGTTTATATCATTAGATTGCCCCGTGTTCTCAAAAATACTGAAGTGCGATCTCAGGCTCAAACGCACATGTCATACTCAAATCTGTATATAATCCAATGCTCACTGTAATTTTATTATTGACCAGTAAGTCAGGGGTCCTGCTAGTTTTCAACGTGGCATGTTTAGTCACAACTTTCAAAAAACAGCCCGTCTAGGAAGGAAAATGAAGCAGCCGCTAAACAGAGGTCAAAAGAAAATCAAAAAAATAATGTATATGTAAAGCAGACTGCTAACAACATGCTTGCTGTTTTTGACAGGTAACCTTTAATGCATGTTTAATGTGCACTTTCTGTCTCTCCTTAGAACAGATTTGTCAATATAAAATCTCAAAGGAAATGAAAAATAGGAACTAAAATGTTTTATTATCTTTACAGGGAACTAAAGTGTTACTACCATTGCCATGGTGGGGACAGCTCGTGGCAGCTTGCCTCATTCTCCTGTCCGTGCTATGGATACCCGGTGTCGCCATTTTTAAATACTTCAACATTATCTCGTGGAAAGAAGAAATACCTGCATTCTTTCCTGTGGACGAACTAAAGGAAGAACGCGGGTATAAAAGACAAGATCCAACACGTATAGAAAAAAATGTATTTGGATACAAGTGACAGGGACATTATAAAGTAGATTTAATGTTATCCAATTGATTATTGAAATGTCCATATTTATATACTAAAAGGAAAGTAATGTAGGGTATAGTTTTGTTTCAGGGTGGAGAAAATGTATTAGACGGTATAAAATTATGTTAAAGGACACAAGAAATTCTTTAGACGTGTCGCTTTACAATGATGTAGAACGGGTCATACATGTATATAGCTATCAACAAAATCAGATGGTGAATTTTTGTGTTTCGTTACTTAGTTACATTTTCGTCACTAAGTTAAAATTTCTTTACCCTGTATTTCTTTTCCCGTCTGTATATACCTGGTTGTGAGGTCTAGATTCAAAATTATGTGTGGCTACTTATAGACATTTGTATATTTAAAATATATGTATTTGTGTATGTATTTATATATAATATATTTATGACGATATTGTATTTGTCGTATGAAAAAAAAAAAAGATCATCGTATCCTTTTAATAGGTCAATTTTGTTTTTACTAATTGTGTATTATGTCGGTCCCCTTATATCAATTTGGTTAAAGATATGTCAAGTATATTGAACATTAAAAAAAAAAGACCAAAGGTATCAAGAGATGCAGCGAACCTTTGTGGTCATTATGCAGTGTTTGCTATTTTTCAGCATAATTCAGTTAAAATTATGACATAAATTCATTCCGTTGTATTTAAATATATGTATATATGTAAAATAAATATATGTAATTCATGGTCCTTATTTAATTATTTAACTTTCTGAACTGCTATGACCGAATTATATCTACATAAATTAATTCAGGTTCAAAATATATGAATATTGCCGTTCATTTTGATAATTAATCACACACACCGCAAATGATTAAATAGCCACAAAGATGCATTTGTAATTTGATTGATGTATCATGAGCACCATCGCAAAATGTCATAATCATGCTGACTGCAGTTATTTTAACACGTATGATCCATAAATTAATTCTGATTTGTGAAACACGTGTATTAAAACCTCATGGCTGGAGACCGTTTTTCTCCGTTCAACCCATCCTTCATCCATCCCCGTTTCGTAGAGAAAAGGGTAAAGTCGTTGACTTTAGCACTCACTCAGCCCCTCACCGCGTGAGTTCGAGTCCCGGCAGGGTCATTTCGATTTTCATGTGAGGAAGACTTCCAGCTGGTTTGCGGTAGGTCGGTGGTTCTATCCGGATGCCTCCGTGCATTCGGGTTCTTCCTCCACCTGTTTATAGCTGGACGACGCTATATGACTAAAATACTGTCGCAGCGACGGTAAACTAAAAAAATCAATAATCATTCGGAAAAAAAAATCAGGCAACCGTTCCGGACACTATGATTCTAACCATTAAAGTGATTAAACTAACAAAACCAAAGACTTTAATCCTTGAACGGAACAATAATTTCCAGAACACAATATGCAATTGAGATGTGTGGAAGAGTTAGTTCTGCTGAAAATAGTGATAAAAAACACCGAAAATCTCTCCCTGCCATGTGAAGATATGGTTATTAACGCTGAAAGATTCAGCATGATACTATAAATGCAGCACTGACGAGTTATTGACATGTTATGTTCGTTTTAATAAAACGAATATGAGTAGTATGATATATAAATGTCGTCGTCGTGTGTCGTCTTTGTTGTTGTGTGTTGTTTGTTGATGTGTTGCTTGTTGTTGTTGTCGTTGTCGTCGTCGTCGTCGTCGTTGTTGTTGTTGTTGTTGTTGTTGTTGTCGTCAAAGCTTGAACTATATCTGTGACACGCTGTCTGGTTTAGACTGTCGTTCTTACCGTCACGGCGACAGTATTCCAGTTTTACAGATTGTCTTTCTTAATCGTCCAAAGAAAAACTTGTATTCCGTTCAAAATTTGAAATATATATTGCAGAATAGGAACCGCGAGGCCTTGATATAGAGAAAATAATCTGTACATATGTTATCGTTTACATTTTGAATTCACGTTTCTTGCGATATATTCCATAACATTTATAATAAAAAAATATATCTAGTGACCAAATCAAAACTCGAATCGATAACTGCGAGGGAATATCGTGCTCCTAGAATCTATCAGTTTATTTTAGAAATTATTTTTATATCACGTGCTCACGCGATAATTATTGCTTTCGAAAGCATTACCACCGTGTTTCACACAGTAATTACCCGCACGCACTAGTTATCACGTTCACACGCGATATGAAATATATATTTCATGTCCCTATACTCGTATGACATCGTAATTTTAGGATGAAATTGCATATACTATAGATGTATATAAATACGATCAAAATGGGAAAATATAACAAGAAAACAAGGCACTGAATTACAGCTTTTGTTCTATTGCATTGCATTACAGGGATTAAATTGGAAGAGAAGCATTAATTTTACATTTTATATAATACCACTGATTTTGTGTCAATGAATCCGCATACATATGTTAAAGAATGGTACTAATTTAAGGAAATCTTTTTTTATCATTTACTAAGAAGGCGGCGTAAGTAATCATCAAATACTGCAAGTATATGAAAACAAATTGTATGAACTATTTCTTTTTGTATCAACTAATAAAAAAGAATCATGTAAGATGTAAATAAAATAATTATCATATACATTACGCGGAATGATAATAAGGTTGGGACCAAACGACATATGGCCATTTTTTACATATGCATATGGGCACTGTCCGTAGGCGGCATAATGCAACGTTGTTGTTTTTTTGTTGTTTTTTTCGGGGGGGGTGCGTTTTTTTTTTTGTTGTTTTTTTGCAGATTTGAAGAAATGGTACAGATACACTTCACAGCTTAAATTTACTAAAAATATAAGAAAGATTAATAATGTTAGTGATTTAATTTCACTGAATTTTGCATTTAAATGAAGCTGACAATTATAAACATTTCGATAAACAACCACTCTGCAGAAAGATTGTATCTCTTATGCTTGAATGCTATAACTATCAGTCCCAAGTTATGTCATACAGCTGTCATTATGTCATACTATTGGTCACTTTTTTGCTGTATTGTATTAACTATATACACTGAAAGGTTAATTATATGCTTTGTAAACTACATCTAGTACATAATTTTAATATTTTGAAAAGCATAATTTGCTGGATGTAGGGTATGACTAAAGTGCAAAACGGCACCCGGGTAGAAGCACCGTTTAACTGCGGGCCAGCTACATTGTAGCAAGCTTCCAGACATAAATCCGTGTGCCTTGAACGGAACTCAAACCCACGGCCATGAGAGGCTAAACTTAGGAAAATATGGATATTATTTGTGATTTTAAAGAGAGAGAGAACAAGCAAAGTGCACATAAAAATTGATGAATAGCGGAATGAAACAATTTATATACATATACTTATTCAAAAATGAATCATCTTGAAATCGTTCCTTTGTAAATATGCATTATTTTCACAGGCTGTCATGAATTGGTCATAAATATCATATCAATCATGTATTAAAATACTCTACCTAAAGGTCATCTATCTAATCAATTATTTAGCGATTTAGGAATTTAAATATGTAGCGGTACAGTGACAAGGCATGTAACTGATCAATGGTTAAAACAAAGCAAATAGTGAAAACAATCGTTTCAAATTTACACTATTCAAAACATAAAATGTCATCTATTCAATTGTCACGCATCAACGCATAAGATAACATGTACATGATATATGGGTGTCTAAATAATTCAAATATATTTCAGTCCCGGTCCTAAAAATATGACATACCCATGTTGCTTTTACCATCCATTGATATGTCTGAGGCGACTATGTTACGATCATTTCTAGGGTCACTCTATCTAAATTTATTTGATAAATTTGCCTAAACAAAATCACGTTAAATAGGTAAATAGGAAAAGCCACATGATGCATACCAAGTGTGTTTTGTTTTTATCTGAACCTCTCATATTGGTCGGCTGTAGATGAAGCGAATAAATATATTGCCTAAGCAGGACTTTTCATAATTGTAACCATATCACAAATCAACTTATCAGGACAGTTATCATTATCAAGATTAGGAACGTTTAACCACTTATTTTCTTTATCAAATTCAACGCTTTAATTTTCCTGCCATTGACCATTTCTATCGAGAAAATTCATCTCAGTTTGACAGTCTTCTTTTGTACGAGTAATACGTTCAAGAAACCTAGATTTTCCTCTAAACATACAGCATCGGAAATATCGCCATGGGTTCAAAATCAAGTGATCTGGTGCATTTTCATAATGACCTTCTTTCCTGCATTTTATAATAATTGAACTAATAACAAACCCTGTGATGCAGGTAACAAGAATCCCTTGCAAAGCAGTATACATGTATGAAATAGAATACCAAACATCTATTCCTTTTATATCTACCGGCAGTTTATTTTCATACGAGGAATGATCAGTTACGTTTCTATCGAAAGACATATTTCTTGGTTCTATGAATGAAGCATTTCCAACATCACAACCATCGACTGGACCTGGCGGCATGACACCAGAAGAAATTTTTCCAGAAAGCCGAATCGAACCTATCGCTAAACATGTAACGTATCCTAATCCAATAAGTGTTCCTGCAATTACACCGATCCGAGATGTTTTCCGAACAAAAACAGACAACAGAAACATACTCATAATGGGACTTTGGACTGCCGATACAATTCCAAATGTTAACTGCGCGATTGTGTTACTCGTTTGCTTCAGTAAAATTCCAAAAGCAATATGAAGCAAACCTACCAGAACGATTATCAGCTTTGCGCATTTCACCAGATTGAAATCAGTTAGTTTTTTTAAGCATTGTTTGACAATGTCTTCGGTGATCAGTACAGACATACCACCTAAAGACGAGGAAACTGAACTAAGAGAGGTGCTCACGAGGCCAGAAAGATACAAACCTGTAAACCCTGGAATATCCTTAAATATTTTATTAATGACAATAGGTAATATTTTGCTAGAACTTATTCCAAGGGCTATAGGATCACATCTAATTTTACTAGTAAATGCAAACAATACAAGACCCTCTAATGTCGCAAGTGAACGTACTATAAAGAAAATTATGATAGCAATAATAGCTGCTTTTCTTGCCTCACTTTTGGTTGGCGTAGAATTAAGTCTTTGAATGCAAATTGGTCTGAAGCACATTCCAAGAGTTCCGGTACTTGTCCCAATGACCAATGTCCAAAAGGAGTATCGAATGAATGGGTTTGGGTCCATGTTGAACATATGAAGTCGTCCAGTTAATTGGTTTGGTGTTATGACATTTTCAACACCACCAACAACAAAGGTTCCGTATCCAAGTACAGCCATCATTCCTGAAATTATTATAACGAACTGAAAACTGTCTACGAATATGACAGCTTTCAAGCCTCCAAGAGAAGTGTACAGTACTGCAAATCCTGTAAGAATAATAAGCGCTGCCCAAACAGGAACTCCAAACAATGGGGCTGTTGCTACAGATGCTGCAAATATGTTTACTGCCGAGTGTATAAATACAGGAATAATGCTCAGAATGACCCCTATTTGTCTTATGATCTGAGAATCATGGCGCAGATACAGATATTCACAAACACTGGTGATTTTCAAAGGGTGAAAAAGCGGTATAGAAATCCATAGCATGCTTGAAAAGCCGAGTGTCATCCCAATGTTGAAAAGCCAGTACTGGAAGCCATATAAATAGACTTCTGTCGGGAATCCAATGTAAGTAAGAACAGATTCGTAGGTCACGACTAAAGATAATGCCACCGGTAACGCCTTCATTTTTCCATTCGCCCTATGAAAACGAACAATAGTCTTTTGATGCCGTTCTTTATAAACATAGAATAGTCCAATTAAAAATGTCGAAAGTAATCCAACAATGAAAACGACATAGTCCAGAATATGAAAAGTTGCCATTTTCGCGTTCACGCAGAGGGAGTCGAACCTTCTTAGTTGAAATGTTAAACAGATTTGTGTTTTAATATCCACCTCGATCTTTTTTGTATAACCTCGCCAATAGCTTGTATTTTAGATATGTATCTACTCTATAATTTATATTAAATGAATAAGTCCTGCTTTGTAATTGTTGAGGAGGAGCAAATGTGCGCACCTGTTATAATAAGACGCCTTCAATAAATCCTTCCGTTTGTGAACATGGTGATTTTAATTGGCTGAAACTGCTTCTCGGATAAGAAAGCAACATAATGTACGGAATCCTGTTAGGATCATTGCAATTTCTTTCGTAGTATACTATTTCGCTGTATATTAAAACTCGAACAATGTAGAACGACATTTCTTGCATTATTCTTTATTCATTTACATGTATTTTTTTTTTTAACGATGCGTCGTCACAGTATAATCTCTGACAACTGCGTCAGGGAGTAGACTCTTGGCTCAGTGGTTAGAGCATTGGACTCCCACACCGGCGGACCGGGTTCGATCCTGGGTCGGCTCGAGTTTGTTACACCTGTTTTTTTCACTCACTGCTACTGCGTCACCACTACTGTGATCGAAAAAAGGAAAAATAATCAGATTACTAAGCATAACAAATGACATTGTCATGGATGGTCTGTAAATTCCAAAGATGAGTTTGCAACGTTCCATATATGATTCAACAGATCAACATACAAGCGACTTTCATCAAATTCGCGTTCTTTGTGAATGTAATGTCTGCGTGTATTCCTTCTTCTGTCGAGGACATCCGCATTTTATACAGGTGTCTCTCAATAAAGTTCTGGAACATTGCTAGTCAGGTGAAAGTTAAAGCAGAGAAAGAGAGGGGGGAGAGAGTGAATGAGAAGAATTTGATACTGTTACAACGATGGCCGCAGGTCTGAAGGTAAGAGTAACGAAAGATCGTATGAGGTATGAAATGATCTAAATAATTTGAAAAGAATATGCGATGGGACGCGACAAAATGATTCCAACTCAGAAACTGCTCTTGTTTGATGGGAATAGAGTAAATAAAACAATGAAATGGAAAGTGAAAGGGAATCATATGAAAGCCTATTATGCTCACTGACCAAAATATATACGTATTAAGTTGTATTAATGCAAAAAATGGCGTTTTATGCTAATAAACTCGTTATTACTCAATAGAACGCGTATTTACGCCAAAAAGAGACATGAAAACGAGAACAATGCGTTATTATGCAAAGAAAGGCATAATTACGCGATTAAAAATGCATTATAACGCGAACCAAAGGCTTAAAATACAAAAAAAAATGTGAAAACGCGAATTTGAAACTCGTCAAAACGTACAACAAAGGCGTTATAACGCAAAACAAAGGCATATTATTTAACGCAAAGCAAATGCGTTATTTTATAAAACAAAGGCGTAATAACGCGAAATTGAAACTCGTAATAACGCTATACAAAGGCGTTATAACGCGAAATAAAAACGTAATAACGTAAGGCTGAAACTTATAATAACGCGAAATAAAGGCGTTATAACGCGAAACAATGCGTTTCTAAAAAATAATAGGTACTTTCCTCATCACAGGTAATAGCTTTACGAACCGTATTGAAACTTGACTATATTTCGATAATCTAATTTCATTTTCTGTCACTTGACTGATCACACTCACTCTCCGCGCATACGCTTACTTCACAGGCTAAACTTACGAATTCGCTAACCGAATGGTGAAGGCCCCATGTTGCTGAATGTGTCATGAGGAACTGCACGCACCTGTTTCGGGGCCACCGTAATCTATATTTTACCGAGTATTTATTTTATTTCTACCGATTATCTGTGAATGAGCTGCTTTAATAAGAAAGTGACGTATACTTGTAGGATTCGGCCGAATCGGTCGATACAGAAATTTCCAATACAATACATGTACATGTATTTCTCTGAAAGCGTATTGCAATATACCGGTATACCGGTAAATAGGAACATCCCTTGTAGTAGCGCAAAACAACGGCGTTAAAACTTCCGTAAATGAAAATGCTCTTAAAACGTACAATTTTCAATTTCTCATAAATATGCTTTTTTCGTCAACACGCATTTGCTTCACGTTATTATGCCTTTTTTCGTGTTATTACGAGTTTCACCTTCGCGTTATTTTGTCTTTGTTTCGCTTATTACGCCTTTGTTTCGCATCATTACGAGTTTCAGCCTGTCAACTTCACGATATTATGCCTTTTTCGCGTTATTACACCATTCTTTTGCATTATAACGCGTATGGTTTGCGTTATAATGCTTTTTAATCGCGTAAGGATGCCATTCTCCTCATTATTACGCCTTATATTCTCGTTATAATGCCTTTTTTAGCGTAATTACGCGTCACTCTGCGTTATAACGAGTTTATATTCATAAAAAACGCCTTTATTTCGCATTTTAACAACTTAGTTAAAATATAATTTTGTCGGTGATCGTAAAAGTTTTCCTAGAAATACCTTACGTTGCATTGTACATTTTTATTTTCGTTTGCAATATGAACTTTGTATTAATAAAATATGATTTTGTTACTACAAAATATTCGCATCACAAGTAACAATTATTATCACGTAACTTTAAAACTTATTTTGTAAATTCGATTTTATATTACATAATTACTCCATGTGTGTGTGTGTGTGTGTGTGTGTGTGTGTGTGTTCCAAGGCGGTAACTATTTTATGTAACATCCTGTCTCCGTTTTTATCTTTACATATCTTTCCACATCCTTCTGATGTTAGTTTGTATATCCTTATTTTATGTTTTTAATGCTCCATTATTTGGCAATCAGCATAACTATAAAATTGGTTCAAGAGAACAATGTCGGAATGATGTGACTGGAATTGGAATGATTTCACGTCATATTGTAGCAGTGAGTTATCCACTATGGTGTGAATCCAAAATGAAATGCGTACTTGAGGTTTAACACCTAATAGTCATATTCCATATCTGACCACTGAATGCTTATATTTCTATGAAATTTTGTCACTTTAGAGACATTCAAAAATAAATTGCTTCACAGAGCGTTTTTTTTTTTTTTTATTTTGGGGGAGATAGTCTGTATTAAAGTAAACATTGCCTATGAGAAATGTACAATTTCAGTGAATATGTAAAACTGAATTTGATTTTCGAGAAAACTCACGGTAGAAAGATGCAATATATGATTCTGTTTTAAATTTCATGAAGGAATCTAAATTTCACCGTAGCAAATTGGCGAAAGTCACTATTTTTTTAGTTTTTAGGGGAGATAACTCATGAATACAAAAATTGCAAGGTGGGGTAAGCCCCTATATTACATGTCAATTTGGCCCTAAGCTTTCAATTGGTTGACATTTTAAAAGCTTATATTGTGAAGTTATATACATGACTTTGATGGAATTGGTGGCTATTAGGGTGCTTATACCTCAAAACAGGTTTACCATTTTAATGAACTGCAAAATATATTACCATGAATCATGTTCATATAATTCACAAATGTCATGAGTGAAAATATTTAACATCAGTGCAATATTAATTCATGCATAATTCATTACAATTACACGCCTATTAATCCTGAATATATTACAAGTTACATATTTAGCTTGAAATCTTTACATTGCCATATATTTTTCAATTGCTCTTATGAGAGAAGACGGCGTGTATGTACATGTATTAGAAAGACGTTTCATAACAATTTAGTATAATACTTATCAACAAATAAGAAAACATGTTTCCCATCAAATATATATGAAATATAGGATTGGTGTCTATTAAAACGTTATTTTCTCTGTGTAAAAAAAGAACAAGCGTTGATAGCAGGGAGCGGTATCTTGTCTGATTGGTCGACCGTGGCGTGATTGCTTGTGTGGTTTAACATGCGGTCCCTTGTCAAATAATTTACTTTTTTCAAGTCTGTTTTGGCTAGCAGCCGTCACTCACTGTCGGTGATTCATCTGTATTTAAATAATTTGCATCTGTACGTTTAAAGGCGTTTACTAGTTTTTTTTTTTTCAATTTAATTCAATTTTCTGATTTTCACATAATCATTTTTTTAAAAAGTGGAAAAAAAACAATATAGGTCACCGTGCTCTTTTTATGCTACGTTCGTATATCCATAGATACCGTTTTCAACTCACATATATATAGCTAAACTATACATCTGACGTTAAAAGTAAAAAGAATATTTTTTTTAAAAAATCGGCAAATAGAAGATACAAATAATTCGTGATAGTTCAAGTTATCTGATTATCCAATGGAACTTCATATTTACAGAAAAGAAAAGAAAACTTAAAGAGTATTTGAAAAAAGGGGAAAAATAGCATCATTTCTTTTTTCTTTTTCCAGAAAATCTTTCAATAGTTTTATAGTGTTTCTTTTCTCTCTCTTTTTTTCATGTAAATATTCTTTAAAGGTTTCTTGATCAAAGAAATGAAAACAAGAAATATCTTTAAAAAAAGATGGGGGTTATAGTACTGGAGAGTGTTACAAACTTTAAAGTGTCCCCTCCAACACTATCGGCAGGGCGAACATTATTGTAATGAAGCGCATTCTAACGGTCTTTCAATCACACGGAAACAGGACAAAATACTTTTGCAGATTCTTTTGAAAATCTTGCTTCTCTAGTTCTGCCATCTATAGTTACCGATGTGTATTCGTTCAAGAATGCTTCAAATGTACCAACAATTCTTACAAGATCTGATGCTTTTGACTCATTTTTCTTTCCCTCAAACGCGAATGGAATGAACATCCCTATACTGCAAGACACGAATGCCAATCAATATTCGTTTTCAAAAGAACTCGATCGAGGTCTTCTTTATGTGCGCCATACTTCAACAGTGGTATATGTCCTCATTTTTCAATGTTCTCCTATCATTTCACCAGCAAATGTTCTCCGAGAAAAATTCAAATGATATTATAAACTAATACTTAGGCTGTTTGGTAATCAATAATCAAATAATAATACAAAATGTAAAGTATTTGTCAACTGTTTATTAGAGATACCATTTTATTTGCGTAATATTCTCCGCTGCAATCAAAGTCATAGCATGGCACTAGTGCCTTTAATGTCATATTCCTTCAATCGAATCATTGTACTCTTGATTTCTTTATTGAAGACCTATTAAAAATATAAGGAGTAGAATAATATTCATTGCTGTTGTTTTGTTTTTCGAGTTTTTCTCCTTGTTACCTTTGTTTATTTACAGTCAAAGAAAAATATGAGAAAGAAAAAAACATTACATAGTTAAACACAAACTTGTGTAATGCAAATTATATGCTTTAATTATGTGAACAATACAATACAGTCGAACAACGTTAACTCAACAACCTGTTACTCAAAAACCTGGCTTTATCCGAAATAAAAAAAATGGGGATTCGATTCCTTTCCTTTTTATTTCTATGTAAAAACTACCTGTATACGTTACTATACGTTTTAAGGGACTTTAATTGATAACTCACCTGGCGTGAGTCATTTTTAATTTAAAGGTGATTATAAATGGTTTTATACGTTTGTGATATTTATTTATGATAGAATGAAGACCAATAATAAGTCACATCAGACAGATAATTAACTGATTTCATATTCTGGAGATTTCAAAATGTTTGTACTAGTTGAGTGATCAGCAAAACAGTCGTTTGTGTTACTTGTCTAGCCGGACTCTCTATATGGACATGCCCAATGTTTGTATTGATTGATTTATTTATGCATGAAAATATGCAACGTCAATTAATATTTCATTTAAGTTCTCATATTTGCATAAATTATAATTAAAACAAATAAAGATCTCGTTTTGGGTTATCTTAACGAAGAACGGACATTTCGAATAACCGAGATAAACTAATAAATATCTGCACAATCGAAAATGTATGACTGAAAGACAGTTTACGTCCGCTTTATCAGAATGTGTGTCGAGTAGATGCTTTATCTGTGCCTTATGTACTACAAAATATGAAACGTTTCACAGAAAATAACAAGTAACCATATGGAATACATTACCTACATCCCCATCAACAACGTATGCATTTTTTAAGTAACTTTTTTCTGGCTTGTATTGTCATATTGTTTTTGCCCTTTTTTATATGAAATGTTATTTTCATGCCTTGAAAATATATAAAACACACACACAGTGACTGTTCCTACAGAATCCTATTCAGACCACCTAAAATTTTGTTAGTAACAAGAGATACATTTAGATGATTATATTGTAAAGTTAATATCGGTGCTGGCTAACACGCTTATACTTAACCCTTTCCCTCATATAGACTCATTTTGACGCACTCAATAGGTACCACATAAAGCCTGATCTGCAGAAAACCACAGTGAAACCTTACCAAATTTAATTATAAAGTCTTCATTTCCAGACCACTGAGGAGCAGCGAACAGCATAAAACCTGATCAGCCTGCGAGTTACTGCTGTGCTCTCTACAGCTTTAAGATGACGGCAAGTTATCTAATAAAAACCACATAGGATGGAAAATTTATACTCAAGACAATCCCTCTTTATTACAGCATGTGCTAAGCTTATCTAGCTAGAGTATCTAGCATATTTCCTCTTACTTTGTCTCATATTTTGACATGAGAGAAACATTGATCCGTTTCATATAAGAAATTGTTTTCTTCCTTGTGTTTTCATTTTCAGTAGCTACAAATTTGCATTAGGGTCTTCTTATCTAATTAACATTTCACCTTTCTCCACAATATCAAAATCTTCAAATGGCTCCGCGTATTAAAAATACCTTTAATTGCATTTAGAATTTCCATTATTTTGTTTGACAGTTGCAGACGTTAGAACTATGTAAACATTATACGGGAGATTACTCGTTAAAACTGAAACGGAAGAAAGACGGCAGGGAAATTAGATACAGTAAAGGGATTTTTTTAAAAGGAGTCTCATTATCTGAAGGAGTGTAATTATATTTTTTAAAGTTTCACTGTTAAATTATCAAATATATTTTCTTTTATTTATATCACAGTTATCCAATCAAAAACATAAAATAAACCATCTACTGGGCCTCATGGCGTGATAATCAATTGAATTTTCTTTAATAACTGAATCTAACCTATAGCTAAACATATAGCGTATCCAAATAAGAAAAATGTTCCTGCAAC
>CM037783.1:28499098-28514767 GCA_021229015.1 Solen grandis | reverse complement strand
TTATTTCAGATACATGTACTTAGAAATTGAAAAAATATGTTTTTCAATCGTTTAAATACGTAGTAAGTAGAATAAAATAGTTTTCTATGTATGAGTTGGAAAAAGCATGCTCTTAGTCAAAATACTCTACAATGTCATTAGTTTTACCGCTTTGAAAATGTGGCTCCGATGATCGCTGGTTCGATTTCCAACTTCATACAGTCAGGTTCATGACCCTTATTCCAGATTGTTTGTAACAAACAGAGTGCGAATTCGATTGTCTTACTACCGACTATAGTTGCAGGGGTGTGTGTGGAGTTTTTTCGTCATGTGGTTTTTGCCTCTATTGTATCAATAATTAAGAATCACAGCTTTTTTCCTGTTAATCCGGCTGTCGTCTCTTAGCGCATTGAGCGCTTTGATTATATGTTCTAGATAGAAACGAATATTTGATATACCAGTAATAATGTTTACGTTTTCAAAGCCTTAATATTAAGTGCCCTGCTGGAAAACTGTTGACCCTGTTAACTTGAATGTTAATGAAAATGACAAAAAGTTTTGATGGAATGAGCTATTTGGCCAATCAGTCACAAAACAATACGTTTTCTGGAAAAAAGTTAATTATTTCAAGCTACGCAACATTATTTTAACATTCTTTTCTTCATCTAAAGTATGTCAAATGTCAAGGTCACAGGGTCAGCTGCATAATGAAGAGGTCCACCTATTTAAGAATTTGTCCAAATATTGAAGCAATCCAATGATGATCCGAAAACCCGCCGCACGACATAGAAGAAATCAGTCACCAAACACAACGAGGACATATACTCGTATATATATATATCATGTATAGATTTTACATAGCGCTCAAGGTGGATTTGTGACCGATTCTTCCAGGTTGTGATGTTTGCCTTGTTTTGATAGTTTATATCGTAATTAAGTGAAATGAAAAATAAATGTGGAAATACCGGTTGGCACTGTTATTGTATGTAAGCTCTAATTAAGCGTATAAAAATACATGTAGTTCTAGAACTAGTTGCCTGGTGTCAGGAAGATGTGGCGTGATCAGCTGTCTTAAATCAAACACGAATGAAGAGAAAATGAAAGAAAACACCATATACTTTCTTTTGGTTATACATAGGAGATATATATTTAACATGTAAATGTAACAATTAACAAGAACTAAAGCAAATAATCATAGTAAACACTGAAGTCCTGAAGTTATCGTTAATGTTTCTCTGTAGGTTGTCGTAAAAGCTTCAGCTATTTCTTTACTGTGCCATATCGGAGAAAGGATCAGTGGTGATAGCAAACTTCACGCAGTAGTTACCTCCCCTTACAGTTGTAGATAACCACTGCCACTACATGTTAAACTTAACAGTATTCAGTTGTTGTTGTTGTTTTTCCACACAAAATTTTTTTTTTACTGCGAGTGGCATTTCCCTAGGTATATTTTCTTTAATAAACATCAAATATCGCCTAGTGGTAAAAAAATCATTTTAAAAGATATATATGGTATTGTGACATTCTTAAAGTGACAGCAGACGGAGACGCCGTTTTGTTAGTTTACCGTCATCACGTGACATTGTAACGGCAGTGATTTTTTTTTTTTTTTTTTTTTTTTTTTTTTTTGCTATGTGAACAAGGGATCTCCGTGACCGAGCGGTAATGGGCCTTAACTTGCAGTCTTTCGGTCCTTCAGATGCGGATTTGAATCCCAGTCTAGGCACTTAAAAAGCCATCAAGGGATATTAGAATACACACTGATATAATATTGCAACGAGGGTTAGATTAACCCCAAAAGCAATAACTGGTAAAACGAAATGCACCTGACCTATATATAAGAATTATGCTGCCTGCATGTCGGTTGTATTCTTTTGTGTCGATATCGAGTTGACAGAGCTGTATTGCAGGCCTGATATCGACCAATATGAATGCCAGTGTTATGCCGATATAAAACGCTATGTCGATCCGACATCGGGCCGAATATTGAAAGTTTGCTGGGGTATTGTTCACTCCGAAATCAGATGGAAATTAACGAGCGCAATATTTATACCTGTATCTTACGACAAGTGAAATGTACACTATCAGTCTCAAACTAGCGCCTGAATTCTCAGCGTCAGGTAACACGAGTCTTTGTCAGGTGGAAGAGAGAGAGAGAGAAAGAGAGAGAGTGTGTGTGTGTGTGACCTTCAGTTAACACCCAATACACATCTCAAAGTATGTCGTAAATAGATTTTGATTGTCAGGAATGACAACACAAGAAACGCCCACAACTGTATGTAAATAGACAATTAAAATTTATATAATATGATATGAAAATACGAATTTTGCTAAGTAACACCGAAGCTCTGGTAAAATGGTCTACTGTTTATAAGTGATTTAATCTCGAATTGAAAATAGACGTTGATATGTTTGATGTGTTAAAAAATTTCGACTTAAGACCTTTGTCCGATACCAGAGTCCTAGCCATGGCCAGCCAAATAAGGTGGATTCTCCATTTTATTCGACAGTAACAACAATAAATAACAGTTACTTGAACTTTGAGTATTTCGTTGATTTCAAGTAATTTTCATTAGGAACTTTTATGCTATAAAATAATCATACATGATAGAAGACTATTCAGAAAATATCGCTCAAAACATCGCAAATATCAGGTTAAGCACAACCTAACTAGGGCATGTTACCTTTTCAAATCGAGGCAGTAAACTTTATTATCGAAGTCATTGTTTGACGCTAGCAATATGCGCTAATAAATCAATATTTCCACGAATGCACTCAGAAACGAAACGTAAATGAGTATGATTGAAACCTCTGAAGTTCTTTTGTTATAAACATGTGTACTTTATTGCAGGCCCGGATTCACCGGGGGGGGCACAGGAGACACGTGCCCCCCACCCCCAGCTGGCTTGGTCATACAATTTCCTAGACTATATTTCGATGAAATTGTCGTGAATTTGGTTATTTTTTGTGCCCTGTTGTGGAGATCCCCATTGTGTGCCCCTTGTTCCTCACCTAATCAGTCACCAGGCGCCTGCTGTTTTCGAAACCCCTACTGATAGAGCATCCGCTGTCACATGGCAACATCACAAAGTGACTGTGTCTGCCTTTAATCCGAATCAGTCAAACGCTTTCAGCTTAATACTGTGTGTATATCATTTAAGCGTCAGAATCTCACAGATGTAGATTAAAGCCCGACAACTTGTTTCAATGTTTAAATTTTACCGCGGCTTTGTCTATTTTTTTTTTTTTTTTGTATTAAAGAAAAATCTATGTAGACACATTTTCCTTAGAATTACGATAACCACATTGCTCCACTCTCTCTCCTACAATTTTTAAGATTTACATGAATATATATAATATATAAATGAAAAAAAAAGCAGATTTGAAATTATAAATGCACAAGAATAGTTTAATCAATGTATTTTAAATCTAATAAGAATACAAACCAATAAAGTTGTTGTTGTTTTTTAAACAGAGCACAAAAATGTAATACTTCATTACTGCATTGTGCCAAGGAAAAAATTACCTTAACACTTTTTTTCTTTCTTTTTTCATTTTATTTATTCATTTTTATAGGTATATTGAAATGAAATTTTAATATTACTAAGTTCTCTAGCTGGATTCGAACTCGCAAGCTAGTTTTGCAGCGTGCTGCATAAAAGATGATAAAATATGACCCAAGCAATATCATTATATCGCCCAAGGCTTAGATCCATTGCCTTCAAGTTTCAATATATATTATCTAACTTAAGGGGAGTCACACCCGAATGGTTACCATGAAGAATTGTAAAATAAGCAATAATGTTGTGTTGTATGCCTATACGTACACCTCTATGCAAAATCTAAACAAAATTTACCGCCCCGTTTCATTTTTTTTATCCAAAGTTATCATATTTAGAAAAAAAAATATTATGTCATATCCTCCTTACGAAAAGTGCTTTGCTACTAATTATAAACAAATAATGGCATTCGACAAACAAACCCTGGTTGTTTGAAACTAAATATACTTGAAATATATAATGAATTCTTACCATACCAAACCCATTTTACACACTTGTCTCATGTTTTTTTTTTTTTTTTTTTTTCTTTTCTTTTGTTTTTGATATTCAAAAATAGGCCCTGTCGCTAAAATCTACATAAATGAGAGACATATTTCAAAGTTTATTCGAATTTTCTACGAATTAGATCTATTTTGGTTAATCTTGCCAAATTAAAAATACTTTTACTGAGTGGTTTTGATTTTTTAGTCCTTCAGTATACCAGGCACCATATTTGTTATTAAATTCAACATAATTTATCCAGTAAATATCTATACCAGTACAAATATATATATTTTTTCTTTCTAAACTTGATCTGAGTGATACAGATACATGGGTAAACGTTTTCAGGAATTTTCTTGAATTTAAGGATTTTCAGATTGCCAAATGACTTCTTATTCTATATAAAACTATATAAAAAAATGCTAAAATCAGGCTTCCAACTTTTACCCATGTAGATATAATGACCAAGTTTGAACCCATAACCTCTAGCATCAAGGCATTTGATTGAATTTTTTGCCTATCTATGGATGTGTGTGACTACCTTAAAAAACTAAATTTTCCTCCCCAGATACCCTTCAGAATGCATCTCCATCACACTAGAAACATTTTTTTTTCCGGGGGAGCATGCCTCCTGACCGCCCCCGGCCTTAATCATATGGCAGGTCCTTTTTACATTTCAACATTCCTATAAGCAATTGGTGGTTGGTTAATACAATCTTATTACTTGTGTGTCATAACGTTAGAAAAATAAGGCACTAATATGGAAGGCAGATGGGAATTGACATGTTCTTTTTATTAATGATAAAGACAAAAGTAAGAGAAATTAAAGATAGATAAAAAACCTAACTGGTATTTAATTGCATGTGAATTATTAGAACGTGAACAAAATACGTCATGGAGCAGACGGACAGTGAAAATATATTTGAAGATATTCGCCGGTATTGTAGTCGTCTGGAAAAGGCACAGAACATTCTTCTTGTTGGAACAACTGGGGTCGGGAAAAGTGCCTTCATTAACACTCTGATAAAAGCCATCGTTGGTGAATATATCCCGAGGGCTAAAAGTGGTAAAGGCAGAGCAGCAACCAAAACCGTGCACCTTACACGGTGAGTAAATTATTATTGCTTTGTTATATTGAAATCTCTCAATCGGAGGCTACACATTCACAAACTAATGAAAATCACAGGGGCTCGAAGTTGCATAGGGCGAATTGTTTCGTACTTATGGTAACATTAAAAGAAGAAGGGAGGACACTGTTTTGAGATCAAATTTGGAAAAAGCGTTTATAACGAAATTCAATATTGAAAATGGGACAAGTTGTGTTTTAAATGCATAAATTAAGAAAATCTCGAACGTAATTTAGATCGTTTTTCTTTTGTAACGATAATATCGTTAATTTATTGCTCCAATTGAGCTTGACAACAGCCGGAGAAGGCTATTTCCGGTTTCTTTCTTAGTGAATAAAAAGGTAAGACCAGCTAGTCCTATCAATGACCCGCTTAGCGCCACATGCTATGTCATGCTCTGATAGCGCCAAACCGAAAGAAGCACGCTACACACAAATGTGGTGCGTTGGTGATAGGACGCATTGCAGTTTTGCCTACACGCAGGGTGTCCCATAATATCTGATACCATTACAAAATGCTGTAACTTTTTTGTTTGAAAACATATCTTCATGATTAATACACCAAAATGCACAGGAGGGTTTAAAATTTTATCTGATTGAAAAGTACGGGAATGACGTCGACGTCGCTTAACAGGAAATGACGTCATTTATAATAACAAGATTATTCAAAATGGCGTCGTCAGAAGCACTAGCTGCAGAAGTTGTCAAACTATATTATTCAACTTCATCGCCTGTAACAGTGATACGGGAAATGGCAAAACGTTACCCTGACCAAGAACGACTAAACAAATTGCAAATAAGATTCGATTTGAACAAACAGGATCGGTAGCGGATAAGCGCCACACTAATCCGGGGCGACCAAAATCTGTCAGAAGTGAGGAAAATATCGTTCAGGTCCGCGCCGCTGTAGAAGAGACACCTCAGAGGTCTGTTAGAAAAATACTAGGTGACATTAGTAATCAGGTTAGTCGTACTTCAGCGCATAGAATACTACGATATGATTTAAAACTCACACCATACACATTGTCCGTCAGACAACATCTTAAAGACAGTGACATTGAAAGTCGTCTTCGCTTTGCCCACTGGATGAATGAAAATGAAAATATTGCTGATATCCTGTGGTTTTCTGATGAAGCCCACTTTTACTTAAATGCCCAGTTAAACAAAAAGAACTGCCGTTATTGGAGTACAGAAAAAACCTGACTTTTATCTTGAAAAGACATTACACAGTGAAAAAGTTACAGTATGGGCCGCTTTGAGTGCAAACGGGATAATCGGACCTTTCTTTTTTGAAGATGAAAATGGCGACGTGGAAACCATCAACAGCGTTCGGTATTTGGATCTCTTAAAGCGGAAGTTCTTACCAGCTCTTCGTCGAAAGGGGATATCTATACCTGACATGTGGTTCCAGCAAGATGGTGCGACTCCCCATACTGCGGTTATTGTCACAGACTGGCTCCACAAGACTTTCGTAGATAAATTCATCTCTTTCAGAACAAATAATGAGTGGCCACCACATTCACCGGATTTAAGTCCGTTGGACTTTTTTCTTTGGGGACATTTAAAAGACAGAGTCTATAAACCTTTTCCTGTACCAAACAATTAGAAAATGGAGGCTTTCGATTGTCACTCGGTACAACTGCGGTTTAAAAACCTGTACTATTATTATACTGCAACGTAAAAGTCTCCCTTCTGATTGGCCAATAAGCCGTGTACATAACATCATGTACACTGGGTATATGCTTATGGCACGTTATAAGTATTTATTAACGTAGAAATCAAAGGGGTTTGGCACGAAAAGGAGGGGGTGGGGGTATAAAATCACTATATATAATACAAGGGATACTACTTCCTTTTGATCTAAAAAGCTCAAAATTACGAGAACTAAAACTTAAACGTAGGCGGGTTGTTGTTTTTTTCTTTTCTTTCTTGTTCCAATGTTGAACAGCGATTGAGGCTCAGAGTTATAGATGCTATTTGTTATTTGTTTTCTGCTTCATGGATTGAGTCATTGTCGGAGAAGTTTTCGCTGACATCAATTGGTGGTGCATACTGTTTACAAGTTTATTTGCAAACATCTGAAATGATTACTAATTGAAGAAAATAAACAAATAAATGAACGAGATGGTTTAGTGTAATAGAGTGACATTCTTCTATAAACATTGCATATTACATAGTCTCTCTCTCTCTCTCTCTCTCTCTCTCTCTCTCTCTATATATATATATATTCCATTGTGTGGAGGAGAAAATGAATAAAAAATATCTATTTTGAAACTTTAGCAATATTTCTTTAACAAGTTTACATAGTTTGTTATATGTTAACTCATTATATCAGAGGACTGCATTAACTGCATAAAATACATGATATTTGGAAATCTATAATAATATCGGTCAAAATGATGTTTCATGTTTCCTTATATATGACAGAGAGGCACATTCAAGTAAATAGTGATATTCATCTCCGATGTCGGGTGATTAAGGGCAAGAAACGGTTTGCACATGACTAATTGTTTGTGTTGATCAGAGGAATGCAATGAAGTTGCTTAAGATGCTTTTTTTTTCTGACAAGGAAAAATATTACAGAGATAATCAGAGATGTCATTATGCTCTCTACAAAACATATCAGTTTTATTGTTATTTTCACATTTTATTTTATTTTCTTGTGTGACAGATACTATGGATGTCATTCGAGTCTGAATTTTAGGTATGAGCATTGCGGAGTGTCTCTAGACGATTTTGGAGAGAACTCGAACCTGTCAGAATGGCGGGACATTGTTCCACTCCTTCCAAACATATACGACATCATGGGATTTGACAATGAAGATACAGATGAATTGAAAGTTCTGTTCGAGCTAATAATCGATGGTAATATAGCATTTTATATAAAATACCAGAAGACACAACAACAGTACACATTTTCGTAAATGAAACTCTCAAATATGTCCGTTAAGTTGAAAAATATATTCTGGTGAATATTTGTATTTAATTAAAAAGTTCACGTGCACCTGACGCAATATCTTACACTCAACCTAAACACGATATGTATATAGATTTTAGTACTAAAGATACGCAAAACAATAATAAAATTACCAAGAGAAAACTACCGGGAATGGAACAACATGTTTTACTCTTTTGATATTCATTACATAATTTATATGATCGTTTTTCATTTCTTTTAAAACATAAAAAAAAAATGTAGAAATAGTTCACATCCATATTATTGTTTGGGTAATACAAGTCAGTGGCTAAGCAAAATTCACCATGTATTGATTTCATTAATATTTTATTTTCTACACGACATATTCACACACATATATACTAGACGAAACGTATAAGTACTCCGACTAAAGTTTTGTCTATACCACTTGTAGTATTCGCAATAACAGATTTTTGGTTTCAATAGCTTTCCACGAATATTGGTTTCACAGAGTTGATTATGCGTAAAAATTAATCAAGCAGACAACAGATTGAGCCAATGCACATTTTTATATTTACTGGGCATATGTTTTGGAAAATATATCTTCTCTACAAGTTTGAAATCGGAGTACTTACAAGTTTCGTTAAGTGTATGTTATGCCTACATGTACTTTGACTTAGTTCAAATTGAATTTCCGGATTGTTTAAAGTTACTTAAAGCTTGGTTTACTTATTTAGTTAACATCTTCCAGGTTACATTCCCCCCGGCTACAATCCCGAAGAGCTTGGAAATCTTCAGAAAGAACATGGATTGGGGTTCTTGAGAAATATGTTCAATACACCTGAGGAAGAAAACCGAATGCACAAGATCGTGTTTGTGCAGAGTTGCAGGGAATTGGCTCCCCATAAATTGATTGAATGTCTTGTTTCTGCTATGAATAAATGCAATTGTAAGTTTTTAAAGATGAACGAAACGGTTAAATTTAGAAATAATAAAGGAATGTTCCATATAAGAAAGCTTTAATAAAAAAGGTTAAATAAGCAATAAAAAGGTATACATGCAAAAATGCGTTTGACCCTTAATTCATATAGACCCGTTTTGACGCCTTGGCAAACACAGCAAACAAAGATCAGATGTCTAATTTGATTAACTTTGATTTTTTTTTTTTGCAATAGTTCAGTCATTTAAATATTTGATATATATGTATGATGCATCTCTGCTATATCACGCAATCAGTACTAACTATCTCATTAAAATCAGCTCTTCGTTTTTGCTAATATCCCGTGAAAGGTCGTCCCAAGTTGGCCTTTACGTCACGAATAAGAGAAACCGATATCGAAATTGTCCAATTAGAATGCGCGTTTCAAAACGTCTGAATTTGAAAATCGAAATACATTGGTAATATGCGCAAAATTAAAATTTCCGTTTGCTGCCGTTAACTTGCGAATATTTACGAAGTTATACCCTAACATTTTGAAGCCGACGATTCGATTGGCTAATAAAAGGTCAATTTGAGTCGATGTCATTAATGCGACGTCATCAGATCCTACCTAGCGAGCGTTGTCAGTACCATTGGATTTTCAAGCGGAAAAGCAAATAACTTGGCAGGAAGCAGTTGTACAATCATAACCTTGACAGGAGAGTATTTTGAATAAGAGCTTGATTTTGCCAACACATATATTCTAATTGCTACAAAGAAACGTATTTTAACGATTAAAAAAACCCTGATCTTTTATCAATTTCCAAGTACATGTATCTGAAATAAAAAAGTAAAACAATTAATAATTATTTATGTATCACATACTGTACATGTATTTTCAGGTCAAAGTTCCCCTTTTGTACTTATTACCAAGTGCGACTTACTGCTTGAAACAGAAAACACTGCTTCAAAGCAGTCCCAAGGTATAAACGAACTTGAGAAAGACATTGCGGACTATTTTCAAATCATAGGCAGTCTCAAGCACAACCGATTGCGTATCACCAACTATTCGGATGAGAGCGGCTTTGATAATGCTGAAACTGACAAGACAGTTTTAGAATTTCTAAAGAGAATGGTGGCTCCTACTGACATATACCACCAGCCCCCTGTTACCATCAGGATACCGCTAAAACTGCAACTGAAACTGTGGGGTAGGGAACTAATGCAACAAGTTGATTTGAAATATGTCTTTATGGTTATCGGCGCTATCTTTATCTTGTTGTTTAAGACAATCGTTGATATATTGTTTAATATGCTGAAGTTTTAACCTTTAGTGAGATGTAGTGTGTTTGTGTGCTTGATGACTGCCACACTATTGGTTAAGTAAGAGAACTGATAGTAATGTTTCATATGGCAAATGGTGAAATATTACATATGTACAGCTGCCTTTATATTTGATCAATAACACATAATTCATAATTTACAAATTCTTGCTAAATCATTCAAAAGGCATTGTTATGGAATATGTATTTTATTGTAAATTTCACAAGATTAGGTTGCATTTCCTGTTTAATTTTGTTTTTGTTCTAGCCTACTACTGTATGTTTGATGATAGATGATTATAATGAGTGTTCATCGTTAGAAACAGCTTTATCTACTAACTATTTGCTCAGTCATCGATTTCGTCTTATAATTCAGAAATAACCAATCTTTATGTTTTGTAATGTATTGGACGTAGGTATGAGTTATATGTGCATATCATTATATAACAAAGGCGAAATATTTTCAAAAATTGTTTGCGCTTGGCATAAACATATAAACATGTGAGTACCCATCGTCGGATACCCCAAGGCTGCTTATTACGCTACTCTCCATACATTACGCGTGTTTTTTTTTTTTTTTTTTTTTGTTACCTTAGACCAGAAGCCCCCACACTCGACTGCAAACTCCACACAGTGATCTCCCTTGCAAGCCAAAAAAAAAAAAATCAAAAAAAATCTACAGCTGTAAGGAGAGGTAACTACTGCGGCGGAGTTGACTCCGCTGATGTTCTTACCTCTACACGGAGAGTACCCAACTGTAAACGTCATTTTGGTTGGCTTAGATATGTTCATGCTTAACGCGTGAAAAACTTCGACTCGCTAGTTTGAAATCCCGCTGTTGATAAATGGAGAAATGAATCTGATCAGAAATAATCAGAAATTTATTTCTAAGCGCACCTACTTAAAGGCAGTGCTAGTTCAGGCTGGTTTATTTACTTTTAACTGGACATGAAAACTGTGTGCATAATAAGATATAAGACTGGTTGTTATGTAACGATAGTACGTTACCGGATGTGACTAAGCATTCCGCCAAATCACTGGCACTTGAACCGCATATCCCCGTTCCTATTTTTTTTTTTCTCCTACAGTTCATATATTGAAACATGGTAAGGAACTGAATCAGACATCGATTAGTTACGGAGATCGTAACATTGCACACATTTATGCTACCATTGATTTGTATGAACGCTTCGATCTGATATTCAACTAGCATGTTCTATTATGAATTATCATCGAAAGGCATGCTTAAAGCAGAAATAAATCGAAATTTCAACAGTTTGTACAAACACCCTTGAGCAGTTGAAGTCAGCCGTTTGCCGAGAAATGAGGAAAATCACTCCATCAATGTGCGTCAATGTCATTGAAAGCTTTATTAAGAGGCTTGACGTTGTGAGCGTCACATTGAACATTGAACTATATTTCTCTTTCAGTAAGAAAGATTTAATGTACAATAAAACATAAAAATCTCTAGTTTAAAAAGGTGTGTTGATATTTAATATCGTGCTTCATATAGTAAAGATACAAGACGCCAAAATGGTATCAGATATTTTGGAATTGGATCACCTTGTACTTAAACAAGTAAAAAAGAAGAAAGAAAAAAAAAACTGTCGAAAACACATGACGCGTTAAATCTGTACTCGTTATCTCCAATTCGCTTATATCGTAATTTCGGCTATGTCAAAGTATTTAATTATTTTGTTCTAGATTATTCTCCTTTTTTTCCCCTCAAATATTGAAAATTCGTGTCCTTGCTCTTTACTGCAGTGTACCCGCTAATCTAATCAAGCCGCCGATACTACCTGTATATCGAACGTGCATTCATTATTTACAGGATTATTTGACGAAATTGTGTACACACACAAACACTTATAAACATGGTACTGTTATAGTTCCCTTGCTTGGCGCTCAGCATATAAAGATAGTTGAAAGACTGCTTGGCTCGGTGTCAGGATAATGTGACTTGATTTGGTATCATGCCACGTGTCTAAAAAATCAATGACGTGAAAGACGATAATTAATTATGTCAAATTAATATTTCATTCATGTTTTAGCCACTTATGGAACTGTTTTATGACCAGTCATATGAAATAAGATCAAGAAATTTGAGGTTCTCTTGTACATGCACTTTTGATGTGACAGTTTACTTGTAAACCTGCTTTAGTGTACAAATATTTTTTCTTCACCTTTTATATTACCTTATTCCAAGATTATTAATGTAAAACTATTTACATATCTAACTAACATCTATAAATCTTCCCTATGGTAGTGGGGCCTCTATGGCCGAGAGGGTAAAGTCGCTGACTTTAACACTCACTCAGCCCCTAACCGCGTGGGTTCAAATCCCGGCAGGGTCATCCAGATTTTCATGTGAGGAAGCCTTCCAGCTGGCTTGCGGTAGGTCGGTGGTTCTACCTGGATGCCTCCGTGCATTCGGGGTCTTCCTCCACCTGTAATTAGCTGGTCGTCGCTGTATGACTGAAATACTGTCGAAGCGTCGGTAAACTCAAATAGTCAAGTCAAGTCAAGTCCCTATGGTGGTGGATTCCTTACATATATTCAGACAGTTAGATTTCATGTTTTGCTATTGATGCACACCTTAATCCATCTTTTTCATTGATTTTTCATAAAATTTCATGAGTTTTACTGGGGTAGGATCTGTACTTTGGATAGACCAGTATATGTCATGAAAGAAACTTCCCCTCTCTGGGGTTTGGACCAACAACTCTCAAATTTATCATTTCACATTACCACTGACCTGTGGCACGTGTTTGTTTCATACAGAAGATATGACATATACCCAAAGGAAATAGAAACGCAGGTTAACTAGAATCTGTAGTAGCCATCCTCAAGTTTTTACCCCCTAACCTTGCAATAAACCTCATATGATAGACCCCATCTCACTCTAAAGCATTTATTTTGTTTGAAAAAAAAAAATCTTTATCAAAATAATTTAAACTGTAATACCGTTAAATACTTCCTATTTAAAACTGACACAAAAGTTTACCCTGCGTTTCTTTTTCCTTTGAGTATAATATTTAGTTTCTTTATTTATTAAGATTGTGTTTAAACTTTGCATACAGGTGTCCTATAGGTATACACTATGTTTAAACAAAGTTTATTTTTCAATTATCCATAGTGCCCATATGGTCACACTACCTTAAGTAATAAATAGTATTTTTTATCATTATTCAGTGCTCTTTTTATAATGACATTAATTTACAATTTTACATCATATTTTTATAATAATAATAAAAATAATATCTTTATTTTTAGAGGAAAACATATTTGGCAATGCCATTCTTCCATATGGTCCTCTCACAATAATATAATGCAAATTGTAGGTAAAATGAAAAAAAAAATTATTCAAAATATCGTTTTTTTTTCAAATCATTTAAAACAATTTATACAAAGAATCAACTAGTTTGATGATACAATATGAATAAATGATTTAAAAAAACAACAACAAAAAACAATATTTAGTTGGAAAACTGTTGAAAAAATAGAAGCGTGAATTGTATGAAAATAAACACAATAGATGTTTTACAACAGTAACATATTAAAGTCATACATAATAGGCAATGCACTAACTATGTTCCAATAAGTACATCTTCAAACATCTTTTGAAGGACACAATCAACTCGCATTTCTTTATTTTCAATGGAAGCGAGTTCCATAGTTTTGGGCAACAACTGTAAAAGATTAAAACATGATAAGCCATAAGATTTAGGAACTATAATTGAAGTAGATATGACATTCTTTATACTGTAATTATATATAATCATTTGATATTCTTCAATATGTTTTGTCTTTGCTTGTAACAGATAATCGTAGTAAAATTTAATTAAATGGTTTATATTTTTGTTTTATCTGTTTAACACTAGAACATATAACATGTTAAATGCATCTCACGCCCTGCTTGTATGCCCCCGTTTTGAAAGTATCGGTGAGGGTATAAATATTCGCCATTGTCCGTTCGTCTGTCCGTTCGTCCATCTGTGACAAAATCTCGTTTCGCGCATAGCGGCAAAACTATATTATTCAAAGGCATACAACTTTACCGCTACATCTAGGGCATCGTTTCGTAATTCATAACAGTCATAGCAGAGTTATGATCAATCACTTAACTGGAGGCATTCATATCCAGTGGACACATTTCTAGTTAATATACGCTTATATAGTATTCTTTCAGTTGTCAAACAATTAGAATCTATTTCAAGATTTTTTTTTCTAAATTGATGTACAGGAAGATAGACAGAGCGTTTATAGAAGTCACCTAGATGTTTTACCACCTGTCACTCAGTGTGTCCAAATAGTTGTGTTTCACGAGGAACAGACGTTATATTGGTGTGTGTGTGTGTGTGTGTGTTTTGGTTCAAACATCGCATTTCATAATGTATTTTTGATAAAAAAAAAAAATCTTACAAATGCCCGATTTTTTAATTTCTTTATTTGTAATTGGGCGAATACAGCCCTGGATACAGTGCGGGTAGTCTGCAATCAGTATATTCCAAGTGGAACAAGTTTAAAGCAAACTAATCTCATTGAAATAAATGCAGATTCAGTATGCTAACTGTATCTGACCACATCGTAGAGAGGGTCGTCTCAGATTGACCTTTGTATATAAGCCAATCAAATCTGCGGCTACAGAATCGTTCGGTATAACCAGAGGAAATAACCGCATTCATCTCACAATAGGGTAGTAAGATTTGTAAGCGGGCGGGTAGCTCATTCGGTAGAGCATTCTCTCTGTAAGCAAAAGACCCCGGATTCGACTCCTGGTCAATCTGCACATTTTCTCACCCTGTGACAAATGTTTTACCGAAGTCAGTTATAAACGCGTTATTTAATTGGTTTAAAATTGAGCACTTGTTTATGCATATAAATTACTTTAAAGGTCAATCTGACGTGAACCCTAATGCGATGTTGTCAGATCCTAATCGCGGATAGTAGAGGAGCGCAAATATGGATAATTTATGATTTTAATGAGATTGAAAGAAAACGAATCTACTGAATATTAAACGAGCGAGTACTCTCCCCTGAATATTGCAACCACTATTTTCTAATTCGCTTTGCTCAAACGAAAATAATCATTTACCCCTAAAAGATTAATCAGGAATATAAAGACTACAAGACAACGTATAGCATTGGCAAGATTACATTGTGGATTTTTTTTAACGTAAAAAAAAAAGAAAGAAAAAGAAATCAACAATTCAATAGGTGTGATCTGAGCAGAACAGGAATCGTCTCTTGAACCAGCTGATTTCCTTGTCCTTGCTATCATGTCTACGAAAATAATCTGTGAATTAAATCATTAGAAACAATATAAGTAGTCCGATATACCTAAAATATATACATGTATCACAAGA
>CM037783.1:28456594-28498998 GCA_021229015.1 Solen grandis | reverse complement strand
AAACATTCTGACCGAGTTTGAGGAAGATTGGATCAAAATTGTGGCCTCTAGTGTGTAAACATCAAAATTGTTAACGGACGACGGACAATCAAGTATCCCAAAAGCTCACCCTGAGCTATGCTCAGGTGAGCTAATTAGCCCTGACTTTTTCCAGTGTGTAAATAATAAACATTTACCTCTGTGCTTGATTAATTTATTTCCCCATGTAATTTAATGATTATTTCTAATTTAAGGCGTTGTATTAACACCCACTGAAAAGAAACATTGCTTTGGGAAGAAAAGCTAGGCCTTTTAAATTCTCTATGTTTGAAAAAGAAAGGTGTTACAAGGAAGTTTACTAGCCCAGCTCTCTTTACATGCATTTTCTACCACACGTCTTTCTTCTTTCCTTTTATATATTTGAAAATAACAAACTGATCGCTATTACCTTCACCTTTGTGAAGCGGTCGTAATATTTCAACAAAAATATGATATTCTGTTCGTTTAGAACAAATTCATGCAATTTGTCAAAATCTAAGTCTTGTAGTGCTTAGCACCCGTTTACTTTTGCTTAGAACTTGGTTTAACAACAGGACGTCTGTTTAAAAGCAGAAAGTGTATCCATTGTTTGTTTTGTTCTTATTTTTCATTAAAAACAATAAACATAACTGATCGTTTAATTTACAGAGAACATGACATAATTGTTTTAATATCCATAATACGCTGCCTCATTTAATTATGTTTAATTGGATTGTAAAGTAGCATTATTTTGATTTATCATCAGAAGCTTGTTCTTCCAACTTTGTTGATTCCATTTGTCTATGATAATTAATTGTCTTTTTTTCTTTTCATTAGAAACCATCTAAATTCACTGTATAGACCAAATTAATTTTAGTTTTTAACAGGAAACTTCCATATCAACCTGCATGAATTTGTTCAATATGTTTCAATCCAAGTTCATAAACACATCTGCGCTGAAGTTTTAAATTGACCCTATTAACTATTTATCCAATTTTCCTCTATTAACAACTCTTTATAGTGTTCTGTATCGTTAAGCAATTAGAGTTTGAGCAAACAATACTGTGTCATCTGCAAGTTTTTAATTCATTTACAGTGAAAATACCATCGACCTCTGTAAAAAATTTTATCTAAAGTGCCATTTACCAATAATAATAGCCTGCGTGCCGCGTTTTCCGGTTTATTCCCACAATAATAACCACATACCAGGAACATCGAAAGTGATTGATTCCGATGTAAAATAATTAAATTTAAATTATTTTATTTTTCAATAGCAAACTGGAGCTATAATCTCCATATTTAAATTTTCTGTTTGAAGAGAAAAAAAAAAACTGCATAAATTTCGACTAATATCATATACATAACTGTATGGATGTAGTTATGTTTAATTAGTTTCTTACTTACTTTTTTTTGCCAAAAGTTTTCCCTGTAATTGTGCCCTATTTATTTCATCGAAAGCCTGTTGAAAATCTGAAATCACACAATAAATATTCTGCTTAGAGGTAAAGTCCTCCGCTTTGTGATTATAGCCTGTAATACGCACTAGTGAACACATGCACTGCGCCGACAGCTGTCTATCTGTTGTGAAGCTAAATTGGTGAGGTATTAAGTGTACCATATTTCCATTTTGTTAGCCTATTGTTAACTGACATCACTTCAAGGGTAATGATCAGCTGTAAATAAGAACAGAACATATATGTATTTTATTTATATAAACATAGGAAAATCCTAAAAACCGCCGACTGGCGAATATACATAATATACATTAAAAGAAATATTCAGCCGTTCCTTACAGTCGAATGACACACATAAAAAATAAAAAAAGATTTAATTTAATCCATCCAATATTAAATTATGATCATGGTTTATCAAGTGATCGTTGGAAAGTCAACGGATGCTTTCATCTGCAATGAATTCTGTTTAAGCATTTGAAGGACCATGGTTATAATTCAATGATGGATGGAATACCTTAAGAAGTCCTCAGCAAGATTTTAACATGCAAAGGACTGACTAACTAACTGACTGACTGACAAACAGACAGACAGTGGTTAAAACGGGTACACGATCCCACGGCATGACACATTACGTCCTTATACATACAGTGCATACTTTGAATCTTTCGTTGTTTTATTTCATATAGAACACATAAACATTATAAATGTTTTATGTAGATGGATTGTTTTAAATATACGGAGCAAGAACCTGAAGATTAGGCGCAAACATTGTGTTTAAATACTTACACACTATGATAAAACGCAAGACCCTGGAAATGTTTCGCATACAAGTAGTTAAACTTCTTGTGAAATCGTATTTTTAAGGCCAGTCACGTGATGTAAGGCTCCATCCGGGTGAAACTACGTCATAACACACGACCAGTATTCAGGGCTATACATACTGAATACTGGTCGTGCGTTATGTATATGAATATCATACTTAGGTAACACATTTATTTCTGACAACACTTGGGCCGAGAATCGAAGCTACATTGGTGAAGGATCGAATGATTGTAAGTTTGTTTCTTTGTGGGGTTTAACTTCCCTCCAACAGCATTTCAGTCATTTGGAGACAATGTGTACAGGTATAGTGCTGCAACACTGCATTATCACGCCGTAGACATATAACATGATACAACACCCAGACACAATATCCTAACACCGCGCCTACCAGTCCTGGAACTTCCCAGTACATATGCTAAGCGCCAGACAGGGAGGTACCAGTAAGTAGGCGATTCAAAACCCCTAATACACAAAATCCCTTTTATAGAGATTAACAACGAACATTTTGATCCAGGTCTAGGTTTCTCTGCATTGCTAAGGTATATGGCGACACGACCGGCGAGTTCTAAGCGATAGATTTGGTGAGATGTTTATTTTTGTCCTTTCACGTATTAACGGAATCATAACGAAAACATTCAAAGTATTGTTATTATGTATGTTTTTCCGTCTTAATCACAGAAGTAAACATTTGGCGACGTTAATGTTTCAGTTGATATTTTTACAATTTTTCGAGATAAAAATACTTCTTGCATGGTACACAAGTTCAAAAGTGGTTGACAAAAATCACATAGTGTCCCTTTTAAGCAAACAAAGGAGTTCAGTGTAGATTACAGTACTGCTAAACATATAAAGAAAAAAGTTTAAATATTTCCTAAATATGAGTAAGTGATATAAACATTTAAGATATCATACAAGGCCAACACAATCTTGGAATACCAGTATAATATGTTGAGTGCCAAAATATAGCCTTACAGTATCATTTTGGGCAGTCGAGGAAAGAACCCTTGACCCTTAGTCTTCTGTTTTTGTGTGTACAGGCGTGAATGACGTTAATAAAGCTAAGAAAGACTTCGGAGTGCTAAACGTTTTTCGTGTCATTATTCTAACCTGGAGTGGCTAAAGACAGAAGAAACGTACAAGTGATCGGAATGTGCAGTTTTTTTACTATTGGGGTGTCACGATGAGTCACATTTCCACGTTTTGGAACCTGGAAAAATACGAATACCATTTTTAGTTTCTATCAGGTAATATCACACCATTTGCGGTGTTTTCATTGTTTTATATAATAAATGATTGATAGCTTATTAAAGAAGCTGAACATTCGAAATTTGTATCCACCCCAAGCTTACAAGGGTTCCAAAACGTTCAGGCACTAATTGAGTTCCGTAGTTTTAACCAACGACACACGCATTGCATATTTATTGTGTTTGCTTGATGGGTTTATCGTCCCATCGACAATATTTCAGTCATTTGGGGACAATGTCTTCTCGAGACAGATATAGTGCTGCCACACTGCAGTATCATGCCGTAGACATCACCCAGTCACATTATCCTGACATCGGACTAACCAGTCCTGAAACTCCTTTTATATGCTGAGCGCCAAAAAGGGGTCTATACCGGTATTATATATTTACGATTTTGGTATGTCAAGGCCGGGGATCGAACCATCCCGATTCCGAGGCGGACACTCTAACCACTCGACCACCGGGACCAGTAATATACACGTATTATGAATTCAAAAGTCTGCAACTACACTTATATGCTGAGCGCCAAGCAAGGGAGCTATAACAGTACCATTTATTTTACTTTGGTATGTCGCGGCAAGGATAAATAGCTGCATAAAAATCTAAATCGTACTTGCATTGATTACAATAATGGTCATCACACGTTAATGTTGACAGCATTTTAAACTTTAGTCAAAATTATGAAGCAATGGTAAAGTTGTTCAATCTACACATTTTTGGCAAGAAGAGGCTGAAATTTCGAGCAGGCACAAAAGCACATGTTAGGGTATGACAAAGCACATGACTACAAACATGACTAATGTGTAATGTACTGAGTACTTGTGACGCAAACTACTTCTACATTCCTTAACCGATTCGGTTCATATTTTGTGTGTGCTTTGTTAATCAGGTTGAAAGGTGCGTGACATAAATTTAACTTGAGTTAATTCAAGGATTACAGAGTAATTGCCCCTGATTCGACTCTAAATATCATGGTGACGCGAAATACTTCTACATTTCTTAGCCGATTCAGTTTATATTTTGTGTTTGCTTAGTTTTATCAGGCGGAAAGGTGCGTGACATAAATTTAACTTGAGCTAATTCAAGGATTAGAGAGTTATTGCCCCTGATTCGACTCTAAATATCTTGTGGCGCGAAAGACTTCTACATTTCTTAGCCGATTCAGTTCAAATTTTGTGTGTGCATTGATAGTTAGGTGGAGAGATGCGTTACATATATGTCACTTTTGTTGTTTCAATGATGGCAGAGTTATTGCCCTGGTCCCATTTTTGAATCATCTTCAATTGATTAATTCTGTTTTTCTTGCACTACTCCAATATTATACAAGGTATCAACTTAAAACCATGAATACAGGTTCTTATCTATGCTCCGCCTAGAGTGTGGCTTCTCCTGAATCAAAACATCTTTCGGGGTATTAATTACCTTCAGTGATAGCTCTAGTTTGATACCATCTGTTGGTGTTAGATTACATATACATTGTAGTAATTCGTCCACATTCCGTTCATTGTTTGTTGTTATAAACACGATTTACTGTTAGTATATGTCATATGATAAAAAGAATCTGACAGAATTGTTATTTCATATCAAATTTTATTAAACTCGTTTATGAAAATTTGAAAACCTTTTAATGAACTCGTTTAGTAAAATTTGATATGAAATAACAATTCATGTCAGATCCTTTATATATGTATTGACTAGACTTGACTTGACTATTTGAGTTTACCGTCGCTTCGACAGTATTTCAGTCATATAGCGACGTCCGGCTAATTACAGGTGGAGGAAGACCCCGAATGGCATCCGGATAGAACCACCGACCTACCGCAAGCCACCTGGAAGGCTTCCTCACATGAAAATCCGAATGACCCTGCCGGGATTGTATAAATTGTTTTTAATTATTATTACATCACTGTTTCAAATATTTGATACAGTATGATTCATATATAATAATCTTCTATCAATTTATTCGACTATTCGGCACACATGACAATATGCGAAAGTTGGAACATGAAGTAATACATGGAAATATTACAAATTAATAAATATACAATATTTTGAGAAAAAAATAGTTTGAAAAGTATTGAAATTGTTGTTCGTTCAAGCAAATAATATGGTGACAATCTCGGTTTTGCAAAATTAATTGGTAACTTAGTGTTCTCCATTGTAATGTAACTGAATTTGATGATAATTTGAAAGCAGTTTTCAGTTCTCATAAAAAAAAAATTCTTTACGAATTCAGGAAATATTAAAACTTCATAAAAATTCTAACTCGTCTTGCATCCTTTGTTTCAGACACAAATGTAAGAAGAAATAAAAATCCATCGACCTGCTATTATTGTTTTGTTATTCCTTTAATGTATAGTATTAAAGCATTGTAACTCCTTCTATTTACATTCTATTTTATCTTCAGTAACGGATTACAAGCAAAATAATAACAGAGAGACAGGCTGGCGTAATGATGGAAAGTAAACATGAGCACGAGGGGATTATAATACTAATCTGACAAATCAACTGTACTCATTACAACCTTTTTTAGTCTGAACTGCATTTTTCTTTTCGGCCAAAATAATACTTAATGTATTAGCTAAAATGGACATATTTGACCTCCAGCTAAGAACAGCAAGCAGAAAGCAGCTGATAGAATAGGAATGGCTATCCAGGACCTGAATGAGAAATGGCTGCCAACCCAGTACACAGGGTATAATAAAATATAAATCATTAAAGGAGACAACAGAAAAAAAAGAAAACTTAATCCAAAAAAAAACATCATCAAGGGGAGATAACCATTCCTATGTACTAGAAACAATTTCATTAGTTATCTCCCTTCTGCTAATTGATATAAAAGAGCAAATTTAAGTTCTTTACAACACAGTAAAGTGGTGAATTCTAGCTGTTGAACTGCATGCCTAGAGTAAAAATAAATGTTTTTTAATAAATTGAAGCTCTTGCCTGTCCTTTATTAGAATTTTATTGTTTTCATAAGTGCCTGTAAATAAGATGCTGGAATGTGTCACTGAGTTTTACATTATAGCAGTGAATGAGCCTTTTAATTGCAGTTTCCAGTTCACATGATGAAGAAAAAATGTGTTCACATTTGTCTACACCATGAAAACTAACCACTTTTATTAAAGCGACACTGTCCTGTCTTAAAAATATAGTATATCTGAGTTTTTTGTTTTGATTCTCTTTTAGAGAGAGAGAGAGAGAGAGATAAGTAGAGAGAGAGGGGAGGAGAGAGAGAGAGAGAGAGAGGAGTACATACATATAAGCATGAAAACACTACAAACACATGGTCCCCCAAAGACAGCACAATCCCTTAAACAAAGAATTACATAATCAAAAAATAAAATAAATAAGAAGAAAGAAAATTTGCCAAATACCTACACTATCTGTCACGGCATTCATGATGGCCATCATGGGCTGAACATCTCTCCTTATTAATACAAATCTGCTGTCTTATGTTCCTATAATGGGGCTCAAGTCTAAAGTGTTCCACATTTATGCAGAGTAACTCATGGCACAGATGCGGAACATCACAATCATGCTTTTCAAGCAGAATTTTATGATTCATACTGTGTCGCAATATGTCAACATGGATAGTATGCTAAACTGCATCTGAAAAATGGTCCTTGAGGAGTCTCTGGTTTGTGGAACCTAACTACCCATGGCAGTTTTTCTCATTTCAGACATTTTTTTCTGCTAGTAAAATGGAATATTTAACTCCCATTTGCCCCATTCTGCTGTGTAATACCAAATTGAGGCATGATTTTTTTTTAAATTATTTTGAACCCTGCTGTTGTCATGGCTATTATATACATGTATCTTTCAAACTGAAAGTAGATTCTGATAAAATTTGAGTAAGATGGGAAAAAAATATATATTTTTATATATATTATATTATATAATATAAAGAATATTATAGATTTTCTTAAACAAACATATTAACAGATTTATATCATTATAAGCAATTACTGTGCCAAATTTCAAGTCAAAAACATGCATAATAAAAAAAGTTACTAATAATGAAAGTAGGTCACCCCCCTCTCAAAAACGAGTCTATATCAAGACTAAGACCACAATTAATTTTACTATATGTTCTATATAAGCATATATGCAAATGACAATTTCTGTAAGGGAAATTGACATCCAAACTTACCCTCATTAGATAGATCTATTCAAGAAAAATAATTCGGAACATTTTAAACATGGGGTAACCCAACTACTTTTTGACCTATTTAAGGCCACATAACATACATATGAATTTAGTGCACCGGTCAGTCATTTCACACCAATTTTCTCAAAATTTCCCCTCTCAGCAATGCTCAACTTTTAAGGTTGTTTTGCAATAAGGCCTCCAAATTGGGCATTTTATGACTATTTTAACTGATGCAATAAAGGATTAAATCCTATAGAACAGTCTTTCAGTCAAAAACTCACCTTAATTCAGCATTAAATAGGGTCACTATTTACTGTGTAGACACATCCGGATACAGGGTAATTGTGGTCTTAGTCCAAATGCAGGCTTCTGTGCTTAAAGGTCAGTTTACTTTCAGACCAATTGGTCTGGGTTTATTTTTGTTGTAGAAGTTAGTTTACTTCCAGGCTGATCTTGGTTTGTACTGATTGCATTGACATACAGTTTACTGAATTGTTAATACTTACTGGATAGGTGTCAGCTCACTTGCAGGTTGATCTGGGTTTATAGTTAATCTCTTAATGAGGACTTAGTATATTAACATTTTTTTTAAAGAAGCTCTAAAAAATGTTACAGAATATAGCAGTTGGACACTTGCATACATATTACACCAGGTACCATATTTGTTATTATTTAAGCATAATTTATCCAAAAATTACCTATACAAATTACAAAAATAAAATGAAATATTTTTTTCTTTCTAAACCAGATCTGAGTGAAACATATATATGGGTAAAAGTTTTCAGGAATTTTCCTGAATTTTAGGATTTTCAGATTGCCAAATGACTTCTTATTCTACATAAAATTTTAAACAGATAAAAATAGATGTTTTAACAAAAAAAAAACCAAATAGATCAGCCAACAAGTATTTAGCAATATAAAACCGATCTGCCAGTAAGTATTGAGCAGTAAAACCAGAACCAGCCAGCAAGTATTGAGCAGTAAAACCAGATCAGCCAGCAAATCTTGGACACTAAAAACATAGATCAGCCAGCATGCATTGAGCAGTGTAAAACCAGATCAGCCAGTCTGTACTGAGCAGTGTAAAACTAGATCAGCCAGCAAGTATTGAGCAGTGTAAAACCAGATCAGCCAGTCTGTATTGAGCAGTGTAAAACTAGATCAGCCAGCAAGTATTGAGCAGTGTAAAACCAGATCAGTATGTATTGAGCAGTATACCGGAGACCAGATCAGACGGCCAATATTGACCAGTATACAGGCCCGGATTCAAGGGGAGGGTGGGGGGGGGGCTTTGGGGGCTCGTGAGCCCCCCCTCCCAGCTGGCCTGATCATACAATTTTCTAGGTGACTGAAATTGCCTTGACTGAATCAATACTTATGGTAAGTAGTTGAAATCCCCATTGTGAGCCCCTTACTAAAAATAGAAGTTAGCTAAATGAACAGTCACCCAGGCCGACCCCTGCTGTGAGAGCATCTGCTATTACACTTATCTCAGCTATCACCTTGGCAACATCATTGTGTATGCTCTAATCTGAAACAGTCGGACACCTGTGTGCATGTCACAAACGTCAATTAATGCACTGATAGTGATTAGCATAAATTTTAAGTCATATTTACTCTGCGTATTATAAACAAGGATCAAATCAAATTCAATGTTATATACACTTTTGAAATGCTACCAAAAAAAAAATCTAACATTCATCTTATATTTATGTTCACCTTATAATCTGTAAGATAGAGAGAGCGCTAAAGCCTTCCATAATATCATATGTATTTAAAATGAAAGGAATCGTATTTAAAATAACAAATGGAAAATAACAGACATGTCAGAGTTGATAAATTTAAATAGAATGTAACCAAGTTATGCTTTTTTAATAGAGCCAGCAAAAATGAGCAGTATAAAACAAGATCAGCCAGCAACTATTGAGCAGTGTAAAACCAGATCAGCCAGCAAGTATTTAGCTGTATAAAACCAGATCAGCCAGCAAGTACTTAGCAGTATAAAACCAGATCAGCCAGGAAGTATTAATCTGTTTAAAACCAGATCAGCCAGTAAGTATTTAGCAGTATAAAACCAGATCAGCCAGCAAATATTGAGCGTATAAAACCAGATCAGTCAGTATGTATTGAGCAGTATAAAACCTGATCAGCCTGCAAAAATGAGCAGTATAAAACCAGATCAGCCAGCAAAAATGAGCAGTACAAAACAAGATCATCCAGCAAATATTGAGCAGTGTAAAACCAGATCAACCAGCAAAAATGAGCAGTATAAAACCAGATCAGCCAGTTAGTATTGAGTAGTTTAAAACAAGATTAGCCAGTATAGAGTAGTATAAAATCAGATCAGCAGTATTAAGCAGTATAAAACCATATCAGCTAGCAAATCTTGAGCACTAACAAGATAGATCAGCCAGCAAATATTGAGTAGTTTAAAACCCGATCAGCCTGTAAGTATTGAGCAGTGTAAAACCAGATCAGCCAACAAAAATGGACAGTATGAAACAGATCAGACAGCAAATATTGAGCAGTATAAAACCAGATCAGTCTGCAAAAATGAGCAGTATAAAACCAGATCAGCCAGCAAGTATTAAGCAGAAAAACCAAAATAGATCAGCCAGCAAATATTGAGCAGTATAAAACCAGACCCTCATAAGCAGATGCAACAAGAAAGAGGGTAATAGTTAAATTACTTTTTTCATTACTTTTTTTTATTTTGAGGAAATCCAGGATTGTATTTTCCTTAAAACAAATAAAAACATTTACATTCTGATCACAGTTTAAGTGTTTTAATGTCTACTTTTTACCAATTATAAGGCGTAAAGCAGGTGCGAAGGATCAAGTCACCCTTATACTGTACAACAGAGAATTTACTTAAATTTATGTTCTTGAACATTTTCAACTTTGGAAGTCATATGCATTTTATAAGTATACATCGTTCATATACAGAGGTGATAAATTTCTCTATGTATTGTGTTGTTTTATTATAGTTAGTATATTCTAATTTGATATATATTAATCTCATGTTTTTAAATGTTTCTGAACTAAGAGTAAATAATTTTTTATATGTGGTTTTACTGAACAAAATTCAAGTGGTGTTTTATTCATTAAGTATATTCATTGTACAGCCCTGTCAATTAACAAGTATATCATTAGCATGTAGTTTGCCAGATTCAGACTTAGCGACTTAAACTTCGAGACTTTGATGGTGATTAAGGCAACTGAGAGAAGATTTATCAAATATTTACTTTTTTGAAGATGATAATATTTAATCAAAACAACTGCAAAATTATATCAAACATTTTATGTATTGGTATACATTTACAATTAGTAGATATTATTTACTGTGAGAACTCATTTGACAAACTTTAGAATAAAAATATTGATAAGTATGCTTTAAACATTCTTTACATATAATAATAATGCATTTTCAGTCATTTGGAGACGTTTACTTAATTGAGACAGGAATAGTGCAGCCATAATACAGTATCATGCCAAAGACATGTGGCATGATACCACACCCAGTTGCATTATCTGACTCCAGGCTAACCAGTCTTAGAACTAACCTCATATGCTGAGCCCCAAGTAAGAGAGCTATACCATCTAACATCTTTTAGTACGTCACAGCCAGGGATCAAACCCACAATCTCCTGCTTTGGAGGCGGACTCTCTATCACTCAGCCAGGGACAGTCTAATAGGCCATTTTTCATAAGACTTGCGTTAAATGGCAGGATGCTTTTCTATTGAAAACATTTTAATATTTACAGCTAGTAATCATGACTCTGTAACTGGAAAGATATATAATAAGTAATAAAGTATTTCAGTACAGTATTTATTTAGAGTGGTAACATGTTTGGTAAAATGTTTAGTTAAAACCAATCTTCCATATAGTTCACATGAAAGCAACAAAATATACACATATTGATAAACAATAATATAATGGCTTCCAAAAACAATATGCCATTGAAAATGACCTACAGAACTTTATAAACAAAAAAAAAAGAATGAGACTTAATGAAAGATATTAATTACCAAAAAAAAATGAAGACTTCATAAAAAGACTTACTGAACAAAAAAACGAGTAACTGCAGGTGTTGCATGCAACACATGAGTCCCTACTGGTGAGGTGCATTTTTCTGTTACCATAGTAACCAGGAAAGACAAACAGAGGGCAAACACAAAGTCCCCTGTGCCCATTTGTCTTTTTTCGAGTTACTTCACAAAGTAATACCTCATGGATGTTGGGCCTCATCCTCACAAACGTCTAACCTATCTTATAAGTTGATGAATACCCCTGCTAAATTGCCTCTACACAGCACTGGAACACAACACAACAGACTTGATTCCTTATACCGCCTCCACTTCACTTTTGTGAATGGAAGTATTGTTGTTTATATATGTGGGTATACCCTTTACTGTTACATCTTGTCATCTGCGGTACAGATAAAAGATTTGTTCTGTTCTGTTCACATTCATATATTTACCTACACATAGTTGATAAAGTCCATTATGATTTTTTTAACTACTATTGTGAATGCATATATTCTGGATGCCTGTGCCATTTTTCTTCACTTTTCAGTTATTTCAAGCTACATGTATAAAGAAATACCACTTTGATGATTGGCCTCATCCTCACAAACTTGTCCGTCTAATCTATCTTATAAGTTGATGAATACCCCTGCTAAATTGCCTCGACTCAGCACTGGAAGGCAACGCAACAGACTTGATTCCTCATATCACCTCCACTTCACTTTTGTGAATGGAAGTATGGTTGTTTACATAATATGTGGGTATACCCTGCAGTACAAAAAAAAGATATGTATTGTTCATACATATATTTACCTACACAGTGTATTTAAAGGTTCCTCTATATACATATAAGGCAAATAAGCCCCGCCCTTGGCGGCCATGTTTTTTTATGGATCGGAATAATTTTAGCAACTTTGGTAGAGGTTGACCCAAGGAACATCTGTACCAATTTATTTTAAAATCTGGCCAGTAGTTTTGAAGAAGATGATATTTAAAGTTTTCATTTTTTTTTCTTTTTGTTGCCATGGCAACCAGAGTTCTACATGGATCAAGTTTATTTTAGCAACTTTTGTGAAGGTTGACCGAAGGATCATCCCTGCCAAGTTTAATCAAATTCTGTCCAGTGGTTTCAGAGGAGATGTTGTTTAAAGGTTTCTCTATATACATATAAGGCAAATAAGCCCCGCCCCTGGCGGCCATGTTTTTTTACGGATTGGAATAATTTTAGCAACTTTGGTAGAGGTTGACCCAAGAAACATCTGGACCAATTTATTTTAAAATCTGGCCAGTAGTTTTGAAGAAGATGATTTTTAAAGTTTTCATTTTTTTTTCTTTTTGTTACCATGGCAACCAGAGTTCTACATGGATCAAGTTTATTTTAGCAACATTTGTGAAGGTTGACCCAAGGATCATCTCTGCCAAGTTTAATCAAATTCTGGCCAGTGGTTTCAGAGGAGATGTTGTTTAAAGGTTTCTCTATATACATATAAGGCAAATAAGCCCCGCCCCTGGCGGCCATGTTTTTTTATGGATCGGAATAATTTTAGCAACTTTGGTAGAGGTTGACCCAAGGAACATCTGTACCAAATTATTTTGAAATCTGGCCTTTTTTTATTTTTGTTGCCATGGCAACCAGATTCTTCATGGATAACTTTTTTTAACTTTTGTAGAGCCTCACCCAAGGAACATTCCTGCCAAGTTTCATTAAATTCTGTCCAGCGGTTTCAGAGGAGATGTCGTTTAAAGCAAATTGATGACGACGCACGACACAGGACGACAGACTAAGGGCGATCACAAAAGATCACCTTGAGCACGTTGTGCTTAGGTGAGCTAAAAAAATACCATCATTACCTAAATTTTATAATTTTCTGTAATTTGAACAAAAGAATACCAAATAACTTTTATGATGCAGTTGTTTTAGGTGCGAAAAACACGAGTTTGGGGACATTTGTTTTTTTACTTCACTTATACTGTTTTATACTTTTTCACTCACATGTATGTTTGTACTGTTATTTACAACATGTTTTTCTCATTTTCAATAGACTCTGCCTTTAACATTTATTTTTCTGTCAAGTCGGTATGTATGTATTACAATTTTTTGTTTAAAAGGAAGGAGAATAAGATAATAAATATTTGTTTTTGCTGTTACTCATATGGATAATTTAAAATTTGTATCTTGCAATTGCCGTGGATTAAGTAATTCCAAAAAACGAAAAGATGTTTTTAGCATATTAAAGGAAAAGCAAACAGATATATTATGCTTACATGAAACACACTTTATAAATAAAAATGAAAATATGATATACACAGAATGGGATGGAGATTGCTACTTTTGCCATGGAGAATCAAACTCTAGAGGTGTGGCGATTTTATTCAGAAAAAACCTTGATATTAAAGTTATGAATATTAAGAAAAGCAATTGTGGAAATTTTATTATGTTAGAACTGATGTATCTTGAAACAAAATTTATTCTGATAAATATATATGCACCAAATAATGATGATCCTGACTTTTATAGTAAAATTTTCAAATATATAGATTCTTTCAGTACTAAGGATAGCTTTATTATATGTGGGGATTTCAACCTTGTACTAAATCCCTCTTCAGATTATGAAAATTATAAGTCAATAAATCACAACATCAAAGCGAGGAATTTATTGTTATCAAAAATAAGGGACAAAAATTTAATAGACCCATTTAGGAATTTACATGGAGATACAAGGAAATACACATGGAGAAGAGTTACACCATTACAACAAGGTAGACTGGATTTCTTTCTTTTCACCGATAATTTAATAAACTGTCTAAAAAATTGTGATATTGACATTAGTTACAAGTCTGACCACTCTATTGTCTTCTTAGACATGAGTTTTTCTGCAATTAAACATAGAAAAGGGCTGTGGAAATTCAACAACTCGCTTTTACATGATATTGAATATATAAATTGTATAAACAAAAAAATTAATGAAATTATTCTTCAATACTGCTTACCTGTATATTCATTTGAAAATATTTTGACAATGGAGAGATCAAATTTACAATTTATGATAAACGATGAATTATTCTTAGAAACATTATTAATGGAAATTAGAGGAAAAACCATTTCTTTTTCAAGCCACAAAGTGAAAGAAAAACAAAGGTATTTAGAAAAACTAGAAGCTGAAATTTTAGAGATAGAAGCAAATTTGACTGAAGAAAATAAAGGTTATTGTATTTGCAAAATGAATTTACAGAGATGAGAAATAACAAGTTAAGAGGTTCTTTTATAAGCTCAAGATCAAACTGGATAGAAAATGGTGAAAAAGCGACAAAATATTTTTGTAATTTAGAAAAACAACATATCACAAATAAATCCATGACATTTATTGAAAAAGAAGATGGCTCAAGAATTTTTGATCAGCAAGAAATTCTGAAAGAAACTTCTCTTTTTTATCAATCTTTATTTAGTTCAAGACATACCAGTCAAAACTTTGACTTAGAAAAAGAATTTAGTAATTGTAATATAACAAAATTGAATAAGGATCAGATAAATGAAATGGAAGGTCTTTTAAGTTATTCAGAAGTAAGTTATACATTAAAAAACATGAAAAATGATAAGAGCCTGGGTTGTGATGGATTTACAAGTGATTTTTACAAAAAAAATTGGAACAAGATTGGACATTTGGTGGTTAGTGCTCTAAATTATGCTTTTACTTCAGGCTCTTTTTCAAGAAATATAACAAGAGGCCCAAGGGCCACAAACGCTCACCAGTGTAAATCAGCATATTCAAGATGATTTTTTCTATAAGGAAATCAAATTAAAACCAGAGATCAACTTCATTTTAGCAATTATGGTAGACATTCATTGTGCCAAAGGAAAATAAATTCTGACCATTTGTTTCAGAGGAGATGATTTTCAAAGTTTTCTATTATTTTTTCTATTTGTTGCCATGGCAACCAGAGTTCTTCATGGATCAACTGTATTTGAGCAATTTTTGTAGAGGCCCACCCAAGGATCATACATGCCAAGTTTTATCAAATTCTGTCCAGCGGTTTCAGAGGAGATGATTTTCAAAGTTTTCAATTATTTTTTCTATTTGTTGCCATGGCAACCAGAGTTCTTCATGGATCAACTTTATTTGAGCAATTTCTGTAGAGGCCCACCCAAGGATCATACATGCCAAGTTTTATCAAATTCTGTCCAGCGGTTTCAGAGGAGATGTTGTTTAAAGGTTTCTCTATATACATATAAGGCAAATAAGCCCCGCCCCTGGCGGCCATGTTTTTTTACGGATTGGAATAATTTTAGCAACTTTGGTAGAGGTTGACCCAAGAAACATCTGGACCAATTTATTTTAAAATCTGGCCAGTAGTTTTGAAGAAGATGATTTTTAAAGTTTTCATTTTTTTTTTTTTTTCCGGTACATGGATCAAGTTTATTTTAGCAACATTTGTGAAGGTTGACCCAAGGATCATCTCTGCCAAGTTTAATTAAATTCTGGCCAGTGGTTTCAGAGGAGATGTTGTTTAAAGCAAATTGATGACGACGCACGACACAGGACGACAGACTAAGGGCGATCACAAAAGATCACCTTGAGCACGTTGTGCTTAGGTGAGCTAAAAAAATACCATCATTACCTAAATTTTATAATTTTCTGTAATTTGAACAAAGAATACCAAATAACTTTTATGATGCAGTTGTTTTAGGTGCGAAAAACACGAGTTTGGGGACATTTGTTTTTTTACTTCACTTATACTGTTTTATACTTTTTCACTCACATGTATGTTTGTACTGTTATTTACAACATGTTTTTCTCATTTTCAATAGACTCTGCCTTTAACATTTATTTTTCTGTCAAGTCGGTATGTATGTATTACAATTTTTTGTTTAAAAGGAAGGAGAATAAGATAATAAATATTTGTTTTTGCTGTTACTCATATGGATAATTTAAAATTTGTATCTTGCAATTGCCGTGGATTAAGTAATTCCAAAAAACGAAAAGATGTTTTTAGCATATTAAAGGAAAAGCAAACAGATATATTATGCTTACATGAAACACACTTTATAAATAAAAATGAAAATATGATATACACAGAATGGGATGGAGATTGCTACTTTTGCCATGAAAAAAGAATTTAGTAATTGTAATATAACAAAATTGAATAAGGATCAGATAAATGAAATGGAAGGTCTTTTAAGTTATTCAGAAGTAAGTTATACATTAAAAAACATGAAAAATGATAAGAGCCTGGGTTGTGATGGATTTACAAGTGATTTTTACAAAAAAAATTGGAACAAGATTGGACATTTGGTGGTTAGTGCTCTAAATTATGCTTTTACTTCAGGCTCTTTTTCAAGAAATATAACAAGAGGCCCAAGGGCCACAAACGCTCACCAGTGTAAATCAGCATATTCAAGATGATTTTTTCTATAAGGAAATCAAATTAAAACCAGAGATCAACTTCATTTTAGCAATTATGGTAGACATTCATTGTGCCAAAGGAAAATAAATTCTGACCATTTGTTTCAGAGGAGATGATTTTCAAAGTTTTCTATTATTTTTTCTATTTGTTGCCATGGCAACCAGAGTTCTTCATGGATCAACTTTATTTGAGCAATTTTTGTAGAGGCCCACCCAAGGATCATACATGCCAAGTTTTATCAAGTTCTGTCCAGCGGTTTCAGAGGAGATGATTTTCAAAGTTTTCAATTATATTTTCTATTTGTTGCCATGGCAACCAGAGTTCTTCATGGATCAACTTTATTTGAGCAATTTTTGTAGAAGCCCACCCAAGGATCATACATGCCAAGTTTTATCAAATTCTGTCCAGCGGTTTCAGAGGAGATGATTTTCAAAGTTTTCAATTATTTTTTCTATTTGTTGCCATGGCAACCAGAGTTCTTCATGGATCAACTTTATTTGAGCAATTTTTGTAGAAGCCCACCCAAGGATCATACATGCCAAGTTTTATCAAATTCTGTCCAGCGGTTTCAGAGGAGATGATTTTCAAAGTTACCCAAGGATCATACATGCCAAGTTTTATCAAGTTCTGTCCAGCGGTTTCAGAGGAGATGATTTTCAAAGTTTTCAATTATATTTTCTATTTGTTGCCATGGCAACCAGAGTTCTTCATGGATCAACTTTATTTGAGCAATTTTTGTAGAAGCCCACCCAAGGATCATTCATGCCAAGTTTTATCAAATTCTGTCCAGTGGTTTCAGAGGAGATGTTGTTTAAAGGTTTCTCTATATACATATAAGGCAAATAAGCCCCGCCCCTGGCGGCCATGTTTTTTTACGGATTGGAATAATTTTAGCAACTTTGGTAGAGGTTGACCCAAGAAACATCTGTACCAAATTATTTTGAAATCTGGCCAGAGTTTTAAAGGTTTTTAAAGTTTTCAAATTATTTTATTTTTGTTGCCATGGCAACCAGAGTTCTTCATGGATCAACTTTATTTTAGCAACTTTTGTAGAGCCTCACCCAAGGAACATTCCTGCCAAGTTTCATTAAATTCTGTCCAGCGGTTTCAGAGGAGATGTCGTTTAAAGCAAATTGATGACGACGCACGACACAGGACGACAGACTAAGGGCGATCACAAAAGATCACCTTGAGCACGTTGTGCTTAGGTGAGCTAAAAAAATACCATCATTACCTAAATTTTATAATTTTCTGTAATTTGAACAAAGAATACCAAATAACTTTTATGATGCAGTTGTTTTAGGTGCGAAAAACACGAGTTTGGGGACATTTGTTTTTTTACTTCACTTATACTGTTTTATACTTTTTCACTCACATGTATGTTTGTACTGTTATTTACAACATGTTTTTCTCATTTTCAATAGACTCTGCCTTTAACATTTATTTTTCTGTCAAGTCGGTATGTATGTATTACAATTTTTGTTTAAAAGGAAGGAGAATAAGATAATAAATATTTGTTTTTGCTGTTACTCATATGGATAATTTAAAATTTGTATCTTGCAATTGCCGTGGATTAAGTAATTCCAAAAAACGAAAAGATGTTTTTAGCATATTAAAGGAAAAGCAAACAGATATATTATGCTTACATGAAACACACTTTATAAATAAAAATGAAAATATGATATACACAGAATGGGATGGAGATTGCTACTTTTGCCATGAAAAAAGAATTTAGTAATTGTAATATAACAAAATTGAATAAGGATCAGATAAATGAAATGGAAGGTCTTTTAAGTTATTCAGAAGTAAGTTATACATTAAAAAACATGAAAAATGATAAGAGCCTGGGTTGTGATGGATTTACAAGTGATTTTTACAAAAAAATTGGAACAAGATTGGACATTTGGTGGTTAGTGCTCTAAATTATGCTTTTACTTCAGGCTCTTTTTCAAGAAATATAACAAGAGGCCCAAGGGCCACAAACGCTCACCAGTGTAAATCAGCATATTCAAGATGATTTTTTCTATAAGGAAATCAAATTAAAACCAGAGATCAACTTCATTTTAGCAATTATGGTAGACATTCATTGTGCCAAAGGAAAATAAATTCTGACCATTTGTTTCAGAGGAGATGATTTTCAAAGTTTTCTATTATTTTTTCTATTTGTTGCCATGGCAACCAGAGTTCTTCATGGATCAACTTTATTTGAGCAATTTTTGTAGAGGCCCACCCAAGGATCATACATGCCAAGTTTTATCAAGTTCTGTCCAGCGGTTTCAGAGGAGATGATTTTCAAAGTTTTCAATTGTTTTTTCTATTTGTTGCCATGGCAACCAGAGTTCTTCATGGATCAACTTTATTTGAGCAATTTTTGTAGAGGCCCACCCAAGGATCATACATGCCAAGTTTTATCAAATTCTGTCCAGCGGTTTCAGAGGAGATGATTTTCAAAGTTTTCAATTATTTTTTCTATTTGTTGCCATGGCAACCAGAGTTCTTCATGGATCAACTTTATTTGAGCAATTTTTGTAGAGGCCCACCCAAGGATCATACATGCCAAGTTTTATCAAATTCTGTCCAGCGGTTTCAGAGGAGATGTCTTTTAAAGCAAATTGTTGACGACGGACGTGCTCTGGTGAGCTAAAAATGGGTTCAATTACATATATGTATACCGAAGGAAAATAAACCCAAACAGTAAAAAATTGGCGACCAATTACTCTGTTAAATGTTGTCTATAAATTAGCATCTGGAAGCATAGCAAATAGATTAAAAACAAGAGGGCCATGATGGCCCTGAAACGCTCACCTGAGTACCATTGCTACAACTGATTACAAGGTTTTTAAACAGACAAGAATTCTGATATAACTCAATCTTAAACATTTTAGCCCTGACAATACTACACACCAAATATATAAGCACTGGGCCTTATGGTTTCAGAAGAGAAGACTTAGTGCGGGGTCATTTATCTCCAAAGGGCCACCATTTTTAAAAATCTTGATAATGAACCATTAGATGATACTACATACCAAAAATCTAAGTTATAGGCCTTATGGATTCATAGAAGAAGATTTTTTTAAAGATTTTCCTATATAACTCTATGTAAAACAAGTGACCCCTGGTGCGGGGGGAATTTATCACCATAAGGTCATAATTTGTACAATCTTGGTAATGAACCATTAGATGATGCTTCATACCAAATATCTAATCTCTAGGCCTTATGGATTCATTGAAGAAGATTTTTAAAGATTTTCCTATATAACTCTATGTAAAACAAGTGACCCCTATTGCGGGGGCATTTATCACCGTTTGGCTATAATTTGAACAATCTTGGTAATGAACCATTAGATGATGATACATATGAAATATCTAAGTTCTAGGCCTTATGGATTCATAGAAGAAGAGTTTTAAAGTTTTTCCTATATAAATCTATGTAAAACAAGTGACCCCTGGTGCGGGGGCATTTATAACCATAGGGCTATGATTTGAACAATCTTGTTAATGAACCATAAGATGATGCTACATACCAAATATCTAATCTCTAGGCCTTATGGATTCATAGAAGAAGATTTTTAAAGATTTTCCTATATAACTCTATGTTAAACAAGTGACCCCTGGTGCGGGGGCATTTATCACCATAGGGTCATGATTTGTACAATCTTGGTAATGAACCATAAGATGATGCTACATACCAAATATCTAATCTCTAGGCCTTATAGATTCATAGAAGAAGATTTTTAAAGATTTTCCTATATAACTCTATGTAAAACAAGTGACCCCTGGTGCGGGGGCATTTATCACCGTAGGGCTATGATTTGTACAATCTTGGTAATGGCCCATAAGATGATGTTACATACCAAATATCTAAGCTCTAGACCTTGCAGTTTTGCAGAAGAAGATTTTCAAAGTTTGCATTTTCAAAATCTATTTTTAGCTCCTGTGACCTACTTTTTTAACCAATCCAAATAATTTGTACAACTTTGATAGAGGGCATCATAAGGATGATTCCTGTGAAGTTTGGTCAAAATCCCTTCAGCGGTTCATGAGATGTTGTTTAAAGCAAATTGTTGACGACGGACGGACGCACGCACGGACGGACGATGGACAAAAGGCGATCACAAAAGCTCACCATGAGCACATTGTGCTCAGGTGAGCTAAAAAGGGATTCGGTTTGTGAAAGACATCTTGAACAAGAATGGTGAATTTGTTACTATATCTGATTTAGAAACTATTACAGGGAGGACTGTTAATTACAATATTTTGGTCTAAAAAATGTGGTGAAAAGGTTTATGATTAAAAAATGAGGAAAAAAATTTTTTAACATATATATAAAGAATATTGATGTTCCAACTAGTAAAGCAAAATGGATAACTATTTTTGAAAATTCTGATATTGACTGGAATCTGATTTATAGCTATATTTTCAAATGTACAAAGGATACATACACTCAGTGGTTGCAAATTAGAATTTTACGCAGAATTTTACCTACTAATTCACTGCTTTTTAAAATGAAAATAGCTGATACCAAATTATTACATTTTGTGAATGTTTTTTTTATGAATGTGACAAAGTAAAACCATTAATAAATTTCTTATTCGAAACTGTTAAAACATCAGATCCACTTTTTTCAATGAATAGAAGGATTATACTTTTAGGGACTTGCCGATGAGATTATAAATATGATGTTATGTTTTTAGAATATAAAAAATACATTTTTATATGCAAGAAAAAGAAAATACTCCCCTCTATAAATGGTATGAAAGAAAGTCTAAAATTATCATGGACCATTTATAGATCAACAAAAATAAGTGATGCTGAAAAACAAAATTGGGCAATTATAAAACAAATTTCACAAGATCATTAAATTAAGAATAGATTATATAATGGAAAAAGATTGTATGTTTGAACAATTTATTCTCCATTTATTGTTTTATAAAGGCTACCTACTATTGATTATGTACTATTGTATCATATTTATCATGTATAAACACTTTCTGTTCCTTTATATCCCGTACAGAGATCAAGAGTTAAGATATATGTAATTATGATTAAATTTAAAAAAAAAATATATTTTTCAGTAAATTATTGTAATTGTAAGGTGGTAAGTAGGATGGGTCCCCGACCTACTTCCATCGAATTACGGGGATAATAAAGATTTAAAAAAAAAAGAAAAAAAAAAGATTGAGTATTATTGTAGTTATCTTAAAGATGGTTCTGGAATAATTAGCATTATGAAATTATAACTGAAACAAAGCCACTTATTCCCTTTTGAATGCAATGACTTTAAACCTAAATTATGTTATATGACATCACAGATTTCCTCTGCTATTTATTTATGTTTGCACTCTACAACTGTCAATTCGGGACGGTTTTTCTTCAATTTTTGAAGTTGGTGTATTTCAGAAAACTAAATAAGTATGATCAGGTTTGACATTGTTTGCAGTGCAGAAAGCCCTTTCTTTTCTCCAGAACAAAAGAAGTCTAGTTATTATTCTACTTTTTTCTTCCTTTTGAGGTTCAAATTAGAACAGGTTACCGACAAGGCAGCAGCATGAAATTTTAACAGTATGCACAGTGACTTTGACGCTTTTGATTGCAGAAATTGTTTCTTCATGTGATGTCACGTGACGTCAGGGTTGAAAAAAGCTACCAAAGCTTGTACGCGCTCTACAGCCATCATTTCTTGACTAACTGACTTGACTTTTTCACAGAATATATGGATTGCCATTTAGTTGTGCAGGATTATATACATTTTGCAACATTCAACAAGAGGGCCATGATGGCCCTAAATCCCTCACCTGAGATGAATAGCCCTCAATGCCAAACATACTAAACATACTGCTTTAGAAATAGAGATGCTGAGGCGTAAACAGTGAAATTACTTAAAGTGCAAACAAAGCCAAATAAGCCATTTTTATCATTTCAAAAGGGGCATAACTCCTGTCCTTAAGGGCAAATATCAGCCAAAATTCAAAATTTTATGACACTTAACATTGTCACAAATTTTAGAGATGATTGGTTAAGAAATAAAAATGCTAGAAGGCAAACAATGTGAAATATAGCCTTTTTAGCATTGAAAGGGGCATAACCACCGACATAACTGGCCAGTAGTTTTGAAGCAGATGATTTTTAAAGTTTTCATATTTTTTTTCTTTTTGTTGCCATGGCAACCAGATTTCTACATGGATCAAGTTTATTTTAGCAACTTTTGTGAAGGTTGACCCAAGGATCATTCCTGCCAAGTTTAATTAAATTCTGTCAAGTGGTTTCAGAGGAAATGTAGATTAAAGTTTTCCCTATATACATTTAAGGCAAATAAGCCCCGCCCATGGCGGCCATGTTTTTTTACGGATCAGAATAATTTTAGCAACTTTGGTAGAGGTTGACCCAAGGAACATCTGTACCAATTTATTTTAAAATCTGGCCAGTAGTTTTGAAGAAGATGATTTTTAAAGTTTTATTTTTTTTTGTTGCCATGGCAACCAGAGTTCACATGGATCAAGTTTATTTTAGCAACTTTTGTGAAGGTTGACCAAAGGATCATCCCTGCCAAGTTTAATCAAATTCTGTCCAGTTGTTTCAGAGGAGATGTCGTTTAAAGCAAATTGTTGACGACGCACGACAACGGACGACGGACAAAGGGCGATCATAAAAGCTCACTTGAGCACAAAGTGCTCAGGTGAGCTAAAAATACCAAGGATCCATGTCTGAACCAAGTTTCGAACTTTGGACCTGAAAATGTATTTAAGTATTACGAAGCTTTCAGATAAGCTAGAAACCTAAAATTTAAACAGAACATGTGTCTTATCAATATCTTACAGCTCTGAAAAGACTGACGTCGTATGACATAAATGACGTCATGACGCGTTAACAAACTTTTAATCCAAAATGTAGGGTTTTTTAGCCCTTCATACCTTAACTTTTGACTGATTTGCCTAAAATTTTCACTGAATGTGAACTTAGCATCTCATTTACCTTCATCACTTCCGTTTCTGGAAAATCATAAAGGTTTAGTTCGTTTAAACTTATTTATTTTACGTCGATTGAGAAACAAGTTCTTACAACTTATACTAATCCCTCTCGACGGTTCCTGGGTTGGACCAGTACTTTGCGCCTGGGAAGGTCATGAATAATTCTTGCCTCCAACGGGGTTCGAACCCACAACCTTCGGATCCGTATTTGGATACGTTACCACTCGACCACGGCGCCCTTCAATCATAAAGGTCAAGGTCATATCTCAGTTATCAGTGTTTTTATTCAACAAAGTGATTCTCAAAAACGAAAAAATTCTACCGGGACACTTGGGTAAAATCTGTAGTGCTTTGAATGACCTTTCAGGTGATATTTAGTTTTTAAAGATCGGGGTTGAATTGGTTGAGTTATGGCAGAAAGACGAAAAGAGTACTTTTAACGAAATTGAAACGCTGTAGCTTCATGAACTTTGAGTTAAAAATCATGATTTTTTCAGGATTAATACACTGAAAAGTGAAGTGATGTATACTGCAAGGAATATTTGTTTGGTCACATGATTATGATTTCATGCATATTTAAGCAAGAATTATTAAAAAAATCAAATAAAATCAGCGAGCTGATGTTTGAAGTTGAATTTAACATGAATGCCGTTGCCTACAATGTGCAAAAAGTTCTGAAAATTTCAAGTGATTCCGTCAACAAACATGGCAGATATTCATGTTTTTCGGATAAGGGCTTGTATACCAAAACTTAGCAATTTGAAGTAAGAGAAGAAGGCGGTTATTGGGTTGGTTATCCACAATCCGGACGTTCCTATGCAGGAAAGAGTGCCCGTGTTGAAAGGTGAATTGCAATGCGTATTTGAGAGAATGAGGTGCATTTTAGGATGCAATGGTATACACCAGGACCAATAAGCCTAACGGCTTTCTTCAAACTTTTATTAGGGCTTTCTGCCTCAAGCAGAAAGACCTATTGGGTTTGTTATGTTTTTTCTTATTAGGGCTTTCTGCCTCAAGCAGAAAGTCCTATTGGGTTTGTTACAGTGGTGCTAACGTATCAGTTGTCAAAAAATACGATTGGAATACGATAGAAATACGGACGATATACGATATGCGATGTGCGATAGCAGGTCTGATTTACCTTTACGATTCGTTACGATGCGAGCATTTACGATTTACGATCTGCGATATACGTTATGCGATATACGATACAGGATAAGCACGGTATAAATGGCATTTTTTACAACTGTATACAACTAGATTTTAAAATAAGTTCAAAAATATGAAATATCAACTAAGCTTTTAACAATATTTATCACAAGCAGTGTTTTCATCTGAAATAAACAGCAGAAATAAACAAAACGGGAAACAGGAAATGGGGACAAACTTAATTGCGGTTCCTCTAGAAATGTTACTGACTCTGTTGTCTCCGTCAATAACAACCTAAGCACATGTAATGAAAAACTGATTTTTTTCCTAATGAGGACTCATAAAAAAATGTATTAATTATGCTTTGTTATTATGTGTTTTGATATTAATCACATTAAAAAAAACAAATGATACCAGTAATCATCTAATATCTAGTACGCTGTCATTTGTGCTAATTAAAACAATATCTTCGGGCATTTTTCAAACTTTGCATTTAACCCATCAAACATAAATGTATATATAATTTATTGGATGTATCAAATATCAAAAGAACGCGGGTGAGTGTTGGAGAATAGCACCGTATCTATTTTCTTATTAGAATATTCGTATATATATATATTACAAGTAGGTAACTGTCATAGGTGTAGTTTTGATATAAATATGTTTTCATATACTTTAACCAGAAGCTCGGAAAATCCGTTATTGTATTAAAAAGCCCTAAGCCCGAAGAATTGTTGTTGGAAATTGACCTTGGTAATTAAACAATTAAATACATGTACATTAACATGGGTCGAAAAGCTATCTTTGTCGAAAAGATGCCATGAGTGAAGAGGCCGCCGTTTAACCGGGTATTCGTGAGAAATGTCATACGCCGCCATGCGTATACAGTTTAATATTTGTTTCGTTAATCGAGTACAAGAATAAAATAGTTGCCAAATCGGTTATATCTCATTTTGACTACACCCAGTTCATCTACTGTATAAAGTTATTTCACACCTTTCCAGACATGTTTCCAGATTGTCTAACACATGCATTGCAACATATAAAGGATATATAACTAATTGTCTCTTATTAAGTAGGGAAATATCATCATGTGTTGGGCTTTCAATATTTTGTAATGGTATCCATGTTTTTGACCAAGTATTATTGTAAAATTATTTAAATGTAAAGTATTTAATATTTTATTAAATATTTATGATATAACATTTATATTGTGTGCATATGTATCATCCCCGCACTAATTCACTGTGTTTTCCGCATAAATATGCATTCATCTCTCCTCCTCTCTCTCTCTCTCTCATCCTATATTTTGAGCTAATGGTCATTAATGTTATCATGTATGTGGTTTCGAGACACATTTTAATTTGCAGAGATTTTGATTTGTAGTCACAATGGGTTTCAATCGGAAGAACAAATTAAAAAAAAAAAAAGTCTATTTAAAATCTGTGTATTTTACTCGCCGTTTTAACAATCAAAATATTTTAAAGAATACCCTATGATTCGCTCATTTGTGATATAAAAATAAGTCCATAAGTCACACACGTGTGCCCGCACACTCCCTTACAAATGTATTTTTGATACATGTATCATCATTATCATCATCATCATCGTGTACCGGTACATTTAAGATTTTTTTTCTCTCTTCGAAATATATTCTGTACCTCATACCTAGATTGGAAACAGTTTTTTTATTATTATTATTCTTTGAATATTGGTGTGTTTAAAATAGAATTTCAAATTATTGCTAAAAATTGTAATCTTTTAGTACCGGAAATAACATTCACTCTGTGTACATGTCAAAAGTCTTCTCCTCTGGGGGTGGTATACCGGCAGCGGCGAGACATAAAGGTGACAAATCCGGTCAAAATAAACACATGCTGTGCCTGAACTTATGGCACGCCTCCGGTATTGCGAAACACACTTTTTTCACTTAATTATACATAAAAGATAAGGGATATGCAAGAAAATGTTCTAACCTATTATATCTCTAGCAAACTGTTATAATATGGAAATGAGATCTTTAGCGAACTGTAGTAATATGGAAACAAGATCATTTTCTTTTAACTATTATCATGTCAGTGAACTCTGTGTTATCACGGAATAAAATACATCAGTTATTTTATAACAAATCTTCCATTCCCATGTAGGTTTTATGTTTATTTTTCTATTGTTATGGCTTGCAATAATTCCTGGTTTATCATATTAAATATTAAGACATAGCAGTGAAGCATATCACGAAAATGTGGTCCCGTTTTATCATTGTTTTTTTTCCATATGAAAGAGATAGTTGTTTGATACAATTAAGTTCGGGGTGTGATACCCATGCTAATTTCACAAAAAAAGAATGCTCTTCGAAATATACGTGTCCGAGGTATAGCACCGATATACTGTAAACATGTTCCTGTGTAGAACTAGTACTTAGAGCTCCGTGTTCTCAAAGCAATACCGATGCATCTTGTACACATCATATACGTATTAGGATTTACGTGAAAAAAGGGGAAAAAAGAAACATAATTTGCACTCATTCATCCAATTTTTTTGGAAGTGTGTGTGCGCGCGAGCGTGTGCGTAATGAAAGAGAGATAGAGAAACCTAAATAAAATAGGAAATAATTAAATAAATAAACTATATTCGTAAATTACAATTAGCTTTTGTTCACGAATTCATTAAATAATAAAGAAAAATGGGCATTCGAGTAAATACAGCAGTAAAATATGTCCCGGGAAATAAATAATTACACGAAAGCAACATTTAGGACGATCTTGCATAAGTAGGTAAGTTTTAATTTGTTAGTTTTAAGACAGGTTAATAAAGCAAACATTGATCAAACATATCGATTACACATATTTTAAAATTATTCCACTTAAATACTGATATAGTCACGAAGCTATATTAAAGGTATTTACGTCTCTGATATAGTACTTTTCACACGTGCATCAAATTATATAACATCGCATGGCGTCTGCTCCTGAAAGTCACGTAGGCCATAACACATGTATAAAATAATAAAGTAAAAGAAATATAACTATTGCAATTGGTAAAATATGAAAAAAATGTACTGCATAATGTGATTTAATGTCCACCATTAAAAATTAAAAATTAATTTAAAGACACGAACATTAATTATTTCTGAAAAATCGATGGTGTCCCGTAACCTAAACTGTCCTAAACCACTGGGTGGTTCAATATCATATACGTTATGCGATTTACTATATACGATTACCGATATACGGTTGCCTTACGATGCGATGCGATACAATCCCGTTTATTATGCCTAATACGATTGAATGCGATAGAATACGATTCCATATGTTAAGATGCGATTGAGTAATATATACGTTACGATGCGATACGAACGATATACGCTATTTTTGACAACTGATACTGTATGTTTTTTTACGGCTTTCCGCAAACCTGCGGAAAATGTATACGGTTTGTTATGTTTATTAGGGCTGTACAGCCGACATTAATGGACGGATTGTCATGGAATTTTCACAGAAGTTATATATTACGACCTCATTGTGCAGCATTATATAGGTTTGCTAAGATTCGAAAGAATTAAGGTTCTTTGGCGAATCCAAGATTCGAACCAAGGACGTCAAATTTTAAATACGTATAAAATCGTTTCTAGATGAGATAAAAATTTGATATTTGGCGAGCTTATACATCTCTGTGTTTCCTTTGCATTTTGTAAAGATGAACGTCATATGATGTCATATGACGTCATCAAGTAGTATAGAATATCTGATTTCTTGATGTCAATTTACTCATGTTGCAAAGGTTCATAGACAATGAAAATTAAATGTCCTATGTAGGTAATCATGAACATTTAGATTCAATGTTTAAAATTTTCATATGACGTCACATGACGTCAGAACTAAAACTAGCTACCAAAGTTTGTATGCGCTGTACAGCCGTCATTTATGGACGGATTGGCATGGAATTTTCACAGAAGTTATATATTACGACCTCATTGTGCAGGATTATATAGGTTTGCCAAGATTCGAAAGAACTAAGGTTCTATGGCGAATCCAAGATTCGAACCAAGGACGTCAAATTTCAAATCCATATAAAAATGTTTTTAGATGAGATAGAAAGTTGATATTTGGCGAGATTATACGTCTCTGTGTTTCCTTTGCATTTTGTAAAGATGAACGTCATATGACGTCATCAAGTTGTATAGAATTTCCGATTTCTTGATGTCAATTTACTCATGTTGCAAGGGTTCATAAACAATGGAAATTGAAAGTCCTTTGTAGGTGATCATGAACATTTTTATGCAATGTTTAAAAATTTTCATACGACGTCACATGACGTCAGAACTAAAAATAGCTACCAAAGTTTGTATGCGTTGTACAGCCGTCATTTATGGACGGATTGGCATGGAATTTTCACAGAAGTTATATATTACGATCTCATTGTGCAGGATTATATAGGTTTGCCAAGATTCGAAAGAACAAAGGTTCTATGGCGAATCCAAGATTCGAACCAAGGACGTCAAATTTCAAATACGTATAAAATCGTTTCTAGATGAGATAGAAAGTTGATATTTGGCGAGATTATATGTCTCTGTGTTTCCTTTGCATTTTGTAAAGATGAACGTCATATGACGTCATCAAGTTGTAAAGAATTTCCGATTTCTTGATTTCAATTTTACTCATGTCGCAAAGCTTCATAGACAATGAAAATTAAATGTCCTTTGTACATAATCAGGAACATTTAGATTCAATGTTTAAAATTTTCATATGACGTCACATGATGTCAGAACTATAAATAACTACCAAAGTTTGTCCGCTCTGTACAGCCGTCATTTATTGATAGATTGGCATGGAATCTTCACAGAAGTTATATATTACGACCTCATTGTGCAGGATTATATAGGTTTGCTAAGATTCGAAAGAATTAAGGTTCTTTGGCGAATCCAAGATTCGAACCAAGGACGTCAAATTTTAAATACGTATAAAATCGTTTCTAGATGAGATAGAAATTTGATATTTGGCGAACTTATACATCTCTGTGTTTCCTTTGCATTTTGTAAAGATGAACTTCATATGACGTCATATGACGTCATCAAATTGTAGAGAATTTACGATTCCTAAATGTCAATTTACTCATGTTGCAAAGGTTCATAGACAATGAAAATTTAATGTCCTATGTAGGTATTCATGAACATTAAGATTTAATGATTAAAATTTTCATATGACGACACATGACATCAAAACTTAAAAAAGCTACCAAAGTTCATCCGCGCTGTACAGCCGTCATTTATGGACGGATTGGCATGGAATTTTCACAGAAGTTATATATTACGACTTCCTTGTGCAGGATTATATAGGTTTGCCAACATTCGAAAAACACCAGGTTTGTCATGGTTTGCAGTGCAGAAAGCTCTATCTTTTGTTCAAAACAAAAGAAGTCTAGTTTTTATTAATATTATTATTATTCCTTTTTTTCCAACCAAATCTAAGAGTTAATTTCAGTATGTTGTCAGTGTGTGAGCAACATGAAACTTAAATTGCCTCGACAAAAAAGTTCAAATTTTTAAATTCAATCATTTTTAATTTTTAATGACGTCAATTGACGTCAGATTTGATGTCAGCTTCAAAAGTTTGTTCGCGCTTTAGAGCCTTTATTTTTTATACATTTTATCTTGATATTTTCACAGAAGGTGTATTTTATGATGTAGATGTGCACATTGTCTTTTAAATTTTCAAATTCCAAAAATTTAAGAATTTATGGCAAAACCGAGTTTCGAACTTTGGTCCAAAAACTATTATTTTATGTTCAAAGGCTACTGATGAGATAGAAGCATGAAAATTGGACAGCTTATTAGCCCCGAGGTCTACTTTCTTTTTTCTGAAAGATTCCCTTTTAAGTCACGTGGTTATGACGTCATCCAATGGACAAAATCCTATTTTTTCAAAGATTTCCCTCGCTCTGGCTTCATACATTTTGAATCAAATTCAATGAAATTGTAACTGCAGCGATAAAAAAGTATCTTTTCAAACATTCAATCATTTTCAATTTTCATTGGCGCGTCATATGACGTCAGATTTGACGTCAGCTTCAAAAGTTTGTTTGCGCTCTAATTTTGGTCCGATTATCTTGATATTTTTACAGAAGATGTATTTTAGGATGTAGATGTCAACATTGGTATTCAAATTTCCAAATTCGAAAAGATTAAGAATTCATGGCAATACCGAGTAATAGAACGTTACCTGAACATGTCCTTGCAAAAAGTATATTTTTCTTTAGTCACTTGATTTTGACGTCGATAAAATATAAAAAATCATTCATTTCAATACGTATTCACGCTCCAGCGTCATGAGTATTGATGCCAATCTTAAGCATACCTTAAAGAATTTATGTTGTGTCACTTGTTTATGACAACATTGATGTGTAAGCATAATATATATATAAAAAGATCAAAAGACTGGACATATTAACTTTAAATAAGTAATAATGCCGTACCTTAACATGCGCAAAAAGTCCAGAAAATTTCAAGTGATTACGTTATTAAACATGACTTATTCATGTTTTTCGTAATAGGGCTAATTCATGGAAATCTATTAATTTGAAGAAAGAAATGTAAGTGGTCATTGGGTTGGTTGAGCAAGATCCGATTGTCCTTTTGCAGGAATGAATGCCTGTGTTGAATAGTGAATTGTGATACGTTTTTGAGTAAATGAGTCGCATTACAATGAATTAGTATAATTATACTACAGCCAGAAAACCTTTACGAATAACTTATTGCATTTTCTATCATGGCTTTCTGTAAACCTGAAGAAAATGACAAATACATGTATACATATCTTCCTATCGATTTTTTTATGTTTTCTAAATGTTTAATGGCTTCTTTTTCTGAATCTCTTAAAAATAAGCAAATATATAAAGCAAATGAATAGCTGAAAGTTTCAAGACGTTTATAACGTTAATTACATAGAAATAAGAAATTATTTTCATTATTTTGCTTACACCTCTGCCTTTGTTTCCATGTAATTTTGCAAATGTAAAACTCAATCAATTTAAAAGTTGAAAGTCATCGATTTTAAGGTATTTTGTTTCTTTTTTACAATTTCAGTTGTGGATCAAATTGCAATGAATACATGTTAAGTAATATGCTTACAAAGAAAGATATTAAATAAAGAATAAAAAAAATAAAATCGATTGAATAACATAAGAAAACAATTCTTTAGGATAGCATTATCTTAAAATTTTCCTTTTTTTTTTTTTTTTTTTTATGAATGATAGTAAACGGGTGCGTAATCAAGTAAGATCATATTTATGCTTTTCAATATGTTTTAAGATAAAATGAAAAAAAAATTTAAAAAAAAAAAAAAAATTTTAAGCTTATTTTTTAACATAATCGTAAGTATATATTTGAGATAATGATGATTTACGTATTAAATCATACATAACTATGCATCAGTATTCCATTTTTTCGTATAACTTATATATTCAATACCTTTGAAATAAGCAAACGGAAAGCCGCTTCGTTTGTATCTTAAACAAACGACTTCTAGTCTTCTTATTATTATTATTTGTCCTCCTTTTGAGGTTCAAATTCAAACAGGTTGCAAATAAACCAGCAACATGAAATTTTAACAGTAATCAGAGTGACTTTGGCCCTTTTGAAGGCAACAATTTTCATCTTCATATGACGTCATTTGACGTCTCAGTTCAAATAAGGTACCAAATTTGATTCGCGCTCTGCAGTCGTCAATATTGGTGCGATTGACTTGATATTTTAACAGAATGTGTAAGTTGGGATGTAGATGTGCATACATTCTTGAATTTTCGAAATTCCGAAAGTTCGAGCTTTTATGTCAAAATCGAGATTCAAACTTTGGTCATAAAAATATAATTTCGTGTTACAAAGGCTCCTGATGAGTTAGAAGCGTGAAAATTGGATAGATATGTGTCCCAGGTCTTCTTTGTATTATTTGACAACTGACGTCGTGTGACGGCATTTGACGTCACACTGTGATAAGAAATTTTGCTTTCGAAATTAGCGGCTTTTAGGACCTGCAGGCTTGAATTTTTGACAGATTGGCATGTTACTTTTAATTAATGTGCACCCTCGTTACCCACCATGCATGGTGACCTCCGTTCTGGAAAATCGTTAAGGTCAAGGTCATATGTCAGTTTTAGATATTTTTATTTGGCCATCGGTATCTCAAAAACGAAATATATTCAACCTAGACACTATGAGTAAAATTTGTGGTGCTTAAAAATGAAAGTCCTTTGAGGTGATATTTAGTTTTTGAAGATCGGGTTTCAAACGGTTGAGTAATGGCAGAAAAACGAAAAGTGGAATTATTACGATTTTTTCAGGATAAACAAACTTAAAAGTGAAGTGATATATACTGCAAGGAATATTTGTTTGGTCACGTGAATATGCATATTTAAGCAAGAATTATTAAACAAGAGGGCCAAGATGGCCCTTGATTGCTAACCTGAGAAAGATGATTGCTCAAGAAATAAAGATGCTAGAGTGTAAAAGTGAAATCTGGCTTTTTTATGGTGAAAAGGGCATAACTCCTGAAATAACTTGTCAATATTAATTATAATTGAACCCGATTGCGAAATTATGGGCATAAACATAGTCTTAAAGTTTAAAAAAGATTGCTAAAAAAATGAAGATGCTAGAGTGTAATCAAAGTGAAATCTGGCATTTTTTATATTTAAAGGGGCATAACTCCTGACCTATTCAACAGATCTCAGCTTTAAAACTCAATCGAGACATTATGGTCATAAGCATGGCCATAAAATTTGAAGATGATTGCTCAAAAGATGAAGATGCTAGAGTGTAAACAAAGTGAAATCTGGCAAATTTTTAATATTAAAAGGGGCATAACTCCTAACCTAATTGACGGATCTCAGCCATAATTGAACTCAATCGAGACATTATGGTCATAAGCATTGCCATAAAGTTTGAAGATGATTGCTCAAAAGATGAAGATGCTAGAATGTAAACAAAGTGAAATTTTGCATTTTTTTTTAATATTAAAAAGGGCATAACTCTTGACCTAATTAACGGATCTTAGCCATAATCGAACTCAATCGAGACCTTATGGTCATAAACATTGTCTTAAAGTTTGAAGATGATTGCTCAAGAAATAAGCTTTACTCAGGTGAGCTAAAAATAATTAAGTTATAGCATAAAACTAGGACAGGGTATTTCCAAATTGCTTCCCTTATTATATATACTGTCATACCAGACCAGAAATACATAGAGAACCATCACATAAAACATTTAAAATTTTAGAAATAGTTTGTTTAATAACATCAATCAACATGTTGACCACTTAATAAAGGTGGCTGCTAATACTGTTTTCATATTACCAAACTATTGTATTTTACTACATTTGGGAACCATTATTTAGCAGCCTCCTTTGTTAAGTGGACACTTTCTTCTGTTCTCCAGACTGACTGATTAAGACAGGTTTGACTGTACTTTCAGTAAGAGTGCTAAAAAGAGATAAAAACATACCTGTCTATTAAAGCCTAAAAACTGGAAACACCTTCACACACAGGGGCAGGAAACCACCAGGCCACAGACTGCTGTCGTCACTGCATCAGATGGAGACATGGCTGAAGTCAAATAAAAAGAATCATTAGATCGGGACAATAAGAAAATGAAAGGAAGAGAAGATCTAGACAATGAGAAACATCAAAGTAAAACAAGATTTGTATGTGGACAATTCAATGGACAATGAGACAATGAAAGGACAAGATATTGACAATGAAAAAATGAAGGGACAACAAAATGTGGACATAAGAAAACAACAAGAGGGCCATGATGGCCCTAAATCGCTCTCCTGAGATAAATAGTCTTTAAAGGAAACAATGTGAAATCTGGCTATTTTTGATATAAAAAGGCATTCAACTACTGACTAATAGTCTAACTCAGGAAAAGTTTAACTTGACTTGAAGGCTGTAAACATCATAAAGTTTTGAGTTCAAAAAAAAAAGAAGATGCTTGAGTGCAAAAAACTAATTTTGGACAACAGACTGATGTGTGGAGTGAAACTTGCAATTTTCAACATTTAAAGGGGCATAACTCCTGACATAATAAATTGATTAAAGCCATCATCAAATTTGGCCAAGATATTCTGGTCATTAACAATGTCTTAAGGTTTGAAGGCAATTGCTTAAGAAATAAAGATGTAAGAGTGCAAGAGCAAAGTGGATTCTTTCAAATTTAAAGGGGCATAACTCCTGACCTTATGTGTTGATTCCAGTCATAATTAAACTTGGCCAAGGTATTATGATTTTAAACAATGACAAAAAGTTAAAAGGAATTTCAATTTTAAAAGGGGCGTTACTCTTGACCTAAAGGTCCAATTTCAGCCATAATCCAACTTAGCCAAAATTTGATGGTTATAAACATTGTTATAAAATTTAAAGACAATAACCTAAAAAATAAAGATGCTAGAGTGCAAACAAAGTGCAATCTGACTTTTTTAAATAATATAAGGGGTGTAACTCCTGACCTAATGTTCCGATATCAGCCAAAATCGAACTTGGCTGAGATTTTTTGGTTATAAACAATGTCATTAAGTTTGAATGCAATTGCTAAAGAAATGAAGATGCTAGAGTACAAACGATCAAATTGTGGACGACGGACGACGGACGGACGGACATTCATCGATCCTAAAAGCTCATCCTGAGCACATGTGCCCAGGTGAGCTAAAAAGACAATAAGATATGGCGAATGAGAAAAGGATATCATATATCTTTATTCTATAGTCTAAATTACTCTAAATTTTTTTTAAAAGATTAGAAAAATCTGTCCATAGGAAAAGAAACCTGCTGGAATGCCTTTAATACATTTATGAAACTTTATTATAAAGTAATCTTTTGTACAGTCAAACCTGACCAGTAAATGCAGGTTTACCACTTAATACAAGTGGCTGCTAGTACAGTTTTCATACAAGTACAAAAGTGCTGCCTGAGGCAACACATTGAAATAAGCACGGCGACAAAGAAAAAATTGTCTGATAATAAGATTTATATGGGTTAACAGGAAAACAAATTGTTTGTTTTTTTTACATAACTTTTATTGAGATGTGAACTTGTTTACATAAGCATATATATTTAATTGCATAAATAAAAATAAGTTCCAAGACTTAAAGTGAATCTTAAAATGTAGAAAGACACACAATACGTTTAAATATGAAAACAAAGGCCTAATATACATATATAGAGGACACAAAAAATTTCAATGCAAGAAGGTGTGAAAAATGTGCAGCCAGACCAGGACTGTAACCCGAGACCACTTACAAAAGTCTCGCACTGATAACAGTTACATATTCCCTGCAAATTTGGAATTTGTTGCAAAATAACACAGATCAAATTGATAGAGATCCTGATAAACAACAAGAGGCCCATGATGGCCCTAAATCGCTCACCTGAGATAAATAGGTTGACCCAAGGAACATCTGTTCCAATTTATTTTAAAATCTGGCCAGTAGTTTTGAAGCAGATGATTTTTAAAGTTTTCATTTTTTTTTTCTTTTTGTTGCCATGGCAACCAGAGTTCTATATGGATCAAGTTTATTTTAGGAACTTTTGTGAAGGTTGACCTAAGGATCATTCCTGCCAAGTTTAATCAAATTCTGTCCAGTGGTTTCAGAGGAAATGTTGATTAAAGTTTTCCCTATTTACTGTGCCCCTGGTGGCAATGTTTTTTACAGATCGGAAAAATTTTAGCAACTTTGGTAGAGGTTGACCCAAGGAACATCTGTACCAATTTATTTTAAAATCTGGCCAGTAGTTTTGAAGAAGATGATTTTTAAAGTTTTCATTTTTTTTCTTTTTGTTGCCATGGCAACCAGAGTTCTACACGGATCAGGTTTATTTTAGCAACTTTTGTGGGGGTTGACCCAAGGATCATCCCCGCCAAGTTTAATCAAATTCTGTCCAGTGGTTTCAGAGGAGATGTTGTTTAAAGGTTTCTCTATATACATATAAGGCAAATAAGCCCTGCCCCTGGCGGCCATGTTTTTTTTCGGATCGGAATAATTTTAGCAACTTTGGTAGAGGTTGACCCAAGGAACATCTGTACCAATTTATTTTAAAATCTGGCCAGTAGTTTTGAAGAAGATGACTTTTAAAGTTTTCATTTTTTTTTTTTTGTTGCCATGGCAACCAGAGTTCTACATGGATCAAGTTTATTTTTAGCAACATTTGTGAAGGTTGACTCAAGGAACATTCTTGCCATGTTTCATTAAATTCTGTCCAGTGGTTTCAGAGGAGATGTCGTTTAAAGCAAATTGTTGACAACGGACGACGGACGACGACGGACGCCGGACGAAGGGCGATCACAAAAGCTCACCTTGAGCACTTTGTGCTCAGGTGAGCTAAAAAGGCAGTATATACATTGGAGATACTATAATGATCACTTGTTTGGTGCAAAATAACTAAGGGAAAAATGTGCAGCCAGACCAAAACTTCAGCCTGGGACCCCTAAATGGTGATTGTTCTACTAGTTAAGTTACTGGACTACTTAAAAGTCTGACTGATAAGTGTTACTTATTGGCACTACATAAGTTAGTTTAAAAAAAAAATGGTTGGTGATTGGAAGGTTTTATAAAGTTTTGTACAGTGGTAAACGATTAAACATTGTAAAAGAAAATCTAATTTTTTGTAATTTTTTCAAGAAGTGATTTTAATATACGGCATGAAAAAAATAGGAATGCATAGAATTTTTTTTTCAGATATACAATGTATAATATACTATTTTAGTATCACATTTATAAAATACATTTTTTTTGAGAATAGTGGTGAATATTTGAAATGAAAATATTACAAATTCAAATTATGAGAAAATAGATTGTTTTACTGAACTAAAACAGATCACTACCCTTCAACAAGAGCTGTCTGTAAGACGACACGCTTGATTATTTGACTTGATTTGACTATTTGAGTTACTGTCGCTTCGACAGTATTTCAGTCATATAGAGACGTCCAGCTAATTAAAGGTGGAGGAAGACCCCAAATGCACGGAGGCATCCGGGTAGAACCATCGACCTACTGCAAGCAAGCTGGAAGGCTTCCTCACATGAAAATCCGAATGACCCTGTCGGGATTCGAACCCACGCGGTGAGGGGCTGAGTGAGTGTTAAAGTCTTCTTGTTGATCTCATGATGATCAAGCCATATGTGAAGTTTGGGGGATATCTATCAAGTAAAACTGGAGAAAGAGTAATGTTAAACAAAAGTTTTACATTTTTCAAAGTCCAAAAAGGGCCATATGTATGCTAAAATATTTGGAAGAGTTACTGTTCCTGTTTCTACTGGTTGGTCTGATGATGATGATAAACACCAATCTGAAGTTTCATAGACATCTTTTGAGTAAAATTGGAGATAATAGCAATGTTAAACATAAGTTTAACATAAACTTTAAGTCCAAAAAGGGCCATAATATGCAAAAATATTTAGAACAGTTACTGTTCCTATTTCTTCTGGTTTATCTGATGAGTATAAACACATGTGTTAAGTTTGAGAGACATCCATTGAGTAAAACTGGAGATAATAGCGATGTTAAACAAAAGTTTAACATTAATTCTAAGTTCCAGGTCCAAAATGGGCCATAAATATGCAAAATATTTGGAATAATTACTGTTCTTACATGTTTGAAGTTTGCGGGGCATCAGTTTAGTAATAGTGCAGACAATGGCAACATTAAACGAAACCTTAACATTTCTTTCGACATTGTTGACTTTTTTTTTCAAAGAGTTCCATGTTATTGGTACATGAAACATATCACCAGCCTATCTTATATTTTAAGAGATTTTAGCTTAAGACAAAGGTAAATGACACTGAAAGTAAAGAATCATTCTCCAAAACTTATTATACCATCTTTTACAATTTATCAATGCATTAAGCATATAACATCAGCCTATCTTAAATAAGATCAAAGTAATACTGTGGATATAATTTTCCAAAAAGAGCAAATACTCTGAAGAGAAGAGCTCTCCTTGGAATATTTTTTGCAACATCAGAGTATTTTGATAGGAACAATGTGATACTGCAGATTTTCTCATTTTTTTTTTAAATAAGGGCACTAACTGTGAAAGGAAAAGAGGTTCTAATAGAAAAAATTGCTCGAGACACATTGTCTCTAAGTCATTGATACATGTACCAAATATCATCAGCTAAATTTAAATATAAAGAGAATTGCTCTGGGAAGGGAAGACATTTTTTTAACAATTGACAATAACTAAGAACAAGAGGGCCAAGATGGCCCTAGATCGCTCACCTGAGAAAAGTATCATTCATTGCCTGTACAAAACGGATTGCTTTAGAATTAAGATGATGAGGTGAAACAATGTTCAGGAATTTTCTGACCCCATCCACAAAAGATATCATTCATCCCTTAAAACGATTTGAAATGGGTTCCAAAAACCCCAAGTATAAACAAGATTTTTCTAAGATTTGACCTACTGACCTACATTTCTATCCAGCCCCACCCATTTTCAAACTGGTTCGAGATATCATCATGACAAACAATCTGACCAAGTTTGAGGAAGATTGCATCAAAACTGTGGCCTTTAGTGTGTAAACAAGATTTTTCTAAGATTTGACCTATTGACCTACTTTTCGGTCCAACCTGACCCATTTTCGAAAGGGTTCAAGATATCATCAAGACTAACATTCTGACCAAGTTTGAGGAAGATTGCATCAAAATTGTGGCCTCTAGTGTGTAAACAAGATTTTTCTAAGATTTGACCTACTGACCTCTTTTTGATCCACCTGACCATTTTCGAAAGGGTTCAAGATATCATCAAGACAAACATTCTGACCAAGTTTAAGGAAGATTGGATCAAAATTGTGGCCTCTAGTGTGTAAACAAGATTTTTCTAAGATTTGACCTACTGACCTACTTTTTGATCCGACCTGACCTATTTTCGAAAGGGTTCAAGATATCATCAAGACAAACATTCTGACCAAGTTTGAGGAAGATTGGATCAAAATTGTGGCCTCTAGTGTGTAAACAAGATTTTTCTAAGATTTGACCTACTGACCTACTTTTTGATCCGACCTGACCCATTTTCGACAGGGTTCAAGATATCATCAAGACTAACATTCTGACCAAGTTTGAGGAAGATTGGATCAAAATTGTGGCCTCTAGTGTGTAAACATCAAATTGTTGACGGACGACGGCCGACGGACAATCAAGTATCCCAAAAGCTCACCCTGAGCTATGCTCAGGTGAGCTAAAAAGGGGTAATAGAGGGCAGAGTACAATACACCAAATTATAACATTCAGGCCACTTGATTTGACCTGGTTACCTTCAGCAGTAACCAATGTCAAATATCGGGTACTATAAGTGTTCAAAGTTTTTATACAGATTATAATTAAAAGAAAATAAGTCAAACATCTGGAGGCCTCATTTTCCAGAATTGCAGGAAAGAACCATGAGATTATCATTAGGAAAAAAGATTTTTGAACACTAGCTCCAAGAGAAAGATTTTGAATTTAAGTACATGTATATATAGAGAGAGTACATACAGAAACTAGCTGCCTCCACTTAAGACATCATTTTTCAAAAGGATCAAATTCATTTTAACAATGTGGTATGTGGGTGACCATTTGTGCCAAATGAAATTAAAATCTGACCATTAGTTACAAGGATCTTTTTTATAAATATATAAACAGTATGGTTATTAGGAAACTAGCCAACCATCTGGTGCTCCATCTTTTAAGGAATAAACTTCAAGTAAGCAATTATGGTAGAAGGCAATGTGGTAACCATTTGTGCAAACTGAAATTAAATTTTGACCAATGGTTTCATAAGGGAAGAAATTTAAGGGACAACTTAATTTTAGCAATGACAGTAGATAGTCATGAGGTGGCAATTTGCAACTGATGAAATTGAATCATTTGGCTCTTTGTTTCAGGGAACAGCTTTTTAAAAATTTTCAAAAAAATTTTGTTGGTTGCCATGCAAACACAAATGGGCATCGACAAGTAGTTTCAGAAGATATATCTTTTAAAGCAAATTGTTGCCATCAGAAGATGGGACACAAGGTGATCAGAATAGCTCACCTTCAGCTTGATGTGCTATGTTGAACTAAGAACGGTTATGATCAGGATACATCGTTTTAAGTTATTGTTTGTGTTATTTCAATTATTTTAAGAAGCAGTTTTGGTCCATGAAAAAAAGAAGAAGAAATTAAATTGGAAACAAACTGATGTGCTTACACTTTAGAAAGGAAGACTGACAATCTCAACTGACAGTCTCCCATATTTTCTATTCAATAACAAATCTATAAGTTCAATTTTTTTTTCTTCAGATTTTCTTCTTACATTTCAGAGCATGATATTAAATACCATTTGCTATAAGAATATTCATGAGAAACTTTTTAATCACTAGATAAATAAATAAATAAGGGAGTTTTAGACCTTCTGAACCTTTAGTTAACCCTTTCCCTCATACAGGACACCATAAAAAGACCTATGCGAACAGCATAAACCAGATCAGCCTGCGAGTAACTCGCAGGCTGATCAGGTTTTATGCTGTTCGCTGCTCCTCAGTGGTCTGGTAATGAGGATTTTACAATTAAATTTGGTAAGGTTTGAGTTTGGCTTTCTGCAGATCAGGCTTTATGTGGTACTTATTGAGTGTGTCAAAATGAGTCTATATGAGGGAAAGGGTTACGAGAAATCTGAGTTGAAATGTGAAATGCAAGCAAGGTCATTTTTTTATGAGGGTAAATTTAAACACAACAAATCATCAAAAATAAAACTAAAAGAAAAAAGAGAAAAATATAATAGGTTTGTCAGTGATTGTTGTGCATCCATTCATTGGCCGACAGCACGTATATACAGACCATTTCACTCTGAAATCAAACGTTCACTAAGTCAAGAAGTCCTCTCTGACTGTCACCAAGTCAATCTTCATGTTGGTATAACAGTCCACACAGTGTTCAGTTGGGTAGTAAACATATGCATCAGACTTCCCACCAGTCACAGATTTGTCAGTTTTGTCACAAAGTATACCACATATATGTATTGCCAAACCCCTGAAGAAATAGTCTATTGGTTGTTTGAGGTGTTAATTGCTGCTGAGATGAAACAGAATGTTGAATGCCCCTGGCCTTTCTTAAACACTTATGAAGCTTGCCCCCGGCCTTTCTTAAGCACTTATGTATGTCAGTGTCCAATTTACCAGGTTAT
>CM037783.1:28411315-28456494 GCA_021229015.1 Solen grandis | reverse complement strand
ATGTCAATGACACTCAACATATAAGGGTAGTTCCAGGACTGGTTTGCCTGGTGTCAGGATCATGTGACTGGTTGTGGTATCTTGCCATTTGTCAGATGTGGTATCGTAGTGTGGCAGCCCTACATCTGCCTCATATGGACAAAAGTCTCTATATGACTGGATTACTGTTGGTGGTTATTTAAACACAAGCAAACTAACAAGCAACACCTCTGTTCATTTTCTTCAGGTTCCAGAAACCTTACTGGTCCATCCAGTCTCAGATGAGGCACTAACAATGTTTATATGTTTCATGACTCTGGTTCAACATTATGGTTTACCCACATCTTTTGAGTATTACTCTTAAATTGACAGACTGATATGGAATTATACCCCGGTACAAAGTATATTGGAGTCGCATTCATCAGTCAGATTGCCAGTCAGTCTGTCTCGATCCGTAAAAAACATGGCCGCAAGGGGCGGGGCTTATTTGCCTTATATGTATATAGAGAAACCTTTAAACAACATCTCCTCTGAAACAACTGGACAGAATTTGATTAAACTTGGCATGGATGATCCTTAGGTCAACCTTCACAAAAGTTGCTAAAATAAAGTTGATCCATGAAGAACTCTGGTTGCCATGGCAACAAAAAGAAAAATAATTTGAAAACTTTAAAAATCATCTTCTTCAAAACTACTGGCCAGATTTTAAAATAAATTGGTACAGATGTTCCTTGGGACAATCTCTACCAAAGTTGCTAAAAAAAAAATCCGATCCGTAAAAAACATGGCCACCAGGGGCGGGGCTTATTTGCCTTATATATATAGGGAAAACTTTAATCAACAGTTCCTCTGAAACCACTGGACAGAATTTGATTAAACTTGGCAGGAATGATCCTTGGGTCAACCTTCACAAAAGTTGCTAAAATAAACTTGATCTATATAGAACTCTGGTTGCCATGGCAACAAAAAGAAAAAAAAAATATGAAAACTTTAAAAATCATCTTCTTCAAAACTACCGGCCAGATTTTAAAATAAATTGGTACAGATGTTCCTTGGGTCAACCTATTTATCTCAGGTGAGCGATTTAGGGCCATCATGGGCCTCTTGTTTTATCTTCTTATTTAATTAATGCAGTATTCACGTGAAACAGCCGAAGGTTAATAACTTTTTTCTTTAAACAATTACGATGCCTGAATAAACCACGGATAATGGTATTTATTAAATAAGTGTTCACCAATATTTTGTTTGTTTGCGTTTCACAGGTCCTATGTAAATTATGCTTGCATTTACTTTTGATTTTTGCCTATGTTTAGAGGTGAGATATGAAAATATCCTCGAAATTTGTGTCTCGTGAAAGTTACCCGACAGATAGTGTATGTTGACCAGACATGTTATTGTCCTTCCATAATTGCTGTTATGTGTTACAAGGTTGATAAGAAAACATGGAGAGTATCATCCATGAATGTTTTTTGTAAAATAGTCATTTTTTTAAAGCCATGATCTTTAGATATAGTGTTCTCTGTATTATCTGGTATACAGTATTATTGCAGATATACATAGGTGTTTGATGATTTTATGTTCCATTTTCTGATGTTTAGATAACTAAGATGGGATTTATTTGTGCTGTACATTTATTGCAGTTATGTCAGCTCTCAACTATAGCATAGGGGCCTCTGTGTTTTTGAGGTTAAACAGCATGTACACCACTGCTGTGGCAGGATCATTCAGAGTTTTCATGTTAGGAAGCCTTCCAGCTTGCTTGTGATAAGTCAGTGGTTCTACCTTAGTGCCTTTGTGCCCTCAGAGCTTTTTCCATTCCCTGGCATTAACTGTATGTTTCTATATGACTGAAATACTGTCACAACAAAATAAGCAATGACATATTGAAATTTGTTGCTTGATTTTTTTTTGTTATGTGCTCTCCTTTTAAAAATTCAAAATGATTTCAAACCTTCATGTGATAGAACTAATACTATACAGCTGTGTTATTACAGTTTTTATTATGAAATGAAGGCAGTTTTAAAGATAATTGAGCAATACACCCTTATCAAGGCACTTTTAATCTAAAATAACATATAATGTATGTAGAAAAGTATGAAAGAAATGTGCATAGATGGTAATAGCTAAAAAGATTTAAGATATTTTCCAGTGCCTTTGTTAACAACTAATTTTAGATAAAGACTGGATTTTGAAGCACAAAAACATATATGTAATTTTTTAAGTTTTGATATAAACTCAAGTAACATCTGTCTTAACCCTTTCCCTCATAGAGGACACCATGAAAAGACCTATGAGAACAACATAAAACCAGATCAGCCTGCGAGTAACTCGCAGGCTGATCAGGTTTTATGCTGTTCGCTGCTCCTCAGTGGTCTTGAAATGAGGATTTTGTAATTAAATTTGGTAAGGTTTAACTGTGGTTTTCTGCAGATCAGGCTTTATGTGGTACCTATTGAGTGCGTCAAAATGAGTCTATATGAGGGAAAGGGTTAAGCAACATTCTGTGTACTAATCATGCATTATTTAATTCTTGACCTCATGAATAATTATGTACAAATGTAGGACTTGATGAATATTAATTTACAATAATGCATGAGCATTATCAGAGAGCTCCTGGAAGCACTGCCTGATCTTGGTGTTTAAGGTAATCCATCCATCATTAAATTGTGATCTTAGTATAACTGTATCAAGTGATCATGTGAATTTTATAGCAATTGCATGTCTTTATAGACTTGGTAAAATAGCCTGTAACTCCCAGGCAGTGGTTGCTTGCATCTGCACTAAAGTCTTTTTAAACATTTGAAGGACCATGATTATAATTTAGTGATGGATAGGTTACCTTAAAACACATCTCTATTAGGTAAAGGGTTAATCTGTAACAGATGCCACTCTGTTGTCTTTAACATTTTTCATTCCATGGACTCAAAATTTGTAAATTGTTTTAAGACTTGACTATTTGAGTTTTCCGTTGTTTCGACTGTATTTCAGACATATAGCGACGTCCAGCTAATTAAAGGTGGAGGAAGACCGGAATGCACGGAGGCATCCAGGTAGAACCACCGACCTACCGCAAGCCAGCTGGGAGGCTTCCTTACATGAAAATCTGAATGACCCTGTCAGGATTCGAACCCACGCAGTGGAGGGTTGAGAGAGTGTTAAAGTCAGCAACTTTACCCTCTCGGCCATGGAGGCCCCGTAAATTGTTTATGGTTGCCCTATTGTAACAACATGGTTAAAGTTAATGTCATTTAGAAACCTTAGATTATAGTAGACCTTCACGGTTTTATAAAAACATTATTTTGAAATCCGACAAATTAATATGAAGAGAGATCCATTTGACAATACCATGAAATTTACTTATAACTGTCAGATTTCGACAATTCCTGTTTCCATAATCAGAGATGATGCCGACACAAGTCGTCAAAACAAATTTTATGATATTGGCAGATAAAAATCCCATTCACATTGGACAAGTAAGTAAGTAAATTTTTTTATAGTGACATTGTGTTATCATTACATATATATACAATAAATACACACAATTTATGACATTGTGTTATCATTACATATATATACAATAAATACACACAATTTACAACACCCGGCCACGTTGGGCCTATAAGTCACTTTAAACTGAAAACATGGAAATAAATAGAAAAAAAAACAACATAGAATGTGTAAATGTGGCTATTGTCTGTATTCTTAATTTTATTGGAATATTTCTGCTTTTATTTGTTAGTTTTCATAGGACCAAGCTTTAGAATGTTTTCTTCTATCATCATTATGATTATTATTTTAATAATGAAACAGTAAATAAATGCAAAAATATTAATACAAACCAGTTTGTTTGTCTTTATTTCATTTTCCCCCATGTACTGTCCCCAATGTCTTAGAGGTAAGAACGTCCGCCTAATGATTGAAGGTCGTTGGTTTGATTCCTAACAGCTACATGAAAAAAACAAACAAAAAACAAGAGGCCCATGATGGCCCTAAATCGCTCACCTGAGATAAATAGGTTGACCCAAGGAACATCTGTACCAATTTATTTTAAAATCTGGCCAGTAGTTTTGAAGCAGATGATTTTTAAAGTTTTCATAATTTTTTTTCTTTTTGTTGCCATGGCAACCAGAGTTCTATATGGATCAAGTTTATTTTAGCAACTTTTGTGAAGGTTGACCTAAGGATCATTCCTGCCAAGTTTAATCAAATTCTGTCCAGTGGTTTCAGAGGAGATGTTGTTTAAAGGTTTCTCTATATACATATAAGGCAAATAAGCCCCACCCCTGGCGGCCATGTTTTTTTACGGATCGGAATAATTTTAGCAACTTTGGTAGAGGTTGACCCAAGGAACATCTGTACCAAATTATTTTGAAATCTGGCCAGTAGTTTTGAAGGAGATGATTTTTAAAGTTTTCAAATTATTTTCTTTTTGTAGCCATGGCAACCAGAGTTCTTCATGGATCAACTTTATTTTAGCAACTTTTGTAGAGCCTCACCCAAGGAACATTCCTGCCAAGTTTCATTAAATTCTGTCCAGCGGTTTCAGAGGAGATGTTGTTTAAAGCAAATTGTTGACGACACACGACGCACGACGCACGTCGCACGACGCACGACGGACGACGACGGACGCCGGACGAAGGGTGATCACAAAAGCTCACCTTGAGCACTTTGTGCTCAGGTGAGCTAAAAACTGGTATTGGTAGCTCCTTTTTACTTGGCGATCAGCATATATACATGGTAGTTCCAGACGTGGTTGGCCCGGTGTCAGGATAATGTGACCAGGTGTATTATTGCTTATTAAACATGATACATTATCTGTGAGGTAGTCAGCAGGATGGTTCCCAGACTTACTGCTTCCTATCACAGGGATAATAAAGAGTGTACACTCCCCCCTCCCCCAAAACAAAAAAAAAAAAGAATACATACATGTATTTGGTATTTGGAAGTTCTTAGAGGAAATGACAATCAACAAGTACGTATTTCTGAGAAAGGGAGGAAAAATCCTCAGAAATAAGTGGCCAGAATTGCCACTCATGAAAATATTGATTTTTCTCCTCGCTCGATGAATTAAAATGATATTCCACTGAAACCATCATTTATCCCCCCCCCCTCTCTCTCTCTCTCTCTCTCTCTCTCTCTCTATATATATATATATATATAGTCAAAAATTTAAAGATTTTTTATACATGTATATATTTTCAGTGTCTATTTCTGTATAAGAATTCTTCTAAAACTAGAAGAGATAAAAAGTAAATCAATAAGGAGACTTAAGTATGTTTTTTTTATTTGTATTCTTGCAGGCTAATTTTACTTCATTTACTGATATATGATTAGTCTAATGTTAAACTAAGAAATGTCCATCTACACTTCGACGAATTTCTAATTGGCCATCATATAAAATATGACATTATGCGTCATATTTAATAAATTAATCTAAAGTTTGGTTATTTTTGTATTGTACACTCTGATCTAACGATTTACTTAAGAAAAAAAAAACAATTGGTGCCAAAATAGCCTATGTGCTCGCATTCCTCGTGCACGGCGTGGTAGTTGATGTATTCCATGTGGATTGTTTTTTATGAAAAATATTTAATATGGCCAAAATGAGCATTGAAGAACTCACTCAATCCGTCGGAATGATTTGTGCCGGCACCCCCATCAGATATGTTACGCGCCATTATAAAAATTGCATTGCGTTTTATTATTTGTTATTAAAGTCCCATTACATTATAGTTGTTCGAGCTAGATCTAAATACGAATGCATCTTTCTATGTGAACCTCCATATTCTATAAATAACTTAAGAATATTTTGATGGATAGAACTATCATTGAGCACTCAAGTCCGGAAGCACGTACGGGGCTCCTTAAAACGCATGTTACTTGTCCAGCTACTACATTCACATCTCAGGGAGCTCACGCATGTTACATGTCAGATATGGGCGGGCATTCCGCAAAAGTATCTCCATAGATTCATTACATATCACTGTTGCTGGGACGTTAAATCCAACAAACAAACAAACAAACAAACATTATATATCATTTGAGAAAAATGTGTCTTGCTGTAATTGTTTCCGAATTGCCTGAATAAATTCGAATTGAGTTGTTACAGCCGCAGCAGGTGGACATACAAAGTATAGAAACGAAATCTATAAGTTTTGATTTGATCTTACAGTTTGTTAATGTTAATCCTCTCTGTTAAGTTTGTTCCCGTGACCAAATGTCAAAGAAATTTTGCTGAAATATTGAGAATAAAATGACTTAAACTTATATTTAGTTATTTGTATTTTTGTCCGAATACTTTTCCTAACATATAATAAATACTACGTGGCCAATTAGAATTTCGTTTAAGTGTAATTCAGATTCGGTGTAGTTAGTATTGAATATGCCTAGTGTCATTAAGACCACGTAGTTTTGGAATCAAATTTTTCATTTGCTTAAATATGTGTAAATTATACTTCTAATATGATTGCTCATATTTGTTGCCCTTTTCTCCAGACCCTAGTACCACAAATGAATTATCTGAGTCCTATTTCTTAATCTTCTATATATAACTCAATATTGGTTTTATTTTAAGATACACTCCCAATAGAGATGAATTAATGTTTCTTCTTGAATAAAACCACTATTGTATAACCAGCTGCTAAAGAATACTATTATTTTCTTCCCGTGAAACAAATAAATAATAGATTAAGAGACCACCTGTCAAAAACCACCTCTTCTTCATTTCTTTATTAGTGGTCTTTAAAGACAGGTTAAGTGTATATGAGTTTTATATCATATAAAGTTATACATAATATTCCAGTTGTTGTTGTCGTTGTTGTTGCCGATGACATTGATTTTTCTGGATGCCGCCATCGTGGTACATTTTTTTTTCAAAGACAATGGCAAAAGGTAATAAATAATTAAATTCACTCTAACTCAATATTTCGGCAAAAGTATGCCTTTCTCAAGAAGAAAAACATGAATTTTTAGCAAGTTCTACATCATAGACGTTTGAATAGTCGCCATATTGTTATTGCTCAAAATTCATGTGTTTTTTTTTTTCTTGAGAAAGGCATATTTTTGCCGAAATATTGAGTTACAGCGAATTTAATTATTTATTGTATTATTTTCCTCTGGAAAATCAACATATTTAATGGCAAAAGGTTTTCTGTAAAATCTATAAAAAAATAACTACTCTTCTTTTAGATTATAAACGCTTTTAAAATTTCTGCTTCTTTATTTATATTTTCTGAGGTCTTTATTCGCGGTAGGGGAAGCAAATTGATAAATTAAATTATGTTCACGAACCCAACTATACAAATTTAATTCATTTTGTAGTGATCATAGTTGTGGTTAAAATTTGGGTTATTTTAAACAGTGAATATTACCATTTCAAATCACTGATATTTCCCTATAATCCACCGAAAACCATTAAATAAATGACTTGCTATGTAGTGATATAAATCGATGTTCACAGTAAGATAATTGCTGATATTTAGTTTAATCATATTCTTTTATTCACATTCATTAAAAGAGATGAGTACAACGATTAACGATTTTGCGAATTCACGAGAACTCTTGTACGATAGCAAGAATTATTAAATACAAATGTATGAATGAATGAATCAAAGGAGCACTTGTATATCCAAACATGTGTACTGTATATTTTAAAAGTAATTGTTTTAAATTACGTATGTACACATTGAAAGTCTCAAAGTTTTTATTTACACACATACACACACACACACACACACACACATATATATATATATCAAAGGCTCTATCAGAAGAGCTTTCAGTCATGTTTAAGTATTTTAAGAATTTGGTAGAATGCTCCAAATAAGATATGCTTGTTTTTATTTACATAAGCTTCATATTCATGTACATTCCAGAGAATTAATTTCAAGATCTAAACTACTCTTATAGTATATATTTTCAATGATATATACAACAGCTCCCCCATGGTTGTCCCGAGGTCTGTCGAGCCGTTCAGGTTTATGAAATGAGGAAAATAAAGGTCATCAGTTGATTATCACTACCAAGCCATGTTTCAGTAAATGAGATAATAACAAATGTTTTCAGTTTCGTAAAAAGAACATCCATTTTGAACTGAATACTTTGTACATTAACACCCTGTTCAATTGGAAAATGAGACATCAATTGGAGTCGAGGACAACAATCGTACTATATACATATAGCGTGGAGACACAGTGGATATACAACATCAGTATTTGTCCAATTTTTTTATATTTTCTAACCGATTTTTGATAAAAATCAAGTTTTACATTTTCAAAGCTTACTTGTCCTGCTGACAAACTGTTAGTCCTCCTAAGGCCTTTGAATGAAAAATGACCAAAAGTTTCGACGGAGTGATTTGGCCAATCACTCACAAAATTTTCGTTTTCTGATCATAGTGAATTATTTCAAGCAACACATCATTAACTTTCTGTCTTAACATTCTGTCTCTTATTATTCATCCAAACCATGGCTTCTCAAACGCTATTCTTGCAGAGATATAAGATGTTAAAGTTGGCATATCTTCGAAAAATTGGTAACGATGACAAAAGTCAGTAGCGATTCAGGGATAACAACGAAATCAGTTGAAAAGCTAGTATGGATAACGACAAATCGTGTCATTCATCTCATATAATTGTGTTGTACAGACAAAGAACATTTCGAAATAAATCGTTTTGGTAATTATATGCATTTATTTAATGTTTTCAGTGGATTATAGGGGGCAATCTTTGAATTAAAAATGAAAATACCCACTGTTTCAAAAAATGAATATTACCAATTTTATAATTTCCACTGTTTTGTAACGGACTCCTTTTTACCTTTATGGAGCCCAAAATTGGCAGAAAAACATTAAATTTAAAGAATAATTGTTGGTTTCAGTGGAATTTCATTTTATTTCATCTCACTTTCCTCCTCAATCGATTGATTAAAAATAACATTCCGCTTAAATCATAAGTGTCCTCCAATTAGGAAAAGTCGAAATGGTATTTATTGTAGATAAGTTATTCAGTTTTTGAATCAATTTGCACATTCTCCCTATACTCGTCTAACACGTTTCAAGACTCAAGACTGATAATGCCATTCATAAACTATTGCAAAATTAACTCAATGAAACTTCCTTCTTTCAATCCATGCAAATGGTATTGTTTAATTCAGTATGATTTCGAAATTACCATGATTTGTAATTTTAAGTCTGATCTGAACAAATATCAAAATATATACTGTAAGCAATGAAGACAATGAATATCAAAATGACCAGGAAAACTCAGAAAAAAGTCTTTTGATGTGATGGCTATATAGCAAATTCATTTGATTTGTTTATTTACTCAACACACAAGATACGCTAACTTTAACATCTTATATATCTGCAAGAATAGCGAGTCGGATGAATAATAAGAGACAGAATGTTAAAGTTAAATGATGCGTAGCTTGAGATAATTCACTTTGATCTGAAAACGTATTTTTTGTGACTGATTGGCCAAATGGTTCATTCCGTCGAAACCTTTGGTCATTTTTCATTCAAATTCACGATAAGTAAGGCGTTAACAATGCCAACAGTTTATCAGCAGGACACCTTATATGTAGGTTTTGAAAATGTAAACTTAATTTTATCCAAAAGTGGTTAGAAAATATAAAAATAACGGACAAATACGCACATTGAATATCCCTTGCGTCACACGCTATATGTATATAGTACGACTGTTGTCGTCGTCTCAATGTCCGACTGAGCGGTCTGGTTAAGGTGAACAAAAGATAGATAGAAGACAGACTGGACATGCTTGTAAACTTTGAAGCAGTATCAACATGAAAGTCTTAGGAAATGTGTTGTGCTAAATGAAAATGAGGCCTGCAAATTCATGAATGAATACGAGGAATTTCACAACTCTGAGTTTACCTTGGTGTAATTTTCAGGAGTATCTTAATCCCTTCATCAACACATGTGGCACTGTTAGGGTTGGTCACGTGACAAAGGTTAAAATGACTCGGGGGATGTCCAGGCCCTTATCTCTGTTTAAATAGCACACCAGACCAAATGTAGCCATTGGATATGGTAACTATTCTGGATTTAAATGACTGTTTGTCTTTTAAGTACATTTTTATAATCAACTTTGTTCTTGTGATTTCTAGTATGAACTCTGGCAAATTTTGAAAACAGGGCCAAGAATTACTTAATTGTTCATGCATAAAAATGTCATGGACGCCATTTTATTGTAGACAGTCCTTCTCGTCTGCATGCTTGTAAAAGTAAATCATTTAACAATGGGGTACAAACTTTTAGCAATCACAAAAAAGTTTCATGGACAAGAACCACTTTTATTTTTATAGTAAAGTGCGTTAAGAGAGCTGCTAAAGCAGAAATTTTGTTTAAAGCCGTTCCATTTACAGATATTTTTTTTTACAAAAAGTGATGTTTGTGGTCACGGCCCACAGCAGATTTTGGGCTTGAACGGGATGAATCACAGATTTTTGTACTGCCTGACTACTGTAAATAGGACAATTTTATAGCAGATTTGCAACGTTATAACCAGTTTGTTCTCAATAAAGGTGTCTTTTTTTCCAGGTTGTGTAGTTTGGAGTCGGGACTATTGGACATAGTGTCTGAGGGAGGTTGTCGACAGGACTTAAGTGTGGAATGCTTACTTAAATGATGGCCGTCGCTGCTTAATCGCAACATCCTCTTTCACTTTCCTTTTGATAAGTACACTTTCAGATTTAAGGATCTTAGCAATTCCCTATTTGAGGGTATGTCCGGTGTTAGCAAATTGTTCTCCTGGCTGAATTGTTACTGGTCACATGTTCTTTAAACCTAGTCCCTAGTATTCTTGCAGTTTCTCCGATGTAGTCATCCTTTCATTTTTACACCTAAATGGTATATAATCCTACATTTCTTGAATGGTGCCCCTAGCCCTTAGAATTTCTGCGCAAAATGGACACAATAAATTAGTTGATGCTGAGTTTTACTTGAGGACTTGGTCGTGTCATACATGACACTCTCCAAGCAAGCATAGCTATATCGCACCGATATCGTCCAGCTAATAAAATTGGTAAGGGAAGTAACCCTCCTAGGAATGTAGGTATAGAGGGTATTCTGAAAATATAAAGACAGAAAATACCAATCTCCAAGCAGAGTTGTCGTTCGTTCCTCACTATGGGCTCAATGACAAGATTCTTGTCAAAACAGAAAACACTTATTTAATGCGGATTTAAGTGTATTTTACGGATCAAAAGTTTAGAAACATTGAATACATATTTTTTTATCATCATAAACGTGTGGAAAATATATTATTTTAATTGCTATTATGGGAACTATTTCCTGCCTTATTTCGCAGATGGTAACAGTTCGCAAACGCTCGTCTGCAGATGTAAATATTTACAGATTCAGCTGGATATCGTACTTTGGGACCAGCTATTTATTTTCATAATTTGCAATTTTAATGACAATTCCTATCAGTTTCAGTGGTGCTATTTATATATTTTACAGTTTAAGGAGCCTATCTAGTCATCCTTCAAAATAAATATCTGAACAACGGTTTAGATTACGTCATATATTTGAAACTACCTTCTAAGCCAACCACAGAGGTGAATGTAATGTTAGCCGATGTGTAAGAGAGTGGGAAAATACACGTATTGATTTTTTAAATTATTTTTGTTTCAAATAACTTTTTTTAATTTAAAGTAAACTGAATATTTAAACTAAACAAATGTTTTCAAAGAAAATATTCAGATATTAAACCCATATGATTTAGACCGCATTCCTTCGCAACCATGCTCTTTGATAATTTTGTGTCTCAGAATTTCAGAATTTGAGTTTATATCACTGTGAAACGGCTAAGTCTTCTCCACATGTAAAAACAAATGTTCTTTTTTATCCTGAAATTATTATTAGTTGTATCCTTGCATGTATGGTGGCATGAAGTAGTGGTTTTCTTTTTCTTCTTTTTTTTTTTTTTTCTTTTTTTTTTTAAATATTTGCAAACAAATTTCGTCTTTCGAAATTGTAACTTACAAAGCCAAACTGTATTTTGTTTATGATATATCACCCTACATGTTTATATATCAATATTGATATATGATCTTATCTGGCTTATATAAGCACTATTAAGTAAACACACAACTGACATTCACAAGACGTAATGCCCTTTTTTACGATTATATGAAAATGGTTACAACTTACAAGATGGTCACATTTTAATTAGGGTTTCGCCGCCTACGCATGGCAAAATTCTTCTTCTGTTTATTTTTTCTTCTAGCCCTAGTTTGTGGAAACGATGGCGACATAATGAGAAAAGATACAGTTATAATATTCTAGTCATGCAGTCGCGTGTATCTGAACATGCGCATAAATGCAAAATAGTTTCTATTTTCTTTCTAATTTTACTACAAGGGGGTGCGGCGCTTTGAATGAAACCACATTTTTGCTCATAACTCAAAATATCTTTATTTATATTTTGTTCATTCACAGGTTATGTAGTTTTATGTTCCAAAGGACCTCGAAATTTAAAATAATATAACAAATTGCAACGGTCAAGGTCATGTTGCGCTTTTTTTCTTCTGGTCTAAATCGCCTAAAATCTAAAAAAAGAAAATATTAAGATCTCATGGACAAAAATGTTAGTACTTGAAGAGCTCTTTCTGATGACGTTCAGAATTTGAAAATCGGACTTAATTTTTTTTTAGTTGTATGTGACGTCAGTGCTACGTTTTCAACCCAGGTTCTCCTAGATTAAAAACAGAATAACCTCTCAATAGTGTAAATATGATCGAACAATTGTATATATCTCTACAACATAAGTACAAATGTATACTAGAATTAAGCAAAATTGCTGAAAAATCAATGCTGTGTCAAAAATAAATACTAACAGGCTACAAAAATCGCTTGTGACATGAAAACATTATAGGACTTATTTTTCTGTGCTGATGTAACTGCAATCGAATGATGTAACTGTTTTTTATCACGTGATCACTTTACCAAGCGCACGAATATAGTTTGTTTCGATGCAAAGGTGGCTCGCAAATAAATTTGATAGGAAATGTGCAGCGTTCGGTCATTCTAGGCTGTTACAATTAACCCATGTAAGGTGACAGTGTCTTAGCTAAACGTTATACAAAGGCTTTAAATTATAGCATGAGCTACCTAGCTCTAGAAAAACAACCCCCCACATAAAGTTTATATACAAATATATACAGTCGAAACAAGCCTGGCGAACGATAACCTAACTAAACATCACCTCAGCTATGGGACACAACATATAGATCTAAACTAAAGTATATACAAGTCCCATGCCAGCAAGGTGGCTAGTCGTCTTCCCAGCTTACACTGTGCTGAGCGATCCCAAACCAATGATTTCCTACCTAATGAAAAACCCTATGATAAACAGAATGCTGGACTTAGTCCCAAGCCTTAAGACACTGTGTCTCATACACAGACCCGTTTTCTAACCCCTGAGCTTGGCTGTTTCACAGCCCCTATCATGAAACCTCACTGTCACAGCCCTCCGATCTTCACTCCTACCAATGTCTGGGCCAGACCCAGGCCTCAATGGTCAGAGCGCTCAGAGCCCTAGCGGATAGCTTGTAGGTATGTTTACAAGCACAGTTTTCATGCACTCCCCAGCCACAGAAAACGCAATGCTCTCAAATGACTGGTAGCTGTGCAGTATGTCTATCAGACAGGCTATAATACTTCGTCTCTGATTATATGCACAAGGTGTGTATGAACCAGGAACGAACTAGCTTCTACACACAGAGAAGCCCGTCACCAAAATAGATTATATTTTGATGCCCTGATCACATGAGTGCAAGCAGTGATTGTAAAAATCCCGCTCACTGACTGATAACGTTGCTTAATTAGGGTCCGTCTGCCTGCTCGGCTCTGTGGGCGGACCCTCAAAATCCCGCTTACGCAGGCCGGGGTTCTGAGTTTTTGACATTCAGCATGGACTTAAGCATGGATTAATTTTCAGCCAACGACTAACCACCTTACACATTAATTTTAAATATACATTTGGTTTCTAAAAGTGTCTAACAAATAACTAAAATGAATGCTAACGAAGAGAAAAAAATACAAAAATGAAAAGTTATAAAAATAAAGGGAAGTAATTCAGACCTAACTCACTAACTATATACAGTCTATATACAGATGATTTTCCTGACAGATAGCTAGTTTATAACTCGTGATCTCTAGTGTAAAGGGCGTGAATCTGTAAAATGCAGCCTGATATCAGCAAATGTGTAATGTAGGTCGGTTTTATATAGATCAGTAGATAAGAAATACCATGCAGTGTATGCAAAATATACATACATGATCTTCTTACTTTAAGGCTATATAACAATATCTATAACAGAAGAATCTATGTTATTCATTTTAACCACTATGAAAATAATAACATAAATTTATCTTCTTTCAGTCCTGTGGCATATGTATTATGCAAGAAGTATTTCTTTATAATTACGCATTAAAATCGAAACTGACTATAATGCATGCATTGTTTCAAGGGCAACATGCAGTTGAGTCGTGGACAAATAATCACGTGACAGTGTTGAAAAACAAAACGTAGTTTCCGAATTATGCAATACCCTTTTGTTGGAGTGGTGAGGTTTTATAGTGAACTTTACAGTAACAAGTAAGTCAAGTTGTTTTTTTTCGGCGTAGCTGTATAAAATCGATTTCGATGTTTATTTTTAGACCAAAATCCCCCCTGCAAATCTGCAGAAGTGGACTCGCCCACTTTAACCTGTTGATCATGTAGTATGCGGAGGAGGTGGAAGTTAACCCATATATTATAATTAACACATACTTTCCTATCAATTAGGGGGTCTTACTTTATCAATACGGATCTAACAAACAAACATTATGAATCTTACATATACAATAACATACCTTTGACCCCTTTTTGTAATAAGTAAACTTAACCATGTCAGTGTGTACAGAATGTATATAAATAGACTGCATGATCACTATTTTAAGAATACATCTGGGTTCCCGGAAATAGTCTATTATTAGATTGTAGGAGTTCAGTTTGTTTTCCATTTTACGCCGAATATCTTTTTTTAAAGATATTTCTTGTTAAAAATACGTTGCTAAGCTTGTTGTTATTCATGTTTTGGGCACTTATTTATGGCCAGTGTGTGTGTGTGTGTAAAAGAACACCGAACACAATTAAGTACACATGAATCATAAACTATGCGGTTATTTCCGCTAATGAACTATTGAATATGTTTCATAGATCACGCTTTCTTCTGGTTTCGGCCCTTGCTCTAATTTCGTGACCCTATAAAAGATTCGATTTACCACATGTGCTTTTCTCGGAAATATACGGAAATGCAAGATGGTTGTGTCGTCTGTTTAGAAACAAATTGTGACCGTTCCCGATGGCCGAGTGGTTAGAGCGTCCGCCTCGGGAGCGGGAGGTCGTGGGTTCGATCCCCGGCCGCGACATACCAAAGTCGTAAAAAATGGTACTGTTATAGCTCCCTTGCTTGGCGCTCAGCATATAAGGGTAGTTGCAGGACTGGTTGGCCCAGTGTCAGGATAATGTGACTGGGTGTGGTATCATGCCACATGTCTACGGCGTGATACTGCAGTGTGGCAGCACTATATCTGTCTCAAGTAGATATCGTCTCCAAATGCCTGAAATACTGTCGGTGGGACATTAAACCCAACAAAAAAACAAACAGAAAACATATTTTAATGCAAATATTAATAATTATGCAGGTTAAAAAAAAGAAAAACTGTATGAATATCAAAACCAATCCTTTTTTTTTAGCATAAGTTTGTTCATTTGCTATATTTTTCAATGATTTGACATTATTTCTTTGTTTTAAATCAAGTATTATCTGCACTTCCGGTTTAAATCCAAATTGCAAACAATGGCGGCCATTTCGTTTTGCGTGCTAAGTAGAAAAACCCAAGTAATATCAAAGGTAACGAATTGAGGAGAAACTACAAAACATGCAAAAATGGCATTACATAGACTTTAAAGGTTTGTTATAAAAATACTGAATGATATTTTCATCGAAATTTTCAATGTTGTTCACGTATTCTGAGTTTGTTTTTGGTTTCATTTCATGATTTGTTAAAATCAAAATACGCATGCGCAAAAATTAAACTTCAGGGTCACGAAACTAGGACAAAATATGCCATTTCAACAACTGTCCACTATTCCATTTCTTTATTCGTGATTATTGAGGGTCCTGTGTCTAACATAATACTAATATAATAATATAATATATACTAAATATAAAACAAGATTTCATGTGTACAAATCACAGCCTCCGGCACATTATCAATATATAAAAAATTTATGCTTTATAATTTATACTATTTCCGGTTCCATGGTTTACCATGGTGCCGTTGTTGGATGTGTTTAGTACACTTATGCCCCTAGCCTTTTTATACAATGTATAAGAATATGTCTTTGCTTTAAAAATTCATAAAGATAAGCTGAGGAGCATGGAAACAACTCCATACATATTTTGACACAGGTAATAACTCTTTACAACATAGATTCTTTCCTTCATTTAGATGAAACCTAATACAAAGACAGCAGACTATGTTGCTATTAAATTGCTTATTTTGCGAGTGAGAAATGCTACTTGTTTGGAGTATATCAAAAAGGATTGTTTGCTTTACCGCAAATTCTTCTAAAATTTCTCCATTTTTCCATGTTGGACTGATGATTAATATATTGCTTTTGATGCATTTGCTACTGTATGTAGCTCAGTTTCTTGCAAGTAGCTAAAGGTCATTCAACGGTGTCAGCTGTATATGGTCCTTTAGTGGGCTCATTAAAATTTCAGACACCATCTCCTTGGAACTACTCGTACCTTAATTGTGTGCAAAATGTAACAAACAATTAACATGAACTAGACTTATCATTTATTGTAGTCTATCTGTAGTCGTTCCTCGTTACTTGTCGGATATAAGATTAGCACCTGGCGAGATGTTTGCCCGTTCACTATAATGTGTGCTTCATGATTCTTACGATAAGACGGGATCCAGTCTGAAGTGGCGTGATATCAAAGTCCGCAATTTATCGGCCAATTTAGCTTTTTTTTATGACGTGCTGGTTTTCTGTAAAGTCTACAGCGGTGTGTCAATCTAGCAGGTGCGCGTAGGTTCAAATTACAGCTTCGTGCTGTCCCGATAAAGAAAACATTAATCGATGCCATCCTAAATTGAACTTAGCCGTAAAAAAGTAACTGACTTCCTTGCTTCATTTCCTGTTCTACCATGATTTGAAGAAAAAAAATGAGCTTAAGAAAGTTTTGACTTGGAGAAATTTGCAACCATATAGTAAACCAATACAGCTAGTCCTCTTCGTACTCTAAGGTTATACCTTCCATATGCAAATGCTGAAAAATAGCTTTCATTTCATACTTCATAGTTTAGAAATGCTCTGGAAGGAGCTTTCGGTAGGCTAAAAGTTGTCATAACAAAGGCCAACAGATTCGCTACTTAAATAAGCTTGTGAAAGAAATCTCGTCTACTATCGCGACCATGGTATTTTGAGAAAAGCCGGTGCGCTTGTACTTTCGAATAAGGGAAGTAACTACTGCACGGAGTTGTGAAAACTGTTCTGGTTATTTTTATCCATTAATGTGTGTTTTCGGCCGGTTAGCTCAGTCGGCAGAGCATTCGCACTTAAGCGAAAAACCCTGGGTTCGAGTCCCTGTCAGGCTGGCACATTTTTCTCATCCTGTGAAATTTACATTAAATACATTCCTGAATTCATCAATATATTCCATTCAAATGTATTAGATTCTATTTCATTGTTGTTTTGCTATCGTTTTGCACTGAACTCTGGTTCTGGCGCGGACTTCCGAGAATTTGCGTCGAGAATAACACTGCTTTAACCCAAATTTTAGTCCATGCACAGCAAGGATATGGTCAATATTTCTGAGCTCTGACATTAATATCTCTCCACTGATTCAGTTAAGAGTATAATCATAAAGAAACTCTCCGATCCCTAAGGATCATTCGTTCAATCTTGTTTAATCTATATATTTTTTGTTGTAATTCATTTCTGTTCAATGTAAATGATGCCTTGGGGTTTTATCGTGTCATTGTAAGTAATATTTTCGCACCGGAGTAAGGTAGAGAAAATAATGTACACCCAACATCAATACTAATTTATAAATCATCTTTTTAGAAGCGAAGGCATGCATCTTAAGTCAGACAGTCGATTTTCTACTTAAAATCACATTATCGCCTCTTATCTATACATTCGCGTTGAAAAATAGTACCATGGTTGTATAAGTCAACATTGCAGTTCCATTAGTGGAATATACCAACTATTTTAAACAGCTCAGTGTAGTTCATTTCCCTCATGAACAATCAAAATGTGCAATTCAGTCCTTTAATATATGTGTGAAATATACACTATTTGTATATATAGACTTTAAATGTACTCTACAAAATAAAAAATGGCGATATAAATGATAAACACTGGCGAAATTAGCATCGTCTTAATCGTTATCATCATCATCATCATCATCATCATCATCATTTCTACACATATAGAAGTATGCATATATTATTATATTTATTTTATTTTATTACTAAGACTCCCCATGTCACAGCCGTCGTATTTATACGGCTATTTCCTTCAAATTTATATTGAAAATAATATTTTATGATGGTTAACGATGGTTAATGTTAGAAGCATGACGTACGGTGTATGTAAAAACGTCTAATTAACATCCGTGAAAACATTACTAAATTAACTCTAGTCGGAAAATTCCACAGGAAATTATACGGATATATCAGAATGTTAATTAATGCTTTAATTTTTTGTTGATTATGGTTAACCAAGCGATAATTAAGGATATTAAATGTTACCGAAAAATCTATTCCTGAAGGAATGAAATGAAACACAATGTGTAAACTGACAGGAATTCATTTGTACACACCATCTTGTATCGGATGAATGCCAGCAAATTTCGAAAAGTTGCATTTGTGTGTGTGGGTGTGTGTGGAGGAGTGTGTTGAGAGAGAGATACTATGGCTTGATGTTGCGTTTGTGGGTGTGGGTGTGTGTGTGGGTGTGTTGAGAGAGAGATACTATGGCTTGATGTAATGGTCAAATATGGAATCGTCGGAAAGAATATAGTACTTAAAAAATACGATTTTGCATCCATTTCTTATTTGTTTATATATAAACCATGGCTGGAAAAACTGTATATATTCCATTATCATTACCGTATTTACCATTGGTTTTCAAACTGGCAAAACTATCAATCATTCTTGCTGACTTATGAAACACGTTTAATATACAAAAGCAAAATCTGACTTTCAAGTATCCGAGCATAGAAATTTTGAGAGAGAGAGAGAGAGAGAGAGAGATAGAGAGAGAGAGAGAGAAGGGGAGTTGGAGGGGTACACCTCTCTGTAGTGCTATAAGAATATTCCCAAGGTAGCTGCTCTTCCATTTAAGGTAATCCATCCATCATTAGAATGTGATCATAGTACATCAAATGATCGTGGGAAATTTATAGTAATGGCAAGCCTTTATAGACTCAGTAGATGCTTTACACTGAAGTCTTTTTTTAAGCACTTGAGGGACCATGATTTTGGGTGGATTGCCTTATATACCGCTCCTCGTATTCCCTTGTAAATCATATAAAAGTGTACAAATAATTATTATTGGAAACGCCCTAGCATGTATAAAATAAATATATAGCATAAATTATTTAAAAAAAAAAGACTTTAATTTATTATGAGGAACAATATTTTGTCTAGCTAATATTTTGAGTATATTAATCGTATAACCCGCGTCGGTGAATTTATGGAACGTCGGTTTTTTTCCATAAACTGTTTTAAAAACTACATTTCTTACATATATTTACGGCTTTCCGCAAACCTGCGGAAAACGTATAGGGTTTGTTATGTTTCTTCTTCTTATTATTATTATTCCTCATTTTCCAACCAAATCCAAGAGTTAATTTCAGTATGTTGCCAGTGTCTGAGCAACATGAAAATTAAATTGCCTCGACAAAAATGTTCAAATTTTTAAATTCTATCATTTTAAATTTTCAATGACGTTAAATGACGTCAGATTTGACGTCAGCATTAAAAGTTTGTTCGCGCTCTGGAGCCTTTATTTTTTCTCGTTTTATCTTGATATTTTCACAGAAGAAGTATGTTATGATGTTAATGTGCACCTTGTCTTTCAAATTTTCAAATTCGAAACATTTAAGAATTTATGGCAAAACCGAGTTTCGAACTTTGGTCCTAAAACTATCATTTAATGTTACAAAGGCTACTGAGGAGTTAGAAGCATGAAAAATAAACAGCTAATCGGCCCAGATATCTACTTTCTTTTTTCTGAAAGATTACCTTTTAAGTCACGTGGTAATGACGTCATTTAAAGGGCAAAATCCTATTTTTTCAAGGATTTCTCTCGCTCTGGCATCATACATTTCGAGTCAATTTAAATGAAATTGAAATTGCAGCGATAAAAAAGTATCTTTTTATACATTCTTTCATTTTCAATTTTCATTGGCGTCATATGACGTCATATTTGACGTCAGCTTCAAAAGGTTGTTCGCGCTCTAGAGCCTTCAATTCTGATCCGATTATCTTGATATTTTTACAGAAGATGTATTTTAGGGTGTAGATGTGCACCTTAGCATTTGAATTTCCAAATTCGAAAAGATTAAGATTTTATGGCAATACCAGGTTTCGAACTTTGGTCCAAAAACTAAATTTAACTGTTACAAAGCCCCCTGATGCGTTAGAAGCATGAAAATTGGACAGCATATTGGCATAGAGGTTTACATTCTATTTTCTGCATTATTTATTTTGAGTCACGTGGTTATGACATCATCAAAAAGATAAAAATCATTTCTTTTTAAAAATTTCTCTCGCTCTAGTATCATGAATTTTGAGTCAGTCTTAATTAAATCTTCAGAATTGATAGAGTTAAGATTGAAGTGATGCATACTGCCAAAAAAAAAAAAAAAAAAATTGTCACGTGGTTATGACGTCATGCATACTAAAGCAAGAATTATTTTTTAAAAATCATATAAAATCGCCAATTAGACCAATGAATTTATAATTTTCAAAAATATCGAAACTTAGTACGTTCATAAGGTCTTCAAAATTTCAAGTAATTACGTCATCAAACATGTCGGATATTCATGTTTGATGGAATGCCTACTTGAAAACAAACCTGTTCGCATTCTCGATATTTTTTCTGGATAAATATTACTTGAGCTGAACATGTCCTTGCAAAAAATGATATTTTTTCTTTAGTCACTTGATTTTGACGTCGTAGAAATATAAAATAAAAACATTCATTTCAATATGTATTCGCGCTCTAGCGTCATGAGTATTGATGCCAATCTTAAGCATACCTTAAGGAATTTATGTTGTGTCACTTGTTTATGACAACATTGATTTGTAAGCAACATATTTTAAAAAAGATCAAAAGATTGGATATATTAACATTAGATAAGTAAAATTGCCGTACCTTAGCATGCGCAAAAAGTCCAGAAAATTTCAAGTGATTACGTTATCAAACATGACTTATTCATGTTTTTCGTAAAAGGGCTAATTCATGTAAATCTATTAATTTGAAGAAAGAAATGAAAGTGGTCATTGGTTTGATTGAGCAAGATCCCATTGTTCTTTTGCAGGAATGAGTGCCTGCGTTGAATAGTGAATTGTGATACGTTTTTGAGTAAATGAGTCGCATTTACAATGAATTAGTATAATTATACTAGAGCCAGAAAACCTTTACGGATATCTTATTGCATTTGTTATCACGGCTTTCCGCAAACCTGAAGAAAATGACAAATACATGTAATTCTACCTACCGATTTTTTATGTTTTCTAAAAATTTTTTTTAAACTGTAAAAATAAAAAAATAACAAATGAATTGTTGAAGTTTAAGACGTTTATAACGTTAATTACATAGAAATAAGAAAGTATTTTCATGATTTTGCTTAAACCCCTGCCTTTCTTTCCATGTATTTTTCCAAATGTAAAACTCAATCAATTTAAAGGTTGGAAGTCATGGATTTCAAACTTTTTTTTCTTCTTTACAATTTCAATTGTGGGTCAAATTGCAATGAATATTTGTTAAGTAATATGCTTACGAAGAAAAAGATATTAAATAGAGAATAAAAAACTTTTAAAATCGATTCCAGTTTGCATATTTCTCCTTGACATATTTTTCTCGGCGACGTTGACTCATTTCTTGTACTATCTTTTGTAGCCCATATGACCGAGATGCGTGCATTGTTTTCACATTCCTTGAAAACTAGCAGTCACGATTATGTGTAATTTGATAATACACAGCGAGGATACATTACAGTGTCAATGTATTCATATAGTGCAAACTTGATTGTACATAATCTCTAGGGGTCTCTGGGGTGGAAACAAATGCATACGTACAATACAAATCATGAAATAAATACACACGTATGTTTGCGGCGAGCAAGGACATATATTTCAAAATTGCAGAATGTATGTACATTGTATTTACACCCAAGGATGCCAGTAAGACATGCACTGATAGATCATCATCGTTCCGTTAATGACTAAAAAGTAATATTGAAAATCATGTATTCTTTAGTGCACTGATGGTACAAAAAGGAATTTATTGTTACCAGAATTTTAAAATATTTAGGTAAGCATCGTTGTTTAATATAGAAGCAACAACAATATAACCATTAACCACCACATAGAACAACACAATGCGGGTTTTTTGTTTTGTTTTTTACATTTTACAGATGAACCAAATTTCAAGATTGTGTTGCTATCACGAGCCAGTAAAATGTTACCCTAAGATATATAACTTTAAATGAACAGGAAGTTTACATGAGCATGCAGTATGTGTGGGTTATATTGACATTACAATACCAGAGTATTTCAATCTCCTTTGGGCAGGGAAGCATTGAGACACATTGAAAAGAACCCTTACCCGTAAAAGTATTTATGTAATATGAGAGTTTTGTTTTGCAAGCGTCTGCATAAGTTTACGCCATGTCATGGAATTGTTTATAAATAAAAGCATGGATTTCTGAAATATCACTAAACCTTTACAAGTATAATCATTCCGGTAACATGAGATTTTGTTTTGCAAACGTGCACCAAACGCTAGGTCAAAATAATGTCTGACGATAGCTAGAGTTATCACTAAAGGCAACTAATACCCCCGATTCTCACCTTGTCTTTGTTATATCCGACCATGAAAGAAGAGGGCCCTAGAGTATCATTAGCCTAATTAAAAATTAAAACAATTCAGGTCATTTGATTTTACCTTGTAAGCTTCAGCAGCTTTGCTTCAAATTTCATATACATAATTCTCAAGAATACTAGTCAATCATCATTTTGCAGACCGCAAATTTCAAGGAATCAACTTTATTTAAGCAATGTTAGTAGAACAAATTTGTGCCCAATGAAATTAAATTCTGACTACTTGTTTGATAGAAGAATTTGAAATGTTCTATATAGAGAAGTCCCATTTTCCGAGGGATAAACTTTACTTTATTTAAGCAATTATGGTAGAGCACATTGGGTTGACCATTTGTACCAAATGACATGAAGTTCTGACTTTTGGGTTGATAGAAAAAATATTAGAAATGTTCTGTACAAAGTATAAAAGGAAATGGGTCGAGCCCCTGCAGTCCTCTTAAGTTATTAATTGTATTTCTTAAATTTTGTTAGAGCACTAAGAGGTACCGTTTCCGTCAAATGATATTAAATTCCTTGAGGAGGAATTTTGAAATTTCTGTATAGAGTATATGAGGAAATTAGCCGACCTCTTAGGGGTCTCATTTTTAAGGGATCAATTTTATTTTAGCTTATGGTAGAGCACTATAATGAAACCATTTGTGCCAAACGACATTAAATTCTTACTATTCTTAGTTTTAGAGGAGAAACACTTTTAAGTTTATAAGATAAAATTCTGTTGGTTGTCATGGCAACAAGAGTTCTAAATGGATGAAATTCATTTTAACGTCTTTGGTGAAAGGCCTACCAAGGATCATTCATGCTAAGTTTCATCAATTTCTACCCTGTGGTTTCAGAGGATATGTCTTAAAGTAAATTGATGACGACGCAAGGTGACCACAAAAGCTCACATTGAGCATGTTGTGCTCAGGTGAGCTACGAAAGGTTATAGTGCTTCATATGACCTGATATACAATTGGAGTGATGATAACGTGTCATGCTACTAATACATGAAAAGCCAAATGATGCGGGTAAGTAATCAAGGAATTATGAATATGAATAATATTTGAAAAGAACAACAGGAGTTGTCCGTAAGACAGCACACTAGACTATTCCAAAGCTTATTATTGACGCTTTACTTTAATCAAAATGCTAAAGTTCAATTTACTAAATTAAAATCACTCAATCTCATAACAGGCGGATCTTCTTCAATTTTTCAAAGAAGATATATATCGGGATTTTGTTATCTTTTTATACATTCGATCATTTTCAATCATCATTGGCGTCATCTGACGTCAGATTTGACGTCAGCTTCAAAAGTTTGTTTGCGCTCTAGAGCCTCCAATTTTGGTCCGATTATCTTGATATTTTTACAGAAGATGTATTTTAGGATGTAGATGTGCACCTTGAAATTCAAATTTCCAAATTCGAAAAAAAAAAAAGATTTCATGGCAATACCGAGTTTCGAACTATGGTCCAAAAATTAAGTTTAAATGTTACAAAGCCCCCTGATGTGTTAGAAGCATGACAATTGGGCAGCATATCGGCATAGAAGTTTACATTCTATTTTTTTTTTTTTAAAAAAATTTTTTTTAATTGAAATGATGCATACTGCAAGAAATGTTTGTTTTGTCACGTGGTTCTGACGTCATGCATACTAAAGCAAGAATTTTTTTTTAAAAATCATATAAAATCGCCAATTAGACCAATGAACTTAAAATTTTAAAATTTTTCGAAACTTAGTACGTTCATAAGGTCTTGAAAATTTCAAGTGATTACGTCATCAAACATGGCAGTTATTCATGTTTGATGGAATGCCTACTTGAAAATGTGAAAACAAACCTGTTCGCATTGTCGAAGATTATTTTTTTTTCTGGATTAATAGAACGTTAGAATGAATATGTCATTGCAAAAAAAGATATTTTTAGTCACTTGACTTTGACGTCGTTGAAATATAAAAATCATTCATTTCAATTTGTATTCGCGCTCCAGCGTCATGAGTATTAATGCCAATCTTAAGCATACCTTAAGAAATTTTTCACTTGTTTATGACAACAAAAAATTTAGATTGGATATTAACTTTAAATAAGAAATATTGCCGTACCTTAACATGCGCAAAAAGTCCAGAAAAATCCAAGTGATTACGTTATCAAAACTTATTCATGTTTTTCGTAAAAGGGCTAAATCATGAAAATCTATTAATTTGAAGAAAGAAATGAAAGCGGTCATTGGGTTGGTTGAGCAAGATCCGACTGTCCTTTTGCAGGAAAGAGTGCCTGCGTTGAATAGTGAATTGTGATACGTTTTTGAGTAAATGAGTCGCATTTACGATGAATTAGTATAGTTATACTAGAGCCAGAAAACCTATACGGAAAACTTATTGCATTTACTATTACGGCTTTACGCAAACCTGAAGAAAATGACAAATACATGTATATCTACCTATCGATTTTTTATGTTTTCTAAATGTTTTTATGGTTTCTTTTTCTAAACCTGTAAAAATAAGCAAATATATAAAGCAAATGAGTTGTTGAAAGTTTCTAGACGTAAATAACGTTAATTACATAGAAATAAGAAATTATTTTCACGATTTTGCTTACACCTCTGCCCTTGTTTCCATCTATCTTTGCAAATGTAAATCTCAATCAATTTAAAGGTTAAAAGTCATTGATTTCAAAATATTTTTGTTGTTTCTTACAATTTCAATTATGTGGATCAAATTGCAATGCATATTTGTTAAGTCATATACTTACGAAGAAATAGATATTAAATAAAAAATAAAAACTTTTAAAATCGATTGAATAACGTGAGAAAAAATTTCTTGAGGAAAGTATTATCATCTTAAAATGTTCCTGTTTTTTTTTTTGTTTTTTTTGTTGTTGTTTTTTCTGCATGATAGTAAACGGATGCGTAATCAAATAAGATCTATATTTATGCCTTCTCAATATCTTCTTAAGAAGATGAAAATGATAAAAAGAAAAAAAAGATTTAAAGCTTATTTTTGAACATAAGTATATATTTATGATAAAAATGATTTCCGCATTAAATCATACATTATTATGCATCATTATTCCATTTTTTTTTGTATTAACTTATATATTCAATACCTTTGAAATAAGCAAACGGAAAGCCGCTTCGTTTGTATCTTAAACAAACGACTTCTAGTTTTATCATTGATATTGAAAGAGCATTGTTTCCCCGATTCTAAATATGTCTTGTTTTTTAAAAACACATTTATATTGGCTGAGATATCGTGCATTTTGTAAAAATAACACATATCCGACCGGAAACAGCTGATAAACGACTGGAATCACTGTAAAATCGGTCGATTTATTTCCTGTCGAGATAAAATGATCGAAAAAAGCCGACCTCTACCTCCTGTCGGAAAATAGCGATCGTTTTGTTCCGAACGTTCATATCCAGTCGAATAAAATCGAAAATAAGACGGGTTTTATTAGGAAAATGTTTGATTTATTTGTAGTTAAAGGAAAAACCTAGTGTTTAAAATCACACATTTCTTTACGAAATGCATTAACGGTACATCCGTTGTTTTAGACCATTATAATATTGTGATATCCTGATTCACGAATACCGAAATTGTTATGTTGTTGTTGCATCTTTGTAGCCTTATAAATTATGGGTGACTTTTAAATCTAAATTCTACATTTTTTTAATCAGATGGTAGTATACAGTACTGAAATATGTTTCAAGAATAAAATTAAGTTTTGATACAAAATGCTTAGGATCAAATGTTTATGAAAAGATAACATTAGGTCTGTGTGTGTGTTGTTAGTGTGAGTATATATATATGAGAAATATGTGTACAGCCTGACCGGGACTCAAACCGGAGACATTCAATGCTCTACTGACTGGGCTGGATGTGTCACTTAACTAATCCCTCACTGTTAAGGGAAACCCGGTTACTTTTAGTCATTACAATAACAATAATTGTAATTTATATATATATAATATTTAAATAAAAAAAATGCCATTTAATTTTGTATTTTTCATATATTATGTAAAAGTTGAGCATTTATAAATGAATTATATATTTTAATATGTGGAGAACTAATATGTGGCTAAATGGTTACAACTGCAGAGATTCAATCACGTAGCTTCTTTCCATTGTGGGTTAGATTCTTAGCAGTGTCACTTTCTTCATCTGAGTAAGCCATCCAGCTCGCTGTGGATGGTTGGTGGTTCTGGTCGGGTGCATATGTGCACTCTGGAGACTTCCTTTACATGTTATTATATATAAGCCGGACATCACTATATAACTAGAATACTCACAGTCGTAGTGACAGCAAACTCCAGCATAACACAGTAATTAATATGACTTTTGTTTTGTTTATACAAATTCCACTGACTTATGTTACTACAATGTCAAAACAATGTAAGTTTCTAAGTGTGCCTAGTGTTAGTGCATGACTCAAACCAACGACTCCTGTCGTCATGGAGTTTCAACAATAAGTATAACGCGACAGATACTTCTATCCACACATACTACACCTTTCCCTTACCGACAACGGCCAGAACACGTGCGCCACCATAGTGTTCTACCCACTGAGCTAACTGGACAGATTGTCCTACCTTCACAAATAATAAAAATCAAAATAAAATATAAGTTTTAAATTTGTAATCACTACTAATCTGGTGACATAAATGAGTAACCTGAGTGGAATTCAAACCCCGAGCCCATGCTTATATACATGGCCAGGGCTCCACCGATTGAGCAACTGGACCATGTTTACAAATCTCTAACCGATACTTATTGGCCATTGCATAATCCCCAACCAAGAATTACATGTAATCCTTGAATTCACAGGAAAGAGAACAGGAAAGTAGGTACTATGTAACAACCCTGCATTATAACATAGACATATTTACCAACCTGTATATGTCTGTGATTATAACCAGTCTAGAAAATTGTGCTAATAATTCTCTCACCTACCTCACCTACATGGCTAGTGCTCTACCATTTCAGCTACATAACCATGTAAACCTTTTACCAATTTTACATTTAATATAATGATTGGAAAAAAAAAGTCTTGCGCTTAAACAATTCACTTGCACTGGCAAAGATTATTATGCATGTGGTCATTCTTGTTGAAATAGTCATGACATCTTGGAAGTTAACAAAAAACTCATGGCTCACTGAGCCTCTGGTGCACTCAGAGTGGCAGAAATTTACTCAATTAGCTTTTGAGCCATTTTCCATCATTTGTGTCACAGCTTTATGGTTTGTGATTTATAAAGTTGGTGTTTTTCATACATTCAAACTTTAACTTAATTTAACCTGATCGTTTGCATATATGCATCCCAACAAAACGTAAGTATATTCAAGTCAAACAAAAATAATAAAGCCATTGGCTAGTATACACATGTATTTTCTTAAATCTATTTAACTGAGGTGTCATAAAAGTAATTATCCTAACCAAACTGGGAATACATCATGTATATTGTCTGTATCTTATTGTACCCAAGCAAACTTCATGTGTATTACATGTATAAGAGCATTTGGTAATACATATTTATTTAGATCCATTATTCATATACCTATGATTAGTTCTAGTTGTTAAATTTGAACATATTTCTGCAGAGTAAGGGTAACAGTATCTCTGGTATAACTGAGGTATACCTGAACAAACTGCATGTGCGTCCTGCATTTTGGTTATTCTTCATTGTTTCTTAAAAATCCAAATCCTTATATTTTAGATGTATAATGTTGAACTATTTTTTCAAGTTTTAGGAAAACTATCCTGGTGTAATTTAAATCCAACATAATTGAAATGCATGGGCATAACCATATAGTTATACAGTTGAAGTGTTTTAGCTGCCACCTGTATTAGACGGTCAATCTATATTCAGCGGTCAGTTTTAACTCAAGACAGAGAGAGAAGGAGGGGGAGAGAGTTTACTCATGACAGAGAGAGAGAGAGAGAAGGAGGGAGAGAGTTTACTTATGACAGAGAGAGAGAGAGAGAGAGAGAGGGTGTGTGTGTGTGTGTGTGTGGGGGGTATTCAAGACAGAGAGAGAGAAGGGAGGGGGAGAGTTAATTCATGACACTGAGAGAGAAGGGGAGAGAGTTTACTCATGACAGAGAGAGAGAAGGGGGAGAGAGTTTACTCATGACACAGAGAGAGAAGGGGGAGAGAGTTTACTCATGACACAGAGAGAGAAGGGGGAGAGAGTTTACTCATGACGGAGAGAGAAGGCAGGGTTCAACATTACCTTTTCCAATCACTGGACCAGCAGCCCAGTAGCACAGAGAATTGACTAGACCTGACCTAATTTGAACTGGACCAAACTTTTTTGAGATAAACCCTGTAGTACAATACATTAAACATCACTTAATAGTTATGCTCCTGTTGTATACCAACAATTTATTGAGGGATACACAGTCATATAATTGTAACAAACACGGCCGAATCGAACCCGGTCCGCCGGCGTGATAACCCAATGCTCTAACCACTGAGCCAAAGAGTCGACTCCCTGACGCAGTTGTCAGAGATTGTACCTATACCCGTGACGACGCATCGTCACATTACTTCCCCCTCCGAGAAGTCTCGACCCGAGACTTGGCCTGGGAAAGGAACTCCGGTATGGCAGTTGACATTATCCCACTTCTGACACCAAATGTAACAAACACGGCCCGGCCCTTAATTTTAAAAAAAAAAAGATAAAATATGTAATTAACTTTATTCTTTCATTAAACTGTTTCAACTTTTATTAAAGAACACCATGAGCATTTTAGACAACATATCAGCTCTATGGGTACATGAACAATGTCATTTGTTCTAAAAAATCTTATGTTGCTTAATTTTCAACATTGTTGAACGCACAATGTCCATTAATTGTTAACCTAAACAGTCCATATTAAAACAGTCTCTGCACTGACTGGTCAACTAATTTATTATAAGAGCTAACATTTTGATTGTTTATTTCTTATCTGCAATGTTGATTCATTGTGACTTTTTATGTCATCAATTTTAAAGTTGTCTGTATGGTACCATGAATAAATCTACCCACAGTCTCAAATTTCCTGCAAGGCATACAGTATAGCACAACACACTGTTTTAATCGTCGTGACCCAGCCACGGGAAATCATCTTTCCGTTTTGCACAAAATTGGGGTTTGAGCTTTTGTTTTTCATACTCTTTTTGATCCCTCATTTCCCTTACGTATATTTGAAATTTGGCTACTTTTATTTGTCGAAACCCAAATTTTAATAGGTCCATACTTAATATAAGCGAAAAACATACGTCTGCTCGATTGTAACATATACAAATAAACAAATACGGAAAATGGTGCGGTGTAACATTTGGGAAACCAGAATTTGTCTCCTTTTAGATATTAATTTTTTATTTCATCTACCATTACAACACTCAAACTCATAAGACAAAGGAAAGATAGTAATCACAGGCAACAAATTCAAACATTGCTTTTATTTCAACGATCAAACACATTTTTCAATCATTTAGAGCATGCCGACAGAGCAAGTGCCCGTTTGCAATGCATCAGCAGCCAATCAAATAGCCGTACTTAATTTATTAACAAAATGCTAAAAATAAACTTGGGTTTTCCAAACTCGGATAACTACAGCAAATGAAATTACATGTCAAAATCGATTTTTTCCATCAGAAATACATGTTGTTAATTAAATGCACGAATGGAAGGGGCAAATAATGAGTAATTGGTGGATTTTTAACTAGACCAATCGGACCAGTTACTTGTGGGCTTTACTAGACCGGACCGACTGTCTACTAGACAATGGATGGTTCCTAAACTGTCAATCAAGTATGTTTATATTAACTGGCTTATCCAACCAGTGTATGTGTGAAACACATGGTGAACGGTTGACCTACTTTACACAAAAGAACATATGCTTTTTGTTTGTGATACTGTTTGTGAGCACTTGACCTAGGTATGAATAGAAACTAAAATCATCAATAGAGGGAGGAGTTTCACAAAAATGTCGTTCGGTCGTAGGTTAATGTCGAACTGTAAAGTCCCAAGACGACTAAACGTATAACCCCTTTATTCTGATAATTCAAGGTAAAAGGCTGGAAATATACAAAGAAAAAGCACACTAAGTATATGACTAGAATAAAACATCATACATAGAATTCGGGAAAATTATATTGATTGTGACCAATATGGCCTTCCGTAGTTTTACACTCAAACAAGGCCTAACCAATAACAATGGAAATCATATTCATATACATCATTTACGCCAACTTACTGCGACATCACATATGTTTAACATCAGTCTATCGAATAACACACCCTTATTTCCACTTAATAATCAAATCGGTCAGAAAATGCAAGACAATAGAAACGAAAGTAGAATCGCTAGCCTCGTGCTATAAAGCTGAACTACGACCTTCAGTATTCCAAAACATATCGATGCATGAATAAAATAAACAAATGCACATGAAACAAAAGATAATAAATGACTTTAAAATATGATTTATCAGATCTATAATTATATCTTACATCGTGATAGGCCACAACTTGCCTCCAGAGAAGTCAGTTTTCATAAAAACAACAATGGCGGGAGTAAAACAAGGAACGATAACTCTGTAGAAACTTTAACGAACGGTAACTCTGTAAAGACTTAAACAGTAAAACCACGAAAGACAACTCTTGTCAGGTAACGTCACACTCCTCGCCTGATGTAAATTTACATCACCTTAAATAGTTCAATGTCACCTAGAGCGGTCACGCTTTGACCATCTAACTTTCGCACAACAACACAAGTTCAGTCACAGGACGGATGAACACGGCATGGCCCCCTTCACGATACACGACCCTGACTTCAACCTTTCGCACTCTGCTGTCACTGCTCGGAAATACTTTTGTCACCAGTCCTAACGGCCAATAGTTGCGAACAACGGAATTGTCTTTCAGCAAGACCACATCACCAACGGCAAGATTACGTTTATCTTGCTTCCATTTCTGATAGTTCTGCAATGTCTGTAAGTATAAACTTCTCCACTTCTTCCAGAAAGTATCCGCTAGATGCTGCACGCGTTTCCATTGCACACGATAGAGGTCCTTCGCGTCAACCAGTGTGGCATCACCCGAGACATCCGGCTTCTGCGTTAGAATCATTGCTGGACTCAACGGCATTGGGTCTTCTGGGTCAGTTGATAGTGGAACCAGTGGACGACTGTTCACAATTGCGGAAGCTTCTGCCATAAAAGTTGTAAGAACTTCATGGGTAAGTCGCTGTGCTGATATGTCCATAAGCATAGAGTCAAGGACACGCCTGGTGACTCCTATAAGGCGTTCCCAAACACCACCAAAATGAGAAGAGTGTGGTGGATTAAACAACCACACTATACCATTGTTATACAAGAAATCTTTCACAGGTTTATCTTCAACTTTCACAGCGTCTACTTTCAGATCGTCGGTTGCTCCAATGAAGTTGGTGCCTCTGTCAGAACGTATCTGTTTGACCTTTCCACGAATGGCAACAAAGCGTTTGAAGGCATTAATGAATGAAGATGACGTCATTTCTTCTATGACTTCTATATGGATGCCTCTGGTGGTCATACAAGTAAAGAGTATTGCCCAACGTTTTGAATTCAAAGCACCACCCCTTGTTTTACGAGTAACCACTTCCCATGGACCAAACGTGTCTATTCCAATGTACGTGAAAGGCGGTCCCGGCTGTAGACGGTCTGGTGGTAGGTCAGCCATCTTCTGAGATACAAACTTTCCTCTCAATTTTCTGCACTTAACGCATCCATACAGAACAGAAGATATTAAGCGTTTGCCACCAGTTATCCAAAACCCTGCACTTCTGATGGTGCCAGAGGTAATATGTCTACCTTGATGTTTGGCAACTGCATGAAAATGTTGAACAAGGAGAGTGGCAATGTGGTGTCTTCCTGGAATTAGAATTGGATTTGTTTCACTTCTCGGTATGTTGCTTCTGTTCAATCTTCCTCCAACTCTAAGAAGCCCATCATCATCCAGAAACACATCAAGTGAAAGTAATGAACTAGAGTTTGACAGAGGTTTGCTCTGTTCAAGACAGTCTATCTCTTCACCATAACACTCCTTTTGCACAGTCTTTATAATGAGCCTTTCTGATTCTTGAAAAGCTCCAACGGTTTTGCTTTCTGAGCATACATGCCAACCCACACAGTCATTATTGCCCACAAATGATCCTGCAATATGGCAAAGTAAAGCAACTGTCTCTACAAGGGATTTCCAGGAGGAAAACTTAGCAAATCGGTGTGAACCTAACGAACACATGCTGGCATCTGTCTTATAACAAGTAACTTCCGGCCTGACGTCTTTGTCATCATTTGGATCTATCATATCGTAAGGCATATCATCTTGTTTTTCATGAGTAGTCAAGCATTCAGGCCCATTCAACCATGTACTGTCTTTAAGTTGCTGAGACGGTAATACACGAGTTGCCTGATCTGCAGGATTTTTCTCTGTTGTTTTTCTGATAAGGAAACACGGTTGGTCACATAGGTGTAAAAACGTCTGTCTTGTTGAAGATGTATCCAAGTACCACTTTGTATCGGTTACATTCTAAACTCTTCAATTGGTGACCTAAGATGTTCTGCCATAGCATACGCAACTTCAACAGCTAACACTGCTGCGCATAATTCTAGCCTTGGAATTGAATGGCCGTGAAGCGGGGCAAGTTTGGCTTTCCCCATAATAAACCCAAACTGTGGCTGTCCCTCTTCTGACGTCGTCTTGATGTATCCAACCGCAGCAATGGCAAGTTCAGATGCGTCACAGAATACATGTATTGACTTCTCTTCGCACAGGGCCAGAGATTCAGGTAAGTATGTACGAGGTATGTGAAGACCTTTCAGGAACGCTAGCGAATTTCTCCAATGTAGCCATCTGTCTAACAGATCTGATGGCAAAGTTTCATCCCAGTCAATACCAAGATTGCTTATCTGTCTCAGAATGTTCTTTCCCTCAATGACTACTGGCGACAAGAAACCAAGAGGATCGAACACACTGTTCACTGCCGATAATATGCCTCTTCGAGTATTTGCCTTATCTTGCATGTTTACCACAAAGAAGAAAGTGTCAGTTTCTAAATTCCAGTTCAAACCTAGACTACGCTGGCTTGGAAGCGTGTCAGTTTCAAACTCAAGACTAGTCATGTCACTTGCAAGATCCTCTGGTGGGAAAGCACTAAGAACATCCTTGGAATTTGACGCTATCTTATGCAATCGCAGATTCCCTAACTTTAATGCCTGCTGAGTTCTCTGCATTAAGTCAACTGCTTGTTCTGTTGTAGGCAAAGATGCTAACCCATCGTCAACATAGAAGTTATTCTCAACAAACTCAGTTACGTCTTCTCCAAACTTTGTTTCTGCAATATGTGCTGTCTTTCTCAACCCATATGTCGCAACAGCTGGCGACGGCTTGTTGCCGAAGACATGAACAGTCATGCGGTATTCAATGAGGGGTTTTCCTGGATCATTATCCTCGTGCCACAAGAACCTTAGGAAGTTGCGGTGATCTTCAGAAACTTTGAAACAGTAAAACATCTGTTCAATGTCACCCATAACTGCCACTGACTCTTTACGAAACCTTAGAAGAACCCCCAATAGACTATTTGTCAGGTCTGGACCGGTAAGTAAGACATCGTTGAGAGAAACTCCATCAAATCTGGCAGACGAGTCGAAAACCACCCTTACTTTGTCCGGCTTCTTAGGGTGGTACACGCCGAAAATTGGCAAATACCAGCATTCTTCATCTTTGTTGACTGGGGGAGCCCTCTCAGCATGGCCATTTCTCAAAATGCCTTCCATAAAGGTGAAAAAGTGTTCTTTCTTTTTTGGATTTCTGAGAAGATTTTCTTCAAGTGACTTTGCTCTTTTAAATGCAAGTTCTTTGTTGTTTGGCAGTTTAGCATGCGACTCTTTGAAGGGTAATGGTGCAACCCAATGTCCCCCATCATCTTTCTCAAACTGAGTGTTCATTATTTTCAGAAACTCTAAATCGTTTGCCGACATTCCAGGCCTTTCGTCATGTTTAGTTCTATGGAAAACATTTTTCCCAAATTCTTCAGTACTGAAGATTACTTGAGAGCTTCTGCTCTTTTGGCTATTTGACAAATCATAGTCTTCACGAACTCTAAATTCATTTGTGCATGGGGCACAGAGACGCACGGCCAGATTCCAATATGTGGGTTTTGAAGGCATTTACTGATGACGGCTTTGTGTCTTGCCCAAACATGTTTCCCCAATTATTGTCCAACCAAGTCTGAGTTTCTGTGCATATGGTACGTTGCCACTGCCGATGCGTTGATCCAAGACATGGTGAGCTTCAATGATATCTCTCCCTAGAAGCAACAGTATATCTGCATTTGGATCAATTTCAGGGATACAACTTGCTTTATCCTTAAGATGATGGTAATGTTTGGCCACCATAGGTGTTGGGATTTCTTCGCGCGAATTTGGCAGTTGATTACATTCGATCAGAGTTGGGAGATTCAAAGTATGACTTCGATCATGCGCTTCGATGATGAAACCATCAGCTTTCCTTCCAGACGTGTGCATGCTTCCACCACAAGATGATAACAGGTAAGTTACAGTGTCACTCTTACAACCAAATATGTCAAAAAATCTTGAGCCAGCCAGTGACCGATTTGACTGATCATCAACGACAGCATACATGTTGACTGCACGCTGCGGACTGTTTTCAGGGTAAACGCGCACAAGAAGAGTTTTGGCACAAGACTTTCCATTGAAGGAATCACCACAAATCTGAGTGCAAGCTGAGATGACGTCTCTAGACGAGCTCTGGCTCTCCCCGCCATTCTGTCGCCGCGGTGGAATGTCGACATGCAGAGCAGTAGGATGTGTAGAACTACTGCATTCTTCACATTTAATTTCAGATTTACAGTCACGTTGTTTATGAGAACGCGATTCACAACACTTGAAACAAAGGTTTTTCTCTTTCAGAAATTTTCTTCGCTCTTCAAGAGATTTGTGCCGGAATCCTCTGCACTTGTTTAATGTATGGTAAGTATTGTGTAATGGACACTTTTTGTCTTGAGAATCTGTTTCAGGCTGAACAACTTCTGTTTTCCTTGCTGTCACATTAACAAGCTTGTCTTTATAGCGTTTACTCTGAAATTCTACCTTTGAGTCCACAGAAAAGGTGAATGCTGGATTGTTTCTTACACGGGATTGTTCACGAATAAATGAAACAAACACACTGAAGGGTGGGAATGGTACCCTGTGTTCCTGCATATAACTACTGGCAACACTTGTCCATTTTCCTTGAAGGAAAATAGGAAGTTTCTTCACAATAGGTGTCACACCGGTGGAACTGTCAAAATATGCAAGTAAACATGCATAATTTACATTTTCTTTGGCAGATTCAATTTCATCTAAAATGTCTGAGAGATCATACAGGCGGAACATGTCTTTATGAATCGCCGGAAACGCGTCCAATTTTGACTTTAGAGCCGCTTCCATCATTTCTGGGCAGCCGTACCTTTCGTCCAATCTTGCCCAGCTCCTTGACAGAGCTTTCTCCGGGTTACACGAGTTAGCAGCTTTGATACTAATCATATGACGCTGTGATGAAGGACCTGACCACTTAATAAGAAGGTCCATTTCTTCAGTAGGTGTAGCTTGCAGTTCATGCATGATTGTTTTGAAGCTATTTTTCCATGTAGGATATAATTCTGGTTTATCATTGAAACTTGTTAGGCGCGACAACAATAAGTCCTTCTTCAACAAATATCTTGTGAAGGCAACTGGAATGGCATGAGACTCTTCAACACTTTCTGTTCTATTCCTAATTTCTTCATTTTGAAACATTTCATTGTCAACATTGTTAAACTTAATGTCATTCGACAAGGGCACACTTCTCAAATACGCCCGCGTCCGCTCAATGGGAGTCTCTTCTTCAAGATCTTTTAAACTACAATCATCTTCCTCTAAAGCCTTGGCTTCTGCAGACAATTCAATGGATTCACGTTTAATGTTGAGCAAGTTTATTTCAGTATCCAAATTTACATTTTCTTTCTCGGTGATCGCCTTCTGTACAATGAGATCCGCTTGCCTTCTTTTTAAGCGTGCTTCGTCCTCTGCAATAGCATAAGAAGCTTTGAGAGCTTCAGCCTTGGCACGTTTTTTAGCTGCAATAGATGATAGACTGTAATGTGAAGATCTTGAGGACCTTGTTTGCTTTGAAGAGGTTGAACAATTTTCTCCAAATTCAATGTCTTGTATTTTCAGAGTTAACTTTCTGATAGCAGAATCTATCAAAATTCTAAAACCACACAACTGTCTTTGGAAACGTTCCCTTTCATCATTACTTTCAACCGAATTATGTCTGTTCAGGAATTCAATGTATGAACTGCAAATCTGTTCAAATTCAACAGCTCTTAAGCTTATTGCACTTTTATTTTCTAAGAGAACTGCTTTTTCATTCGGTAGCTGATCAGCATCTTTCAATTGAGTGTCAATCTCATCCCACTTTTTTGTGATGCGTTGAATTTGAGGGTCAGCTAATCGCTGGAATTGTTCTTGACCCTTTATTGTCATGACCGTTAAGCGGCGCGACTGCTGTGATGGATCCTGATCCACGGTTGTAGTCGTTTCTGGTTGTTCTTCGGTAGACATGATGAATTCCGACTGATCTTTAGACGTTGACCGGCAATGTCGATGTCTGTATGGAGGGAGTCCGCATCAGGCCAGTTGTGATCCTTTTACTGTAAAGTCCCAAGACGACTAAACGTATAACCCCTTTATTCTGATAATTCAAGGTAAAAGGCTGGAAATATACAAAGAAAAAGCACACTAAGTATATGACTAGAATAAAACATCATACATAGAATTCGGGAAAATTATATTGATTGTGACCAATATGGCCTTCCGTAGTTTTACACTCAAACAAGGCCTAACCAATAACAATGGAAATCATATTCATATACATCATTTACGCCAACTTACTGCGACATCACATATGTTTAACATCAGTCTATCGAATAACACACCCTTATTTCCACTTAATAATCAAATCGGTCAGAAAATGCAAGACAATAGAAACGAAAGTAGAATCGCTAGCCTCGTGCTATAAAGCTGAACTACGACCTTCAGTATTCCAAAACATATCGATGCATGAATAAAATAAACAAATGCACATGAAACAAAAGATAATAAATGACTTTAAAATATGATTTATCAGATCTATAATTATATCTTACATCGTGATAGGCCACAACTTGCCTCCAGAGAAGTCAGTTTTCATAAAAACAACAATGGCGGGAGTAAAACAAGGAACGATAACTCTGTAGAAACTTTAACGAACGGTAACTCTGTAAAGACTTAAACAGTAAAACCACGAAAGACAACTCTTGTCAGGTAACGTCACACGAACCCTGGAAGGGGGAGAGAGTTTACTCATGACAGAGAGAGAGAATGGGGAGAAAATTAACTCATGACAGAGAGAGAGAGAAGGGGGAGAGAGTTTACTCATGACAGAGAGAGAGAGAAAGAGGGGGGGGGGGAGAGTTTACTCATGATAGAGAGAGAGAGAGAGGGGGGGGGGGAGAGTTTACTCATGACAGAGAGAAGGGGGAGAGAGTTTACTCATGAGAGAGAGAGAGAGAGAGAAGGGGGTGGGGGGAGTTTACTCATGACAGAGAGAGAAGGGGAGGAGAGTCTTACTCGTGACAGATTGAGAAAGAGAATTTATTCAATAAAAGAGAGAGAATTTCCATTACTCATTACAGAGAGAGAAAGAGAATTTATTCAATAAAAGAGAGAGAACTTCCATTTAATCAAAGTACTATTAGTCACCCTATTTTAATTAATTATTTAACTTCAGTGAAGCAGAAATGCCATGTGGATTGCATTAATTGGTAAATACCTGAACTCATTGAGGAGTAGCAAACATAAAACCTGGTCAACCTCCTTTGATAGACTTTTAGACTAATCTGATTTAATACTTGTTGTTCAGGTCATTTCCATGTATGATTAAGACTAGTGGTAAGATCAGGAGTTTGAATCTGTAGTGTTGCAAAGTTTTATGTTGATATGATGGTTTCTTGAAAACAAATGTGACTGACAGTATATCTAAGATAACATCATTCAATGACTGCATGCATGAATCAAGTTACTTAGTAGATGTGTATTCAGAATCTCTTTATATATAGTTAAAATAACTTAATATTGAACTAATGAGTTTTCACATAACCAATGAGTTAAACTAAATAAATTAATCAATACAGTTCTAGTTACAATAGCAGTATCTTAAAATACATGCACATACATGATTGTATGTCCCAAAGTAACTTCAAAGTGACTTAAATTCACAATTAGAATCAAGGTGCAGTGCAGACAATAGCAGTATTTTGCCATAAGAAAACTATCAAATTAATACGAAATGCAAAAATTAACAGAACAATTTTTTAATTTTTTATTAAATTTTTAAAAAAAATTTAAATTCACAACCTTTGGATCTGAAGTCATGTATACATACTATAATGATTCAGTAAATTCAGATATTCTGTTGCTTGCTGCAACAGAGATGGACCCCAATCTTTTAACTGTTTGTTTGTTGGGTTTAACGTCCAACCAACAGTATTTCAGTCACTTTGAGACTATGTCTACTTGAGTCCATAGATATTAAGCATGATACCACACTCAGTCACATTACCCGGACACAAGGTTAACCAGTCCTGGAACTATCCTTATATGCTGATCGCCAAGGAAGAGAGCTATACCAGTAACAATTTATATGACTTTGGTATGTCGTAGCCAGGAATCAAACTGACAACCTAGCTCCCACTCCCAAAGCAGATGCTCGAACCACTCTGCCACTGGGAATGCTCATTCTCTTGACTATTTATTCTACATTGAATGCTGTCTGAAACAAAAAAGGTCAACAAAAGGTTAAATTAAATATCAACTATCTATCCTCCATCATTAAAGAAGTATTCAGTCCAACATTTATCTTTGCCCAGGGTCTCTCTATATACAGATAGTATATAGATCGAGAGACCCTGCTCTGCCTTATACTTCATCAAGGCAAAGCATTCCTCATGCTTATTGATTTCAATTTCTGAGAAATGCCTCAATCCATCCAACATTTCCTAGAAAGACATATCTCTGCCCTACGGGTCTTTTCTATGTTTCGTCCATGTGTGCCTGGATAGCGTAGTGGTAACGCGCTTCGCTTCTCAACAATGCGTCCTGGTTCGATTCCTGGTCAGGTACATAAGAGGGTACACTAAGTATAAAGTGGTCGCTCGTCCAGACACGTGAATTTTCCTTACAATTATGACCACGTATGCCACCATCAGAGCCATCTCGATTGATTGATATAAGTTGTGAGAACTTGTTTCGTAATCAATATAAAACAAATAATAGTTTACTATTTTCTCCCTTACATAGAACTTTCATTTCTGTCATTCAGAATACTGTTTAGCCATTGTGCACATAATGTTATAGGTTTTAAGCTTTCAGGGTGGGTACATTCTCTACAGACTGATCTTCTGGATGACTTGCACAAATCTCTCAGTAAAAAGGGTTAATCGGGGGACAATCAAAATCCCCTTGGTCAAAATGTGGTAGTGTGTTCCATTTATTGTTTATTCTGCAATAAAGACTATCTGAAATGAAAAGAAATGTAAAATGAATACATTGTTATCATCAAGTCATTTTATTATCATTTTTTCAATTATTATATATGATACAACTCAAAAAATTACATTCACATTCTGCGCTGTAACTTGGGTGATAATCAGCAAGTTCTATACATACAACATTTAAAAAAATAAATAAATAAGAGCTGTCAGAGGAGAGCACGCTCGACTATTCAAAATGCTTGTTGGTAAATCAAATGAAATCTATTTCAGTTCTTGCCCTTCACATACCTTGTGCATAATAATAGTCAAAAATGATATACCTTGATATTCTGATACCCCTTAATATTTTATGAAGCCTAGTTACTGAGACATAAGCATAATAACACTGTTCATGCAAATCTTTAACCAAAACTCCAAGCAAGAAAAGGGCCATAATTTGTAATAAAATTCAGTCCAAAAGTTATCCTCCTTGGTTTTCTGAGCCCCTGAAGACACTCCTTAACTTTCTAGTCAATTCCACAAGCAATTTCTGAGATATAAGCTGGATAGTAGCTTGAATGCAAAAATTTGACCAAAATTCTAAGTTAAAAGGGGGCCATAACTTGTAATATATTCCATCAAATGTTATCTACCTTGATAGTATGATACCCCTAAATGTATTAAAGATGTTTTAAATCAATCCCATGCCTAGATACTGAGATATAAGCATGAGAGTATCTTGCATGCAAAACTTTAATCAAAATTTCAAAGTTAAAAAGGGACCATAATTTGTAATATATTCCATCAAGAGTTATCTACGTTGGTTGTCTGAGACCCCTAAACATATTGATAAACTTTCAAGTCAATACCATAAATGGTTATTGAGATACAAACTGGATAGTAGCTTGCACGCAAAACTTTAACCAAATTTTGTATTGCATGCAAAACTTTAACCAAATTTTTTAAGTAAAAAAAAGGGGCCATAATTCATATTAAATTAAGTCAAGAGTTATCTACCTTGGTTGTCTGATGCCCCTTAACATATTTTTAAACTTTTAAGTCAATACAATAAATGATTATTGAGATATAAGGTTGATAGTAACTTGCATGCAACACTTTAACCAAAAGCTGCAACGCCAACCTCGACGCCAGGGCGACTACAATAGCTCTCATATTCTTCGAATAGTCGAGCTAAAAATTACAACAACCATCATAATGTATAAAATAAACGTCAGTGTGTATTTGTGGTCAAGATTTCATGATCCTAGCACATCTGTAAGATCCAAAACACCTTGGTTCGAAACATTTATCTGCATTTTGTCCGGACAAGCAATTGACCTTTGACCTCAAAGTGTGACCTTGGCCTAAGAGCTGCCAAACTCTTGCATGCAGCACTCCGCCTCATTGATGTTAACATAACTGTCAAGTTATTTGAACATCCAGTGATACATGTCTGAACAATCAAATTCAGCTCTGTGGCCTTTGACCTTGACATCTGAGCTTGGAACCTAATTCTTGTGCATGACACTTCAGTTCATTGAGATACATATTATTGCAAAGTTATTAAGAAATCCTGTTAACCATGTCTAAGTTACAGCCCCGACAATGAAATCTGGATGACCTGATGAACTATTATGCGGATACACCGTGAGGACATTGGGATGACTATGTCAAGCTCCTCAAGCGGGCTCGAAAACAATTATGTGAGAAGATGGTTTATTTGTTTAGAAGCTATGGTCAGGGTTAAAGTTTTTCACTGTATACCTTTGGTCCAAATGGACTTTAGAGTTATGACCCTTTACGGAAATATACACCTTGTTATAGTGAACAAGTATATGTCAAGTTTGATGACAGAAGCTTCAAAAGTTTAAAAGTTATGGCCAAGGTTAAAGTTTTTTCTGACGACAACGCCAATGACACCAAAATCAGACTGATGACCTCAACTTTTTTTCTCGGTGGGGTGAGAGGGGGGTTTGCTTATTGTTAAAATTTTATGTTGCTGGCTCTTCAAGATACTAATTTGAAATGAACCTCATTCCCCATAAAGAGGGCTGTCCTACAAGGTAAAAATCTATCACTGTCCTCTTTCGATGCATTACACAAATCATAATGGTACGTACACTTCAATGCAACAACTTTGGGAGCTGCACATTACAAGAACATAAAGTTTTTCCCTTTCAAATGATTTCCAAGGTGAGGGAAAAGGGAATTTATATCTGTAATAGGGACCTTGCTAAGGTTCCAAGTCAGAGAGAAACCTGTATAATACAAAAACTGTCATAAAATTATAATTTCAATTATTCGTGTCATAAAAAATGAAAAGTTGTCAAATAAACTGAGTAAGTAAAACTTGCACGTATGTTTTGTTGCATGAATGATGGAGAGGGAAAAAGATCATCAAAACTATATGTTTATTAGTACATGAAATAAATGTGTCATAGGAACTCCTCCATTAAAGCTGTACCTCATTGATATTCATTTACATTTTTTGACTTGATGAGTATTCATTTATCCAACTTAAAATGGTCTATGAAAACATATTTTTTAGAATATGATTTACATTGATGTATGCACATGAACAAACAGAAGATACCTGCTCTCTTTACCTATGCATCTGAGGCAAAAATTAAAGAAGCTGCATCACAATAGTAAAACTGGTATGTAAACAATGCCTTGAAAGTAACCAGTCTTTGATCATGAATATATACCACACCATACAACAAGAAATCATTTCATAAAACAAAGCAAATTCACCAATTTGCCCAGCACAGTTTGCTTCACTATACATCTGAAACTGCAGGAACCAAAACATTTCTAAATGGAATAGCCATAGCACAAACTCAATGAATATTCTTCAGAAGTGCCTGACAAAATGGAACCAAGTTGCATAAAACTATAAACTACAGTATATAAGTATGCACAATTATAAAAGATTCACTTTTCATTCAGGTTACAAAAAGAGAGCAATCAAATTTTAAGCAAATTCAGCTTTCATTCCATTACTTTGCCATATATAAACTATCAACTTACACCAGAAAAACAGGTGTTGCAATCTCTTTGAATCTGTTGCTCAAGGAGGATTTATAATATGAATATAGTGTATATATATAATACATTACAATTCACTGCACATTCCTACAGTATACCAGGGGTCTTGTGTTTGACTCTAATGGCTGCTGAACATCCCCCCCCCCAAAAAAAACAACAACAAAAAAAACATTTAGCATCAAACAGATTGCTATTGGACTAAGTGTCACAAAATAATTTTGACGTGGCCTGAAAATAAGCGTAGATTTAGAGTACGTTGTATTTGTCACGTAGGCCAGAGTGGAACTGTGTTAACCGATTTTGGTTATATAAGATTTATCACAGGTTTCTTTTATTACCTTTTGTTTAGAATGAGATATGATTAGGGTTTGAAATGGTTATATCAACTGTTTTGCTAAGTTTTAAGTGTATTAAGAGAGATGTTTAAGGTTTAGAAGTTTAAACCTATAGTTTCTTTACATAGGCCCTTTATCAGTATACCTCAGTGTTGTCAGTGTTTTTCGGGATGAATTTACAATTTATTTTTTTTTTTAAAAAAGGGTTTTTCGGCGTAGCTGTATATTTTCGATTTCAACTCGCATCTTAAACCAATCAAATGTACGCTAACAGCGGTAAATAATTCTAAGCTGAATAAAAGGACTCCTGTTCGTTATGGACTATAAAATTACTGTAAATAAGGGGTGCAGCTTGTATATATCATTCAGCTTGGTGTTATTACTTTTCTTTTTGATGTAAACATGAAAGTGATTTCAGTAAGTTAAATACAATCCCTTTTCCATCAATTGAGGAATGCTACTTTGTGAAAATGATTTAAAACAACAAAAAAGAATCCACCGTGTTATGACATGAAACCCCTTAATTACTATGTATATTGAATTCTTCCAGCCTGCCGAGATGCTCTCATTGAAAATTAATTCGCCAAAACCAAAACAACTAATAACGCTTTTATATCATAATTGTCATATGCAATAATGATATGAACAAATATCAAACAAGCCTATTTACAGATAAAATTTTTTGAATTACCGTCTATAAATAAGTATATTTCATAGAAAAAATACTGAACTATTTCTAGAGCGTACTAACTTTGTTGTGCGTCGGTCTTTCGCGCGCTTTTCCTCGGAATGTTCTAGAATACTGGAAGAATAATATTTACGAAGCGGAAAAACGTCTACAACTAAATTAGGTTTTATGCAGCGGATTATCATAGATTTTTTTATAGTTCATAGGATAATTTATAACATTACACTGCTTTTAAATAAGAACATTTGGAGGTACTCTGAAATATTTGTTATATCAAATCATTTCATATTCTGATTTTAATCATTTTACAATTTTTTATATGGTGCAGGTAAGCCTGTTTTGTATAATAGTCTAGTCATTCTTTACTGTACATT
>CM037783.1:28395928-28411215 GCA_021229015.1 Solen grandis | reverse complement strand
TTGAAATTTTAAAGAGCCCGCATGCATGCCAAAGTTTCCACTCATCCCGCTGGAGGCCAAATTTTTGTACAGATGAAGGCCCTTAAAGGCGTTTTGTTTTTTTGCTGTTGTTTTTTTAAACAGATTTTTCAAAAATTTGCATATAAGTACTTATGACTTTAACTAAAAGATATATGAATTAAAAATAGGGGGTCACCATGCTTGTTTTAGAGATTTAACTTATGGAAGTGCATCATTATTTGCTAAATTTTGTTGAAAAAAAAAAACATGGCGTTAAAAAATAAGAAAGATTTCGATTAAAAAAACTATAACAACATATTAAAATGATATTTATAACGTATAATGTATTCTATAAGTTGCAGATAAAAATACTGTCAAATATGCCTTGAAAATACAAAACCGAAATTTTTACAAAAACTATCCCAAAATTGTGAAATTATATATATATTTTTCTAAATAAAAGAAAATTCAATGGACAGATTTCCTTTATTTTTTCAGAGTCAGTCCTTTGATATAAATGCTTTCTGAAAATGTAAAACAAGAGGCCCCTGATGGGCCCTAAATCCTCACCTGAGGGAAAATAGGTTGACCCAAGGAACATCTGTACCAATTTATTTTAAAATCTGGCCAGTAGTTTTGAAGAAAATGTATTTTTAAAGTTTTCAGATTTTTTTTTCTTTTTGTTGCCATGGCAACAAGAGTTTCATATGATCAAGTTTGTTTAGGAACTTTTGTGAAGGTTGACCCAATGATCATTCCTGCCAAATTTAATCAAATTTTGTCCAGTGGTTTCAGAGGAAATATTGATTTAAAGTTTTCCCTATATACATATAAGGCAAATAAGCCCCGCCCCTGGCGGCCATGTTTTTTTACGGATCGGAAATTTTTTTAGGCAACTTTGGTATAGGTTGACTCAAGGAACATCTGTACCAATTTATTTTAAAATCATACCAGTAGTTTTGAAGAAGATGATTTTTAAAGTTTTCTTTTTTTTTTTTTTGTTGCCATGGCAACCAGAGTTCTACTTGGATCAAGTTTATTTTAGCATTTTTTATGAAGGTTCACCCAAGGATCATCCCTGCCAAGTTTAATCAAATTATGTCCAGTGGTTTCAGAGGAGATGTTGTTTAAAGTTTTCCCTATACACATATAAGGCAAATAAGCCCCGCCCCTGCGGCCATGTTTTTTACGGATCGGAATAATTTTAGCAACTTTGGTAGAGGTTGACCCAAGGAACATCTGCACCAATTTATTTTAAAATCTGGCCAGTGGTTTTGAAGAAGATGATTTTTAAAGTTTTCTTTTTTTTTCTTTTGTTGCCATGCAACCAGAGTTCTACATGGATCAATTTATTTTAGCAACTTTTGTGAAGGTTGACCAAGATCATCCCTGCCAAGTTTAATCAAATTTGCCAGTGTTTCAGAGGAGATTTGTTTAAAGTTTTCCCTATACACAAAAAGGAATAAGCCCCGCCCCTGCGCCATGTTTTTACGATCGGAATATTTTAGCATCTTTGGGAGGTTTACCAAGGAACATCTGTACCAATTTATTTAAAATTGTTAGTAGTTTTGAAGAAGATGATTTTTAAAGTTTTCTTTTTTTTCTTTTGTGCCATGGCAACCAGAGTTCTACATGGATCAAGTTTATTTTAGCAACTTTTAAGTTGACCCAAGATCATCCGCCAGTTTATCAAATTATGTCCAGTTTAGAGGGGAAAGTTGTTTAAAGTTTTCCCTATACACATATAAGGCAAATAAGCCCCGCTCCTGGCGGCCATGTTTTTTACGGATCGGAATAATTTTAGCAACTTTGGTAGAGGTTGACCCAAGTTACATCTGTACCAATTTATTTTAAAATCTGGCCAGTGGTTTTGAAGAAGATGATTTTTATAGTTTTCATTTTTTTTTGTTGCCATGGCAACCAGAGTTCTACATGGGTCAAGTTTATTTTAGCAACTTTTGTGAAGGTTGACCCAAGGATCATCCCTGCCAAGTTTAATCAAATTCTGTCCAGTGGTTTCAGAGGAGATGTTGTTTAAATTTTCCCTATACACATATAAGGCAAATAAGCCCGCCCCTGGCGGCCATGTTCTTTTACGGATCGGAATAATTTAAGCAACTTTGGTAAAGGTTGACCCAAGGAACATCTGTACCAATTTATTTTAAAATCTGGCCAGTAGTTTTGAAGAAGATGATTTTTAAAGTTTTCATTTTTTTTTTCTTTTTGTTGCCATGGCAACCAGAGTTCTACATGGATCAAGTTTATTTTAGCAACTTTTGTGAAGGTTGACCCAAGGATCATCCCTGCCAAGTTTAATCAAATTCTGTCCAGTGGTTTTAGAGGAGATGTTGTTTAAAGTTTTCCCTATACACATATAAGGCAAATAAGCCCCGCCCCTGGCGGCCATGTTTTTTTACGGATCGGAATAATTTTAGCAACTTTGGTAGAGGTTGACCCAAGTTACATCTGTGCCAATTTATTTTAAAATCTGGCCAGTAGTTTTGAAGAAGATGATTTTTAAAGTCACAAAGTTTGAAAGTATGTTTCACAATATTAAAATTATCATTTACTGCTTTGTCACCAACAAGTGAGGATGGTTGGCAAAAAATTTACTTTTGTTACTTAGCAAACCGTAGTGATGTCATTGCCTACCGTGTGTTGTCTTTTTCATAATTATTCATGTGAACATAAAAGAAGCGTCTTGCAGTGGTAACACGTCGGGTCACTGAACCAGGAGTGGTCTCGTCGCTTGCGATTAATGCCATAAAATTTAACATGTAAACGATAACTAATACATGGCGTCATAAAATTGTTACGTGGTGTTGCTGTTAAAGTATTCACACACGTGCACGTGCTTTCCAAATATGGATGTAACTAAAAAATTTCGCGCGTTATTTGACCGTCGGCTCATTTCTTTTTAAGATTTCAATCAAGAAGCACGGACGTAAAATTTGAGTGATTACTTTTTGATCTATTTATTTATATATTTTATTTTATTTTTATTAGTTAAGACATCAGTGCACAGCAACTGATTAACGTTAAGGAAAGAACGAAATATGTGGATAATAATCGTTTAGAAAAGCCGCTGTCAGCGGAAGTTGTCAAGGCTAGGAATACCCTGGAAATACCAAATCAAACGAGTTAATGCATAAACTGTAAGTTGTTTTGAACGTCATATCAATTGCAATTCTTGTTTTTACTAAAGAACTAAAGTCGTAACACAGGTACTGGTTTTAGCTCCCTTGTTGGGTACTTCCAGGACTGGTTGGCCCGGTGTCAGGATAATGTGACTATCATGCCAACTGTTTTTTTTTTTTTTTTTTTGTTGTTGTTGTTGTTTTTGCAAAGGGATGATTACCAGCTCGATCTAAAGAGATTCCTAAGGAAAGAATATTAAGATGCTAAATTTAATAAATGTACTTAAATACAAGTTTACTTTGTTTATTAGGTTTAACGTCCCACCGACAGTATTTAAGTCATTTGGAGACAATGTCTACTTGAGATGTAGTGCTGTCACACTGCACAGTACCACGTCGTAGACAGTTGGCATGATACCAACCAGTCACATTATCCGAACACTGGGCTATCAGTCCTGAAAACCCTTACTACGCTGTGCGATTGACTTGGATTTTTCCAATAATTTTACATCGATAAAACTGCGACCGTTCTCATTTTTACAGTAGAAAAAAAAAGACATTGTGTAGGCCAATCAGAACGTAGCTCCGCCCCTTTGCTTTACCTGGTTATTGATTTTTGCTCAGTTCCAGTTAACTTTCGTGGTGGAAGTGTCGGCCGAGACGGACTATGCCCATAAAGGATGCCAGCGGTGCGTTTTGGATTTTGAAATGACATTCGAGGATTTTATATAATTCCTACACAAAGAAGTGCCGCAATTAAAATGGCTAGATGTTGCTAAAAGCTACACGTTCGTTTCATTTGAAACTACATAGTTGTTGATATAAATTCATTCATTATTTCCTCGCAAGATTACACAACGTGACATGTTTCTGCAGTCAATTCTGCAAGGGGGGGTGGGGGGCATGCTTCCCCGGAAAAGAAAAAAAAAGTTTTTTAGTGTGGCGGAGATGCATTCTGAAGGCTATCTGGGGATAAAAGTGAAGGTTTTTTTTTTTTTTGTTGTTTTTTAATTTTTGAAGACTATGGATCTAATGCCTAGGTCCCACCGGAGAAAAATCATCGGCCATGTGGATATACACAATTTTTTTTCCCGATGGCATCAAATGTTTAATCCAAAAAGACGGAGCATTCCCATGGCTCCCGATGCTCGTGAAATATTTCCGATGATCGGGGAAGTTGTATTGGAGCTTTATCGAATTTGAAACACCATCGGGAGAATATCCCCGTAGATTAGGGGCAGTATCGTTGTATCGAACCATCCTAGATGCCTCGGGGAAGATTATGGGGATTATGAGAATTTGGTGATAGACAAAATCAAGAGTAAACTTTCGGGGGTTTATGCGGATGCCCCCAGCAATGTCCCATGGCCATTTTGATCGCCACAGTCTAAAGTTGCCACACCCCCCCCCCCCCTCCCCCCAAAAAAGCAACACATTTTGGAGTGCGCTTGCCGATTTTTTTGCGAATATTCTGAGATTCTATCACAAGATCTAGAATTTATCACAGAAAGGTCGCCGAACCTTCGAGACATCACCGAAGCCTAGGGGGTTCTTCGGAGGAAAAAATATTTCGCGAAAGCTCCGTGAATGCTTCCCAGGAGCTTCCGGGAAGCTATGCGTATGTTTCCCCGGCCTGTTTTCCCCGAAAAAACACCGAGAACATGAAGGGAAAAATTTCAATGCAAGCAATGAAATTCTCCCGAGGCCTCCCGATGACTCCACATAGCTCGCAACGCGTTCGAAGCTTCCGCGGGACACAGGGGAACCTGTTCCCGGCGCCTCCCGAGGCTCATCAATTTCCATCGGGAGTACATCCCTAGGCAAAAAATGTCAAGTGGGACTGAGCCTTGAGCGATATAATTTTATATTTTACCTTCGCAAAGCCATGTTTTTGAATAACTACTGTGCAAAAGTAATTGAATACAGTTGTATTAAAAAAACGAAGGTAGTAAGGGGGACAGACTGGCGTTAAAAAAATAACAAGTGCTTTTTGGACCCCCCCCCCCCCCCCCCACACACACACACACAAAAAGTGACTTGTGTACACTATCAATTAGTGAATGCTTTGAATAGTCATCAGTTTTAGACTCAACATTGTAAAAGATAGTTTTGTTTAAATCTGAGGAAAGAAATCACTTTAAACATATTTTGTCAAATATGTTGAAGGCGATACGGGTATAAGCTATATTAGGTTCGAACTTGGTAACCTTGACTGTCTAATTGTCGATCTGGAAGCTGCCTTTACACCAGGCGCGTGCCTAGGCTTACGCAAATACGCAGTTGCGTATTTCGTCCAGAAAATCGAAAATCTTAAACTGCCGAAACTGCAATATTAATCGATGCCTAACCCGAGTACAAAATTTTTTTTCCGGGGGAGCATGCGTCTACTCTGCAGTTTGCTACAGAAAAAAAAAAATAATAAAAAAAAAAAATAAATAAATAAAATCCTTTTAAATAGTTTATATTTGTAACTGATACAAACTTTTGGTAATTGCCTATTTTTCCCCAGTTGTTAGATCGCTCGGCAGACACCATGTAAATTTCTCTCCATCAGTGAACGTGTCCGCAGTACCCTAAACATATGCTTATCGCACAGTCATGGACGACTGCAGATTCGGATTACCTACACCAGCAGGGGGCCATAAGACAATAGGATTCTGGCTGGTCAGGTGGTTATGCGGGTGGTTCAGTACGGGGGCCCACGATGGGGGATTTCCTCAGGACAACACTACTATGATGTAATCAAGGGATTTTATAGCTTAGAAAAATGCATGACCAGGGCAGCTGGGGCGGGGCCAATGCCCCCCCCCCCCCCGCTGGATCCGAGCATGGGAATATCGGTTTTTTGTTGAAGTGTAAAGTGGAGAAAAAGACAATCACACGGCGTAGTATTATGCTGAGGGCCAAACAAGGGAGCTTTACCAGTACCTATGTTTACGACTTTGGTAAATACAAGAATTGAAATTGATATAACGTTCATAAACAACTTACAGATCATGTATTAACTCGTTTATTTTGGTATTTCCAAGGTATTCCTAGCCTTGATATCTTCGGCTGACAGCGGCTTTTCTAAACGATTATTATTTACTTTCCTTAACGTCAATCAGTTGCTGTTTTCTGATGTCTTAACTTATCAAAACAAGATAAAAAAAAATAATAATAAAAAAGAATCATCACTCAAATTAAATTTCCTTGCCTCTTGATTGAAATCTATAAAAGAAATGAGCCGACGGTCAAAAAAAAAACACGCGAAATTTGTGTTACATCTATATTTGGAAAGCACGTGCACGTGTGTGAATACTTTAACAACAAGCTGACGTAACACTTTTATGGCGCCATCTCCTAATATAACAGTGTGACGCAGTAAAAGGGCGGGACAAACTCTAAGTTAGTCAATGTTTATTAAGGCTCTGGAACTGTAATGGTGACCTTCCAAAATCCTAAAAATGATATTATTTCCTGAATCTATACTATAAAACACATTGTATGGTGAATTTTTATTTAAATTTACCGTTTATAACTAAAGTTATTGACATTTTTATGTATTTTCCCTTAATGTTCAGAAATGGTCGAAATAATACAAGGGTAAAAAATAAAAAAAAAGTACACTTTTTTATAAACAACTGTTTTATGTTCATATTTTAACCCATTTTCCTGTTTTACAACAACAAATTATTAATTAAAATCAATAGAAGTGAGCTTTGGACAAATATTTTTCAAGATATAGAGTTTTATATACATATACTCACATGCAAATTTTCCAGTTTTTCTGTCATGTTTAAAAACTTCAACTATCTTTAAAGCTAAATATCTCAAGTATGGATTAAGTTTATGACATAAAACAACTTTTAAAATTTTCTGCAATAATAACTCTACATACTATGAGATTCAATGAAGTTTTACCGTTCCAAAAGAAAATAATAGCAAGTTATATAAGGTGACTATAATGAAACTCCAAGCGAAAAATGACGTCAAAATAGTTAGTATTAATTAAATAGTAAATCTTTAAATCAAAAAATCATCTATATATGATACAAAAATGAGTTTTAAACTTCAAAAACACAAATATATCACAGAATACATGGTTAACCTTGTTCTTTTGAACAATATATGAATGCAACGGAGCTGAACATTCAGTATATACATGTAATATCATATCTGCCTGCAGGTCCAATGGTCCAAGATGTGTCTGTTAATAACATACATGAATATCACATTTACTACAAATGGTGTAGAGGGTCATGTGAAGGCTTTCTTAAGTCTCCATATTTTTCATCTCAGTTTAATTTGTATTTATTATTACCTCCCTTTAAAGGTACATTTGTGTCTGCTCCAGAGTTTTTTTTTGTTTTTTTTTTTTTTTTTTGCATTACTCTCATTATTTTGTTACTTTGACATTTCCATTCATACCTACATCAACTGTTTATAAAGTGTTGCTTACAGATAGCACATGTCCTTCTGTTGATAGTTTGTTAACCATTACTGATTTTAATCAGTTTTTCTGAAGGAAACCTCATTCTGGCTTCTTAACTGTTAAATTCTCTCTTAATAAACACTTACTATAACTTATGTCAATTAAAAAAATCTAATAGATTCTATCAAATGCATAATCACATTATGCTGGAAGTACAAAAACAAAATAATCCTTATCAATTCCTTCAAATCTCAAATGACCTAAAATGGAGTATACATATCAGCAAAGTATGCAAAAAAAGAAAATGCAACATAAGGCTTTCTGGTAGAAATCTCATGTCATAGAGACATGTAGAAAAACAGCCTACATTACACCAATAATATGGGGCTACTATCTGGAACCCCACCCAGAAAGATAATATAGATACACTAGACAGAATCAAGATTCATAGCAGAATACCAGGAACAATATCAAAAGAAACAAGAACTTGAAACATTACAAGACATGTTTAAGCCTTATATTAATATTAATGTATACGATGGTGGGAGGGTTAGTTCAAAGACCTATAATAACAAAGATTGGCGAGTAATAAAAATCACTCAAAATCATGCGGCAGATGGTCCAGATCTCTATGGAAGGGAATCGCCGCCAATATTCTATCTAACAACTTCTAATTTCTATGTTCTAACTTCTAATTTCTATACCTCATAGTACATTTTCCAACATCTTGAGGTTATTATTTCATACCTCTTACTTCCAACTTCTTGTAAACTTTCGTTAATTTAAATTTTATCCTTTTTTTATTCGCTTACTTATAATAACCAAGCAATTAAAAGTTACATAATGTTCATTCAGAAAGATAACATTTAGAAACAGAGACTTATAAATTAGAAGTTAGAAGCTAGCGTATAGAATTTAAAAGTTAGAACTTAGGACATAGAATTTGAAGGTTAGAAGGGCACCAGAAATCATTGATTCTCGGCTCAAAGTAAATTGTATTGAATATGGAACCAGTATTACTTGTACCCTTACAGGCAAAGTTGACTTCCCTCGAGTCGAGACTACTTTACGGCACACGGGGTTTTCCAAACTTATAAATAGCAACAGAAGTCCTTTGGATAACACTGTACGAATAGTTGCAGCATAATCATGTTTGTATGAATACATTTTCAATTGTCGGCAATTTCTATCGATAAATCCTAAAGATCTTCTTTCGCCAAACTTCGGACTACAAAAGCTCATATGCCGATGTTCCAAATCCCATGTACATCATGATCGAATCCATTATTATACCCCCCACAAACGTAGTTTGGGGAGGTATATAGGAGTCACCATGTCGGTCGGTCGGTCGGTCCGTCCGTCCGTCCGTTTTGTCCACGCTATTACTCAATAACTACTAGATGAATTTCAATCAAACTTCATAGGAAGCTTCAATATCAAGCACAGATGTGCATATTATGAAATGGTTATGGTTGACTGGCTTTCTTTTGAGCTATGGCCTTTTGCTGATTTTCTGGAGTTTTCTTTGTCCACACTATTTCTCAATAACTACTGGATGGATTTCAATCAAATTTCATAGGAAGCTTCACTAGCAAGACTAGATGTGCATATTCGAAATGGTTACAGTTCACTGATTTTCTTTTGCGTTATTGCCCTTTGCTGATTTTCTTCGCATTATTTCCCAATAACTAATTTACTTTCTTTAGCTTCAGTTTTCCTCATCTCATTTATCTGTTGATGAACTTAGGACTTTATTACATATACAATTTTAAATTAGCTGGTCATTTAATTTTTCTTTAATTATTATTACTACATGTATTTATTTTTTTTTCTTTATTATTTTTTTTTTTTTTGCATGTGCATGCTGTTCAGACTAATTTGTTTACGGTGCCCTTACTGAATTGATGAATGTTGGAATTTTTTGTGTTCTATTTATAGCATTTTTATTCGATTGTCGCAAAATAAACTGCAATTTATAAACATAGAAACTAGAATATATCAGTTGGAATAAAGATGTTGAGAGTTGGAAATTAGAAGTAATGACTCAGATGATTGAGTGCTCAAAAGCGTATACTTTACTGCAATAACTCTGAAATTTTCATTATTCTGAACAACTGGCATTATGTCGAAATCATTGCCCCAAATTAAAAATAAGTGGTATGCTTATGACGTCCTCTGACGTCACGATTCAAAATATTTGTAGAAATGCTGCAGAACTGCAAACTGTGTAAGTTTCAACTTTCTATCTCATCCTGAAGCTCTTCAATCCTAAAATTAAATTTTTGGTCCTATGTTCGAATATTACTTCAGCCACAGAACTTCGGTTTTTTCGGAATTTCGGTAAGCTGGCAGGATATGTACACCTTAGTTTCAAGGTGTACCATCTGTGAAAATTTGAAGAAAATCCGACCATAAATGGCCGCTGTAGAGCGCAACACCATTTTTCAATATTTTTAGCTCTGACGTCACATGACGTCATAGGGTGCTGAAGATGCTTTTGTTCAAAAGCGCATACTTTACTGTCATAACTCTAAAATTTTCATTATTCTGAACAACTGGCATCATGTCGAAATCATTGCCCTAAAATGAAAATTAAGAAATGTGCTTATGACGTCACATGACGACATTTGACGTCACGACTCAAAATATATTGAGAAATTCTGCAGAACTGCAAACTGTGTAAGTTTCAACTTTCTATCTCATCCTGAAGCTCTTTAATGCTAAAATGAAATTTCCGGTCCTATGTTCGAATCTTATTTCAGCCACAGAACTTCGGTCTTTCGGAAATTCTGTTAGCTGACAGGATATGCACACCTTAGTTTCAAGATGTACCATCTGTGAAAATTTGAAGAAAATCCGACCATAAATGGCCGCTGTAGAGCGTGAACACCATTTTCCACTATTTTTAGCTCTGACGTCATATGACGACATAGGGTGCTGAAGATGCTTTTGTTCAAAAGAGCATACTTTACTGTCATAACTCTGAAATTTTCATTATTCTGAACAACTGGCATCATGTCGAAGTCATTGCCCTAAAATAAAAATTAAGAAGTATTCTTATGAGGTCACATGACGTCATATGACGTCAGGAATCAAAATATATGTAGAAATTCTGCAGAACTGCAAACTGTGTAAGTTTCAACTTTCTATCTCATCCTAAAGTTCTTTAATCCTAAAATGAAATTTTCGGTCCTATGTTCGAATATTTCTTCAGCCACAGAACTTCGGTTTTTCAGAATTTCGGTAAGCTGGAAGGATATGTACACCTTAGTTTCAAGGTGTACCATCTGTGAAAATTAGAAGAAAATCCGACCATAAATGGCCGCTGTAGAGCGCGAAAACCATTTTTCAATATTTTTAGCTCTGACGTCACATGACGTCATAGTGTGCTGAAGATGCTTTTGTTCAAAAGCGCATACTTTACTGTCATAACTCTAAAATTTTCATTATTCTGAACAACTGGCATCATGTCGAAATCATTGCCCTAAAATGAAAATTAAGAAGTATGCTTATGACGTCACATGACGACATTTGACGTCACGACTCAAAATATATTGAGAAATTCTGCAGAATTGCAAACTGTGTAAGTTTCAACTTTCTATCTCATCCTGAAGTTCTTTAATCCTAAAATGAACTTTTCGGTCCTATGTTCGAATCTTATTTCAGCCACAGAACTTCGGTCTTTCGGAATTTCGGTTAGCTGACAGGATATGCACACCTATGATTCAAGATGTACCATCTGTGAAAATTTGAAGAAAATCCGACCATAAATGACGGCTGTAGAGCGCTAACACCATTTTTCACTACTTTTAGCTGTGACGTCATGTGACGTCATAGGGTGCTGACAATCACTGAAATCAAAATTTCCTAATGTACCTACTAACCCATAAAAATTTCATCGTCCTAGGACTATTGCAACATATTAAAATAAGCGTTTAGTTAGGAAGAAGGAAAGAATAATAATAATAAAAAATGACGTCACGTGACGTCATATGATATTTATTTTCACATAATTGTTAAGACACCCAGAGACCTACTAACTGACAAAATTTCAACTTTCTATCTCAAATAGAACAGTTTTTATAAGCATTTAAAAATTGACGTCCTTGGTTCGAATCTTGGATCCGCCATAGATGCTTGGACTTTTCGAATTTTAAAAAACCGGACACCGGTATACACAATAAGAACGTAATATACACATTCTGTGAAAATTTGATGAAAATCGGCCCATTAATAATGGCTCTGGACCGTGTACGAACTTTCGTAGTCAATTTCAAATGTGACGTCATATGACGTCATAGGCTTCTGAAAATCATTGAAATCGAAATTTCAGCATCTGAAGCATGCGGCATTAATTTTTCATTGCCCTTCGAAAATTTCAAGATATAGAAATAATCTTGTTAGTATTAGAAATTCATTATCATATAATGACGTCACGTGACGTCATATGACATTTATTTTCACAAAATGTTTAAAACTCCCAGAGACCTATATACTGACCCAATATCATCTTTTTATCTCAAATAGGACCGATTTTATAAGAATTTGAAAATTTACGACCTTGGTTCGAATCTTGGAATCGCTATAGCACCTTGGACTTTTCGAATTTTGAAAAACGGACACCGGGATGCACAACTAGAACTTAATATACACATTCTGTGAAAATTTGATGAAAATCGGTTCATAAACAGTGGCTGTAGACAGCGTACAAACTTTTGTTGCATATTTCCAGTGTGACGTCATATGACGTCATAGGCATATGAATATCATAGAAATCAAAATTTCAGCCGTTTGAAGCATGTGTCTTTAAATTTTCATTCGCTTTCGACAATTTCAACATATAGAAATATTCTTGTTAATATTAGAAATACATTATCATATAATGACGTCACGTGACGTCATATGACATATATTTTCACAAAATGTTTAAAACTTCTAGAGACCTATATACTGACTAAATATCAACTTTCTATCTTAAATAGGACAGATTTTATAAGCATTTTAAAAATTTACGACCTTGGTTCGAATCTTGGATTCGCTATAGAACCATGGACTTTTCGAATTTTGAAAAACGGACACCGGGATGCACAACAAGAACTTAATATACACAATCTGTAAAAATTTGATGCAAATCGGTTCACATTTTGCAACAAGTTGGTGAAAATACAAGAAAATCATGAAAAATAAATATTTCAAGCATTAACTTCGAGTTAAACAATTTTGAAATCAGTTGACAACCCTGATTTGGCAGATTGGACGTACATTAGTTTCAATTCATACGACCAAGTCCATCTGACCACTTAAGCTTTTGTTCATTCATATTTTGGGGTTTTGAAAAAACGGAAGTTACAGTACCTTTTAGCCGTTATCCCATATTTAAAAAGAATATATCGTCTCAACATATCAATGCCAGCTGAATGCCCATCATGGTTTAGTTCATACCACACTGCTGCAATTATATCTTCCACTGGACTTTCAAAAGTCCTACGTCTCAATCCAAGTATCTTCATCCGCCTTTGAATCTGGCGGTTTCTGAAACAAGGATATAAAATGATGTGTACAGTACAGAATAAATATCATGCTTCTATATCAAAATAAGACTGAAACTTCAAAGTTAACTTATATTATCTGATACCATTTGTTGTCCTCACACTATGTCATAATGGTAAATTCCAAGTAATTTGGATAGGATCGTTCTACCTCCGAAACAGAAACATATGCGCTTATCTTAAGCTTAGACTTCTTTGAAAGAACTAAAACTCCCGTTTAACAAGGCATTATAATGACAAACATCTATGTCAGGTTGTAAAAGAATTTCAAAATGTTAATAAGACATTTAAAAGTTATTGTCAAAATACAAATAACAACAACTTTACTTGTGACCTTGACGCCTGTTACCAGAAAACAGATAATAGAAACATACAAGTTACCTATGTCTCTGACAATACAAATAAAGTGTCTGCTGCTTCCAGACTGGGTTCCCTAAGTTTGGTCCGTGCATCCCTAGAGCATTTAAACATGACCACAGCAGGTGAAAAGGGTCTTGTGGCTGATGTAAAAAGTCTCCCTAAGCTTCATTTCGGTGTAGTTATCATTTGGAATTACCATCTTCGGTAATATGCTAATTTCCAACCACGCAGGGTGTCTTTCATTGTGAGTTGCTCTGGAATGTTCTGTGCATCCCTATGTAGCATTTGAATGAACATGGATAAAAATTAAAACCAAACTTACGATCGCACTATGCCATGTCTATTGCGTAGAACTGCAGATATATCTTCTATTCTATATCCACTACAGAAGTATTTTCTGATTAAGCTGTAATCTGTTTAAATGTTAAGGGATTAGATCTATTTTAGCCATGAAATGGTTTAAAAATGTCTCCGAGGACCGGTGTACGTGCGGGGACGGGCTAGAAATTGGCAATATGGCGCAGTTGATGCCCGATTCTTAAAAGATCAGAGGTGAGGAGTGTTGTGGATTTAGATCCACGAGGATGTGTCTGCCTGGTTAGCTCATATCAGCTTTTAGAAAAAATTAAAATAATCCCAAATCAGACTTTACCTCCCCGTGGCCGAGAGGGTAAAGTCGTTGACTTTAACACTCACTCAGCCCCTTACAGCGTGGGTTCGAATCCCGGCAGGGTCATTCGGATTTTCATGTGAGAAAGCTTTCCAACTGGCTCGCGGAAGGTCGGTGGTTTACCCGGGTGCCTCTGTGCATTCAGGGTTTCCTGCGCCTGTAATTAGCTGGACGTCGCTATATGACTGAAATACTGTAACCCAAAACACACACACATACACCAAACACACCAAACATTTCGTCAAATTTTGACTGGGTGGCGAATAATTATGTCCCTTGACTGTAACAACAATTTCCAAAATCATTGTGTGCATCCCTGTAATATTAATAACTCACGAAGGATACAAAACATGTTGATCAACGTATCGCAAATACTTCTCCTTTGAGTGGAAAAATGAAGGGAAATCACTGCGATACCGTGGATGGTCGTCGCTATATGTACACCAGCCGTGTGAGTACACCAGCGAGGGTATTCAAATTACTTTTACTAGCCCCGCCTCCAAAAAGGTTAGGTATAAAACAATAACAATAAAGAAGTAGAAGGAATGGTTTTAAAAGTTAATAGTTTATTGCGTATTTAAATGAATAATGCAGATAATTTTCGCGTATGAAGGTGGTCAAAAAGATATTATAAGCAGACAAATTATCTGTAACTTAGGTATTTTACATGGAAAACCAGCTAAAAGCGTTTTGGATGGAAAACCTGCGTAGATGAGACTGTTTATTAGTATTGTAGATGGAAAACCAGTGAGGGTAGAGGCTTAATCAATGATTATTTTCTGTTTATTGATTATTTTCTGTTTATTATGTATTTCGATTGAAAACCAGTGAGGGTAGTTGCTTAAGCGAGGCTTATTTATTGTTTATTAAATATTATAGACGGAAACCAGCGAAGGTAGGTGTTATAGTAAGGCTTATTGTCTATTAATTTAGTACTTAGATGAAAACCAGTGACAGTAGGTGCTTAAGCAAGGCTTATTTATTGTTTATTAGGTATTATAGACGGAAAACCAGCGAAGGTAGGTGTTTAAGTAATGTTTATCGGCAATATTACGCATGCGCAAAGTGTGATGGTATGAGCGAAATCGACTCCGATAAAAAATGGATTTTTTAAAGCCACTAGGTGTTAAAAAGTGTTAAAAATTATACTCAGTTGG
>CM037783.1:28345828-28395828 GCA_021229015.1 Solen grandis | reverse complement strand
TTTTATGCTGTTTGCTGCTCCTCAGTGGTCTGGAAATGAGGATTTTGTAATTAAATTTAGTAAGGTTTAACTGTGGTTTTCTGCAGATCAGGCTTTATGTGGTACCTACTGAGTGCGTCAAAATGAGTCTATATGAGGGAAAGGGTTAAGAAATGTAGATGAAGTTCAGCAAAAATCATGATGTCCCAACTATAAAAACTTCTTGCCTTTTATCCACAACTTGCAACCATACAAGAAGCCAACAGACCAAAGTAGATGGTAAACCTGATCACCTTATCTAAATCCATATTTCTGTGAAAAAGTACAAAAACAATATAACTTGTCGCTAATAATTATTCACAATTCCTGTTGACGTGGTATCAGTTGCAGCTGTCGTCATGATTTCATCATTCTGATCAATACTAGCGCATTTCAACATCACATGTCACACAATTACCCCCAGATTTGACATCATCTTGTCATGTTTTTCTATTTATTACATAGAAATGACAAAAGGTGTAAAAAATATTGTTGTTCATTTCCGCTAACCTGACCAACCCTATTTTTTTCATACTGACCCTAAACTTTGTTCTGTCATTTCATTTCTCATGGTTGTTATTTTCATCATATCCTCTAAAAAAAAAAAAAAGAAAAAAAATATTATAGTAATAAAAAGGTTTTGCTGACGTACCTTCTGATCTTTTTTTTTAAACAAAACACTTTTTTTTTGTTTAAATACATCCCACATACATGACTAATTAACCTGGAAGAGTTTTTTTCTAAAATGAAGTTTGACTCAGAATAGCGTCTGTTTATGATATAATTTAAAGCAGTAGAAAAAGATTGCGCTTCCTCGTTAATGTTGGTGAAGTATTGTTTCCTGACAAATTAACTCCATCAATGTAGGTCACATTGCACAGAAAAACACTCTTTTTCAAAAACACAAACTCTGGCGAAATTGGTTAAATACATAATACAGTATCCCAAAAGCATGCGCTTACGGTACCACGAGCAATGTTTTGCAAAATGGCATCCTCACCAGTTCCAGGTAGCAATTCATAAGTTCAGCCAGTGAAGTGAGTGCCTGCGCAAAAAGTGAATGCAATCAAAATCTAAGTGAATGACCATCATTCTCTGAATGAACTCCTTTCAGACTATGTGACCCTAAGAAAACTCTGCAATACAAAATAACATTTACTTCAATTAACATATAGCTTCCTATAAAAGACAATAAATTAAATTCATCCATGCTCACCTTCAGTGCCCTGATCTGATCCTCCTCAAGGAGCAACTGTTTAGTCTCCCATGCTTTTAGAAATTTCCCTTTCAACTTATGCCCTGGAATTTTGTTGAAACCTTTAAACCGGAAAACCTGCACTGTACCGTCATCCAACAAGGCAAATCTCTTACTTCTAGAGAAAGACTGCATGGGCAGGAATGTATTCCTGATCTGATCCTTCAGTTTAAGCACACACGTTGCTTGATCAGGTTGTTTGCTTTCATCTTTACTCTCTTCCTTAGCTGCTTCATCAGTGGGTTTAACCGACTCATTCGCACTGTCTTGTTTTCTCTGCAATTTACTTATTTCCTCTACACTCAACAAATTATTCTTCATTTTACTTGAGCGGCAAAAGAATTTGCTAGCTTCTAAATCACTACCGAGTTCCAACGCAGTTAAGTCGCTGATATCTGAGAGATCATTACCTAATGTTATATTGTATGCAAGTAAGTTTGTTGCTTCGATTTTCGCGTCTTTTTCCAGGAGCTGGAGACCAACCTCAGGCAAATCTGGTTCTGACATAACTTTCTTTGTCAAGTTAAAATATTACACTGACAGTCATCGCAGCGATTGTCTCTCGCAAAGTCTGAATTTCATTCAACCTATAAACAATCATAATTTATTCTAAACTATGTGTACATGACATGTGACATTACAAGCTAGAGCCCTAACTTGTTAGCAAATCATCATACAGATATATGTAAACTGAAAAAAAAGGTAATGAAGCACAGCTTAAGATGTCTCCTAAGACTGTACAGTCTCAGGCTCTTTATACTGCCGTCTCTTTATTTTCCTTCCTATAACCCTATACATGCTAAATTTTCTTCCCTCATTTTGGACTGTACCATTTGTTGCTTATGGGGGGGGGGTGCTTGCAGAAATTAATTGACTGAACAGTGAAGACCATGATCAGACTGCATGGATTTGCAGGCTGATCTTGGTTTGCACTGGTCGTTTTGGCACCCACAAGTGCCCACAGCATTTTAAAGGTTAAAATCTTCAAGTTAATCCAGCAGTTAATAAGGAAATAACACCCTGATTATCATGAAATCAATTTATATGTTTAAAGCCAAGTTGCACACTGTTAAGAATGAGTATGTGAAATACTACTTTTCAAGGAGAAAAAATAAAACCTTTGTAGAATTAATAGCCCTATAATTATGCTAATCCCTATAAATGGTTCCAGGGTTGGACCAGTACTTTGCAATATGGATGTAGATTATTGACAAGTCATATGACTAAGTCATCTGAGTAGAGTACTGAAAAATATCTTTAATACATCAACAATAGCAACTTTTAAATGACCTTTGTTATATCAAATTATGGCCCTTCAGACGACGGTGTGGTCTTTCTTAAATGTGAGAAAAAACCCAGAGTAACCACAGACAGTTAATTGATAGAACATGCAAAACCTCTGATGTTTAAGTTTAAAACCAGACAGTCAGGCTGGGTTTGACCAAAACAATTCTATACTTTCAAACATACTTGAACTTATTAAGCAAATTCCACTTCCAAGACATAGCACAAGCCTAATTTAAAAGACAAGATAGTGAAAAACACGGCGGGAAAAACACTTTCAGACATAAACACTGCTCAAAGCATCCAATTAGCAAGGAAACTCTGTATGCGGTTCAGCAAGATATTGACTTCAGCGGATTGTTTCTAAATTTAACTAATAAAAACCTATTTTTCATCATTAACATTTCTTGCTATAAATTACTGGTTAGAACTGGAATATGAAGCGTAATTACCAATTAAAAGTTCTCTCCACGAGAAGGATATATTTCAAATAACTAAGCCAGTCAAAATCTAATCTAATGAAGAAAGCTTGAAAATGATCTAAACTGCTGATAAGAGGAGCAGGGTGTGGGTGGGGTAAGTTCATAGTTGAACCATTTATTTCAGACTTATATTAATCCCTCTCAACTGCTTCTGGGATGGACCAGTACCTTACGCTTCGGAAGGCTATGGAACATCTTTGTCCCCAATGGGATTCGAAACCAACAACTTTCAGATCAACATGCGGGGTTCAGACCATTAGGTTACAGTCTAGATCCATTATAGCATGCTCCATTATAACACAAAAATTCAATGCAGTCTATCATTCAGGACCCCAAATCTATATCTAGAGATTTGTTAAATCAGAATGTACATTTCTACAGAGTTGTAATGCAGTCCAATACAATACAGGATTTTGACTTAAAGTTTGAATACAATGAAATAAGAATCTGCAGGGACTTTTCAGTAGGCATAGTAATGTACTGGACTAGGGTCTGGGGATCCAAAGGTTGTGAGTTTGAACCCAGTTAGGGGGATATTCCCATTTGTACTATAACAAACCGTTGAAAAGGATTAGTATAAGAACTCGTCTCCCGATCAACAATGAAATAAATAAGTTTAAATTAAAGGGAGTTTCAACTAAACATGAAATATTAAAAGTAGCAGACCTGTTTTTAGTGACAAACTGTAATTTCAAAATACGAATGAGGCACCTGGGTATTGTGGACACTTCTTAACCTTTTCCTTACTGGGGACTTGTTATAGGTTTGACTGTGAACTCTCTAAAAGAGAAGGTAGATTAAGACATCCTGTAAGGAAGAGTTAGGATGGATCACCACAGAGCTATGGATCACATATTTTGTTTGTGATTTTCTGAAAAGAAGAGCGATCGCTAATTATACTTCATGAAGGGAAGGGCTATAGGTCACTATAACTCTAGTTTGAGAATTTTTGTAAGGAAGAGCTATCGATCACTATACTTAATGAAAGGATTTAGAGTTTCAGACATCCAGAAAGTGCTATGGATCACAAAAATTCATTGACCAAAGAGATTCTGAGATATGTCAGAAAGTTTCCAAAACTATAGTGAGATGACAGTCTTAATGGAAAAACATAGTTTTAACAGAGAAAATGAAAAATACTTGAATTATAGAGCTCCAAAGGAAAGCAGTTGAACGAAAATACATGGGAGCTGTATAAAGGCTCACAAGAAATCAGTAAAAGCTTCAAATGACAAACACGCCAAGTCTTAATAAATCATATCCTCTTTATGTCACATTTCAAGTTAAAAGTTTTGAACAGAAACAATATCAGAAATACAGTAAAGCTAGCTCATGTAAGTTTACCAGTGAAACGTCTGAAACTAATCAGAAAGGCCATGTACAATCCACTTGAACATTGGCCAACTTGGATAAGATGGGAAGTGAGTTTTATCCGTCATTTATATCTACTTGGCTGTTTTATAATCTAACATCCTCTTTCTTTGCTTTGTTTACTTGATTTTTTTTTTCTTGAAAGAAATAATGAGTAATATGTAACATATATATGATGAACAATTTATCAATAAGCACAAAGAATTAAATTGGGAGTTTATATACATGTATATATATATATATTATGATCCCTTGAATAATTTTTACACATTTTAGCACCCTATAACGACAACTCTACCAGGAAAGTCATAACTTCAATTTCTTATAGAACCTCTATCATTCCAATAACACAACGTTTAAACAATTAAAACCTTAAAATGCCCTATTTACTTGAATTCACCCATTTACCTCAAAAACTGTAACACTTAACATATCATATACATACTTAAACTAAGTATCCTTCCCTCTGATGCAAAGAACTATTCCAGACTCAGTTGTCTAATAAACTTATACTATTAACCCAACACACACAGATCATAAATATCACTATAAATCATAAAACTCCAAACTCTATTAATCCAAAATCTCCATAATTTTTATAACAACTAGCATAGAACTCCAGCAATAGTGAGATAAATACTGAATGATTCTCTCACTTTGAATGATTAAACAGCTTCAATACAGAATGTATTTATTGTTCTATACACTCTCTCTGCCGCAACACACACTTCACTGATACAGATCCTCCAGTTGAAGGGAAGGTATAGCTGGTTACTGTGACGACAACAATATGATGGACTCTCGCGCTCCACTGTTTAACTATACAACTGTAGGCTGCACATACAACTCCCCGTCTCTCCAGGACAGCTAGAATCGGAAAATATCACTCCAAGCTGTCAATAATACGGCCACTTGTAATGACACATGTCTGGTCTATAAAATCCAAGGCAAATCATAACGGCAAGCATGCAGCTGCATGAAACGCATCCAGGATACATGCACTGCTGAAATCTGGGTCATTTAAGATTCACCATTTACAGATCTCCAAGAATGACGAATGCAGCTCAAATAATCTCATGAATATTCATATACAAATTTTATACTAATGAATATCAATTCACTGAACAATAATGGTATATCAAACATTGAACTTGTCGTTGTCATGCAGACTGTGTTTAAATATTGTAAAAAAAGAGCTCCTAGGTGAACATACCCCAATCTAATAACCAGAGTTTTCCTTCGGAAAACCTGGTTCAAAATGGGAGAACACTGTTCTAATAGATGAGTCTAACTGAGGCCTACAATTGACCAAGGCATTAAATACCGACCTTTAGATGAGCTAGACACATTAATGGTTCATTCAGACACAAAAGCTAATGACCAAGGTTTTTCCCATTTACGCCAAGTAAATAAATAAAGTTTAAACAAGGAGTCTGAGCAAATCTTGAAGGAACAAAACAACACAATAACTCTACGTATATTTAAGATGAGAAAAATATAATTATGAGCTTTGAATAAGATTTCTTTTATTATCTTTTTCCCCCCCAAGACAATGACAGTTTATACATCAGATCATTTGCAAATATTAAAGAACTAGAAATGTGTCCACAGGACACAGATGCCCCCATTTTTCACCTTGTTGGCAACAAGGGTGAAAATACACAGGTTCATACCCTGAATAATATATCCATGAAGTTTCAAGTCTGTAGTACAAATACAATTAGAGTTATGTGTGTCACAAACTTAAAATTCCATATTCTTACAAATTCAAGGCTCATAACTCTGTAAACGGCAACAGCAATTTGATAAAAATACCCAGGTGAACAAGTTTATGTTCTGAATAATATATCCATAAGTTTCAAGTCTGTTGTACCAACACTTTCAGAGTTAAGACGGACGTATGTATCTACAGACAGACGGAAAAGGGCAAATCAATTTGCCCCCCCCCCCCAAACAAACACTTGCATTTGAAGAGAATTTTATAATAAGTCACAATTAGGAAGTTTAAGTTGTTATTCCATCAAAATTCTAATTATACTGGCTTTCTATAAGGTGTCATTTGACCGTTGAAATTACTATACCAGTTGAAATTTTGGTATATGATATTCAAGCAATCTTTAATTTTAGTAAGCGTCAAAGTTCGATTTTCATTCTAAATCTGTCAGTGCTTAATTACTGATACTTTACAACCCAGTTATTAGACACTCGGGGGGGGGGGGGGGGGGGGGGGTTCTGGTGTATTGGCAACCAAAAGAGACCCTGATCAGACAGCTTTTAGATTCTACACAGTCTGTACAGCAAAGAACAATTGCTATATACACCATATAAAACATAGCTCTATTTAATATTAATCTCTAGTCATATGGGTAAAAGTTAACCAAAGTCATCAGACTGTCCTTTGTTGACAATTATCAAACAAGTGCTAAACGTTCAAATGAATACTATGTCCCCCGGAGGGGGTGGGGGGGGACCTTAGACCTCAGGGGTCAAGGGCATTTGAAGGTCAAGGTCACCTGGCAGATAAAGCTCATCAAAGTAAATGCACCTGTGAAGTTAGGAGGCTGTAGGTGGACTGGACCTCCAGTTAACTTATGGTTATAGGAAATGCCACAAAATATAAAACAAAATATAGAAAATGCCACAAAATGTAGAAAATGAAACAAAATATATGAACAAATATAGGAAATGCCACAAAACAGAGGCACAAAATATAGGAAATGCCAGAAAATAGAGACACAAAATATAGGAAATGCCACAAAATATAGGATATGCCACAAAATATAGGAAATGCCACAAAATATAAGCTTTGCACTGCAAATGAAGAATCAGAAAATTATCCCGTATTTGGCACACATTACAGAGAGAAGAACAATCTTCAAGAATGCTAAATAAAGCAGAGTAACACGCTTCAAGACAACCTGACAACTCTTTTACGCAATGTCTGAACATGACAATCACTGAATATGACAGTCCATCATGACACCCTTGAGCAAAGTCAAGTAACTTGTCAGTCTGGTGGAAATGTATCCTGAAAATTTATCTGATCTATTTCAGAGACATGGCTATAAAATCTCAAATATTAACCCTTTCCCTCATAGAGGACACCATGAAAAGACCTATGCGAACAGCATAAAACCAGATCAGCCTGCGAGTAACTCGCAGGCTGATCAGGTTTTATGCTGTTCGCTGCTCCTCAGTGGTCTGGAAATGAGGATTTTGTAATTAAATTTGGTAAGGTTTAACTGTGGTTTTCTGCAGATCAGGCTTTATGTGATACCTATTGAGGGCGTTAAAATGAGTCTATATGAGGGAAAGGGTTAAGGCGTATATCATATCGTGATGATTCAACTGTTTGATACTCTAGTTTCCTTAATGACGTATTCTATTATGCAGAGCCAAGACGTGAAGAAAACATTTCCAAATTTAGAATGTCAAATACTGTCATTTTTAAAATACTTACAAAGCTATGAAGATGAGGAAAATCAATATTTTTTTTATCAGACGACATGATGTTGATTGAGTCAATGCCATAAGCAACCAAAGTATTCACAAGGCAGATTTAAATATAAGATTTTGCATTTCTAATGAAGTATACATATTAAGCAGCATATGATTCGTTTCACTACAGAAAAATGCAGGTAATATGCACACAAAAAATAAAACCTCTAGTACTAAATTTTAAAACCATCTAATCAAATTTCAAGCAAACTTTTAAAACAACATCTCAGTAATGTGGTCCACAATCAAATCTTGCTTTTCAGTTAATCATGACAATTTAAAGACATGGACTAAAATTACCAGACTATTAAATACTATCTGAAAGTATTAAAAATTTGTAAATGTACATGCACTACACATCTGCACTCACTCCTACCAAAGGATTCCTTATTCCAAAAGGATTATTTTTTTTTAAAAAAATAGGGAAAGCCTACTTGTAGTGTCTTCAAAGAAAATATGATAAATTAATTCTCTCTACCATCTGATTTAGTGCACAATTTAAAGAAGGTATCGGGAATTACTGAAAATCAATATCATATTGTATTATCAAGCTACAACAATAAATGGCATGTGCCACGGCCGCCTCTTCAACATGCAACTGATTTCACTCAGATTGTCATCGCAAAATAGATATTGAAAATTGCAGTAATAGCAGCAAAATGCCACGCAATACCGTATGAAGCTGAAATTAAGCCCACTACACGCTATGGATTTTTTTTTTTTTTTTTTAATTTGTTTTAAGAAGAAGAATTTTTGTGTGTGTATATATATATATATATATGACAGATTTTTTTCTTTTTTCACTATGGATTTTTATTTTTTTTTTTTTTTTTTATATTATTATTTTTTATCTATAGACGTTTTTCCCCTTCTTTTATATGGTTATTTTTCTATGAATATATATTCTATGGATTTTCATTTTTTTTCTATGGATATTCATTTTTGGGGAGTTTAGATATTTATTTTCTTGCTGATTAGACAAGTATATTTCGAGGGTCGACCACAAAACTGTTATAAGTGCATATAGTGACAGTGACAGTGTGAACACCGGTAGGGGACTAATAAAAATATCCCTAATGACAGGCTCAATACAATAAGTACAGCAAACAACTTCTGTAGATCTTGTTCAAATGAGACTTTCAGTTATAATAAACAGTATAAATCATAAACACCTACAAAATGTTTCTGATACCGTGTATTACTTGTATGACTACATTTATTATACGTCTTTTTTTCCATCTCAGTTTTCAAATCGTCAACCGAAAATGGCTCTCATTTTCTTATCTGTGACAAAGGGCTACTTCTTCAACGTGACAATAAAATTCCATTTCGATGTCTTCCATATCATATTTTGTAGGAGAGTCTGCGAATATTCTCTGTCCAATCGATCAGTCAATGGTGGCATGCATCGGAAATTATAATGACGTTTCTGACAGCGGGTGCAGGATTATTTTATAGACCATCAAACTTTGAAGTATTATCTGTCTCCTGTCACACAGCCCGCCCTGGTGGCCATAACTACAAATAATTCAAATAATTCCCAGCGGGTCAATTTCTAATGCTGTAATGCTTGCCTACTTAAATCTGCCACGGCCTTGATTCCCCTTTTGATGTCTATAAATGCACCACAGTATCTGAGAACTGAACGTCCCAGCTGACACAAGAGCAGCTGTCAGTCAGTGCAATGTTACAAAATAAAAACTTATATATCACATAAACTTAATATACCACTTAAATCATACTTTAAGTTTAAACTAAACTCACATTGACTGAGAAAGAAGCTCTTAAAACTAATATACTAGTCCTTTTCAACCTGGGTTGGACCAGTTCTTTATGTCTGGGAAGGTCATGACAAATCAATGCCCCAAATTGGGTTTGAACCGACAGCCTTTGGAGTACTACTACGTTACTACTGGACCTTGATGCCCTTAAGTTTTCATTAAGTTTGGTAAAAAATATGGTCAGAATAATTTAGGAAAGAAAAATAACAAACCCCATCCTTTGTCCATTGTAAAGGGAGGGTGAGAGCATTTATTTGACTGAGTTGGGAGGGGATGCCTTTCCTTGGAAGAATATTGTTGTTGTTGTTGTATTGGGGTTTTCCGTCGCTGCGATAGTATTTCAATCATATAGCGACGTCCAGCTAATTACAGGTGGAGGAAGACCCCAAGTACACAGAGGTACCCGGGTAGAACCACCGACCTACCGCAAGCCAGCTGGAAGGCTTCCTCACATGAAAAATCCGAAGTCCCTACCAGGATTCGAACCCACAGCGGTGAGGGGCTGAGAGATTTGTAGTCCACGACTGTAACCGCTCGGCCACGGCGGCCCCTGGAAGAATATTGTACTATCACTCAAAGAAGAAGAGGGGGAGGGGTTGCTTTTTTTTGTTGCTGTTAATGTTTTGCACATATATCATAATAAATAATAAACTGGACTATGTCATACAAACATGGCAGCAATACAACAAATGCATGAAATATTGCAATTTTATTTTCTCACAAGCAATTGTGATCACCAACTTGTATCCAAAAAAAACTAGAACTGTCGCCTAAGGGCTTACTAATACCCCCCCGCAAGTGTTTTTGTCAAACATGGCTTTGGAGCATGAAATCAGAATTCTTGCATACAACACTCCATCTTAATACGTATATAGAGGACATATGTGCCAACTACATGGAAATCTAGTGATCCTTTGTAACACATACCTATGGATATACCTATGTCTATGGATAAATATCATTAAGATTCACTGAAATCTATCAATGGAAGAAAATTGTAAAACAAATACCATCAAAGGGACATATCTTTAAAACAGGGGGGAGGGGGGGGGTAACCCAATGTTATATAGAAAAAGCGCTACTACAATGTCTAAGGTTGAATGACAGCAAGTTTCATTGAAATCCCTCCAGTAGTTTAGGACTGCAGAAAATTGTAAAGCAAAAATCATCAAAGGGGCATAACTATAAAAAAGGGAGGTAATCCAATGGGAGGAGTAGTCTGCAGAAAATTGTAAAGCAAAAATCATCAAAGGGGCATAACTATAATAAAGGGAGGTAATCCAATGTTATATAACTAACACATGCTTCTACAATGTCTAAGGATGAATGGCAGCAAGTTTCATCAAAATCCTTCCAGTAGTTAAGGCGAAGTAGTCCGCAGAAGTTTGTAATGCAAAAATCATCAAAGGGGCATAACTTGGAAAATAGGGGAGGTAACCAAATGTATATAATAACCGCTTTACAATGTCTAAGGATATGCAGCAAGTTTCATCAAAATCCTTCCAGTAGTTTAGGGAGTAGTCCGCAGAAGTTTGTAATGCAAAAATCATCAAAGGGGCATAACTTGGTAAATAGGGGAGGTAACTCAATGCTATATAGATGTCTAAGGATCATTGCCAGCAAGTTTCATCAAAATCCTTCCAGTAGTTTAGAAGGAGTAGTCCGCAGAAGTTTGTAATGCAAAAATCATCAAAGGGGCATAACTTGGTAAATAGGGGAGGTAACTCAATGCTATATAGATAACGCGCTGCTACAATGTCTAAGGATCATTGACAGCAAGTATCATTAAAATCCTTCCAGTAGTTTAGGCGGAGTAGTCCGCAGAAGTTTGTAATGCAAAAATCATCAAAGGGGCATAACTTGGTAAATAGGGGAGGTAACTCAATGCTATATAGATAACGCGCTAATACAATGTCTAAGGATCATTGCCAGCAAGTTTCATCAAAATCCTTCCAGAAGTTTAGGAGGAGTAGTCCGCAGAATTTTGTGTCTACAGACGGACGGACGGACAGACGGACGGACAGACGGACGGACAGACGGACGGACGGACAACCTGATTCCAGTATACCCCCCCCTAACTTCGTTGCGGGGGGGTATAAAAAAAGCTAATTGAAAAAGAGGCAAGTTTTAACTGTAAAACTCAATTTTTTTTTGGAAAAGATGTCTCAGTTTCTGACTCAAGTAAGGACACCACATCCAAAGATTTCCTGTTGCTCAACTGTTATCAATAACATAAGCTATGTGCTGATAATGAGAACATTCAGTCTATGTTTTTCCTTCCTTCCTTTCATACATAAAATATATACTCATGACAGTTTCTTGACATTACCTTAAAAATGTCAAATACTGGGAAGCTACATTGACATACACGTCACTTGGGTAGTAAATACGTAATCCAATATAACTCAAGTATGTAGCCCCATAGAAACTGTGTAGACTCCCAGCTACAATACAATATGAGCTAACAGTAGAGACCCTGACCACACAGCACCTGCTCTGTTTACCAATGCATCAAAGGTAAAGACCAATATGAGCTAATCTGAAGAAAGAACATTATGTAATCTAAATCAACTGATTCTTTCTTAACTATCTATTCCCTCCACAAGCTATCCATTACAATTGTAGTAACACTTAGTCCTAAGGACTAAAGTGGAAAACTAACAGGCAACAGAGGGGACTTAAGTCCTTAAAGCTTAGCAGAAAGAACTAAAGTACAGCAATCAGACAGTGTTAAAATTCCAAATTAATTCTAATAGAAAGCTGTTTATTTAGACTAAGTGGCCACGACTGGAGGCGAGTATTTCAAAAATAAATTAATTTTGAAAATAGCCAGCAAAATATTTTGATAGGTGCTTGAGCCGGATGCCAGTTCTTATTGAAGACATTATCAATGATGCAAAATCTGAGGGTACTGCATAATTCCAGCTGTCTTCTCTCAGCTAAGAGCTCTTCATTCATCATCATTACTGTCAAGACTTAGAGAAAACAGTGCATCATATTCTTACTGAACAGATCTGTCTCTCTAGTGGTCTCAAGACTGACCCTTTTAAGCCCTTACCATGCTAATTTTCTTAAGTAGATGTGTTCTCTCTTCATTTTGGACTGTAATGGTAGTTGTTTATAGGGGTGCTTGCTAAAATGTATTGACTGAACAGCTAAACAGTGCAGACCATGATCAGACTGCACATGACTACCTGACGGAACATTACTGTGACCCATATCTGCTAGCAGGTCATCAACCATTTTAGTATCAAATTCAACTAACTTCTGTTACTGTAACTCTTGCTCGCGTGAGTATTTGCTATAGCATACAGAATACAAGCAGGAAACCAATTTGCATCCATTTGCTCATGTGCGTATCTGATAGCAGTAACTGAAACACAGGGTTGGCGTTATCAATATGAGAAAATGTAACTCTTTATTGTCAATACTGCTTATCAAATTGTCAGATACGACGAAATACAAGCTCAGAAACATACTAACTCGCAAAGTACATGCATGGGCAAGCACCAGAGCAGGGAAGTCTGAATATTCATTTTACCAATGAGCATCAAACTGCATTAAGGTAATCCATCAATCATTAAATTAAAATCACGGTCCTTCAAATATAATCATGAAAAAGACGTTTGGTTGCAGATGCAAGCATCCACTGACTTGGAGGTATAGGCGCTCTTCCTCAAAGTCTAAAAAGGCTTGCATTTACAATAAAATCTCACGATCACTTGGTAGACCATAATGTATGAATTACCTTAAACCTGGTCAGTCAATAGTTTAATGGCTCTACTGCAATCATTTAGTGTTGATTTTAATGATGCAAATTAAGAACATGAAAGGGAATAATACATGCTTACTTCTCATATACCTTGTCAGCATAACCATAGAAGAACTCTATGTATGCTCAGATGATTCACACAACAGGACATGAAACAGAAAAATTCATATGCCTGAAATGTCATTTAATCCAATATTAAAAATTCCCTTTTTGCTTAAAATTTTCCTTATTTTACGTAGAAAACTGTTTAAAAAATCTAATGAATAATGCATATAGCTATCTTTTATCTTCTTTCTTTTTTTTTCTATGAAATATTAAATGTAGGGTTATTATGCTGTGCTTTCATCAATGTTGACATAACAACATTCACAGGGGACTGACAGTACAGGAAATTGACCATATGTCACCATCCCATGTGACATGTTGAAATAAACATTAAACAAACATACTGAATGAAATTGATATAAACACAGATACTGAACTAGAAATAAACAGTTGAATATGTTGGATACTGCTTTTGGTTTGGTTGTGTTCTTCAGATTTACATCCCATCAACAGTATTTCAGTCATTCTTCATGAGACTGATATAATGCTGCCTAATGGTGATAACATGCCGTAAATAAGCATCATCGAATAACTATATACTAAGCTACCCTCCAAACATCAACACTGGGATATTTCACTATCACTTTGCCATTTAGATTGAAAGCCAATACAGAAACCCACTTGGATGCATGCAGGACAACCTTGTTCTGTCTATTAACCAATCTGAAAGCTTGTATTGTAATATCATAATCCTACATATAATATAAATTTTCCAACTTATTACCATCACATGGAGAGTATCCAAAATGTGAACTTCAATTTCATTGGCTTTAATATGTTCATTCTAACTATGTAAAACAGTGACTTGCTTGTGGAAATCCCACAGTTGATGAAACGAATTGACCGTATGTATCCAAAAGTGCAAAACACATTATCCTGACATTGGGTCAATTACCAGTCCCTTAGCTACCCTATTGTGCTTGAGCACCAAGCACATTAGGGAGACGTACCAGTGCAATTATCAACAACTTTTGCATGTCACGACAGGGAACAAACACACAGTCTGCAGATTTTGGGGCAGATACTCTACCCACTCTGCCACCAGATAGCTTCTAACCTTGAAAACATCTGTTTTCAAAATGGCATCTAACGTAGGCGAAATTTGTCTTTCATTGCAACAAATATTGTTCTGCAAGCTTAAGCAGATGATCAATGCATTTATCTGGCATACATTATACCTCCAAACAAAAACTACAAATAAAACAAGCTGATTTTCCGCATTTAATGAATGAGTTAAGAAATATTCATTTCACTCCTAGAAACAAATGACCATGTCTGCCATATGTATTTACCATATTTCCTTTGAGGTGTACCTCAAACACACTTTAATTGCAATTTACTCTGCAGTTGAAATAAATGGAAAACTACCTTGAAATATTTAAAACCCTTCGTCAACGAAACTCACTCTTGATTTTATACAGCTTCTTTCTCATCAAGAAAAATCTATTCTGATTATCAAGAATTCCGTGTAGTTTGATATAATTTGATTCTTAATACAGTCTTTACATTAATTTCACTGCACTAACATGGTGTGAAGCAACATTACTGCAGTAATTTTTCTATGATTTTTTTTTTTTTTTTTTTTTTGGGGGGGGGGTCATTTACTACCTTTTACAGGTTAATTCCCAATTCCAAAAAGCTTGTGTTTTTTCCCAAAATAACTACCTATTTTCCCAATCTATGTTGTTTTTTTCTTAATTAAAAGAAATAATTCATGGAATTTTAATGAAATTTGTGTTACTTATTCTTATCATTTATGTGTTGTTTTGAAACTTTTTGGACATAAACCACCTATAATTAGATAAATTTTATTGTCAATTTAAAACAATTTCATTATCTTTAAACTTACCAATTTTTGATCTGAAGTGTTAATTTTCCAATAAGAGCCACAGGCAGTAAAAGAAAAATCTAAAAAAAAAAAAAACAATCATGCATTCCATGTGGCCTAATAAAAGAAAAAGGCATTTCCTACTCTTCATTTCTTCTATTACTACATCCCATGTCATCAGATATTTAATCCTTATCATAACGTGGAAATAAAACCTATGACCAAGCCTATAGACAGATGCCATAAATCTAATGACCTCTTAATAGTCTTGGACTGATTAATCAGTTTGTCAACAAACTGTTGAGAAAGAATGCGCTTTTCAATCCTTGACAATGATTTCTTATTTGTCAATGCAATACATTTCATGATTTAAGACGGAGTAACAGTTTTTGGTTGGTAACAACTAAATTATAAACTTATTTCTGATTGGACATACCCAACACTACCACTTTTCTGCCACTTTCCCAACACTACCACTTTTCTGCCACATACCCAACACTACCACTTTTCTGCCACATTCCCAACACTACCATTTTTCTGCCACTTTCCCAACACTATCACTTTTCTGCCACTTTCCCAACACTACCACGTTTCTGCCACATTCCCAACACTACCACTTTTCTGCCACATTCCCAACACTACCACGTTTCTGCCACATTCCCAACACTACCACTTTTCTGCCACATTCCCAACACTACCACTTTTCTGCCACATTCCCAACACTACCACTTTTCTGCCACATACCCAACACTACCACGTTTCTGCCACATTCCCAACACTACCACTTTTCTGCCACATTCCCAACACTACCACGTTTCTGCCACATTCCCAACACTACCACGTTTTGTCAACACAACTTTTGAATAAAATACCACTTTTCATTCCTTGACACTACACTTTTCTCATTTTCAATCATACCAGTTTCTACCAATTAAACACTACACTTTTTGCATTTCCTAACACTATACTTTTTCTGCCACATTCCCAACACTACCACTTTTCTGCCACTTTCCCAACACTACTACTTTTCTGCCACATTTCCAACACTACTACTTTTCTGCCACATTCCCAACACTACCACTTTTCTGCCACATTCCAACACTACCACTTTTCTGCCACATTCCCAACACTACCACTTTTCTGCCACATTCCCAACACTACTACTTTTCTGCCACATTCCCAACACTACCACTTTTCTGCCACTTTCCCAACACTACTACTTTTCTGCCACATTCCAACACTACCACTTTTCTGCCACATTCCCAACACTACCACTTTTCTGCCACATTCCCAACACTACCACTTTTCTGCCACATTCCCAACACTACCACTTTTCTGCCACATTCCAACACTACCACTTTTCTGCCACTTTCCCAACACTACCACTTTTCTGCCACTTTCCCAACACTACCACTTTTCTGCCACATTCCCAACACTACCACTTTTCTGCCACTTTCCCAACACTACCACTTTTCCGCCACTTTCCCAACACTACCACTTTTCCACCACTTTCCCAACACTACCACTTTTCCGCCACTTTCCCAACACTACCACTTTTCCGCCACTTTCCCAACACTACCACTTTTCCACCACTTTCCCAACACTACCACTTTTCCGCCACTTTCCCAACACTTCCATTTTTCTGCCACTTTCCCAACACTACCGCTTTCTTAACACTACTTCTTTCAACACTTCCTTTCTCCCAAGACTTCCTCTTTCCCAACACTACCTCTTTCCCAAATAACCCTTCTGACTTTTTAACACCAGCTGATCTTTTTCCCTTATATTTCTCTATATCTAAAATCTATGTCTGACATCAATATATCATAAAAGAGGTATGAAACAATTACGTTAGTGAAATGGGCATCTCATGTTCAGATCAATGCACTACAACAAAGTGCGCTCAAACTTAACATCTTAAGAATTTGAACTCTGAGAAAAGAATGTCTGCAGCTTAACTATCATGAAGTATTTGGTGAAATTAATATTCCTAACATTAGCTGGTTTAAACCATTCAACAGTATGTGACAAGCCCAATCCCTATGCAATTTCAAATTAGCCCCAATTTCTGTGAAAAATATATAAAATGACATTGACATCTTGTAGACAAATCCAAATGATACATAATGTAAAAATATCTGCTGCGAAATAACAGTTATACACATTGAAAATGTTGATCATATCCCACCATTTAGTATTTTGTATGGATGTCAAAATACTCTCAGTGTTTACATTTGCTTTGTTTGTTTGTTTGTTGGGTTTAATGTCCCACCAACAGTATTTCAGTCATTTAGAGACAATGTCTACTTGAGACAGATATAGTGTTGCCAAACTGCAGTATCACACCATAGACATATGGCATGATATCACACCAGTCTCATTATCCTGACACCAGGCCAACCAGTCCTGCAACCACCCTTATATGCTGTGAGCAACAAACAAGGGAGCTATGTAAGTACCATTTTACAACTTTAGTATGTCGCAGCCGGGGATTGAACCCACGGCCTCCCCCTCCTGAGGCAGAACATTTTGCATTGATGAGTATTCCTGAAGATGGTTCACTATTGGAAATAATATGACTTTGAAAAATCATAGAAAAATCAAAAACCTGTTTATCTGCTATGTCATCAATTTATGTCCTCGTACTTAAGATATATGGATGGTGTATGAAAATGTCAGAAAATCAAGATATGCAGAATATACAAACCGGTCAAATGTACTTTCTCAAAATATCACTGATTTTGGAAGAATAATGGGCTTTTAAGATTAAGGGCACAGTGGTCCAGTTGTAACATACACAACTGTGAAATTCATGATCTTCCCAGGTGCAAAGTACTGGTCCAACCCAGGAACTGTCAAGAGGGATTAGTTTAAGTTGTATTTGAACATGTTTCCCAATTAACACAAAATGAATAAGTTTAAACTTAGTTACACAATGTTAATTACTGGTGTTTACCTGGAGCCTCCCCAGCAATGCCTTTTAATACCAGAAGGGCATACCCAGATGCGTACCCAGATAATTAAAAACAAGTTTCAACAGATGACTTGATATCATTTCTATTAGAGCTAAAAAAACCAATTTACAAGATACAATCTGCCTGCAGATCATCCTCCAAGGACAGGTAACAACTCATGGGAATCTAGGTAATACCTACAAAACACCTCCACTTAATACAAAACCGATGGATAAAATTACTAGCACTAGTTCACCAAATTAATTTAATAATTATAGTCATACCATTGCACAATGCACTTTTCTTGTTTTCAACAGAGAAAATTTATGGCTCACAAACAATATCACAAATAAAGCCATGTGTTCCTTTGTGGAAATCAGGTTAACCATTGACTACCTATTATCCCAGTGTAGCTATTGGATAGCCTTTTTAAATCACTTTATGAAAAAATATGTAAATGACTGGAAAGGTCCCTAGAACCTTGCTTTGGAAACATCCATAGTAATATTTGTATTTAAAATCAAACAAAATGCCAGACTGCAGTTTCTTTCATGAAATAAAAACACACTAAAACTTTTATTTTCAATTTTCTAATTGGACCAATTCTTCCTAATAAACTTTATGATATGATTAACCTGTGTCATGGGTAAATTTATTGTGCATGCTTAAATCTCAAATTTTGGTGGATTAACCCTTACCTCATATGATAATAAAGTTAATTGAACTAAATGGTATTGATAGGATCAAACCACATTTCTTTGCTAAATAATGCAGACTGTTTTGGAATGGAGCTACAATATTGTCTGCCATGGCTTCAAAACGCGTCTATACCAGATAAAGGATTCATGTCGTAACAAACATGATACATGGCTTACTAACGAGAGGACATATATCAGGAAGTAAATGGGAAGTGAGTTCTGTAAATAGATTAGTTTTAGAAAATGAGCCGACTCCTAATGCTGACAAGTATAATCTAGTTATCTATTACCACTGTGACCATTACCTTAGGGTGGAGATTATTTCCTCATTGAACATTTAGTGTTCTGCAAGAGAAGAATAAATGTCAGATGTTACTAAATCAAATCAATACACTTTACACTTAATGGTCATATTAACTGTGTGATTCTTTGAAATCAAATCAATACCGATGGTCATATTAACTTTCAGATTATAAGAAATCAAAGGACTTAAATGCCTAAAATTCTTCTTTTCTGCTTGGTTCACATCTGGGTGTCATCACTGGTCTCCTCAGCCAAACTATTTCAAATCTCAAAACATGCATAACGAAATCCAATACACATCAAAAGCTTTTAGTCATCCTCCCTCCTGATGGCGACTTCCTGTGTACATTTTCCCTGCGTACATTTTCCCCGGAATCCAGGACCACTGCAATCTCTAAATCAATAATAAGTTTTACCCAGACGAAGGATCAGAGCTACATCCTGGCCTTGTCCTTCAGACGAAGGATTCAACAAGACTTGGCATGACATTCTCTTTATCTGAACCTTGCTTCGATACTTTTCTTTTTTTAAATTCAAACACTGGAGGGCATCGTGGTCCACCGTAGTTAAGTGGTAAATTATATAAATGTGTTTCCAAAAGTTGTGGGTTCAAAACTCTACAGGGGGCATAAAGTTTTCACGGCATTCCATTTTAAACACAAAATATGAGACCAACCCAAGAAAGTCATCAAAATGCCTAAAAAGGGTAAATATTGTAACTTTAAATAAAGAAAATAATCATGATGATGAATACAAAGCAAATGGTGTAATGAAGAAAAAAAACCTACATACTGAACAGATATTTAAAACTGATAAAATACAGACTGTAATGAATTGACTGTTTTGTGAAATTACAAAAACAGACTGACTATACAAAACTGGAAATCAATTATGATAATAAGATTATTAAACTTTTGAGGTCTAGATGTATATACAGATAAAAGAAACCTCAACTATCATTTAAAATAAATACTGACACATTTCACTTTTGTCAAAGGAAATTAAAGCTATTTATTAACCCATTTTGGAAACAATGGATGGAAATTCTCTAAATGTATGCCCACAGTGATTTTTTAAAGACTTTTTTTAACAGCCTAAATTAGCATTACAAATCAAAAAGCGGGAAATCATTTGATAATGAAAATATTTTAAATCAACAAGAGGGCCAAGATGGCCCTGTGTCGCTCACCTGAGTAAGATGACAAAAAATCTGGCATCTAAAGTGTTTTTCTAACATTTGACTAAGTGACCTACATATTGATCCTACCTGAATTTGCACCTCAACTGGGAATTCATGCAGTCATCGTTCATATCAAGTTTAATGAAGACTGGGACAAAAATGTAGGCCTGTAGATTAATTTTTCTAAGTTTGCCTGGTGACCTTGTTTTTAACATCAGATTTATGTAGACAAACATCCTGACCAAAATTTATGAAGATTGGGCCAAAACTGTGGCCTGTAGAGTGTTCACAAGGTTTTTCTAAATTTTGACCTGGTGACCTAGTTTTTGACCCCATATGACGCAATTTCAAACTCATCAGAGATATCATGTAGACAAACATCCTGACCGAGTTTCATGAAGATTGGGCCAAAACTGTGGCCTCTAGAGTGTTCACAAGGTTTTTCTTAGATTGAACCTGGTGACCTAGTTTTTGACCCCAATGACCAATTTAAACCATCAAGATAACATGTAGACAAACATCCTGACCAAATCTATGAAGATTGGGCCAAAACTGTGGCCTGTAGAGTGTTCACAAGGTTTTTCTAAGATTTGACCTGGTGACCTAGTTTTTGACCCCACATGACCCAATTCCAAACTTATCTGAGATATCATGTAGACAAACATCCTGACCAAATCTATGAAGATTGGGCCGAAACTGTGGCCTCTAGAGTGTTCATAAGGTTTTTCTAAGATTTGACCTGGTGACCTAGTTTTTGACCCCATGTGACCCAATTTCAAACTCATCCGAGATATCATGTAGACAAACATCCTGACCAAGTTTCATGAAGATTGGGCCAAAACTGTGGCCTGTAGTGTGTTCACAAGCAATTGTTGACGATGGACGACGCACGACGGACAAAAGGCGATCACAAAAGCTCACCCGAGCACAAGTGCTCAGGTGAGCTAACAAAAAAAAACAAAAAAAAAACTTATTATGGATGGTGAATTTCATAGAAAGTTTCAAATCAACATTATAATTCATTAAAATTCTATTAATTATTTCTTTTGAGAAAAAAAAAGCTATTTCAGTGGGAAAACAGGTAGTTATTTTAGGAAAAATATCTCAGTGTTGGGTAAGGGGAAACCACCAATAAACCTCCAAATAATCACAGGCACATCTCTTCTAGTGTGCAACATAAGCTTAGAATTATCTTGAAATCCACCTATCTGTGCAACAGAAGCTACATTTACAAGATGAACAACATAAAATGACTTCAATTAGCTTCAGTTATCAGAAGTTTAATTATCTCCCCTTGGAAAAGTCAAACAGAAATTCTCTCTTTTTCTTGAATGCTGTCATCTCCATAAACTGTACAACCTGTGTTCAGTTTTTCCTGGAATCAGGGGACAAGAAAGCCGCCATAACAAAATCGATGCCATGCAATAACTCTTAGATAAGCTTAAGTTCAATTATCTGCCCTTGGAATGTCAGACGGAAACAACCTCTCTTTCTACACATCTCCACATGGTGTTCAACCCATCTGTGCTGTTTCTATGAAATCCATCAAAATGTTTAGGAGTGATGCCCTTACAAGATCAATGCTATTTTAATACTCTATGACAATGTTTTATCATCTCCCTAGGAAATGTCAGACATGATATTTATCTTACTTTATTGGCATCTTAATGCAAAACTACTTCAACTGCTCTTTTATTTATAAGTAGTTACCATATATAAGTTTTGCAAAAAGCACCTTATTTAGTAAACTACCTAAAGTTTCTTCGAAATCCATCTAACCTTTAGGAGGAGAGCTTCTGGGAACTAGGGACGGACAAACAGATGGACTGGGATGATTCAACTTTAAACAAGGGTAAAGCACAACACCCTGTACATATTTGCTATCATACTTTGTTGATCTTGTTGTTCTAGGCCAATTCTTATCTCTTTCTGACAACGAACTTTACACTAAATTCAATAAGCACTATTAACACATTCACTCCCATTGCTAGCATTGTTTACATTATAGCCACACACAATGCCATATCAATAATCTGAAAGTGCTGGAGCATTTTTCCAGCACTAATTAACCCAGACCTATTGATTTTAGACAACAGCAACACATTCGAACCAAATTTAATGCACTTCCACATCGATAACCTTGCCTAATAACATGAGAAAAATCTTTTAAGTGAAAGCATAAGTCAACTGGATTATGTCAAGGAAGTGTTCAAACTGGATCCATTTGTCATCCAATAAAAGACTAGAGATTTATGTGTGTCAGATGAAGTTTGGAGAAAGATTCTAGATCACTTTACCCTTTACCAGTGGATATCTACTGAATGTTTGGGTTTAACGTCCTGCCGACAGTATTTCAGTCATGAGGAGTCCATGTCTACTTTAGACATATATAGTGCTGCCACACTGCAGTATCAAGCCATAGACATGTGACATGATACTACATCCTGTCATCGAGCCGACCAGTCCTGGAACTACCATTATCTGCTGAGCTCAAATCAAGGGAGCTATATATCAATACCATTTATTTTACCACTTTGGTATGTCACAGTCAGGAATCCAACCAAAGACCTCTGGATTCTAGGGCAATCACACTGCCAAATGCACAAATCTCTGTTAAATGTGGAAAAATAGTAAGTGGATTTAAGAAAAACAAAACTACCATTTGACCCTTTTAAACTGTACCTCATTAACTAAGGTTGCAAAACAGACAAATTCTTCAACAAATTTTAAGGATTTATTGTGGTTTCACTCAATGATAAAAAATTATATCTATTTTTCTTTAGTACAATGAATGGATGCCTTTATGCCCAAACATTTACAGGCACGAAAAATATATTTTCTCAAAAATCAAGAGTGTCTAAAAACTTATAGTGTCATAAAACTTATAGAGATTACAGTAGTTAATCCATTGCGCATAATCCACTGGGGGGGGAAAGGTAAACAATTTCTTGAGAGCTGTACAATACTGTGCTACAGCGATATTGATTTCTCAGATAAGACGGGCATCATTTAACAATGAGCTATGACCTCTGCTGGCATTCTCTAAACTGATATTTGCTTGAAAAACAAAACAAAAGCTTGAGGAAAAACTCCAGGATACAAGAATTCAATTGCTTTTTTTGTCTGCTGTGCTATTTCTATTTCTGTACCTGCAAGGCAACTTAAGTTCATGATGTTATAGACTTCAGCAAGAGCAGAAAAACATCTTTTGAAAAACTTACTTTTGCACTATAACACCATGATATACAATAGTGAAGCTAAAAATATACTTAATCCTTACCAAGCTAAATTTCTTTGCTGGACTAGTCTTTCTTCACTTTGGACTGTACCATTAGTTGTTAATGGGGGTGCTTGCTGAAAATTTATGGACTGGATACCAAACAGTGCAGACCGTGATCAGACTGCATGGATGTGCAGGCTGATCTTGGTCTGCACTGGTCACAAAGACAGTCACAAAGCCTGTTGCACTGTAAGGGTTAAGCATGATCTTCAACTCTAACTCATGTATCATTTTCATTTCTTTTGTGCAAGAAAGTTGCTCTTTCCTTCTTTACAGTCAAAATTCTGCCTAACTTACAGACCATTGTTTATGATGACTTTGATCACTTGAGTTGAAATCCCACTAACAGATTGTTTCAGTCCATCGTGGATTTTCATCTACATGAGACAGAAACTGTACTGCCTCACTGAGGTATCTTACTACATTGTTTACACAAGTGGCCTGATACCATAAACCCAGTCACACTATCCTGACAATGGGCAAATCACCCATATATTCTGAGCACAAAGCACACACGGGAGACATAACAGTACCATTTTTATCAACTAATGTATGTCACCCCAGGAAATAATAATTAAACCCACAACACAGCTGGCCATTTCGTTTTCAGTCTGAGTATATCTTGTTGCATACAAATTAGCTGCAAATGAACAGTACAGACTGCTGGCATCTGCAGGACTTTTTATGTTAATGATCATTTCATGAACTTCATATTAAATGCCACCTTTTTTTTATTTTAATGATCTTTTCATGAACTTCATAACAAACGCCATCTGTCAATTTCAGAGCCATGTTTTAATGGTCTTTTGATGCTTGTTTTCAAGGACATACATGAGGAAAAATAATTACAAATCACATAATGTCTATCACGGTACCATGTACAAAAAGCCACAAGTGTACAAATGTTAATTGAATTCCAATGATGAAAAGAAACAAACCCCAAAGCTTGAGTCAATGATAAATTGGAATTTTTATCGTTGACTTGTTATGTCAAGACTCTCAGATAGAAAGCTGCTAATAGATAAGCATTGTGTTCCATTAATAGATAAAAAAAGGAATTAATGATCCCCTGTTCCAGAACTAGGCCCTTTTTTTCAGATGATAGGGAACCATATTTTAAAAGAAAATATTGCCATTTTTTTACAGAAGGGAAGAAAATACTGGGTTATATAGCAAATTTAGGAAACACTCCATGAATTTTAAGAAAATGTTCAGAGGGGATTAGGCATAGAACCGATGATCTATGAATGACCTCTGATGAAGAAGGGAAAAATTCCCTGCTTGACCTATAACAAGGTAAAACTAAAACAGATTATAATATATGAGGAAAAATATCAGTTTTTCACTGCAACCATTTGACAGGTTAATGTTTTGAATTTTGATATAATTTTTCAACTCTTTGCAATTTTGTTTTTTTTTTTGTTTTTTTTTTGTTTTTTTTACCTACTTAAGGATAACAATGTAAAACAGCACCAAATGAATATCCAACTGGAATGCAAGCTTGATATTCACAAACTCTTAATGAAGCATTCTGGCTGAATAACAGTGGGTTGCTTTGATCAAATATAGTTGCAAAATCAAAAATACTTTTCTCGAATGCACACTGAGACCTTTTTCAGGCCGAACATAATAAATATCTGCAGTATACTACAGTTTGTTTCATCATCTTGACGGTTTTGGCATTCTTCATACAATAATGTTTACTCAGCAAATTGCGGTAGACAGGACCCTTAACATTATAATAATAACCATTCAACATTCCTCGTTACTTTAATCCCCATCCACACCGATTATCTCTTTTTTAAAAAAAATATTTCTTGTTTCAATATCTGACCCATTGTTAGTCAATGACCAGGAAAACGTACTTGTTCACAAACTGAAGTAGTGGATTGTTAGAGAAATCAGATACCACTTCTGACCTCAACATATGCCATCATAAGTGTTTCACCATAAAAAATTTGTTCTTAGAAATAAAAACAATACAATCATTAAAACACAATACAGTCAGCTACATAATATATAACAAACCCTAAGATACATGTATTAAACTTCTGGGTATTTTGTAGTGTTTTTTCACTTCTTTTTTCAATGCAAAAACTATCTATTATTATTATCAGTGAAACTACTCTTATATGCTGAGACCCAAGCACGGGAGCTATACCAGTACCACTTATTGCTACTATGGTATGTCGCAGTCGAAGATCTAACCCACAACCTCCGATTCAACATAATCTGCATGGCAAAATTTCATTTACCATTTAAAGCTCAATAAATTATTATTTATCAAATCATAAATTTGTACTTTAACATTCATGAGATAAAGGGTTAAACTGAGTCATGGTATTAAGACACCATAAAATGCCATGTATTGGGCACATTTTCTTTTTTACTTATATTTTGTTTCTGATGGAGGGGTGCACTGAATTCACAAGAAATCAGTTTTTTCCTGTTTTCCCTAACTTTACCCCACCCATTAGAGAAGCCGTATCAGTAATCTTTGGGTATATTGATCGAATATACCTGTAAATTGTTGTCTATTTGTGATTTCTATCTTATTATTGTACAATAAATGCTTACAAAATAATTGTTCTCATAATTATTCATGTTGGTGTTTATATTTTGTTACAATTCAACTGGAAGTCCTGTACTGTGATTTACATAACAATTATGTGACGACATACAAACAAATGCAATGTTTGCATCGTTATTACTGTACCGCCTATTTATAAATAGTTTATTGTTGTCAATATAATTGTGTACTTCATATACCCTTTAGTTAAAGATTAATAAATACAACAAACAAACTAGAAGGCGTCGGTAGTTTAAGATTATTATCCAGATTATTACTCAAACAATCAGCTTTAATAAGAATCTACAAGGTAACAATGCAAGTGCATGTGGATACTAAAGGTGTGAAAATAATTCCTACATTACACCTGACTTGCGAAAGTAGTAGAACATTTTCACCTGTCGTGCAATCGAACATCCGCAAAACAAACCACCGGTAATCAAGATGGCGGTCTCATTGTCGTACGAAAAATAAATACATATTATAGAAGGGAAATACTTTTTTTCCGAGGTTTTGAGCCTTTAAGTCAGTATAGGATATATATGGATGCACATCATATATGGCACAAATCGGTAACTTAAAAATATGCCATTATTTTAAAAATATTATTATGTTCAATATCAATTTGTTTTTAAATATTCAAGGACATCAAATAAGCCCTTACAATTCTTAATTCAGTTTACTTAACAAAGATTTCTCATGAAAGAGAAGTAAATGTGATTTCCCAATGCCATTTTGCTTCAAGTGCAAGTAATAGGTAGCAGTAGTACATAGACATCCCAACAATCTTAAAAGTACTTCAACATCAGTATTCCAGTACACAGCTGGAAGTCCCTTGAGTACATGTAACAAATAATGTGTTGCCCGTGTATATACATATCAATGTACTGATAACATTGTTAAGTCTAAGTAAGGCAGCAACCAATACTCATGCTGGTTTCCTATAAATCATTCAGTAGAAGTTTAAACATTTTTACTTCTATTAAATTAGAAAAGGACCAAAATGGCCCTACTTGAACAATCTAAACTAAAACATAAATGTTTCAAATAGATTAATCATTTTGCTATTGAAATCTGATTATCTACAATTATGAACATCCATCTGATTTTATACATTTATGAACAATGTTAAAACATGCTTTGATGCAGACAAGTTTCCCGGAGATTGAGCTAAGAATGTGGCCTCTAAAACTTAACCTCCACCCATATCCAATATGAGATTTCAAGCAGACAAACATCCTGACAAAATTTTATAAAGAATAGGCCCAAAATGAGAGCACTAAGGAGCAAAACTGTTAACAATTCAAAATGAACACGATTGTTAAATTGCATTAAATGATAAGAAGATAAATTTATGTTGAATGTGCTATCCACTATCAGGCAACTTGTTCACAGATGATGGGTAGAAATTAAACAATAGTGTTCCATGAAACACATGTGTCACCTGCTGAAGCATGTGTTAGAAAAACACTATGCCCCTGTCTTAGCAGGTAAGATGTCAAATAATTGATGTCAACTGAAAGCCATTCCTGAGTAGAGCAAGTATGTCAAATATATAGACTTTACTCCATATGGAAATGGAGAACCTGACAGAGTTTCATAATCATTACACTTCTGCTACTCTGACACTATCTACATGTATTTATATTTAAGTTTCAAATCAATACCTCTGATAGTTTAGGAGTTAAGTTCTTGAAAAAAAATTATATATAAAATAAAGGGAGATAATCAGTAAATCAAACCAGGCAGAGTTACAGTTCTTGGTAACTACACTGCTCCTACTTGCTATCATGTTTCAAGTTTCAAGTCCTTACAGTCTTGTTTATGAGTTTTGCTTCCCCCCGCCCCACAAAAAAAAAAAAAAAAAAAAAATGTAAAGGGAGATAATCAAAACCAGACTTGGTAAAGTTATGGTTATCAGTTACTGCATTTTTCTTAATTGTCATCTACTTATATATGAAGTTTCAAGTCAATACCTTTTATAGTTTTCAAGTATATAGTAAATAAGTTAATCTCATTGTAAAATTAAATAAAGGGAGATAATTCAAAAACAGGTCCATTTAGTGTTACTGTTCTTGGTAAATGCAGTTTTCAATCTCACTAGCTATTTATATTCTGAGCCTCAAGTCAATACCTTGTAAAGTTTATGACTTATGCTCCCAAAAAAAATTGAAATTAAATATAAAAGGTAGATAATTCCAAAATTGGGCCAGATAGACCTATGGTCTTTTCTTTGTCAATGCACTTCTCCTAGTCACATTCTGTTCATATATGAAGTTTCAAGTCAATACCTTATATACTTACTGCAGAATAAAGAAGAGTGACAGTGAAAAAAAAAAGAAGTGTGAATGAAAAGGGAATTTAAAAAAAAAATACACTAGAGTTATAAATCTTGTGCATGACAATTCCCCAAGTCAAGCTCTGTATATAAATGAAATTTTATTTCAGTAAAATGATTGGAGCATGAGCTATTGCAGAATTAAGATGTGTGACAGAAAAAGTGCAAAGGCAGACAGATGGACGATGGAAAAGTGATCCCTATGCTTACAGCAGGTGCCACAAAAAAAGTTGTTTTTTTCTACTCTCCCTCATTAATGTTGGTGAAGTCTTGGTTTCCTGACAAATAAGCTCAGCAAGTGCAGGTGACATTACACGGGTAGACTTTCTTCTGAAAAACATGAACTTTCCCAACCTGGTGCAAAGCAGTACCAAAATGTCAACAACTAATCAGGAGGTCAAAACTCAACAACCCTCAAACTTCTGAAGTACCGGTAGTCATTGCTTTAAACTCCCAAGTACGTGGGTTATTATCTTTCAAATCGGCATGTTTTACTCTGTGTAATTAGCTAGTGGTGAACACAATGGGTTCAATTGTAAAGCCTCTAAGTAAACCAGATGATGGCTGGCACAATACACGTAGGCAGACAGGAGACTGGACACACAATAGGCTCAACTGATACACTGAAGTATGGGGGCATGCGTGTCAAGAGTGGGACAATGCAAAAACGTGACCATGTACCAATTGTAGACATTTTATTAATAATAACCAATGAAACAGCCTGGGCTGATACATACATTCTGAAAAGTTTTTAGGGATCACAGGACATTTTGTCCAGTAATTTTACAAGATTCACAGGACCAAAATTAACTTTAAAGGACCGAACTCAAAAAACAAGATTTCATTATTGTTTTAGCATTTATTTCATTTATTTTATTACATTTCATTTATTATTATTGCACTTTTTTATCCATATCTTTGTAGATTAAATGAATTTTTAACACTCTGGTCAGTCATATGAGTATATAGCTAATATTGATATGTTTATATACTATCCCTTTCCCTCATATATACTCCTTTTGACGCCCTCAATAGGTATCACATAAAGCCTGATCTGCAGAAAACCACAGTTAAACCTTACCAAATTTAATTACAAAATCCTCATTTTCAGACCACTGAGGAGCAGCGAACAGCATAAAACCTGATCAGCCTGCGAGTTACTCGCAGGCTGATCTGGTTTTATGCTGTTCGTATAGGTCTTTTCATGGTGTCCTCTATGAGGGAAAGGGTTAAATAGTAAATATTGCTGCTAGAAACTCTACCGGACATTCAGACAGACTGTAATGAAATATTCTCATGACTGAAATAGAAATCACCGTCAGGTCAGACATACAGGCACATTTCAACTTTTCTTTAAATAAAAGGCTTACAGACAAGATGAGCTTCATCCACTTCTTGATCTTTTCTTTTTCAGGTGACATTTACTGGTACTTACCTCCCTTTTAAGACTGCCTTAATGTTCTGGGATTCTAGTGCATGATGTTAAGAATCACAAAAATAATATCATATACTGAAAGAATAATATATTAGACAAACATTGGTAATGTTTTAATGAGGTTTACCATCTGTAAGTTAATTTTAAGTTATGATATCTTCAATTTTGAAACACCATGTCCAGCATGGTGCAGAAAAAGAAAAAGGGATTTAAAATACATTTTTATTTCAAAGATGAAATATGTAATTGATTTACCAAAACTTGGAATTAATAAAAAAAAGAACATTTTTTTATCTGTTTTTTTTTGGGGGGGGGGTTCTAATTTGATTATAACATACTCATAGGCAAAAATGTTGTTGTTGTTTTTTTTAATGTTGTTTATAAAAATACTGAATCTTTAAAAGCGTACAGTCTGTAAAATATTGTAAGTACTTTTATGGGACTAATGCATCAAAATTTGAAAATTATTAATTTTAACCTTGGCATTAAGAATAATTAGTGAAGCAAGTACCTGAAATCTACAAACATCATTTTACCTTGGTACATATTAGCACCTGCAAACTTAACGGCTAATTTTCTTATTGATATATCAGCAGTACATTGACATGTTGATAAATTGCTTATTTGCAAAATTCAAGTGATTATGGGCATCAAGGAATTATTCCTTTGGAACAAGTTTTATTCAATACTGAGCATTACTTTTTTCAACAAATGACAGTTACAGTGACCATTAAAGGGAGTAACTCTAGCTGTAATTCAGTATGAACATTTGTCAATGTTTGGGTTCTAATCAACAGCGGAACATTTAACAAATATCATCGGTTCATCGATTGACAAGTATCAGCCCTACTGCAAACAGAATAAAACCTGTTACTTCCAGGCTGATATGGCTTTAAACTGGCGGAGCACGTCATATCTGCAAAATGTTCATATGATCAAGGATAAATGTTGTGTTCTTTTAAAACCATGTGAGAAACATATACACACTACATCATCCAATGGACCAATATTTCAGCCAGGTCACAAGATTCAAGATTTGTTCAAGTATATACATCCTTTAAATTTAATATATAATACTATTTAAACAAAGCCTCATTCTTGGAATTAAACAGAGTTTTTTCCCCTTCTGTACCAGAGGCCAGGTACAGTATCTCCCCTATTCAAAACTTCTTAAAATTCATATGTAATTTTCACCAAAAACTGCTATTCACCTATGGTAAAAGGTGCTTATTTCCCAAATAAATATGTTTAAATAAAAATTTATTTTCTCATTATGGATATCAGATTTGAAAATCAAGCAGTATAGAATGCAATCTGTAGTATCATTTTATCTTCATATTCAGTGGTTAATCTTAATACAACTTTATCTTGCTATATATTGAAAAATCAAGTTTTTGTACTGATATATTGTTGAGGCCTAACTTTTCACTGTTTTTATTTTTTTTATTTTTTTTTTAGATTTTAGAACCAGTCCTCAAAATTCCACAAATCCTAAACCTAAAGGGAATAAGGAATGTATGTCATATAATATTCTATGTAAATTTTTAAGCAGTTTTTTTATTACAAAAAATCAGGCCCCTACAAAACACAGCTTTTAAACTTAAAGGAATAAAAAAAGGACCCAAGAGATCAAAGGCCGACATTATTCATTGCATCATATATGCGAACCAATGGGTCCCAGCAGACTCTTTCACTCCTTCATGTTAAATATTGTATTATCGTAAATACAGATAAACAGTGCAACCACATTAAGTTATCCAACAGGGCTGTTATTTTATCATTAATAAATATGCAACTTCCATTTGCTATGATCAAACATTCAACATGCAAGCTATAAGTGATATTTATTCTTGAGCAGTACACTTGAAGTCACTCTCAAACACTCTCCTCTTGCTGTATTCAACACTTGAGCTACTTTCATACCAGAATCATACATGTCAAACGATTTGATTCAACTTGAATGAGGAATTCCTCAACTTGAGTGGTTCTCTTTTCCCTTTTTATGCTACCACTACTTTAGTGACTGCTGTCAAACTGTGTAGTTTTCACGGTCTCATTTACCTGTTTCATAGCCTCCCAATCGATCAGGTCATGCTACTTTTAGTATTATGTCACGCTGCACTACTTTTACCACTACCAAAAAGTAACTCATGTGACTGATGACTGATGATAGATAAACCAGTAAAAAAATACTCGCATTACTTCAAAGAAATATTCTTTTGTTTTTATCATTTACCTATTTCATCATTATGAATGTTATTTAAATGAAATAAAACTAAAATTATAAGAAACATTCAAAAATCTAAAAATCTAAAGTGAAAAAAAATAAATCTGTCCTAGATCAGCCAAATTTACTCAAAGCAGCAATGGTTGCTGTACTTATCAAGGGAAGTAACTGCTGTTGGGTGTTTGAGTACATACAACTGATGTTGTGTGATATCATAGATAAGCTCTCTAAAAAATGCGCTGACAATGAAAGCTCAAGCAGGGATGTCATGCAGTACAAAAGCGATAATAATTTTCAAGGGGCCTGGACAACAGGTGATTAGCACAATGGTTCAAAGGCTGTAAAAACTTACATTTAAAGGTTGTAAAGACTTACAATGAGAGTTAAAAGGACTCTAATAGTTCAGTGGTGACATAAACTGGCCAAATCTATGAGCTTGTAAAGAATTAGATTTTTTTTTGACATCTGAAAATGCCAACCAAGCAACGATCACAAGATAAATTAATAAGTGTACTTTTCCTTGGCTCTTTACCTCATGAATATTCATGTAAAAATTCAAGAAACAACAGTTTTTTATTTATTTTTTATTATTGAGTATAGGGTTACCCAAGGAATATCAGTACTAAAACATTTTGAAATCTGGCCAGTAGTTTGAAGGAGATGATTTTTAAAGTTTTCATTTTTCTTTCCATTGCCATGGCAACCAGAGTTCTACATGGATCAAGTTTATTTTAGCAACTTCTGTGAAGGTTCACCAAAGGATCATCCCTGCCAAGTTTAATCAAATTCTGCCCAGTGGTTTCAAGGAAAATGTCATTTAAAGAAAATTGTTGACAACAGACAATGGATGCAGGGTGACCACATTGTGCTCAGGAGAGCTAAAAAACAAAAGCAGAAGACTCTTGGGCCTTGCTCACACAACATCTTAAAGCAGCTTGTTCACAGATAGTCATTGACTAAGAATTTGATTTTTAAACTATTTGTGTGCATAACATCTGCAGATGCACGGTCATCCAATGTAACATTCAAAGAGACTAAAAAATGGGGGTTTTCTAAGTACAGGCAATATAGCATTAAAAAAGGTACTGAATCCATTATTAGATAAAAAAAAACTATTTATTTAGAATTTCTTTTTTTTTGTGACTGTGACTGATAACATTCACTTTGCACACATACACTTAGGTAATCTATAGGCTAAACAATTTATTATCACTTACAACGTGGCTACCTGGAAATGGTGAAGAAGCCATGTTCCAGAACATGTCTCTTCGTACCTTCATCACCAGATTTTGGGATACCATATACTATATTTAACCGATTTCCCAGAAGAAAGCATAAATTTACAAAAAATAGTGTTTTCCCATGCAATGTGACCATAATATCTGCTGACACTTGTCAGGAAACAAAGGACTTCACCAACATTAATGAGACCAGAAGAAACACTTTTTTTTTTTCACAGATTACCTGTGAAAGCATAGCTTTAAGACTGGCTCAACTTTATAAAACCTACATTCAAATCTCAAACTTTGAACAACTAATATACCAGATGATAATAACAAACATCTAGTAATCTAGCATAATAGGTTTTTTATATGGGAATAAATAAATAATAAAGCAAAAAAATCTCTCAATTGGAAAAAAAAAATTACTTAGGTTCCCAATCCAGTGAAAAGAAATATTTTGGGTTTTCACTAAAAGAGCATTCAAAGTTGAACTAACTAAACATTTTATGCACAGTATAATATCAAAGGGAGAAAAAATACAGCTTCCTTGCTGACTGTGAAAGATTTTCCCTAAAGGTGACCATGTCAACCTTTGTAAAGTACACATATATAGTCTAGATTCTATATCACCACATATTTCTCAAAAATAAGCTTACATCTTATCCTAGTAAGCCAAGATGCTGGGTTTGTGTATAAGAAAGCATTTCAATTTCATCCACACCGTTGGAAACTATCTATGACTCAGTACTGAAGATAAGCCCATCCTAAACTCCCATCACATCATGAATAAGTAGCATATAAACAATGGTCTTGTGTTTGAAATTAACATAAAAAAACAGCCTATATACTATTCATAATTTAATTAATATTGTGTTTCCATGACGTCAATACTAATCAGATGATGCAGTTTAATCAACACAGTCATTTTCTATTCCCATCCTTTAAAAGCTATCTAATGATAATAATATTATGCTGATAATATACACCGTCTCTTCCTCACCAAATAACAGTCTCTTTCTCATCAAAAAACAAAGATCACTTTGTTTTCATGATTAAAATACCATATGATGAAAATAAATGCTGAACTAGAGATTCAGATTGGATCGGCCCTTCGGTCCAGGGCCGATAAAAGCTACAGATGACCGGAAAAAAAATAAACTCAGTACGCCCACCAGGCCGATAAAAATACAGTTAATCAGACAATGTGACCAACAAATGTCTGTACCAGACGGTGAAATTTCGACAATTAACCCTTTACTTCATAGAGTCCCACTCTGACGCATCTACTTATTACTTCATACAGACGCATTTTGACTCAAATACCCGTTACTTCATGACGACTCAAATTGACGCAGTCAGTTTTTAACAGCATAAAAGTTCCTTATCGGCAAAAAAGACTAAAAACCAATGTTGCTGTTGAAACTTTAATCATATTACAATCTATATAAAAAAAATTGTTTTGAAAATAATTACATTGGAAACATTTTGATACTAATGGGGTTGCCGGTTTGTATGCGTGTTCATAGGACTCGTACGTTGTAAGAAATTTCGACCACCGGAAATACCAATATTTGCCAAAGTTTTTACGTATAAATATCTTTCTTTTTCATACTTACTGGATATACATATATCAATCAATCAATAAAATCAGGAATATGACTAAATAAATAGAATGATGCATGTCAGATTTCGTTTTCTTTTCTTCATGCTATTCAAGTTCTATCCAGTGGAAAATTACCTATGCAAATTTATTCTTCTCGTGCTAGCGGCTGTGTATAAAAAGAACCAATAGAAATGTCAGATACCATAAATCACGAGCCACGTGGTCATTTGATTGTCTAACAAGTGTCGTTAAAACCGGAAATCGACGAGTCTTCTAAGAAATAAACAGGCCGTTATAAAATGTCGGCAAGAAACTGTCAATGATGATTGAAAAACAAAGAGTAGATAAGGAATCAAAGGATGTCGATCTACTATTGGGGGAAGAAAATATATACTTTTAATTGATTTGTCAGCACTTTCAAACTAGATCGTATTTAAAGAACACGACTGTCGCAGAATGGAAAATCATTCTGACGAGTCTGATTTTTCAGATTTTGCTGAATTTGCCTTGACTTTGATTAGATAGAAGTCATATTAATTACAATTCTGTGTTTATTTGATTTGATAAACAATCAAAATATCCTTATATGTCCAATCTTTCTCTCACTCATCATCTTCAAAATTCCAGAAGTATGAATGATCTCACATTTCCATTTAAAGTTAAATAATATATTATTACCTGCTGTTTTCTTGAGTCAATAAAATTGTTAAGATATTTTTTTGCTGTTATTTGTAAGATCTTTTATGCTTAAGGGTTGGTTGGGTTCTCTTTTGTGACATACTAATTCCATACTGAAGAAATGCATCCCTCCAGATACTAAATTGAATAACAATTATTTATTTCATTCCTATATAAATTAACAAGGTATCAAAAGATAGTCATAACAACATATTTACCTAGGAAATTAACTGACTGAAGTTTTGAAACAATATTGAATGATATATTTCAAAGCAAAAAGAATATAAATAAATAAAGTAAACTTGAAAGTGTCATTAATGTCTTATAAAGCATTTTGCTATAACAAAATTGTCCGAAGTTTTTCTTGTAATTTAGGACAAATGACTTAAAAAAACTGACCATTTAGGACAACTGTCCTAAGGAATGTGGGTCCAATCTGAATCACTGATTTAGTATTCAGTCATTTAAAATTCCCCATCTAATTTATGAATATCCCTAGATCTCCCTAGATCTGTCTTTTCTGAACATAGCTAACATCTCATCATACTAAAACAAATATATATCAAACAATATTATATTACTGTGTCCCTTCAGAGGGCAATGAGCACTTAAGAAATTTAAACAAACTGAAAATTTGATGTCTAAAACTTGTCCCTGAAGCTAAATTTTTGTCAAATTCTATAAGTAATGCATTATCAGATACCTGTTTGACATGTAATGTTAGCACTCCAGGCCTTTTTCTGGCTATTTTGGAGAAGAGTCTCTCAGTCAAAATTAGGGAAAAATAGTCATATTTAAAATATGAAAAAAAAGCATTGTCAAAAATTGTTTTACTTATTAAATAATTATATTTTTATCATCTTCTTTCTAAAATATTATTTGCTTTGTATGTGCTACATTTTAATGTGCAATCAACAAAATACAAAATACATTGATGTAAGCATTCTAACAATTCTTTAGGTCAGTTTATCAAACCTTAAATAGGTTGTATTTTTTTTTTTCCTTCTTAAAGCAGTTGATTGGGATTTTTTTTTTCTTTTTCTTTCATGGGGGTTGGAGGGATAACCTTAATATATATATATATATATATATATATATATATATATATATATATATATATATATATTATATATATATATATATATAAAATATGGCATTCACTCTTATCCACTCTATGATAATTAATTTATGTAATAACTTTAAAATAATATTCATAAATAAAAGAAATGTTTCATAATAAAAAGTGTAATCAAAATGTGTAAGATGAAAGAATATATATATATGTATCAAAGTCCATAGTCTTACAAACAGGGACTGAGGGAGTGAAAAAGAATCTTAACTTTCAATGGCCTATCAAACAGCACACAAAAAAAAAACTAGACATGTCCTATGAACACACCCATTTTGGGTATACTTCACTTTCATTCATCTTTCTTTTTTACTGATGATTTAATGGTATATTGTACAATGATATACCGCTGTATTTTCTTCATGGTATGCTTCTGGGTCTGTACGGTACAGTTGAACTTCAAATAAAAAAATTGGAAACCGGAGATCCCTCAAGAACAATGAAAACCAAAGTAAATATTTAAAAATCACCAAAAAAAAATATTTTCTTTCTGACATTGAGAATTAACTTGGCAAAGTTTACAGTAACACTGTTTGAGGTGAATACATGTTCAGGTTGGGTAGTCTACTTTATGGAAAGATTCTGAATAACAAATGGTTTATCAAAATCCATTTTTTTTTATCATTATACAACAAATTAAATCTTATAAAATGTTTGTTTGTTTATTTGTTTCTTGGGTATAACGTCCCACGGACAGTATTTCAGTCATTTGGAGACTATGTCTACTTGAGACAGTTACAGTGATGCCACACTGCAGTATCACACCGTAGATATAAGGCATGTTACCACACCCAGTCACATTATCCTGACACTGGACCAACCAGTCCTAGAACTACCCTTATATGCTGAGTGCCAAGCAAAGGAGCTATACCGTACCATTTTTTATGACTTGCCAGGGATTAAACCCATGACTTCCCGCTCCCGAGGCAGACGCCCTAACCACTCAGACACCGGGGACAACAGTGAAGAAAATGTTTTAACAGTTAGGTAATTCAGTTTGTAAAAAAAATGCTCTGTAAGCGATTCCCAAAGGCTGCACTGGCACACTGTCCAACCTTCTGACATTTAGCAACAAACTTGAAACTATAGCACTGGATTGATGACACTATATATATAATCATACATGACACTATATATATAATCATACATATATAAAAATATTTTAAAAAATAAAAAAAATGGCTATGTTCATCAGCCATAGCGTATTTGCTCTGTAAGCAAATAGCCCCAGTCAGGCTGCACATTTCTGTTTACATTTGACAGATACTGCCTGTGCAATGCAACAATGACTCTGGGGTAAGGGTGCCTCAGAACATCCTGTCAACTTATATTCCAATTAATAATTAAAGCATACTAAGTATGATTTGACAGCTGTCTTTACTTTTGTCACGTAGTAAATATGTCAAATAATGACCTTGTTTCAGGTGAACGATTTTCAAAAGTAGGTTACCAAAATGTAAACATTGGTGACTTGACAGGAACAATTAACTTACCATTGAAGATTCGATCTCGTCTTTGTTCAGTAGCATATGATGGCTCTCCCATCTTCTCAAGTATTTAGAATTCATGATTTTACTGACAATTGTTCTGGTATGGTTTAGACGACATACTTGAATATCGCCTTCATGTATCAATTTGTATCTTTGGCTTGAAGAAGGTCGATTTTTGACAACGTAAGTTGGGGAGCTAGGAGTTGGAGGTGAGTTTCGTGAACTAGAAGGCCAGTAACCATTCTGTACAGGCTCGATGCCTTCTCTTATAAGTTGTACATCCTCAAGACTGCCTTCTGTTGTAGAACATCCAATGGATTCTCCCAACCTTAAAGCTGTGGCAGCCATTTTGGTTTCCGTCGACAAATACGAGGACTCACATAAGCCAAAAGGGAAACTTTTCCCACTCAATGGGCGTATTATACAAGCCAGCGTTAGATTTTGCTGTCCACAGCACTAGTTCAAGGAACATACAAATAACTGACGAAATTTTCCAAGATATAATCCCCGTTTCATTTTGACAGTTTGTCCAACAAAATCATTAACATACTAGCGCTGTTACTGTTACTACGTTTTAAACCACGTGATCAAAATATGTAAATGAATCTTAAGTGCGCCTAGGGTTTTCCCAATAAATCGCAACGTTTTGGACACGAAATGGGGGAAATATCAAAGTCCTAAACATTTGCTCGCTGGTTGATACAGAAATGTTTATAGACAATTATTATTATTTCATTTATCTATCAAATTCTTATATCATTATTTCAATCAGTAATATCATTACATTTTTTTTCAGTAGATAATACACATTTAAACTTTGTAAGAGAGAATATGACAGAAATGAAATTACCCAGCCAATCTACTTACTATCTAGAACTTGAATATGAAAATTATATGTACATACAGTTGTGACCAGTTCTCCGTTTTATCCGTCATAACAAATGATACAATGCATAATAAAAAGGAGATGAGACAAAACACCACCCAAATTTTAAAACTACAGTAGCGCAGTGAGGACATGCAATATTACAATTGGAATTTCGATATTTATGCATTGAAATATTTGATTTGTTGACTAGCACGTTCCCTTGATTCAATGATTAATCCGTTTCCTCGAGATAAGAAGTCGTTACCTCGAGATGATAACTCATTCCCTCGGGTTAATATATGTATAACTCGTTCCTTCAAGTCATTGGTTAAGCCGTTACCTCGAGATTATAAGTCGTTACCTCGAGATAATAATTCGTTCCCCTCGGTTTAATAACTTGTTCCATTGAGATATAAAATATAATTGTGCATGTCAATCCTGTGTCACCTTGCGAATCAGCTAAGATAACATGACCCCAACACATGGGACTCGCAATTTTATCACAGGCATGCCTCAATCACAAGCATGCTTTCAATGAAAAACGATACAAGTTAGGGTCGTGACGTGTTAACTTATGTTGGTTGTTTTGTGCAAATTCATACTAGTATGGCGGGTAATCTAGTGAAAAGTCGAAACGCTTCGTATTGACGAGATGGCGGAGCACCATTCGGAAAGAGGAAACTTAAAGGCAAGTACCCGCTAAGTAAAAAAAGTGTTATGTCGTCTTTTCGTCACAGTTTCGTTTTCGGCTTATCGCCACGAAAACCCGCATCGTAACATGGCACAAATTAGTTACCATATAACTTTATTTTTCAAGTTTAAAATATAGACCATCACCACTTTAAAAATCACACTGTAACATAAAGGGAGATCCTGAAATTTGTTGTTATATGCCGCACTAGGCTTGTTATTAATGAACTATGTGATCTAGTTAGGCATCAGCCCAATTCCTTGCGAACAGCATTGAAAGAATGGAAATTGTTTGTCAAAAGATGACACTCGCCTTGTAAGGCACAATACCTCTCAACATGGCAGATGTTGCTGCGACGTTGACAGGGTGTAGTGGAAAAGGATGCTCAATTGTCAATAAAAGGAACTTGCCTACCAGGGAATAGCCTTCAAACAATTATAATAAAGCATTTATTTTGCACCTGAGAAAGATTTCCACTCAGCGCTCAGTGGATACACTATTTGCTCAACAAAAAGCAAAAGAAGTAACTTAAAAAAAAAAAAAAAAAAAAAAAAAACCTGTAATAATCAGTTTATTTTTAAACTTGCAGGCAGGTAAAGAAACCTTGTACATATTTTAGTCACAGAGAGGGACTGACAGCAAAAGATAAAGCGCTCCCATGAACTGCAAAGAAGCCAACAGTACCCACCAAAAACGTTACAACTGTATGCAGTTTTCTTAAATTCGTATGGACCAGCCGTTTACTTATATCATCCATTTCACAGTGGTTCAACACACAGAATTCTGGGAAAAAAATCGATTTGTGTAATATAATTGCACGAAACGATTCTTTCAAAAATACCATGTGCTATGCCGAAGCTTTTGGTCCAGCTAGGACCCTTTCGTAAGACCTTTATGCTGAAGAAAGGAAAAAAATTACGGGGTTAACCGGATTCATTACAATGGCTCTTTTTGGCGAAGCGATTAAGTCTTTCCCGGTGACTTAAAATTTGCATAATGTAAACCAAATGCCTTAATTCAATATCAGGCCTGTGTCTATGTGATGTATATATATTTCCCCAATGCTTACATAGGAAAATTTTTAATATAAGTTCAGAATGGATCTTGTCAGGGCTACATATCACACCGTCTCCAAAAAGTACTAGATCGATATTACTGCATTTCGCAACTGATAAAAAAGGGGGAACTCTGGAAAAAAAAAGAGTCAATAAACTGGGAAATGTTCTTATATTATTTTATAAAACACCGTACATCAAAAACCTTATTACATGTAAAACACTTTTTGTAGAACCATCACATAGGCGTCTGATCCATTTTCAAAATTGCATGGCCCTCTACACCATAGAAAATAGATATATAATAATAAAAAAGAATGTGCTACACTCAGCCGGATCTAACTTTATATGTATCATATGCAAAATTGAAAAAAATACCCATCTATCATATGATTTTGTGTGATTTTATCTCTCCCTTGATCGCTCACCTGAGAAAGATGATTGCTTAAGAAATAAAGATGCTAGAGTGTAAAAGTGAAATCTGGCTTTTTTTATGGTGAAAAGAGCATAACTCCTAAATTAACTAGTCAATATCAGTTATAATTGAACACGATTGCGAGATTATGGGCATAAACATTGTCTCAAAGTTTACAAAAGATTGTTAAAAAAATGAAGTTGGTAGAGAATAAACAAAGTGAAATCTTGCATTATTTGAATATTAAAAGAGGCATAACTCCTGGCCTAAGTGACCGATCTCAGCCATAATCGAACTCAATTGAGACATTATGATCATAAACATTGTCATAAAGTTTGAAGATGATTGCTCAAAAGATGAAGATGCTGGAGTGTAATCAAAGTGAAATCTGGCATTTTTTATATTAAAAGGGGCATAACTCCTGACATAATTGACGGATCTCAGCCATAATTAAACTCAATCGAGACATTATGGTCATAAGCATTGCCATAAAGTTTGAAGATGATTGCTCAAAAGATGAAGATGCTAGAGTGTAAACAAAGTGAAATCTGGCATTTTTTTTTAATATTAAAAGGGGCATAACTCCTGACCTAATTGACCGATCTCAGCTATGATCGAATTCAATCGAGACATTATGGTCATAAACATTGTTTTAAAGTTTGAAGATGGTTGCTTAAGAAATAAAGGTGATAGAGTGTAAACACTAAAAATTGTTGACGCCGCACGACGCACACTGCACGACGGACGACGGACACTCACGGGATCGCAATAGCTCACCCTGAGCTTTGTTCAGGTGAGCTAAAAAATGATAAATTCACAGCGAAAATTAAAAACAAAAAAATCACCTTTTCCATTTTTTTTGTGTGAAAGATTCACTCTTTTATTTTATCTCGTGAACCTCGATTTTTTTTCACAGAATACAATTTTCGAAGATCACTTGCATCATTAAATATGCAGCTGTATATATCATGCACCTCTTTATGTATATCAAAATATGTAAACTGATTTAGAGTGAAGAAAAAAAATGAAATAAATAAATAAATAAATAAATAAATAAATAAATAGGTAAAAGCCGAATCATGATAACACGATATATAAAACAAGAAACACGTCAAACGACGCGAAACCAGGTTTTCAAGTGTTTTCGAGGCAAACAAGTGACCTTAACCTTGGCCCTATTGACCTGAAAATCAATTCCAATCTTCCTCTTCTCATAAGGTATCTAGCTACTAAATCTGATCATCAAGTTATTTGACGGAAACGAAAACTCTATTTTCAGTAACAGTGAGCTTGACCCTATCATCCTGAAAATCAATATAAATCTTCATTTTCCCGTAAGGTGTCTGCCTACCAAATCTCTATCCTAGCAGGAGATATTCGATGAAAACTACCGGTTTGATGGCCGCTCATCCGCCTGCCAGCCAAACGACGTACCCCATTCTAATAACCAGGATTTTCATTGAAAAATGCATGAACAAAAGACGAACATTTTAGAGAAGCCTACTAAATAGGTTTATCATCGAGTGCAGATATTTTCCCTGTATAGGTATTAAATTTATAACTGTTTTAACCATATTACGTGCGACTCTATGACGTATAATATACGTCATTCGCAACTCCAGAATGTCGCAGAGCGAATAGGTGGTATTCCAACGTGCAAAACAAATCTGGAATACGTCCATGTACAGGTCATATGAGTGTATATAATATACATGTAGGTACAAATAACATATTGGGAGAGAGGAATAAACTCTTTTTCTGTATAAAATTGCTTATGTATAACTTTTTTATGTCTGCAAAAGAGCTATTATCTTAGTCATGGCACACAATTAACGCAATTCTATTCTATAGCTGATGATTCGAATGTTTCTGAGAAAACAAGGATGTTTTCATCAAACACCTTTTAATCAAAGACTGACAAGTAGTCTAAATCTCACAAAAGCACGTAACAAATTGTCCAATTCTCGCAAAGTCACAAAAATAAGCCAAGAAATAAAAATATTTAAGGTAAAATAGAAAAGTACCTGGTTGATGATAACTATGTTAAATGTGTTATTTTTCTGCTTCACTAGTTGAATTTAAATAATGGTTTAAAAGAATTTTTAGAATAAAACTGAAAATAACCCTTGCAGTACAGAAATGATTATTTCATGATATGGTTACATTTTCCTCTGTGATTTTCTATACTCTTTTGAAAGTTTGCAATATTCAATGATCTGCTGGGTGCCTAAACAATATTTTTCAAGGGTTTTTACAGGAGTTTTCTATCTTTGTTTAATATTTCTTCCCAGTCGCAACAAATTAACGACAAGGGCGGATTTAGAGGTGGGCGGAAGCGGCGTACGTCCCCCTAAAATCGACGAAGGTGGGTTTTTTATTCGTTTATCTACACATAAACTTTAAAGTTTATATGTTACAATTAAGGTTCAGTTAATTTGATCAAAATTGAAATATCTTTTGTAGTTCGCTGATTACTTCAATGTTATCGTATAAGTTTCATTTTTTGCTTGTTTGTCACCTTTCCGCTAATTAAACAAGCAGTAGCAGTCGATACATCGAAATTGTCCGGCACATTGAAGCGGAAAAAGCTGGATCAATCCAGTTATACGCTGTCTCAGACAGATTCGAGATGTTTTTTTTTGTTTTTTTACCAGTTTGAAAGAAAAGGAACGGCTTGTTTTACTTTTGCTTTTAAATATTGTCTCAAGGTTGTATTTTCGTTTGCAGATTTAGCACTGGTGAAGATTACCGGGCGTGCCTAAATGAGTTTTAACCCATCATTGGTGACGTCGGTTTTAATAAACGCACCGATTTCGTTTTAGGCAGCGAAAGTGTTTATTAAACCAGTATTTGATAATTGTTTTGTGTGGAACTGTATAATAATAAACATGTAGTAATTTCTTATATGTTGTAAAGAAATATCTTTAATAGCCATGCGAAAAACAACAAACTATTAAGCCGATAACTGGTTCCTTCGTTAAATCAAGATAGGTGTGTATATACAGAGATGTGAAATGTACCTCCATGGTATATATATCGTATTAAACATGCATTCAATGGTATGTATTATTAATACAATGTAAATACGAGAGTGTTCGAAAAGCATTTCCCTTAAACCTTGGACGTCTCTGAAAAACAAAACAACATAAACATTCAACATGTTTGAATTTGTTGGAAGCGTTTGAGACAAACGACAAATAAGTGCTGATATTTTACAATATTATCACATAGAACAATTCACATCACTCACTACTGTATAGTATACATACATATACTATATACATAATTGGGAACATTTATAAATAAATCTTTAGGAATACCAGTTTTAAATTTTAACTGTCTGCACTAGTCGCTGTCTCAACGCTGAATAAATTACAGCCCTATAATACACGTGAAACCCGTGCTCAACTATCCAATACACATCCAAATATCCTTATCGAGACTACATCGCCTAAAGGGATTTAATTTCTGTTAATTCGTAAACTCAAGCGTAGAAAATTATATATTATTTGTTCATTATTATGATTACTAAAAACAATCTCGTAAAGTGATACTTTGATATATTTTGAACTTAATCCGAGAGCAGAAAGCATACAAATTGCACTGATGCAAATTCCACAGTCACTATGGCAACGTCGGGTCACGTTGAGCGGGACACCTTATTCGTAAAAATGAATATGACATCTGTGAAGACTTTCTGACATCTTAAAATTATATCTTTTTGAAATAGTTTTCTTTGCACGATACACCCATCTTCAACCTACAGATCCACTTGTTAAAGTATGGCCTAAAACGCTCCTGTGGAATTTTACTGATTGTTTCCCAGACAACTCCATAAATGTGTTTCCTTTTCCTGCCGTCGTGCACGGACGTCAAGATCTTGGGCGGTCGGCAACATTGTGCGCAGGGTGGTCTTGAAAGCGGTGAACCATCCATATATGATTTGTTTTCCTAGTTTAACCTTTGCCGTTTGTGCCCATAATCATGTAGAGCGTCTCTGATTTCGTTTTATAAACTAACATACAAAAACAAATGGGATAGAGCTTTTTCTAGTGCCATATTTACGTTTTTGCTAAACAAATGTTGTCGTTTTCCGATATCAACGGAAATGAAATCAGATTTCAGTCCATGAAATTATGCATAGGCATTGAGAAAAGGTCTTGGAAGCGGTCCGTATATTTAGGCAGTTTTTGATGTTGGGAGCTTGTCTATATGTGATCTTTAAAGACAGGTAAACATGTGAAGATTTGCAAAGTTTGCTCCGCTCAACGTTACCTGACGTTGCCATGGTGACTGGAATTTGCATGAGTGCAATTGGTTTCCTTTTCTCTTTTGGGTTAAGTTAAAATATATCAAAGTATCACTTTTGAAAGTTTTATTCTGATAACCATATTAATATATAAGATATGGCACTATTCCGGATACCTTTCGAACACTCCTGTACTTTCTGGATTTACGCCCGACTACGTACTTAGTGTATTTTGTCAATGTTGAAAATAGTCGGCTACGTACTTTATGATTCTTGTCAATGTTGAAAAATACCCGGCTATGTACTTAGTGTCTCTTGTCAATGTTGAAAAAAAACGGCTACGTGCTCTTATCAATATTGAAAAAAAAAATACCCGGCTGCTTTCATATACCTCATTCACATTTACCCTACGGCGACCGTACGCCCTCTACATCGAGAAATACCTGCAGCGACCACAGAAATTCTGCGGTGACCGTACGGTCTCCCTATGGCGTGTTCTTATATTTCCAGGCCGTAGGGGCCGCCGTAGAATTTTAACGCGGAGTTATAACATTCTTTTTCATTTCTGCGGTCGCCGTAGCAATTCGACACGTAACCATGCCGTAGAGCGACTCACGGTGACCATACGTCGAACGTACGGTGGTCGTGCGTTTGCCGTGCGGCTGCCCTAAGTTTATATGGATTCAATTTGACCTATGCGGACAACAAACTTTCCACGGCCGCCGTGTTACTAAATTACGGTCACCCTACGCCTGTCGTAGGTTCGCCGTACAGTGATCGTGCGTCATCACTTTAAATGCCGTAGGGAAGCCGCAGGATTTTTGTCGGTACTAATTTAAAATACTTCGTACGACTATCCTAACATATGTGACTGCAACAGGATGGACCGTAGAAAATCTGCGGCGCCCTTGATTTGTAACTGGCCGTCGTGGCAAATATGACTGAGGCATTAGTGTTCCTTTTCAATGTACGTGCTTAGTGTCTCTGTATGACCCAATTGATATTTCAATTCCAGCTTACAGTTTTGACTACAAAAGTGATTCATTAACGATTGGGAATAAACTATGACCTGATTTTCTTTCAAGTTTCATACTTAATAATTTGGGATCTCGAATGAATGCTCAACCTCCACGGTTATTCCATACACAAGTTAAGAGTAACCTATTGGTGGTCTCCTCTGTCTTACCCACCCGCTATCATACTTTAGAGGTCCATTATTCTTCCAAAAGCAGTTAATATTCTCTGAACAGCTAAGCAAAATATGTACTACAGATTTGTTAATAGATCCAATCTGTTCATACTCGTTGACGACAACATTAAATCAATGCATAAATAAGAAAGAGTATTTCACTTAGGACAATTCAAGTCTTCCATTAAAAAAATTGACTACCATGTATTTATATTTTTTTCCGTTTGTACCATTATAAATGAGCAGATTGATCAATGTTTGTAAAAATGCAAAAATAAAAGATAATTATGATTTTAAGTTAAAAAATAAATTGTAGGTACTTGAATGAACTGTTGCATAATCAAACGCGTGTAGTAAAAAGTGTGGTTGCTACGTTCATGACGGCATTGAATAGTCGTGGGTGATAATTTCAAATTATGCGTGCCAATTACGGCATGATAAGTCGTTTTGATATTGCATCTAATGTACATTTTTCATGTGATAATTCTATCAACGCCGAACATCTTTCAAAAGATGTTCCCTTCTTCATTCCATATATACTAGAAATATAAAAAAAAACAACACAAAATCATTTAATTACTATTTTGTAATTGTAATAAGCACTCGGGCAACCGACTGAACACAAAGAACGAGAAACATCAGTTAAATAATAATCATATACCTCATGATCACTCTGATCAAAAATACTATAGATGTGGAAGTAATAACACTAATAGGAAATAATAATGTTCTATAGTACTTATTAATGAATTCATAATCATAACGACATAGAACAGATAAACGTTCATGTAAATCATTTTTCACATAGCCATCTTTAGCATTTTCACTCATCCATCGTCCATGACGTTTGAACATTCTGTCTTTAATGCCTTTGTTAGCCGCTGCAGAAGCACTGCCGGCCTTTAGAGCGTGCAAGCAATACTTTGAGATATCAGTCACGTGTGGCTCAAATGCACGTCTAAATTCACCTCTTAAACACGTATATGACATAGCTTTCACAGCTTTCCGTCTCTTATAGCCATCCTGACACTTGCTAAGATTACAAAACACAGGATCGGACACTTGTAACTTTGCTCAATCTATAAGTTCTCAGTATTCACAACAGGGCATAACTTGGTACCAGTTCTAATTATCAAAACCCAAGAGCCATCTCTATACTTGTCAGTCTTGCTACTCTCAATAAAAATTGCCAAATACGACGAATAGAAAACAAAATCAGAAACAAGAATGTTTAATAATTCTGAACCACGAAAAAATCCAGCAAATCCCAGTAAACTTGCACAAATAATTCGCTGATTTTTTTCTTTTTTTTCGTTTTTATACTGATAAAGCATATCATACATGGATGAAAGAATATCTACCGTCATTACTTCTTTTTTTTTAAAATTATTTTCTTGGCTAGTAACCTTTTAGCAGCTTCTAGGATATTGACAACTAACGGAGAACTGGTCGGCGTGCTTAAGCCATTAAATATCGTGAAAACACTTAATTGAATAATACGAACTTATAACTGGACTAGCACTGCTTGCGCTTTGAATTAAAGAAGTCAGATATAAAGCCACCGGAAATGCCTTAGCCGGCAAAATTTCCCCACTCCCCAAACTATTTGCTATAGCCCGTTTTTGCCAACGATTGAAGCCATATTGGTATTTGCGGCTAGTACCAGGTGCGCGTGATGACGTCATTATATCTGGGAGTAGGTCCACCTTGCCGGCCAACATTTCCGGTAGCTCATCTATCTCGTCTTTGTGACACTGCCAAAATAAATGTATAAAAAGATGGTTAATAAAACTGTCTCATTAAGTCTATTACTAAGACAAAGAGATAATAATCATAACATGACTAGCGATACCGCCCGTCATAACAGCCGTCTGCTCCAAGACTGACTAGCAATACTGCACCTAATGCGATACCGCTATATATACATAACTTGGTATATCTAAAATCTAAGATGCAGCGCTATCATCCTGAAATTAAGGTCAATATTACTTTGCTCCAAAAACTTTGTCTGGCACAAGCTATCCTCCGATACAGTAATATGCGAATCCCAACTGTACGCCTTCGCAATATCTATGCTAAGGTATCTGGTCATTATCTGGGACAGGTGACCTATAACAATTGCCATAGAGATTATTTGACCTACTAAGCTTGCTAAAAAAAATTTACGCCCACACGTCTATGTATTTTTAAATCATCCAAAACAACGGATATTGTAGATTTAACTTTTCTGACACTATTGTCGGGTAAAGCGATTTTACCATCACCCGAATTTAGCAGTGTACCCCAAAAAACTAAAACTTGAAGTGGTATCCATACAGACTTATCTGCATTAGGGACAAATCCAGAAGATAATAAATTCCGTTTTATCTCGCTCCCCATCTGTAAAGTATCGGCATATGAACTACTGCAACCCAAACCGTCATCTAGAAACATTGACACTCTTTTGCCCTCTCCTCTCCACTTTGAAATAAGAGGCTTGGTAAGTTTCGTAAAAATATAACATGTTGAAGACAAACCAAAAGGTAAAACCAAACACTTGTAAAAATGTACTACGCCATCACATCCGGCCCAAGAAAACCCTAAACATTCAGTGTGCGGCCTGTAAATCTCTATAAAGTGATAAGCACTGGTAAGATCGAATTTAACCATGAAGTCTCCCTTTTGCAAAAAAGACAGAGCAATTTTGATATCATATTTAACATGTTGTTTCCATAGGTGCTTATTTACAAACACGCACGTCTAAAATCAACCGTTTTTGCCAGAACTCTGAAAAGAAACAGTTAAAGGATTAATAACAAAAGGCTCAACAATACATTTTTCAATCAATGCTCTGTCCAACAGATTCTGAATTGCTTCAGCTACAACCCCACTCTCTTTTAAAGCAGATTTATTATTTTTCAGATACTTTTAAGAGGCGTAGAATAAAGTGGAATTTTATACCCAAACTCTATAGTGTCCAAAATGAAGCTATTTGTACAAATATTTTAACATTGCATTAATCTACCTCTAACTATAATACACTTTTGCCGCTG
>CM037783.1:28295728-28345728 GCA_021229015.1 Solen grandis | reverse complement strand
ATACTTAAATACTTTGAGGCAAATTTCGTCATTTTTGATTCTCTGATAAAAGAACATAATTATTTAATTTCATAGCAAATTTAGTTAATTATAAAAGTAATAATGCATGTCAATTTGTCTTATACTTGAATATTTCGTATTAAATATTTGAGAATTTTTATTAGAACGATGAAATTCGCCCGTAAGTATTTAAGCACTTCTTAGCGTGGAATTCAAGCCAGGCCAATAAAGCCTATCTTTTCCAACAGAGTGTCTAGAACAATGGCTATACTTACGTCGTCACAGGACATGTTATAGTCTGCTAACACTTGTCGACATCTAGATGCTATACTGTATGTTGAGTTAAGGCAAAGCTTGTATTCAACTGGTTTGAATGCAGACATGTTATGTATAAAGAAGAAATCAAAGGACTGAGAGTCCTAATGTTGCGTTAAGCATAAGGAGGAAGTCAAGAAGCTTGTAATTTGGAACTGTTGCTTTTCCACATCAAATGGATCTTGTAGTCTCATAGTCATTTTACTATGAGGAAACAACATATTTCAATTAACAGCATAATTTTATTTGCCATATATCTATTAGATGAATCAAGGACATAGTACATGCCAGAGGTGTGTGAAGGGATGCACTTCATGTATAGTACACCACTGGCTTTCGTCACATTTTCATTGATAATTTTTATATCTTGCCCGCTAGAGGGCAATAAATTTGAATATCTGGTGCGATCAGTTACAATATGTTGCTTGTAAATATTGCAACATAATAAGAATCATTCAGAGTAGCCTTTAGAATCAATTCCAAAGTAAAAGTGTAGCTTATATCAGGCTACTGCTCTAGAGTCAACAATTAGCATCATGAGAAGTACTGACGTCAACAACCAAAAAAAACAACAACAAAAAAACAAACAAAAAAAACAAGAGGGCCAAATTGCCCTTGATCGCTCACCTGAGAAAGATGATTGCTTAAGAAATAAAGATGCTAGAGTGTAAACAAAGTGAAATCTGGCTTTTTTTATGGTGAAAAGGGCATAATTCCTAAATTAACTAGTTAATATCAGTAATAATTGAACCCGATTGCGAGATTATGGGCATAAACATTGTCTTAAAGTTTAAAAAAGATTGTTTAAAAAAATGAAGATGGTAAAGAGTAAACAAAGTGAAATCTTATATTTTTTGTATTAAAAGGGGGCTTAACTCCTGACCTAATTGGCCCATCTCAGCCACAATTGAACTCAATTAAGACATTATTGTCATTAACAATGTCATAAAGTTTGAAGATGATTGCTCAAAAGATGAAGATGCTAGAGTGTAAAAAAAATGAAATCCGGCATTTTTTTAATATTGAAAGGGGGCTTAACTCCTGACCTTATTGACCGATCTCAGCCATATTCAAACTCAATGGAGACATTATGGTCAAAAACATTGTCATAAAGTTTGAAGAAGATTGCTCAAAAGATGAAGATGCTAGAGTGTAAACAAACTGAAATATGGCATTTTTTTTATATTAAAAGAGGCTAAACTCCTGACATAATTGACCGATCTCAATCATAATCGAACTCAATCGAGACATTATGGTCATAAACATTGTCATAAAGTTTGAAGATGATTGCTCAAAAGATGAAGATGCTAGAGTGTAAACAACATGAAATCTGGCATTTTCTGAATATTAAAAGGGGCATAACTCCTTACCTAATTATCCGATCTCAGTCATAATCGAACTCAATCGAGACATTATGGCCATAAACATTGTTTTAAAGTTTGAAGATGATTGCTTAAGAAATAAAGGTGATAGTGTGTAAACACTAAAATTAATGACGCCGCACGCCGCACATACGGACGACGGACACTCACGGGATCACAATAGCTCACCCTGAGCTTTACTCAGGTGAGCTAAAATAAAAAATCAATAGTTATTAGCATGTGAATTTCTTTCTTGAATTGTTTTTCATATCTAACTTAGTACATTTAGCAGTCAGGTAAAATATGTCGTCATTTAATAAAGAGGCTGTATTCAATACAAATCCTTAATTCAGTCTCAACTTCAGTAAATTTAACAAATCTTATATTTTCCTAAATATGTAATCAGCTCATTAATATCACTCAATATGGTAAATGACGGAAAAAGGCAAATTTAGGAATGATAAAGCAAAATACTGTATATGAGAAATAACTGTTTTTTGACTTAGGTGACTAAAAAATCTGACTTAGAAAAGAAAGTAAGGATCAATTTTGTTAGAGCTTCAAAGATTGAGCAGAAGCTAAATTCAGTATTTTTCTTTTAGTTTCTTGTTTCAATCCTGTACTTTACATCAAACTCATAGCTGAACTCTCTTGCAGACAAATTTACGCCTTAGTAACAAAACACACAAGTAGCTTTACTTTGTTTTCACCTTGTGAAGAGCTTATAACTCTTTGGGTGCCGAGGGTAAAAAGAAGAAATCAAGACAATCAGACTGAATGTCAAAATCTTTGCATTTGCTTAAAAAGGTGCTAAAACATGCAATGTATCAACAGAAAATTTAATACGAATGGAACAAGCAGCACTCTAATTCTAAAACAAAAGCTGTCAGAGGACAGCACGCTCAACTATTCAAAATGCTTGTTGGTAAATCAAATGAAATCTATTTCAATTCTTGCCCTTTCACATACCCTGTACATAATAATAGTCAAAAATGATATTCCTTGATAGACTGATACCCCTTAATATTTTTATGATGTCTAAAATCAATCCCATGCCTAGTTACTGAGACATAAGCACAATAACACTGTGCATGCAAAACTTTAACCAAAAATCCAAGTTAGAAAAGGGCCATAATTTGTATAAAATTCAGTCCAAAAGTTATCCTCCTTAGTTTTCTGATGCCCCTGAAGACACTCTTTAACTTTCTAATCAATTCCAAAAACAATTTCTGAGATATATGCTGCATAGTTGCTTGAATGCAAAAATTTAACCAAAATTCTAAGTTAAAAAGGGGTCATAATTTTTAATATATTCCATCAAATGTTATCTTTCTTTATAGTATGATACCCCTAAACATATTAAAGATGTTTAAAATCAATCCCATGCCTGGACTATGAGATATAAGCATGAAAGTACCTTGCATGCAAAACTTTAACCAAAATTTCTAAGTTTAAAAAGGGGCCATAACTTGTAATATATTCCATCAAAAGTTATCTACCTAGATAGTATGGTACTCCTAAACATATTAAAGATGTTTAAAATCAATCGCATGCCTGGATACTGAGATATTTGCATGAAAGTAACTTGCATGCAAAACTTGAACCAAAATTTCTAAGTTAAAAAGGGCAATAATTTGTAACATATTCCATCAAAAGTTATCTACCATGAAAGTATGATACCCCTAAACATATTTAAGATGTTTCAAATCAATCCTATGCCTGGATACTGAGATATTAGCATGAAAGTACCTTGCTTGCAAAACTTTAACCAAAATTTTTAAGTTAAAAAGAGGCCATAATTTGTAACATACTCTATCAAGAGTTATCTACTTTGGTTGTCTGATGCCCCTAAACATATTCATAAACTTTCAAGTCAATACCATGAATGGTTATTGAGATACAAACTAAATAGTAGCTTGCACGCAAAACTTTAACCAAATTTTCTATTGCATGCAAAACTTTAACCAAAATTTCTAAGTTAAAAAGGGGCCATAATTCATATTAAATTCAGTCAAGAGTTATCTACCTTGATTGTCTGATGCCCCTGAACATATTTATAAACTTTCAAGTGAATACCATAAACGGTTATTGAGATATAAGGTTGATAGTAACTTGCACGCAAAACTTTAACTAAAAGCTGCGACACCAACGCCGACGCCGACGCAAGGGCAACTACAATAGCTCTCATATTCTTCGAATAGTCGTGCTAATTACCTGAGTTTCGTTGTTGCATCTTCTATGTTTGTGTGTGTGTTTACTTTTGCTTGTTTGTTAAATGGGGTTCAGTCATATTCAGTCATGTGGAGACGATGTCTACTTGAGACAGATATAGTGTTGCCACACTGCAGTATTCCACCGTAGATATGTGGCATGATACCACACTCAGTCTCATAATCCTGATACTGAGCCGACATTGAACAGATATAGTGTTGCTACATTGGATTATCCTGCTGTAGACATGTGGCATGATACCACACCCATTCTCATTATCTTGATACTGACCCGATATTCAACAGATATAGTGCTGCCACAGTTTAACAGGGGTTTTCCCCTAGATAAAAACTGACATTTTCCCCCAAAATAACTACCTAATTTCCCAATGAAATAGCTATCCTTTTTTAAACAGAAATATAATTCATGAAATTATAATTAAATTTGTGTTATTCTTATAATTTTAATGCTGATTTGAAACTGTATAACATATACCACTTATAATTAGGTAATTGCTTTTGATAATTTAAAACAGTTTTATTAGTTTACTATGATTTCCAAACTTTTTTTTATAATGCTAATTTTCCAAATAAGAAAGCCACAGGTTGTAAAAAAAAATCTAAAAAAAAAAGGAAAAAAAAAAGAGCTATCAGAGGACAGCACGCTCAACTATTCAAAATGCTTGTTGGTTAATCAAATGAAATTGATTTCAATTATTGCCCTTCACATACTCTGTACACAATAATAGTCAACAAGAGCTGTTAGAGGACAGCATGTTCGACTATTCAAAATGCTTTTTGGTAAATCAAATGAAATCTATTTCAATTTTTGCCATTCACATACCCTGTATATAATAATAAAATCAATCCCATGCCTAAAAACTGATAACACAGCATGCAAAACTTTAACCAAATATCCAAGTTAGAAAAGGGCCATAATTTGTATAAAATTTGGTCCAAGAGTTATCCTCCTTGGTTTTCTGAAGCGTTTGAACACACTCCTAAACTTTCTAGTCAATTCCACAAACAATTTTTGAGATATAAGCTGGACAGTAGCTTACATGCAAAACTTTAACCAAAATGTCTAAGTCAAAAAGTGGCCCTAATCTGCATTATATTCAGTCAAAAACTATCTGCCACTATAGTATGATACAATTTAACATATCAAGAAGTTTCAAATCAAACCAATGCCTTGTTACTGAAATATAAGCATGAAATTCCTTGCATGCAAAACTTTAAGTAAAATTTCTAAGTTAAAACAAGAGGGCCAAGATGGCCCTTGGTCGCTCACCTGAGAAAGATGATTGCTTAAGAAATAAAGATGCTTGAGTGTAAAAGTGAAATCTGGCTTTTTTTTATGGTGAAATGGGCATAACTCCTAAATTTACAAGTCAATATCAGTTATAATTGAACCCGATTGTGAGATTATAGGCATAAACATTGTCTTAAAGTTGTAAAATGATTGTTAAAAAAATGAAGTTGGTAGAGAATAAACAAAGTGAAATCTTGTATTTTTTGTATTAAAAGGGGCATAACTCCTGACCTAAATGACCCATCTCAGCCACAATTGAACTCAATCGAGACATTATGGTCATTAACAATGTCATAAAGTTTGAAGATGATTGCTAAAAAAAGGAAGATGCTAGAGTGTAAACAATGTGAAATATGGCTTTTTTTATATTAAAAGGGGCATAACTCCTGACCTAATTGACAGATCTCAGCCATAATCGAACTCAATCGTGACCTTATGGTCATAAGCATTGTCATAAAGTTTGAAGATGATTGCTCAAAAGATGAAGATGCTAGAGTGTAAACAAAGTGATTTCTGGCATTTTTTGAAGATTAAAAGGGGCATAACTTCTGAACTAATTGACGGATCTCAGCATTAATCGAACTCAATCGAGATCTTATGGTCATAAACATTGTAATAAAGTTTGAAGATGATTGCTCAAAAGATGAAGATGCTAGAGTGTAAACAACGTGAAATCTGGCATTTTTTTATATTAAAAGGGGCTTAACTCCTGACCTAATCAACTGATCTCAGTCATAATCAAACTCAATCGAGACATTATGGTCATAAGCATTGCCATAAAGTTTGAAGATGATTGCTCAAAAGATGAAGATGCTAGAGTGTAAACAAAGTGAAATATGGCATTTTTTTAATATTAAAAGGGGCATAACTCCTGACCTAATTGATGAATCTCAGACATAATCGAACTCAATCGAGACCTTATGGTCATAAGCATTGCCATAAAGTTTGAAGAGGATTGCTCAAAAGATGAAGATGCTAGAGTGTAAACAACTTGAAATATGGCATTTTTTGAATATTAAAAGGGGCATAACTCCTGACCTAATGGTACGATATCAGCCATAATCGAACTTGGCCGTGATTTTATGGTTATAAACATTGATATAAAGTTTGAAGATAATTGCTCATGAAATGAAGATGCTAGAGTGCAAACAATGTGAAATCTGGCTTTTTTTGAATTTTAAAAGGGGCATAACTCCTGACCTAATGTTCCGATATCAGCCATAATTGAACTTGGCCGTGATTTTATGGTTATAAACATTGTTTTACAGTTTAAAGATAATTGCTCATAAAATGAAGATGCTAGAGTGCAAACAATGTAAACTGGCTTTTTTTAATTTTAAAAGGGGCATAACTCCTGACCTAATGATACGATATCAGCCATAATCGAACTTGGCCGTGATTTTATGGTTATAAACATTGATATAAAGTTTGAAGATAATTGCTAATGAAATGAAGATGCTAGAGTGCAAACAATGTTAAAACTGGCTTTTTTTAATTTTAAAAGGGGCATAACTCCTGACCTAATGTTCCGATATCAGCCATAATCGAACTTGGCCGAGATTTTATGGTTATAAACATTGTTTTAAAGTTTGAAGATAATTGCTCATAAAATGAAGATGCTAGAGTGCAAACGAACAAATTGTGGACGACGGACGACGGACGGACGGACGGACGGACGGACGGACGGACGGACGGACGACGGACATTCATCGATCCTAAAAGCTCATCCTGAGCACACGTGCTCAGGTGAGCTAAAAAGGCCATAATTTCTAATATATTCCATCAAGAGTTATCTACCTTGGTTGTCTGATGCAGATAAACATATTCATAAACTTTCATGTCAATACCATGAATGGTTATTGAGATACAAACTGGATAGTAGCTTGCAAGCAAAACTTTAACCAAATTTTCTATTGCATGCAAAACTTTAACCAAGTTAAAAAGGGGCCATAATTTATATTAAATTCAGTCAAGAGTTATCCAACTTGATTGTCTAATGCCCCTGAACTTTCAAGTTAAAACCATAAATGGTTATTGAGATATAAGGTTGTTAGTAACTTGCATGCAAAACTTTAACCAAAAGCTGCAACGCCAACGCCAATGCAAGGGCGACTACAATAGCTCTCATATTCTTCGAATAGTCTACCAAAAAACCAATTGCACCGCATGCGAATGCCAACATCTGTCTATTAAAAGTGTTTGAGTAATGGGCTACATTACAGATTTTGCACAACAACCCCACGATCATTACAGCTGGACTTTTTTCTTTTCAGCAGACAAGCTAAAAATCACTGCATGAAGGATACATGGATGGGGCGACGACCCGTTTGTGTATACCACAGAGAAAGAGAGTGATGAGGAAGAGACAGCTGAGGGTGAAGAAGGGATGGTTGATCAGGGACTGCATGAATGCAACCTGCAACATAGATATACAAATGTATCTTTATTCAATCCTTTCATATATATTTGTGAACAAATTTATGACTAAATTAATATTAATTTACTGAATTTTCATTATTGAACTTTAATTGGTATTTGGTACAATTGATTTTTTTTTCTTTGCTATGAAGTCTGTGTACAATCTATTGTATAATCAAACATGGGAGACTCTGATCAGCCAGCTACATCCAGGAGATGTCTAATCAGGGTCTTCTCTGCTTGCTAAAGCATAAAAAAACATATCTTTTATATAGTAAAGGGATAAGATTTCCTTCCATTTCAAAACTGAGGATTCTTCTTCATCATACCATGGAAGGTGAACTTTGTCCATATGAAAATCTTAAAGTACCCAAGAATTCAGAATTTAATTTCATTTCAGAATTATCAACAAAATGTTATTTTCTTAATACAAAGTTCACTTACATAAGTGAGTAAACCGATTAAAGCAAAATAATAATCACTGATTGCTCATCAAAGATTTAAACTTCAAAAAATATTTGTTTTTCTTTTTCAGGCTTAAGAAAAAGGAATTATTCTGCATGCTTACTTCTTAAGTTCTTTATTTCTTTTCCAGACCCTATGTTGTCAGCACTCATATAAATTGTCTCAATGAGACAATTCATATTAGTACCTGCTACATACAGTTTATAACAGAATTATGGGATATATTGATCTTTAAATTTAGATTTACGCATCTGAACTGAAGCCTTGCTTTTTTATGCCTGATATTCTGTATACTGATAGATGAGAGCAAAACTTGGTCAAGTTCTTATACATATATATGCACTTAGCCTAGTTTCGCTCTCATTCCTTAATACGCATTTCCAAGAAATAAAAATTAGCAGATTGTATATGTATCACAGTGACAGATGCAGACATGAAGAATATTATCTTACCTGCGAGGTTTCATGATCCCACAGCCATCGCCATGCCCCCACAGCTGTGCACACTGATACAAATAACAGGATACCTGTAACATCAATACCAGTGCAACAGATAAGCAGGGTGTTTGAGTATTTACTAAATTAATATAGGCAAAAAAGCAATAGTTTTTAGAATGACGGGGTAAAAAAAAGCAAATGAATTTTTGAAAACTTAATTAAAATGTTAGTAGTAGTATACAAAATATACAGAATTCCCAATTCACGTTTGTTAAAAACTCAATTAAAATTCACAACAAGAGGGCCATGATGGCCCTGAAACGCTCACCTGAGTACCATTGCTACAACTGATTACAAGGTTTTTAAACAGACAAGAATTCTGATATAACTCAATCTTAAACATTTTAGCCCTGACAATACTACACACCAAATATATAAGCACTGGGCCTTATGGTTTCAGAGGAGAAGACTTAGTGCGGGGTCATTTATCTCCAAAGGGCCACCATTTTGAAAATCTTGATAATGAACCATTAGATGATACTACATACCAACAAGAGGGCCATGATGGCCCTGGATCGCTCACCTGGTATCATTAGGCTATGTAAAATCAAGTGACCCCTGGGGCAGAGCCAATTTTGATCCCAGGGTCATGATTTGAACAAAGTTGGTAAGAATCGACTAGACAATGCTACACACTACCACACTCTACTTGGTAGAGGTCTATAAGCCCATGTTACATACCAAATATATAAACTCCAGACCTTGAAGATTTTTCTAGTTTTTTTTCCAATATAAGTCTATGTAAAATCAAATGATCCATGGAGCGGGGCCAATTTTGACCCCAGCGTCATGATTTGAACAAACTTGGTAAGAATCGACTAGAAATGCTACACACCAAATATCTAAACTCTATGCTTTGTGGTGTCTGAGAAGAAGATTTTTCAATTTTTTTCTATATTAGCCTATGTTAAATCAAGTGACCCCTGGGGCGGGGCCAATTTTGACCCCAGGGTCATAATTTGAACAACTTGGTGGATCATAGACATGCTCATATTAAAAATCAAAAGGCTAGGCCTTGTGGTTTCAGAGAAGAAGATTTTTCAAGTTTTTTCTATATAAGCCTATGTAAAATCAGGTGACCCCTTGGTGGGGCCAAATTTAATCCCAGGGCCATGATTTGAACAAACTTGGTTGTGATCTACTAGACAATGCTGCACACCAAATATCTAAACCCCAGGCCTTGTGGTTTCTGAGAAGAAGATTTTTCAAGTTTTTCCTATATTAGCCTATGTTAAATCAAGTGACCCCTGGGGCGGGGCCAATTTTGACCCCAGGGCCATGATTTGAACAAACTTGGTAGAGATCAACTAGACAATGCTACACACCAAATATCTTAACTCTATGCCTTGTGGTTTCAGAGAAGAAGATTTTTCAAGTTTTTTTTCTATATCAGCCTATGTTATATAAAGTGACCCCTGGGGCGAAGCCAATTTTGACCCCAGGGTCATAATTTTAACAATCTTGGTAGAGAGTCATAAGACCATGCTACATACCAAATATCTAAACTCGAGGCCTTGTGGTTTCTGAGAAGAAGATTTTTAAAGTTTTTTTCTATATTAGCCTATGTAAAATCAAGTGACCCCTGGGGCGGGGCCAATTTTGACCCCAGGATCATGATTTGAACAAACTTGGTTGTGATCCACTAGACAATGCTGCACACCAAATATCTTAACTCCATGCCTTGTGGTTTCTGAGAAGAAGATTTTTCCTATATCAGCCTATGTTATATAAAGTGACCCCTGGGGCAGGGCCAATTTTGACCCCAGGATCATAATTTGAACAATCTTGGTAGAGAGTCATAAGATCATGCTACATACCAAAAATCAAAAGGCTAGGCCTTGTGGTTTCGGAGAAGAAGATTTTTTCAAGTTTTTCCTATATTAGCCTATGTGAAATCAAGTGACCCCTGGGGCGGGGCCAATTTTGACCCCAGGGTCATAATTTGTACAATCTTGGTAGAGAGTCATAAGATCATGCTACATACCAAAAATCAAAAGGCTAGGCCTTGTGGTTTCAGAGAAGAAGATTTTTTAAATTTTCATTTTTAAAATCTATTTTTAGCTCCTGTGACCTAATTATGCAATGGACCAGAACCATTTATACAACTTTAGTAGAGCTTCATCCAAGGAACATTCCTGCGAAATGTTTTTCAAATTGGCCAAGCCGTTTAGGAGGAGATGTTGTTTGAAGCAATTGTTGACGCCGGACGCACGCACGGACGCCGGACAAAAGGCGATCAGAAAAGCTACCTTGAGCTTAGGGATAAAAATTGGCCTTAATTTTTTTAAATTTTAATCTATGTAAAACAAGTGACCCCTGGTGCGGGGGCATTTATCATCATAAGGTCATGATTTGTACAATCTTGGTTATGAACCATAAGATGATGCTACATACCAAATATCTAATCTCTAGGCCTTATGGATTCATAGAAGGAGATTTTTAAAGATTTTCCTATATAACTCTATGTAAAACAATTGACCCCTATTGCGGGGGCATTTATCACCGTTTGGCTAAGATTTGAACAATCTTGGTAATGAACCATTAGATGATGCTACAAAAATATTACTCTAGGCCTTATGGATTCATAGAAGAAGATTTTTAAAGTTTTTCCTATATAAATCTATGTAAAACAAGTGACCCCTGGTGCGGGTGCATTTATCACCATAGGGTCATGATTTGAACAATCTTGGTAATGAACAATTAGATGATGCTACTAACCAAATATTTAATCTCTAGGCCTTATGGATTCATAGAAGAAGATTTTTAAAGATTTTCCTATATAACTCTATGTAAAACAACTTTCAAGTGACCCCTGGTGCGGGGGCATTTATCACAGTTTGGCTATGATTTGAACAATCTTGGTAATGAACCATTAGATGATGCTACATATGAAATATCTAAGCTCTAGGCCTTATGGATTCATAGAAGAAGATTTTTAAAGTTTTTCCTATATAAATCTATGTAAAACAACTTTCAAGTGACCCCTGGTGCGGGGGCATTTATCCTTGCTATGATTTGAACATCTTGTAATGAACCATTAGATGATGCTACATAAAATATCTAACTCTAGGCCTTATGGATTCATAGAAGAAGATTTTTAAAGTTTTTCCTATATTAATCTATGTAAAACAAGTGACCCCTGGTGCGGGGGCATTTATCACCATAATGCTATGATTTGAACGATCTTGATAATGAACCATAAGATGATGCTACATACCAAATATCTAATCTCTAGGCCTTATGGATTCATAGAAGAAGATTTTTAAAGATTTTCCAATATAACTCTATGTAAAACAAGTGACCCATGGTGCGGGGGCATTTTTCACCATAGGGTCATGATTTGTATAATCTTGGTAATGAACCATAAGATGATGCTACATACCAAATATCTAATCTCTAGGCCTTATGGATTCATAGAAGAAGATTTTTAAAGATTTTCCAATATAACTCTATGTAAAACAAGTGACCCATGGTGCGGGGGCATTTTTCACCATAGGGTCATGATTTGTATAATCTTGGTAATGAACCATAAGATGATGCTACATACCAAATATCTAACTCTAGGCCTATGGATTCATAGAAGAAGATTTTTAAAGATTTTCCTATATAACTCTATGTAAAACAAGTGACCCCTGGTCGGGGGCATTTATCTGCTAGGCTATGATTTGAACAATCTTGGTAATGAACCATTAGATGATGCTACATATGAAATATCTAAGCTCTAGGCCTTATGGATTCATAGAAGAAGATTTTTAAAGATTTTCCTATATAACTCTATGTAAAACAAGTGACCCCTGGTACGGGGGCATTTATCACCATAGCCTAGGGCTATGATTTGTACAATCTTTGTAATGGCCCATAAGATGATGCTACATACCAAATATCTAAGCTCTAGGCCTTATGGATTCATAGAAGAAGATTTTTAAAGATTTTCCTATATAACTCTATGTAAAACAAGTGACCCCTGGTGTGGGGGCATTTATCACCATAGGGCTATGATTTGTACAATCTTTGTAATGGCCCATAAGATGATGCTACATACCAAATATCTAAGCTCTAGGCCTTGCAGTTTTGCAGAAGAAGATTTTCAAAGTTTGCATTTTTAAAATCTATTTTTAGCTCCTGTGACCTACTTTTTTAACCAATCTGAATAATTTGTACAACTTTGATAGAGGGCATCATAAGGATGATTCCTGTGAAGTTTGGTCAAAATCACTTCAGCGGTTCATTAGGAGATGTTGTTTAAAGCAAATTGTTGACGACGGATGGACAAAAGGCGATCACAAAAGCTCACCATGAGCATGTTGTGCTCAGGTGAGCTAAAAACACAATTCTTAAACAAGAGGCCCAAGGGCCATAGACGCTCACCAGAGTACATCTGCATTTTAAAATGAAACAATTGTTTTCTGTAACAAGGAATTTTTAACTGTGACTATTTTATGTGGTTCCTTTTGAGAGTGTCAATATGAGTCTATATGAAGGAAAAGGTTAAATCAGTAACAGCTGTTAATCTGGAAAAAGCAATCAAAACAATTTCAAGTACATATAAATTGGAGTCAAAAACCACACAAAATACACCCTTGACTTGGAACAGTTAACTGGTTGTAAGTTGATGGATTACATTTCTTTTTTGGGGAAAAACGTGCCTGCTTCCATTAAGATAAAAATATTTTAGACAACGGAGTGAAAAATCACACAAAAATACACCTTTGACTCCGAACAGTTTATAGTGACTTAAAACTGATTGTTGGAGGTTGATGGATCCGTTTGTCTCATATAGGACACTAAGGAATTAATTACCGACAACTGCAAAAAATTACAACGTATATATTTTCCGTCTTCAATAATGAATTTATATATTGTATTAAATAACCACTTTATGCAATTTCACTTCTTTAATATAGAATCAATCTTCACGTGTTTCTGTTTTTTAAACTCAAAAGTATCTATCTGTAAATCTTTAATTAAAACATAAGTGCAAATAGTAAAATGGTAAGATGGCGGATTTGTCTTGATGACGTCATGTGAAAACAAAGGACAATTCCTTTGATTTTGATTAATTGTTAAAATTGTCTGAAAAACAAAGTAAAAATTAGCCAATTAACCCTAAATAAACATCTATAACAATGTATTTTAAATCTGGCTAGCAGTTCTAAACAAGATGAATTTTACATTTATCTTTTCATTGCATTGCAATGGCAACTAGAGTTCTGCGTAAATCAATATAAATATAATAAATAAGCCTCCCCTCGTATTGTTGCCGAGTTTACAACACACATCCAAATAATTTTGAATACTTTGTAGAGCTACACCCAAGCATCATCTGTACCAATTAAAAACATTTTGAAACCCTGCAAATTATTAATCTGGAAGATGATTTATATTAATCTTGAAGAAGATGATTTTTGTTCTATTTATTGCCATGGCAACCAGAGTTCTGCATTGATCATTTTTATTTGAGCAATTTTTGTAGACTCGCATCCAAAGATCATTTTTACCAAATTTCATCAAATTCTGTCCACTGATTTTAGAGGAGATTTTTTTTTTATCTTTCCTTATATCAAAAAAATTGTAGAATAAGCCCGGCCCCTGGCGCCCATGTCTTTTTGTGGATCCGAATAATTTTAGCAATCTTTGTAGTGCTACCCCCAAGGATCATCTGTACCAATTTATTTTGAAATCTGGCCAGTAGTTTTGAAGGAGATGATTTTTAAACTTTCCATATTTTTTTTCTTTTTGTTGCCATGGCAACCAGAGTTCTATATGGATCAAGTTTATTTTAGGAACTTTTGTGAAGGTTGACCCAAGGATCATTCCTGCCAAATTTAATCAAATTCTGTCAATTGGTTTCTGAGGAAATGTTGATTAAAGTATTCCCAATATACATATAAGGCAAATAAGCCCCGCCCCTGGCAGACATGTTTTTTTACGGATCGGAAAGATTTTAGCAAGTTTGGTAGAGGTTGACCCAAGGAACATCTGTACCAATTTATTTTAAAATCTGGCCAGTAGTTTTGAAGAAGATGATTTTAAAAGTTTTCATATTTTTTTTCTTTTTGTTGCCATGGCAACCAGAGTTCTACATGGATCAAGTTTATTTTAGCAACTTTTGTGATGGTTGACCCAAGGATCATCCCTGCCAAGTTTAATCAAATTCTGTCCAATGGTTTCAGAGGAGATGTTGTTTAAAGGTTTCTCTATATACATATAAGGCAAATAAGCCCCACCCCTGGCGGCCATGTTTTTTTAACGGATCGGAATAATTTTAGCAACTTTGGTAGAGGTTGACCCAAGGAACATCTGTACCAATTTATTTTAAAATCTAGCCAGTAGTTTTGAAGAAGATGATTTTTAAAGTTTTCATATTTTTTTTTCTTTTTGTTGCCATGGCAACCAGAGTTCTACATGGATCAAGTTTATTTTAGCAACTTTTGTGAAGGTTGACGCAAGGATCATCCCTGCCAAGTTTAATCAAATTCTGTCCAGTGGTTTCAGAGGAGATGTTGTTTAAAGTTTTCTCTATATACATATAAGGCAAATAAGCCCCACCCCTGGCAGACATGTTTTTTTACGGATCGGAATAATTTTAGCAACTTTGGTAGAGGTTGACCCAAGGAACATATGTACCAAATTATTTTGAAATCTGGCCAGTAGTTTTGAACGAGATGATTTTTAAAGTTTTCAAATTATTTTTCTTTTTGTTGCCATGGCAACCAGAGTTCTTCATGGATCAACTTTATTTTAGCAACTTTTGTAGAGCCTCACCCAAGGAACATTCCTTCCAAGTTTCATTAAATTCTGTCCAGCGGTTTCAGAGGAGATGTCGTTTAAAGCAAATTGTTGACGACGCACAACACACGACGACAGACGACGGACGAAGGGCGATCACAAAAGCTCACCTTGAGCACGTTGTGCTCAGGTGAGCTAAAAATGTAAAATAAGCCCGGCCCCTGACGCCAATGTTTTTTTGCGGATCCGAATAATTTTAGCAATCTTTGTAGTGCTACCCCTAAGGATCATCTGTACCAATATATTTTGAAATCTGGCCAGTAGTTTTGAAGGAGATGATTTTTAAACTTTCCAAGAATTTTTTCTTTTTGTTGCCATGGCAACCAGAGTTCTGCAAGGATCAACTGTATTTGAGCAATTTTTGTAGAGTCCCACCCAAGGACCATTTATACCAAGTTTCATCAGATTTTGTCCAGTGGTTTCAGAGGAGATGTCTTTTAAAGCAAATTGTTGACGACGGACGAAGGGTGATCCCAATAGCTCACCCTGAGCACTTCGTGCTCTGGTGAGCTAAAACGTCATAAGGTATATTACCCATTTCATGAAAAAGTTATCTGTAGCTCTGCAACACAAGGGCTAAACATAGATAACAAGAGCTGTCAGTGGACAGCACGTTCGACTATTCAAAATGCTTGTTGGTAAATCAAATGAAATCTATTTCAATTCTTGCCCTTCACATAACCTGTACATAATAATAGTCAATATACCTTGATAGTCTGATACCCCTTAATATTTTTATGATGTCTAAAATCAATCCGATGCCTAGTTACTGAGACATAAGCACAATAACACTGTGCATGCAAAACTTTAACCAAAAATCCAAGTTAGAAATGGGCCATAATTTGAATAAAATTCCTTAGTTTTCTGATGCCACTGAAGACACTCCTTAAAGCCCCAGTGCGTTTTAGCTGGGAAAAATATTTTTCAAAATTTCTAATTAGCAAAGCCTCAAATGATGTTTGATTAACCTCTTAATGTTTTATTAAGCCCACATAATGAAATATTCGCCCGGAAGTCTTAGTTGTTCAGACAGGGCAAAATATTGAGAAAGATAGGCGAAGCTTGTTCTGAAACACACTGTTCAGTAAAACCACGGATGTCTCGGTGTACATGGGGTGTTTCAGAAGTTCATGGACTTTTTCTATAGACTGAATAATATTGATACACGGTAGTAGAGGAGATAGGAAGAAAATCCATGAACTTCTGAAAAATCCCTTGTATGTTAATTTTATGCTGTCATTGTTCTGAGCTAAATATAGAAATATAGAACAATTTGCATTTTTTCTAATAGAATCTTTCCTGTAAATTAGGCATTTCTCAAGATCTTTCAGTGATGAAATTAAAACTGAATTATATATGTTGTAAGTGTATTCAGATTTAGGTCTAACATCTATAAGATACTGGGACTTTAACTTTCTAGTCAATTCCACAAGCAATTTCTGAGATAATAGCTGGATAGTAGTTTGAATGCAAAAATTTAACCAAATTTCTAAGTAAGAGGGGGTCATAATTTTTAATACATTCCATCAAGTGTTATCTTCCTTTAAAATATGATACCCCTAAACATATTAAAGATGTTTCAAATCAATCCTATGCCTGGATACTGAGATATTAGCATGAAAGTACCTTGCATGGCGCAAAACTTTAACCAAAATTTTTAAGTTAAAAAAGGGCCATAATTTGTAACATATTCTACCAAGAGTTATCTACCATGAAAGTATGATACCCCTAAACATATTAAAGATGTTTCAAATCAATCCCATGCCTGGATACTGAGATATAAGCATGAGAGTATCTTGCATGCAAAACTTTATCCAATATTTCTAAGTTAAAAAGGGGACATAATTTGTAATATATTTCATCAAGAGTTACCTACCTTGGTTGTCTGATGCCCCTAAACATATTCATAAACTTTCAAGTCAATACCATGAATGGTTATTGAGATACAAACTAGATAGTAGCTTGCACGCAAAACTTTAACCAAATTTTCTATTGCATGCAAAACTTTAACCAAAAATTTCTAAGTTAAAAAGGGGCCATAATTCATATAAAATTCAGTCAAGAATTATCTTCCTTGGTTGTCTGATGCCCCTGAACATATTTATAAACTTTCAAGTCAATACCATAAATAGTAATTGAGATATAAGGTAGATAGTAACTTGCACGCAAAACTTCAACCAAAAGTTGCAACGCCGACGCCAGGGTGACTACAATAGCTCTCATATTCTTCGAATAGTCAAGCTAAAAATGCAACTAAGTGTTCATCCCACAAGCAATTGTTGTCATCATCCATTTTAACCATAGGTAATTCATTGGCATCCTCCCATAAGTTTATATTCAATCAGATTGACTTGAAATTGCTGCTCACCCCCAGAATCATTATTCACAACAAGATACCAGTGCTCATCTGTTAGTATTTTGTGTGTTTTTAAAGGGGAGATAAATCAGGTCAAAATGGATTTAAGAGTTATTGTCCTTGATGAATATGTAGCCCTTGTGATAGTGAATAAGTATATGTAGTTTGACGACGGATGATTTAAGGGTTTAGAAGTTATGGTCAAGGGAAAAAAGTTTTTCATGAACCCAATGACAATATTTCAACTTTTTTTCTTTGAAAAAAAAAAACAACAACAAAAAAACAGACAAGCTCAAAATCAGCATATTTGTGTGGTGCTATTTCCTTAATATACAGCAAAAAGTATCCCATTCCTTATCTGGAAAGAATGCCTGTGATGTAAAAAGCAACATACAAGTACATCTATATTTTCTTGGTTTTAATAACTTTTATGACCAACTGAATTACTCACCAGCATTTAGGAAATACCTCAATATTGTTCCATTTAATATAGACATAAGTTGAGGAGAGAGAGCGAGATCATATATATAGCGTTCTTAGAACTTTAAACAGCCCAATGGCAAATGCACCTTGCCCTTCATTTGCTATCGCAATGAATCACTCTATGGTACAACTACAGTGTGTTGAGTTTCTACAGCAACTGTAGAAACGAAAACTGTTATAAATTTGCCCTTTAATTCATAAGCAACCACTATGGCCTGTAAATCATAATATATGCCCTGGGGAAACCCTGTCGCTACTGTAGATTCTCTGCTGTCGCCATAGATGTCTCTTGATTTTGGGTGGTGTATGATTGCAATATCCTTGCAATAGAGCAAATGTGATTTAGATATTAATGATAACAATTTTTCCTCATGGCTTTACTGGCAGTTTCATTAAAAATGAAATATGCAAATATATATAGAGTGAAATAAGAGCCAGTAAAAAACTAAAACTGCCACTGTCATGGTGAAAATACCCCCCACATGCTGCTTTGTCACAGGGATTTTAAAATGACGCCAATGAGTTTTCAGTTCTTTGGCACTGCACTCCCTTTAATGAGATCTATCCACATATAAAGTTTCATTTTCAAACCTTTTATTCTTTTTGAATTAAGGCCCAGACAAAAATTAAATATAAAAAATTTACAAAGGGCAATAACTCAAAAATAAAGGAATAGAGAGGTATGGTTCTTGGTTGGTCACTGCACTCTCCCTCAAGGAGCTCTATCTACATATGAAATTTCATCTTGATACCTTTTATACTTTTTCAGTTATGACCCAGACAAAAATTAAGTATGAAAATTTACAAAGGGCAATAACTCCAAAATTACGCGATAGAGTTATGTTTCTTGGTCACTGCACTCCTCCTCAATGAGATCTATCCACATATGAAATTTGACATCTAATATGACGAGATGAAACCATATATGTCAGATAAACTATAGTCTAATTATATAAACAATTATTTAACACCAAAGCAGACCCTCATAATGTCAAAACCTAAAATTGTTTCTGAAAGATAGTAATCATACAGATATGCATAATAAATAGAGAGGGTATGGTAAGAACAGGCATACTTCTCCATAATCTTGCATTTGGCTGAAGCTTGTCTATAACCTCAGTCAATCTTCTTTCAAATGCCTTTAAATCTGAAATTTGAGAAAAAAAATCAATATATTTTTGGAATGTTCCCCCCCCCCCCCAAGTTCCATCTATAGGGCAAAACAAATGTATGTTGTTTTACAACTATGTACACTTCTCTCCAATGGATTTTGGTGGCCATGAACGCATGATAAATATAGCAAGTATGTTATGATATGGTATCTAAATGATATCGAAAGGAATCACCTGAATGTGGTGCTTCCTTCCGCTTTGATGTAGACTGACTCAATATCTGTGAAGATGATAAGGTATTAAAAAATAACTACACTGTAACCCTGGCAGTCTCAAAATAAATATCATATTATGAGCTGGAAACCATATGGAATATAGGATTGGTTCAGTCCGTGTCAGCAATCTGTGGTGAATATAATTAGGGGTTTTCATTCAATCACAGGTTACATTTCATACCAACTGCCAGCTTTTGGTTACATGTACTGGCTATTCTTATGAATTGCTATTGCATAAGTGACAATCTGTTATGCTATAAAAATTTGTAATTTTACGTTTTCATTAAAGTCAAGAAAAGCACTAGAAGTTTTGGTAGGCTCTATCTTTTATTAAGGAATGGTGAATAGTATGCTCAAGTATTCAGTTCTCACCATATTAATTTTGTATTCTCAAGGTACATAAATGCGATATTTCACCTTAAGTTTGAAGTAATTTGACAGGATAACCACTGACACTTTGCAAAATTGACTGATCCTTATTTCCAAACTGTTTTTTTCTATTGAAAAAAGTTTGGTTAAAGATAGAAAAAACAAGAAATGTTTGTGAAACATATATGCCCCCCTCATATGCCATAATATGTATATAGCTATATTACATACAAGGAGTTTGCCTTCATAATGTTGGCTTGTCACAAAAAATTCTCAAACTTCAAAAATTTGAGTGAAAATATAATGTGCTAAAATGTGGAACTAAACGTTTACTGAAATAAAACCAGACACAATGAGATTTTGAGTTATTAGTCAGACAGTGCTTAAATCGTACAAAATATTTATAAGAATCCAACTTATTAATTTGAAAACAGGGTTTTCTACATTTATAAGCAACAACTACATGAGGTTAGGCCCTTAAGAGTAAAAATAAAATAGAAGTTATCACTTGGGCAAGATATTTATATAATGAAAATATATCAACATGTGACATTGTGAACTTGACCTTTGGATGTTGACACCCAAATCAATAGAGGTCATCTACTCATTATAAGGAACAACCACATATAGTCTGAAATAGGACTTAAATTTTATTTGGACAAGGCCAAGTCATCAAACATATATACAAATGCAACCTTGTGACCTTGACCTTTGAGGTATTGACACCAAAATTGATAGGGGTCATCTACTAATCATAAGCAACAACCACATGAAGTTTGAGACTTAAAGGTCAAATAGAACTTAAGTTATCACTCGGACAAGGTCTGGTATTATACATACACAACATGTGACCTTGTGACCTTGACCTTTGAGGTAATGACACCAAAATCAATAGGGGTCATCTACTAATCATGAGCAACAACCACAAGAAGTTTGAGACTTAAAGGTCAAATAGAACTTAAGTTATCACTCGGACAAGGTCTGGTATTATATATACACAACATGTGACCTTGACCTTTGAGGTAATGACACCAAAATCAATAGGGGTCATCTACTAATCATGAGCAACAACCACATGAAGTTTGAGACTTAAAGGTCAAATAGAACTTCAAGTTATCACTCGGACAAGGTCTGGTCTACCGACAGACCGACGGACATACGGACGGACCAACATTGGCCAATTAAGGGCTAAAAATTTAGGGGCTAAAGAATTGCCTAAAATTAAGAGCTGTACAATTTCGTACCAACATTTGAAATACGGGCTAAAATGTCCATTTTTAGGTGCTTTGAACTCCAATAATGTACAGATTTATAGCAAAGACATAGTAGTACTAAACTAAAGCTATAAATTAAACAAGAGGGCCATAGTGGCCTAGATCAGTCACCAGTACAGCAGCTCTTAATCCTTAACATAGAGACCTATGGGAGTAACGTGCAGGCTGATCTGGTTTTATGCTATTCGCGCTCTTCAGTCATTTGAAAATTATATTTTTACCATTAAAATGGTAAGGTTTCACTGTGGCTTTCTGCGGCTCGTACAGTGCATATTAAAGGCGTAAAAAGGTGTTTATGAGATAAAGGTGTGTGCATTTTTATCAATCAGTAAAATTTGAGCATGCAATCTTCATAGAGGGTTGCTACAGACATACAGGACAAATAATCCCCACCCCATGGATTTAAAAAAAATTACCAATCTTGGTAGAGAATTCCCCAAGAAACACCTGTGAGATCTGGCTCATTACGCCTAAAAAAAAAGGTTTGTTTCTTGTTACCTGACCAACCCTACTTTTTATACTCGACCCAAACATTTTTCTGACCCTTCAGATTTATGTTATTTGAAATACTTTGCCCTAAAATCAAGTTGATAACACTCTTTGTACAACCAGTATCACAAAAAAAATGCCTAATTATGCATTTATAGTTTCTATGATGTATGGTTTCAGAAATATATTTGATTTCATTTACTACTTTAAAAATTGTTTTAGTTTAAGACCAATACACAATTTTATTTGTGAACATAAAAAGATGCAACTAATCTTCTGCCATAGCCACTTGTGAAATATGACTTTTTATATTTACTCAGTGATATTATAAATAAAAAATAGTATCCTCTATATATGTGATTTTGTGTGGTAAAAGAATCCTTTTTCCCACAGCATACATCTAGAACATTCAAATTTGTGAATTTATATGCTGATTAACATTCTATACCTAGATCAGACTACTTCTATAGATGCTAGATTATTGTTTGGGGGATTTTGATAAAAAGACAAGCCTGTGAACTTTGGTCAAACTTGTATTGATATTTTTTTATCATCAGCTTCTGGCGAGATAATCATTCTATATCCTTTCAGTTACCATTGGATCCACAGTTCAACATAGATGTCAATCATTAACTAACATGTGTATATATAATATATGGTCATGGTTTTTGTGTCCAGCTGTTTTTGATTACATCATAAAAAGCTTGGTGTCCTACAAATTTAGAATTTTTGACTTGTGTGTTAACCTGTTTTTTTTTTTTGTTTTTTTTTTGCTAAATTTTAAGTTTGTTGATAGTATTCTAATAAACAGAATAAAAAACTAAAAATATTTTAAGTGCTTAGCAATGATAAATGATTTTTTTTTTTACAATGACTGATGTAACACTGGACACAACATCAAAAACATAGTTAAATCTTGACAAATGGTCATTTTCCTTTTATAAATTTAAAATTAAACACTAAGGGTGGAATCATACATTCAAGAACTGCAGCAAAGATGCCCAAATCATCCTTATTTTCTTTATAAAATCAGTTTTTGGACAGATTTGGTTAGATGTAACCAAAAACAGCTGGACACAAAAACCATGGTCATATATATATATGTGTGCCTCTGTACTGCTAAGTTTTCCAATAACCCATAACAGCAAGACCTAGATATCAGGAAGTCAAATATTCTGACAAAGTTCTTGAAGATTGGATAAAATGTCTTTAGAACTATCACAATGTAACAACTGATAGTGATAATGGCAAAACACATACACTGATGTAGTGAAAATTGACACTGGTCAACAAACTACACTTTACCAACAGTGAACAACTTTTTTAAGTTGAACAATTTTGTATTAATTTGTAATTTCAGGATTACCTGTCCATTTAAAAGGGATTCTCTTCATAATTAAAAAATAGACACTGTCTTAAGTGAATACTTTTCCCAGTTATTGAAAAATAATACACCAATAAAAAGCTTAAACAAAAAAAACAAACTAAAATCTACTTTAAAAGGCCCTTATCTCTGATAAAAAAAATAATAATAAATCAAAACTTGAACATCGCACATGCTGATGCAGATTTACACAATCTGGCTCTGACAATAACTATTTTTTTCTTTTGTAAGTCAAGCTTAAATGCAGATTTCCATAAAATGGTAATCTGTCAATAGAGAATTGACACAAACTTAAACCCTATGCTTGTTAGTCTGATAAATAGCAAGATTTTCAAAGTGAGCAAGGTGAGGTTTAAAGCTGTGTCTTACCTAGATTCAAGATGTATGATACACATGATACACATACGTTTTCATACAATGTAAAATAAAGTTTTCATACAATGTAAATAAAAAGAGCTTTTTGAAACTAGAGCTATCACTAAATATGATGAATACCCCCACCTAGCTGCTTTACATAGTGAGGACAAAGAAAGCTCCAGTAAAGCAGCAAAGGGCTTTGGTAGCTGTATATAGTTTTTCAGGCAATTCATCTATCTCATACATAGTTTCTGCATCATGTGTCTTGTCCTTGTCCTGAAAGGTGTTGGGCCATTCATCTATCTCATGCATAGTTTCTGCATCATGTGTCTTGTCCTTGTCCTGAAGGGTGTTTGGCCATTCGCCTATCTCATGCATAGTTTCTGCATCATGTGTCTTGTCCTTGTCCTGAAGGGTGTTGGGCCATTCATCTATCTCATGCATAGTTTCTGCATCATGTGTCTTGTCCTTGTCCTGAAGGGTGTTTGGCCATTCGCCTATCTCATGCATAGTTTCTGCATCATGTGTCTTGTCCTTGTCCTGAAGGGTGTTGGGCCATTCATCTTTCTCATGCATTGTGTCCGAATCATGTGTCTTGTCCTTGTCTTGAAGGGTGTTGGGCCATTCATCTATCTCATGCATTGTGTCCGAATCATGTGTCTTGTCTTTGATCTGATTGGTGACATTCTCAAGACACCATTCCACATCTTCTATAAAAGCTTTAAGGGTTTCTGTTTTGTTTTTCAGCTTTCCTGAAAGTATAAAGACTTAAAAGTTGACCCATAAAGTAAACATTTAATTAACATATTGATCAACGAGTTTTAGAGCTTTATAATGGACACACAAATAGAACATAATCTGCAGAAAATTAAACATAAGTATAATTTTTTCTATCTTAACTCAGTAGCACATAATGATAGACAAATTTTAGAGCTAAACAATGGACACACAAATAGAACATAATCATAGACACCTGCAGAAAATAAAACATGGGGATAATTTTTTTTCTATCTTAATTCAGTAGTCCTTAATGATAGACAAATTTTAGAGCTAAACAATGGACACACAAATAGAACATAATCATAGACACCTGCAGAAAATAAAACATGGGGATAATTTTTTTTCTATCTTAATTCAGTAGTCCTTAATGATAGACAAATTTAAGACTTTATAATGGACACACAAATAGAACATAATCATGGACATCTGCAGAAAATTAAACATAAGGATAATTTTTTCTATCTTAACTCAGTAGCCCTTAATGATAGACAAATTTTAGAGTTTTATAATGGACACACAAATAGAACATAATCATAGACACCTGCAGAAAATAAAACATGGGGATATTTTTTTTTCTATCTTAACTCAGTAGCCCTTTCTGATAGACAAATTTAAGAGCTTCATAATGGACACACAAAAAGAACATAATCATAGACACCTGCAGAAAATTAAACATTGGGATAATTTTTTCTATCTTAACCCCATAGCCCTTAATGATAATCAAATTTTAGAGTTTAATAATGGACACACAAATAGAACATAATCATAGACACCTGCAGAAAATAAAACATGGAGATAATTTTTTTTCTATCTTAACTCAGTAGCCCTTTCTGATAGACAAATTTAAGAGCTTTATAATGGACACACAAAAAGAACATAATCATAGACACCTGCAGAAAATTAAACATGGGGATAATTTTTTTTCTATCTTAACTCAGTAGCCCTTAATGATAGACAGAATTTTAGAGTTTAATAATGGACACACAAATAGAACATAATCATAGACACCTGCAGAAAATAAAACATGGGGGTAATTTTTTTTCTATCTTAACTCAGTAGCCCTTAATGATAGACAGATTTTAGAGCTTAATAATGGACACACAAATAGAACATAATCATAGACACCTGCAGAAAATTAAACATGGGGATATTTTTTTTTCTATCGTTACTCAGTATTACTTATCATAGACACATGAACTGAACATGGCGATGATATATATGGGCATTCCATGAAAACCCGCAAAACCGAAAGGAGTACCAATAAACTTGCTTCAAATTTGGTTTATAATTTTAAACTTTCATAACCTGCTGAAGCCTTTAGTGCAGAAACCTAAAATTTCAAAATTCATTATATAATTTAAGCATATTTTGCCTTTCATTGATAAAAGTTAATACAGAAATTTATGTGTCTTTAGAAATATATGCATTTTAGGAACATTATATCATACTGTCTTTTTGATTTTTGAAACTGATACTGTAGTCTACAGGTTTATCTATTTGAACAAAAGCCTGATTTTGCCAATTTTTAGTAAGCAAACAGAATAATCCCAGATCAAAACAAGATGCCCCGTCTGCGGAGGCCAATGCTCGCCTGGTCAAGGGCAGATAATTCAGACAAAATCCAACAGTTACTTCCCCTGGTGGCAAGGTAGTCCTTGTAATGCCGAACATGTATACAAAGTTTCATGAGAGAACCTGTAATAGTTAAAAAGTTAATGCCAGCTTTAAATTTTCCATAACTACAACACAGACGCTTTGACTCAGGACAATGACACCAAGGTGATGACAATTTCGATATACAGACGAGCTAAAAAAACTGTTGCAAGAAATGATCAAGGCCTATTGTTTGAAATTGGATGCAATATCTCTATTAAATAAACCAGCGATTTTTTTCCTTCATTTAATAACTGGCACCCATGAAAAGACCCTTCCACAATTTGGGAGGGACTCAAATTTATTCACAATTCGAAATTGTAATTTTGACAAAGTTATGGTTTAGCCATTTCTTCTCTGCTCAATTGATGTCAGATGAAATTAAAAGTAAAACATGCCCTGAAAAAAAATTAGTTGCAAATAATGGACATAGCAGAGTTAAGATTATGTGCTAAACTGCCTATATGTCTTCTATTGATGAGAATTCAGATACCAAAAAAATGTTCCTACCTCATATATTCCCCACAAAACATTCTTTACTCAAGCTGACATTCAACTTACCATGGAAATGGTTACATGTATTCAGCTTTTAAGTTTTGTTGTCATTTAAAAAATATTGCATGAATGCAAAGTTACCTGGGTTTTGCTTCTCCACTACTGTAAATCATTATTCCAAGATCTGAACAATGTATTCCATCTTTCAGAAACACAGCTAATTACAACAAGAATGAGAATCAAAACCACTAAATTCAAACCAAGAAATATTGTTGTCAACATCTGAAACGCATGGTTATCCATTGTCTTACATACAAATGGCTAACTTCCTGTAACTAAATGCATTGTGGGATACAATTTTGTCTAATATTTATGGGCTAAAGAAAAGTCTTTCATTATATGCTATTCTGCTGATGACCCCTTTCCATCATGTGAATATTTAATTCTCATTTCTCCTCCTTTATTATCAAATTGCAGATATTAATCTATATCCATGTATTGTATTTACTGTCATTTTAACCTGTACTAATCAGCAGGAATTATTACATGGGATATAAGTTAACCCTGTCCCTCTCTCTGTATGACAATAATGAAAGAAGATAAACAGATAGATAAACAGAGCTGACCCAGATCAGACAGCTAGAGGCTTTCTGATCTTGCCTTACACTACATGCATATGCAATAAACATAAGGCCAAGTGCAAATAAAGTGTGACATTAAGGTCCAAAACTGAACTGCTGTTGAGACTGCTTTTGCAAGTTCTTTTTCATAGTACATATATTGAAAAACGCAGAAAGGATGCTTTTTTTTAAACAGATGCAGCTTTCTTAAAAATATATTGATTTTAGATAGAACTAAGATGGGTTTTTTTACACTTCATAAAGCATGTTTAAATTTGAAAACTGTTATGTAAACCATTGAGTTTGACAATATTTTTTCATTATACATTAGGCAAGGGCATGTGACAAACTTTCAAACTATATTTCATTTAGATTAACTACATTCTTGAAAAAAATATGGCAATTTGATGCCAGGAAATGTAACAATACAAAGAAACACACCTTTAATAATTTTTATTCTTAGATTGTAATTGAACATTTACTTAAAATAAATATTTGAAATAAAAACTTTATCAAATTCCTTCAAAATAAAACCAACCTGGCTTTGATACTCAAAGGCATTACTTAGCATCGTCCAAACCAAAAATGTAATGAAATTTCTGTTTAACCGTTATGGTTGGGACATATTACACTTCTTGTTTTTAAGGCTGAATTGTAAATCTTAACAAGCCTTATGTTGTTTCATTTCGCCATTAATTTAATATATGATGTTCAAAGTCTTCAAATACATTGAAATTGTCACTGATATTTATGGTACCAGTCTTCTTGTAGATTTGTTAATTGCAGCAATAAGTAAGACACTTTTCACAATAAATGTTTGATTCACACATAAAATTCCATTTTAAAAAATTGAAATAAGATTTTGATTTTGATTCCAGTACACTTTGTATTTTAAAGTACATTAATTACCATTATGGTTGGGACAACTTACCGGTATATGCCTAAATATTTAGGCTAAATATCTCCTGATGAAATAAGTCATTCTGATGTATTTCATCATCAAACTAACATAACATTAAAAAATACTTCAACACTTAGAACTATATAAACTAACTTTAAGACTTTTTCAACATGTTCTTGCAAGATGAAGACAGTCTGTCCTTCTAACATTTTGTTAACTAACAAGCACATTCACAGGTTGCACACGGGTCTGTAGTGGATTTTTTTTACCAGCATTTGGTGCATGTTTGTGGCTTTCAGTACCTGAAACAGCCTGTTTTAGTTCCTTTAGTTTTTAGCTATTGGTGAGCTATTAGGATCACCCTGTGCATGCGTCTGCATGTCTTTGTCGGTTGTCAACAATTTGCTTTAAATGATATCTCCTCTGAAACCACTGGGCAGAATTTGATTAAACTTGCTAAAATAAACTTGATCCATGTAGAACGCTGGTTGCCATGAAGCAAAAAATACGAAAAATTTAAAAATCATCTCCTTCAAAACTACTGGCCAGATTTCAAAATGTTTTAGTACAGATGTTCTTTGGGAAACCCTCTATCAAGATTGCTAAAATTATTCTGATCCGTAAAAAAACATGGCCACCAGGGGCAGGGCTAACATGCCTTATATGTATACAGTGAAATCTTTAAATGACATTTCCTCTGAAACTGTTGGACACAATTTAATTAAACTTGGCAGGGATGATCCTTGGGGGAACCTTCACAAAAGTTGCTAAAATAAACTTGATCTATGAAGATCTGGTTGACATGGCAATGGAAAGAAAAAAATTATGAAAACTTTAAAAATCATGTAGCTCCTTTAAAACTATTAGCAAGATTTCAATATATTTTAGTACAGATGTTCTTTGGCCCGGTAACCTTCTACCAAGATTGCTAAAATTATTCTGATCCGTAAGAAAACATGGCTGCCATGGGTGGGGTTAATTTGCCTTATATGTATATAGTGAAAACTCTAAACGACATTTCCTCTGAAACTGTTGGACAGAATTTGATTAAACTTGGCAGGGATGCTTCACAAAAGTTGCTAAAATAAACTTGATCCAAGTAGAACTCTGGTTGCAATGGAAAGAAATAAATTATGAAAACTTTAAGAATTATCTCCATAAAGCTACTGGCCAGATTTAGAAATGTTTTAGTACAGATGTTCCTTGGGTAACCCTATACTCAGGTGAGCGTCCCAGGGCCTCTATGGCCCTCTTGTTTAAAATACTTAGTTTTCTCTTCCGTTCTTGTTTTTTAATTTTTATTCATTAGCTCTTTTTTTCTATTTTTAATATGTTTTTTTGTCTCTTAGCTTAACATTCTTTACAACAGTTGTTTTCTTTTGTAAGTTATTGGACCTTAAGTCCCTTCCAAAGTTCATTTTAACGACTAATTTCTCCATCGTATTCTGAAACAGCAACCAAACACCATATATTAACTAGCAAGAATCGATTTTACAATTGTCCCAACCATAACGGTAGCTGTCTGCATTGCGTAAGTCTTAAAAAACAGAGTTTTAATAAAGAGAGTAAAATAAAATATCTTTTTCTGTTGCAGAATTAATGAATGTAACATAATCTAAGCTTTAAACAAGCATGTGGCTTGTAGTTTTGAGTTTGCAAATTGTCTTTCTGAATAAACATTAATTTTAAGAATAACAATAAAAAGGAACAATATTCAACATACCATTATTCTGACTGACCTGTGTCACTTAAACAACTATAAAACAACTAAATAAACGACTGATTTAATTTTAAAAGATGTTAAATGAATGTCAGAGGGGAGGAATTTAACCGTTATGGTTGGGACAGAACCGTTATGGTTGGGACATTACGTTTTCTTCCTCTTAGGGCTTTCCCATAGATTGGCTGAAAGATCTCTTGAAATGCAAAAGTTCTGATAGGCATCAAGGAAAATAAAACAGGGCTTGTGAGAAGTACAAAGCATAACTGTAAGGTAAAGGTTACCAATAAACATAAGGAGGGTGTTAACCGTTATGGTTGGGACATATTTTTTATAGTAGCAAATGATACAACCAAGCAGTGTGACATGCAAACTAATCAAAGCAAATGATCAAAATTTGAAGCTACATCTTACCTGCACCATTTTCAGTCTTGTTTGATTAAGTAAACCTATTATTTGCTTATTTCTGATTTACCTTTATATTGGTGACTTCAAAATTTAGATTTTGGAGACATCTTGACCTTTTTTTCAAATATGTCATCAATATGTAACTTTTAACTATTGATAAAAATCAGTTGGTGATTTTACTAAATATATGGATACATATGATACATCCATGTTAAAACCCACCCAAAAAGCAATTTATTTTTATTTATTCAAAAATTAAAAAAGGTAATAAAGTGCATGTCACACAAAAAACAGCGATTTTCGACTTCTTTGCATATTTCAATCTGCTATAACTTTCGAACCAATCATCCGATTAACCTGAAATTTTCACCACAATACCATCACAATCATACCTTTCAGAAAACATCAGTTTCAAAGTTGCTTTATTATTTTCCTTGGTGATATTTATGTTTTATTCTTGGAGACACAAAAATGAACCCTTATTTGCACTTGGCCATAACCTTTTTCTGACACTTACCATCATTAAAACCTTACATAATTGTATGCTTACAGCCTTGTGAAAATTCAGTGCAAGCTATAAAATATAGAATATTATTGTTTCTGTGCAAATAGGTGTAGTACCATTCACAGTGGCTGAGTGGTTAGAGTGTCCGTCCTGTAACAGGGAGGTCGTGGGTTGATCCCTGGCTGCAGCATACCTAAGTTGTTAAAAATGGTACTGGTATAATCATCTTGGTTTGCGCTCAGCATTTAAGGGTGGCTCCAAGACTGGTAGATCCAGTGTCAGGATAATGTGACTTGGTGTGGTATCATGCCACATGTTTGCGGCATGATATCGCAGTGTGGCAGCACTGTATCTGTCTCACATTAACAATCACAAACAAACAAGCAAACAGGTGTCAATTTATAAAAGATTCCAATACTTACTCAGGCAATATTTGCATCTCATGTCGTCTTTTTATGGGCCTGGTCTGGGCAAACCTTCAAAAGGAATACAGACTTCCTAAAATGCCAGGTACATTAATGATATTAAAAGCAAGCTGGCAGAGACCAAGTCAAGAATTTCAATTAGGGCTGGATCTCTTTAAAGATTAAAACAAGCCACAAATTAATGGGAAATTAATATGATTTACAATTACACCCCATAATATTATTTGAACTGAGTGAGGTCACAATAAACAAATTAAAATTTCTACCAAGTAATCAGATCATAAGTTTATAACCATCTAACAAGGTGATTCACATCTTTGATTTTGCAAATAAACTGTATATGTCATTAAAAACAATGTAGAGAATGTGAAATTAAAGGAGAATGTGAAATTTAACAAAGTAAACATGATTTCTGATAGTAAGAAAGAAAAGATTGTCCAAGATATAGTCTATCTTTAAATAAAAACAAATATTATATTGTTAATGGGGAAAGTGGGTGGGGTATAATATTGGGAAAGAACATTGAAATCAAATTGATTTTATGTGTAAGTGAGCAATGTTTCTCTTTACTTTTATAGATAAAAGTTGAGAAAAGTACTACAAAACTTCTATTTATTTGTTTTCTTACCTCCTTTTCTTTCTTTTCCCTGTCATTTTTCTTTGAAGTGCTCTGTCTCCCACTCTTTTTGGAGAATGCAGATTACTCGGATTTTATCGTTGAATAAAGATCGTCCAAGACATTGTAAAATGTTTCACAGACTAAGGGAAACAACTGCAATTACTGCAGTCGGACAGTTGTAGACACTTTTGTCCCAAAAATAAAGGTCTATTTAAATTAGTGCTTTAAAATGCTGTTAGCCCTTATTCCTTGACTTTGCAGGTGTCTTTAAAATTATTAAGGGCTATTAGCCCCTAAACCTGTTTTAGCACATAATCATGTCCTGGACCACTATTTTAGCCCTTATTTGCCCAATGATTGCACGGACCGACGTACATACGGACCGACCGACCGACATGAGCAAAGCAATATACCCCCTCTTCTTCGAAGGGGGGCATAAAAATACAACATTAATTTACTAAAGAAGTAGTAACAATTTTACATCTTTTTCACAAAATGCTTCTTCATATTTTTTAAACCACTCCAGGGCTTTTTTTCCCTTCTTTAGCAGGGGTTATTCATAGGCACCTTACCCTCTGAAAAATTCTTTACATTCATGCAGTTTTTCCAAAATTTGCATCTTAACTCATGATTTTTTTCCCCAATGAAAAAAAAGGCAATATTTTCCCCCAAAATGTGGTATGAAGGCCCCTTCCCCAACATCTGAAAACAAGAGGGCCAAGATTCCCTTTCGCTCACCTGAAAAGATTAAGAAATAAAGTTAAAAGGAAATCGGTTTTTTAATTTGAAAAGGGCATAACTCCAAATTAATTTTAATTGGCCCCTTAAAGTTTAAAAAAGATTGCTAAAAAAATGAAGATGCTAGAGTGTAATCAAAGTGAAATCTGGCATTTTTTTATATCAAAAGGGGCTCAACTCCTGACCTAATTGACCGATCTCAGCCATATTCAAACTCAATCGAGACATTAGGGTTATAAGCACTGCCATAAAGTTTTAAGATGATTGCTTAAAAGATGCAGATGCTAGAGTGTAAACAACGTGAAATATGGCAAATGTTTAATATTAAAAGGGGCATAACTCCTGACCTAATTGACGGATCTCAGCCATAATCAAACTCAATCGAGACATTATGGTCATAAGCATTGCCATAAAGTTTGAAGATGATTGCTCAAAAGATGAAGATGCTAGAGTGTAAACAAAGTGAAATATGGCATTTTTTTAATATTAAAAGGGGCTTAACTCCTGACCTAATTGATGAATCTTAGCCATAATCGAACTCAATCGAGACCTTATGGTCATAAGCATTGCCATAAAGTTTGAAGATGATTGCTCAAAAGATGAAGATGCTAGAGTGTAAACAAAGTGAACTAGAGCTATCACTGAAGGTGATTAATACCCCCGCAAAATACTTTAATGCAGGAGAAGCCAGACTTCAGGCAGAGCATAGATAAGAACCTGTATACATAGTATATTGGTTGTGATATTAATAAGTAAAGTTTTTATTTAAAGTTGATAGAGAGTCAATAATGGTTGTTTGTCACAGTAGTTTAAAAATATAAGGTTACAGTTCTTGGACACTTCACTTCTCCTAGTCGCCATCTGTTTACATTTTAAGTTTCAAGTATATACCATGTATAATATTCGAGTTATGTTCAGGACAAGAAGAACAAGGAAAAGTAACAAAGGGAAATAACTCTGTAATTACTCTAGATAGAGTTATGGTTCTTGTGCACTGCACTTCCTCATATTGTGGTTGACCATTGTATGAAATTGTTTTGAAATCCAACCAGTAGTTTACAAGTTATACTCTGGACAAGGAAAAGTAACAAAGGGCAATAACTCTGTAATTCCTATAGATAGAGTTATGGTTCTTGTGTACTGCACTTCCTCTCATTGTGCTTGACCATTGTATGAAATTGTTTTGAAATCCAACCAGTAGTTTACAAGTTATACTCCGGACAAGGAAAAGTAACAAAGGGCAATAACTCCATAATAAGTCAAGATGGAGTTATGGTTCTTGTGCACTGCACTTCCTCTCTATGTGCTTGATCATTGCATGAAGTTGTATTGAATTCCAACTTGTGGTTTTCAAGTTATGCTCCGGACAAGGAAAATGCAACGGACCGCTGGACCGACCGACCAACCAACCGACCGACCGACCGACCACCGGGTGACTCCTATATACCCCCCCCAAACTTTGTTTCGGGGGTATAAATATGGCATTTTTTTAATATTAAAAGGGGCTTAACTCCTGACCTAATTGATGAATCTTAGCCATAATCGAACTCAATCGAGACCTTATGGTCATAAGCATTGCCATAAAGTTTGAAGATGATTGCTCAAAAGATGCAGATGCTAGAGTGTAAACAACGTGAAATATGGCATTTTTTGAATATTAAAAGGGGCATAACTCCTGACCTAATTGACGGATCTCAGCCATAATAGAACTCAATCGAGAGTCAGACATTATGGTCATAAGCATTGTCTTAAAGTTTGAAGATGATTGCTCTAGAAATAAAGGTGATAGAGTGTAAACACTAAAAATTGTTGACGCCGTACGATGCACAACGGACGACGGACGCTCACGGGATCACAATAGCTCACCCTGAGCTTTGCTCTGGTGAGCTAAAAAGGCCTGCACTCATTAAATCTACCGATAACTTTCATCTACTCTAGCTGATGATGACAGATATATGTAAACCAACATCTGTTCTTAGAATAGTGCATGTTTGATTATCAATACACTTTTCAACAATTCTATGTACGGAAGTCATTTAGAGCCTTAGTTATTATTTAGCCAATTGCAAAAACCACACCTGATAATTAAAATACAGCATGTCCATGAACCCACTGTAGAGGGTTTTTTTACCCCCAAAATTGGCCATGTACCCCCAAAAGTGTAAGGACTCTCTAAATGGGGGAACAATGAGCAACTGTACCCCTAGATGCAAAAATCAGTGGGCTCCCTGTTAAAAAATGGACAATGTGGTTGTCAATTGTGACTTGTTCTTGTTCTCAAAATGGATATTTCTTAAAATTTGCACACCAATCTGATCTGTTAAGCAGAACACAGTAACTCACTGAAACTGTTGTATATAGATTTTGTCTCTTTATTTTCACCATACTCATGACAATCTCATTTTGAGTTAACAAACGAGAACTCAAGACGCCATTTTAGAAACAAGTTTTGACTGTTGTTGGTCTTGGACAGTTACTTTTATTCCTTTGTTTTCAATAACAATTGAAAATTTATCACATTTAAAGGAAATAAATAGATACAATCGGAAATATAATCAACATAAAGATGAGGGATTGTTTTGTTGCTTTTTCTTGCAATAACTTATGCTGGTGAGAACTGGATACTCTAGAACACTGAAAAGTCAATAACTAGTTATGCAGAGATCAGTAAAAGAAGCAAATCATTAATGATTGGCATATATTGCTTAATGAATTGAAATTCATTTTTCGAATGGTAACTTTGTGTTCATTAGGATAGGTTTATACAAGAATAGCAATTCAAACCTTCTGTTTGCTCTAGTGACATCTTTTTAGATCGCTCTAAAATATCTGGTACCCTGCTCGATTCGGAAAACCCATACGAGTAGAATATGCAAGCTGGTACCAGACAATTTACATGATAGAAACGTTTTAATTGGCCTAGTTCTTGATTCTGACCAATGGACGACGCCTTAACATATACTAGAAATATAAGCTACAACGAGGCTAAAAATTGTTTAGAAGAATACAAATTCATGTAAGTTTTACAGTTTTATGCATATTGACCACATCTAAGTAATAGACATGAAATACATTTCTTTCAGAATTTTGTGTCTGCTATCATAAACATAATTTCACAATTATTACTTTCTTTTAATCGCCCCTTTGTTTGCAGCAGAGTGAATATTTGCACATGCTTAATGTATGGCCGCGGTATTTAACCAACAAATCGGCAGTTTAAAGTTTTTGGTGGCAATATTTTAGAAAAAACGTTGCCCTTTAAGGTTTGTGTTAGTTATTTTCTTCATGTTTTATGTCATGTTCTCAAGAGACTGATCGTAGCCATCAAATTCTTCTTCTATAAAATTAAAAACGACAGGTTTATCCATATATGGCCCCTTACAGCATACGTTAGATAATTGCCTATTCTTTTTGTAGTTTATCATATTTATTTTACATCAAATGGGGAAACGTGTTTGTACAAATTACACTAATCCCTCTCAACGGTTTCTTGGTTAGACAATTACTTTGTGTATGGGAAGTTCATTAAAAGTTTGCCCTTAACAGAGTTTTAACCAACAACCTTCGGATCAGCAGTTTGGTACATTATCACAGGGCCACAACATCTGAATGATCACAATCTAATCTGAAATGTAGTAAGGCCTTAATCTACCAAGGCTTAAAACAATACATTTGGAAACCTTTTGACATTAGATTCCTAGAGATGTTGGTTACAGTAAATGCACCTATAGAAAAGGTGTGTTTGTTTTTAGATAAATGTTTGATGTCATTCAATATGAATTTAACATTTGCTTAAAATGCAGAGTGTTTTTGCAATTGCAACGAGGAGGAAATCTTTTACTTTACGCTGTTTATGCAGACAGTTGGACCAGGAATCGTCAGAATTTTAGATCTATTTTACGAATTTTCGGCATTTCAGTTTTTTTGAAGACATCAATGATGTTTGTTTAAATGTTCGGTAATTTTGTTCGGTTTTGGTCTTTGCAAAGGTGACAAGGTAATTATACATATTTCAAAACACTTATCTTTGTATATATATATTTATCTGTAATACAAATTGACAATTAGTTTGTATATCATCTGTTACACCATAGCCTAATGATTTTATAATATTAAGTGATCCTTCTCAATTATTCTGTAAGAAATCGCAAAATTTGAAAAAGATATAGTGTGCAGCATTAATTTTAATGTGATCATGGATCTATTTGTTGTTGGAAGACGTTAAAAATACATAGAAGCAATGAATACTTTCTTGAAGTTTAGAACACAAATGAATGTATAATTGTAAAAGAAAAGAGTAAATTGAAATTTGAATGAGACATTAATAATCAGTGGGTGTATTCCAACTGGTACTTTCTGAAGAGGAAAAAGTAATTTGAACAAAATCGGTATACCCAGTCAAATAGGTAATTGCATGAATGTTGCTTAAATGTCAGTAACCATTTATACAAAGAGGTTAAAAACTAAAAGTGTACTATTTCTTTGTCTTGAAATCATTTAGAGATTTGCAACAGCAAATTTTCTTGTTTGAGTAAGTACTTAAAGCTGTGATGTCACAATCATACACACCACTAGTAAAATAGAAAACGCCTACCATCACCAGTCAAATTTACATATTGGTAATCTGCAAGGTTCAGGAGATAGGTAGAATGTCTTATTACTAAATTTGCATTATTAGACTGGTATCAGGGTTAAAAAAAGTGCATACATTCTATCAACAACAATCACTCATCACTTGGGTCAAAGAACTTGCATTGAACTGTAAATCAAAAATGGGCAATGAGTATGAAATGTTATTTTCTAAATCATGCCAAATAAAAAAAAAAAGAATGATTGTTTTGCTGGTTTTTCTAATTGACAACACAAGATATGAAATGTAGCCGTACATTGCTGCATGCATATTTGATCTTACTTTTTTTATATAAATAATTCAGCATTTGATTTGTCAATTTTTTTTCAGGTAAATATGGTCAGAACACGATCCAGTAGTGGGAGCCGTAGTAGCTCTCCCAAGGAACGCCTGGATAAGTTTGGTAGGGTGATACCTCCAGGTAAGCGTTCCAGGTCCAGGTCTCTCTCTAGAGACAGAGAGAGGGACAGGCATAGACGAATGAGAAGTCGTTCACCATATAGGAGACATCATGGTGGACGCAGTAGAAGTAGGAGCAACAGAGGCAGCCGGAGCAGAAGTAGGTCACACTCTCGGAGTAGGTCCAGTAGGCCATATAACAGGTATCCAGAGAGACCAGACCCTAGGAGAAACCAAACAAACATTGAGGATCCAGATCTCTTAAAAGCACGTATATTTATAGGACATCTACCATCTGACAGAGTTTCCAAAGATGAGCTAGAGGGATTGTTTGCATCATATGGCAAAATTTTAGGTATGTTTTATAATTTTTCATACAAATTACAGATATTTGAGCTTATGGATTTGTCAGTCAACAATTGGGAAAAAAGTTTCCTTTTCCTGTGAGTTTTCTCTGCCAAAATTTTAGCATTATTCACAACTCAATAGTTTACATTATCTATATTCTTGTTAAGGGTGAGCTCATCCCACTAGGTGAGCGGTCAGAACATCTGTTATGAAACTGGGAGGTTTTGGGTTTGATCCCTTGTTATGACATACCAAAGTGGTAAAAATGGTACTGGTATATCTTGCACTTTAAGGTATTATCTGATTTAATTGTGTGCTTATATTACAATTTTTTATCACATGAAGGCTGTGACAATTTCAAATTCAGATTGATCAACAAGTAACACACAGGCTGATTATGTTTTATACTCTTTAGAACTGTTTTCATTATATATATCTTTAAGATCAGAAGGTAACATTGTAACTGTAAAACCTTTTAAAACGGGAGATGCTTCAGTCATATTTGAAACTTGTTTTTCAATAATTTGGCATAATATGGCATGGCTATACGTGTAGTAAATCATATCGAAAGAAGTCAGAAGTAGAATGAAGCAGTATGAAAAGGGGTGTGGAATTATGGATTTTTTCCACTTGCCCACGGACAAGTTGTTTAGAAATTTCTACTTGTCTGCAGCTAAAGTTCACTTGTCCAAATAAACAGTGAAAAACAGAGATCATGTTTATTACAATTGTTTTATTTATCCAACTTTTTCTTGCGGTCATATTCTTAGTCTTGCTGTGCTTTTGATGTATGCTTTTCAGGTTCTTTGGATGTTTCAGGCAGCTTAGCACCACCAGATCTAACAACAAATTTGTCCATTTTATGCCAAAAGCAACTTTGCAATGCATCTAGATATTTTAATGCACATTATTTACTATATCACTGGTCAGTTGCCTCAATACGACTAATTACTGAGCTTGTTTTCAGATAACAGGTGCTTCCAGCGAGAGACCTCTTATAAAGTTGAGTAGTGTGATGCAAGATAGTGTTTGAATTGAACATTATGAACAGTATATAAGACTTGAAATAGAGCATTTTTAAGTGTGTGTATTATGTTTTAAATACAATGTACCGTAAATGCGTGAGATGTTATACAACATGCGTATAGCCTGTACCATAAGTCAATGGGATCTGTGGCTGGTATTCAAGTGTGTTGGAATTAGTGTTGACGAAGATGGTTTATTTATGAATTATATAAAATTGCGAAGAAATCAAACATTCACAGTCAATTAAGAAAAGAATTTTGGCATTTTTTTTCTGACTACAAAATTCATTTGCCTGCAGACAAACACTACATATATCTTTGAGTGACAGGCCTATATACCATTCCTGTTAATACAATCCTGCCTTTTCCATTCATGGCAAGGGTAACTGTTCACAAATAAATAAAACCATTTGTGTTTTTGTGTTAACCAGGTCAACCATTGACTACCTTTTATCCAGCTATTAGATAGCTTTAAGTCTTTTTGAAAATACCTGTAAACACGGGTAAGGTCCATTATTGGTCAATCTTAAAATTGACATGCCAGATGTTCCGTTGGGGCACTGATTTTTATGATAATGTAAATTGAACAGCCACATTTGATGCCAACTAACGGAATCATCTTCATTAAACGTATTTATTATTAACCCTCTTTGATAATTACAACTTTTGGACATAGTTTATGAAAATAAAGCCATCATATATATCAGAATGATGCGATAGGGACTTCTGTATTTCAAAGCAGGTTTTCCATTGGGATACCTGGCTAAAAAGTTAGTGTCAGATACAGCTGTAGTTTCAGGCAGTTTTAGCAATTTCTTGTCAAGGGTACAATAATGCATGCAAACTTCTGTTTGTAGGTGTGTCAATACATGACAGAGGATATGGTTTTGTTCAGTTTGAGAAAGAGGAGGATGCTCTCAAAGCAAAAGAGGCAGAGAATGGCACCAAATTGAAGGGAAGTGTATTAGGTAAGTAAATTTGTATATTTTTAGCACACTTCATTTTATGGAAACAGAGTTTGTTTATATTGAGTGATTTTTACAGTTCGAAAACATCAGAAAATTAAATATTTCATAAACTTAAAATGATAAACCTGTGATATTCCAGTTAAACATACTTCCTGTCCCAAATGGCAAAACTTAATGGTCAGTAAGAGATGGCGGTTCTAATGTGTTTCTAAGGAAGTGGGATAAATATGTATTCAAATCTCAATGTGTTGTGTTTTTTCCTAGAAATTAAATAATATTTACATTATAGGAAATAAAGTCATTATTGAATTCAAGCTGGAAATACTTTATGTTTAAAATACATTCCTTCAGTGTTCTGCCCAGGCCGCGCCCTTGCGCCATTGGCGCTAAATAAATGCAAATGGCACATAAATACCCCCACAGAAAGGCCATTCGGCGCGCTAAAAATGTGAGCCGATCAGATCACGAAATAAAACATTTGACTTCATAAATTTGCGTCGCTCAAATTTGCCCGTCATTTTGTTTACATTGAGTTATACAAAGTGTCAATTTTCATACCAACCAAGCATCTAAGCGATCTCAAAGCGTAATCTCCTTTCTAGAGAGTTCTAATTGCTGTTTTAATTGGGGTTTAGTCAGTCGGTATCCTGTTGCCCTTGGCTTGGGCACATCTTTCCAAAATGGCAGACGGCAAAAGAAAAATGAAACTGCATCAGATACAGACGAAAAGAAAATTGCGACAGTCCCAGTTATCAGTGATAAATGGAAGAAAAAGGAAACCAGATCCTTTCAAAAAAGGTGGTTAAATGAATTTACATGGTTAGAATACTGTGAAATATCAAAACCATGGAATGTTAATTGTCTGAAACATAAGAAATCGCTCTATGACTACACATGCTTGTAGAAATTGGAAAACAAGCAAAAAAAAAGTTACTTAAAAATGCCCTTGGTCGATATGGCCCATAAACTTTGAGAATGGCCCACATTTTCTTGGCTCATTGGGCCCTGTGGCCCAAAGTTTTTGAAGGCTGGGCAGAACACTGTTCCTTTTATTAGTAAGTTTTCTTAACCCTTTGTCTCATTAATATTAAAATATTTTGCTGTGCAGCTTGTAAATCTGAGCTACAATATACTATTGTAGTATGAGAAAATAGAGGAGCCCCGATCAGATCTTTCTGATCTTGGTCTCCCCTGTCTTCAAATGTGTCATATGAAGTAATTAGTTAAATATGCACACAGTGAATTTATATTGTTATTTGGCGGGTTTTTCAACGAAAAATTCCGCCCTTTAAATCGATGATGTCTGGGTGGGCGTCCCCTCAGGTTGACCTTTGTAATCTGCTAAAACTACTATTTCCATCATTGGATTGCTTTAATATTTGCATAAGTGGATGTCAACTTAAACCATGCCAACCAATCACTAGCCAGTGCACGCCAAACTGCAGAAGACATAATAAACTTTGAATGTCCCGAGGTTATATAGACTTTGGCCCTTAGACCCTGACCACCGCTATGTCTGACCCTTTCAATATAGCTGGGTGTACATGAGAACATGGGGCAGAAGTTGGCGGGATCTATATCTATGGGAAAACCCCAGTCCCCTAAACCTTAACCAGGCATGTAAGACCAAATAGGGATCCCTCCCAAATTTTGAAAGACTACTAGTGTGCTTGTGTTTCAAAAATACTTAAGTATGATCTCAGGCTCATATTTGAGTATCATAATCAAATCTCTATTGACACTAATGGGCATAGTTTGAGTCTGAGTATGAAAATCATACTGAAGTACCATTTTTTATTTTCAAGAACACAGGGCCATTTCAGAATGAGATGGTATTCAGTCTCTTTATCTTTCTCCTATCTTAACCATTGACCAGTCTTATATTAAGAGATTGATTATTTATAACATGTTTTGAATCATTAGCCAAAAATGAAGGGAAATAAATCAGTCATAGATAAATCAGAGAAACTTAAATGATAAAAATCCAAAATAGTAAATATTTCTACACGAGTTCACAGTAAAACTCACTGTACTTTCGCCAGAGTGATGTGCAAATTTGAGAATAAAAAAAACACATAGATATTGTGGCCGAGAGGGTAAAGTCCCTGACTTTAGCAATCACTCAGCCCCTCACTGCGTGGGTTCGAATCCCGGCAGGGTCATTCAGATTTTCATGTGAGGAAGTCTCCCAGCTGGCTTGCGGCAGGTTGGTGGTTCTACCCAGATGCCTCCGTGCATTCGGGGTCGTCCTCCACCTGTAATTAGCTGGACATCGCTATATGACTGAAATACTGTTGAAGCGACGGTAAACTCAAATAGTCAAGCCTTATAGATGTAAAAAAGTAAAAAAAAATTCACTCAACATTCATTCAACCATGAAGAAACCTGTTACTCAGAACTAACATGAATATCTGATGGTTTATGTCTGATCATCAGTAGAGAAATGTTCAGTTTTGGCTTTCTTCTTTCAGAAATGTAGAATAACACAAATTTCTTAATGCACCGGTCCTGCCCCAGAATCAGGAGGTCATGGGTTCTATCCATGGCAGTGACATACCAAAGTTGTAAATGTGGGTACTGATATAGCTCCCTTGATTGGCGCTCAGTATATGAGGGTAGTTCCAAATCTATTTGTGGTATCATGCCATTACTGGTCTACAACGTGGTCCTGCAGTATGACAGCACTGCATCTATCTCAGGTACCTAGACAAAGCCCCCAAATGACTGAAATACTGTTGCTGACTTTAACACTCTATCAGTCCCTCAGTCCCTCACTGGGTGGATTCGAGTCCCGACAAGATATTCATGTGAGGAAGCCTTCCAGCTGGCTTGCGGTAGGTCGGTGGTTCTACCCAGATGCCTCAGTGCATTCAGGGTCATCCTCCACCTGTAATTAGCTGGACATTGCTATATGACTGAAATACTGTCAAAGCGATGGTAAAAGAAAAAAATCAATCAATCATGAATGGCTACTGTTTCATACAATACAAAATCTTATTTGTCTTGTAGTAAGCACTGGCTCTCAGCTTTAGCATTGTCAAATGTTGAAACTTGCTCTGAAATATAAATGTTACTTTGAACTTTCACTGCACAAATGTTTGACCAGTGATTCCTAATCTGCCATTCATTAATTTAAAATAAACATTAATGTGTTTTAAATGAAGCGTATAGTGCTTAAACAAAAGTGAATATAACAAGTATCACATGCAGCGTATAGAGCTTAAATAAAGGTGAATATAACAAATATGATAAGAAGCGTATAATGCTTAAACAAAAGTAAATATAGCAAATATCACATGAAGCATTTAGAGCTTAAACAAAGGTGAATATAAAAAATATCACATGAAGCATACATATAGAGCTTTAACAAAAGTAAATTTAACAAGTATCACATAAACCGTATAGAGCTTAAACGTTCATTTGTTGATGTGTCAGAATAAATCTATGTGAGGTAAAATTATTAAGAATTGTATGAATAAGATAAAATGTAAACATAAAAAAAAAAGAAAAAAAAAAAACCCATCAAACTAGTACCCAGTACCTATCCAATGCTGTTGAATTAACAATGCGCTGAATTTGTAAAGTTTCAACGCGGCGATTGTAAGAGGTACAAATAAAACTGCTGAACAAGTGTTTGCTGAAATCGTATGATAGGGATAGTACAACAGTGGCAAGGTAAGTTGTATTCTTACTTAAAAGAGTTTCTAAAAGAAGGAGGTGTTTATTTTGTTTGTTTCCATATATGGAAAATTAAACAATGACAAAAAAAGCATTGAAAAGTAGAATGATGTTGCGTAGAAAAAGTACTTTATAAACAATAATTATATTTTAATGAAAATACAAATATACATGAATGTTTTTTTTTTTTATTAATTATTTTGCCCCCGTCGAAGAAGTTTTGCAAATGTTGGTTGGTCTGTCAGTCTTTCGGTAGACCACTTCTGTTTCTGATCAATAAATGGAGAACGCTTGGGCGTATATTTGTTCAGGAACACGTGGGTCGGGTAAAATATTGCCTTATTAATACGCATTACCTGATGTTAACCTTTTCTATCATGATTTATCATTTACTTCTTTAACAACATGTAAACATGTCAGTAGCCAATTCAAATGATATCATTTTTGTGTCACCTGCTGTAAGCAGAGGTGACACATAGAGATCACTTTTCTGCCGTCCGTCTGTCACACTGTTTCCGTCACGCTTGTCTGTCATACTTGTCCGTCACACTTTTTCAGTCATGCTTCAGCAGATGACACATGTGTTCCAAAGAACACTTTTTTACATTATGATAATTCTACACTGTTAAAATCTTACCATTAGGTGCGTTCATATAATTGTGTATATATATACCATCATGTGCGTTCATATAATTGTGTATATATACCATCAGGTGCGTTCATATAATTGTATGTATAGATATAAAAATTTTGATTTTACAAAGCCCTAGTCTATAACAAAGAGTTGCTTCCAATATAGATATAGTCATGTAAGATGTGTTCAGAAAAAAAGAGTCCTTTTTCAAAAATTTGAAGTCCAGATGTGGATATAGTGAGAATTCTGTACCAATACATACTACTGTTCATACATTTATTGTTATCAGACACACTAATGAGTTTTAAAATGTTTAAAAGCAAATAAATAATCTGAAGAACAACAAAGTGTAAAAAGTGAGTTCCCTCTTTGAACTTGTATAATTGTAATCACCAGTGTTCTCTAATTGTGAAAAAAATATGTATTCATGCCTAATATATACCATTCTTTACAGCAAACAGTTATTAATCAATCTGTACAGTGTTGACTTTCATTTTTACCCCACTTAATTTCTTCTCAATTTTATGCTGCTGTCAGTCAATAAACTTATTACAGTTTGTGTGGTGTGTTCATTCTTTCATCCCATTTGCTAAACTGTAAGCATTATGTTCCATTTTCTTTTAACTTTTGTACATGTGTATGTAGTGCAATAAAAATGTCCCCAAGTATTAATTTTAAATTTAATAGAATAATGAAATTTATTAAAAACAAGGACATGGTTCTTTATATAAATCTTTAATAATGAAGACAATTCATTAAATTTAAACTTTTGAAGGCATTGAAGATGGTAATGAAAAAGGAATAAATACTTTGAAAAAATGTTGAAGGCTTTTGAAAAATGGTCTCGCTATTCATATATGAATTTGAATTGACGATAGTGAACACTTGTAAAACGGAGCATGGTTTTCCCCAACACAAAACTCCACTTTAAGCCATAAATTATTTAAAAACATCTCTCAGATATTTGATTAAATGACTCTATATCTATATACATGCATATATATTGGGGGTCCATTAATGGAGACCTATTTTTCATGCACTAAATCATGTTGCTGAAATTGAATGTGGTATGATCCTAATAAAATGAAAACCGCAGCTCTGCCATGTAGAAATTGGCAGTTAAAAGTGGTTACAGCAATCATTTTTTAGCTCGACTTTTCGAAGAAAATGAGAGATTATACTGTCACTTGGGCGTTGGCGTCAGCGTCAGCGTTGGCGTCGGCGTTGCAACACAAGGTTAAAGTTTTTTTCAAACATCAATAACTTAAATACTATCAAAGGTATTCCACCCAAACTTAAAATACTTATTCACCATCATCACTTCTACCTTACTTCTAAGACCCACAACCCTGGCTACCCTATTTTTGGAGTTATGCCCCTTTCATACTTACAAAACAGCCAAAATCAAGGTTAAAGTTTTTACAAAGTTGTATATCTTCAATACTATCTACGGTATTCAACTGAAACTTCAAGTACATATTCACCATCATTACCTCTACCTTACTAACAAGGCCCATAACTCTTGCTGTACTACTTCTTAAGTTATGCCACTTTCATACTTAGAAAACAACCAAAATCATGGTAATTTTTTTTACACAGTTGTACTATCACATGTATTTGACTGAAACTTCAAGTACTTATTCTCCATCACTACCTCTGCCTTACTAGCAAGGCCCATAACCCTGGCTGTACTACTTCTTGAATTATGCCCCTTTCATACTTAGAAAACAGCCGAAAGCATGGTTAATTTTTTTACAAAGTTGTATATTTTCAATCACAGGTATTCCACCATTATTGTTTTCCCACACTACCTCAACTTGACTGGCAGGGCCTATAATCCTATATGCAGTGTATTTTCAATTTTACCCTTTTATACTTAGATATTTTTTGGCTGTATTTACAAATAGCAAATAGGTTGGGCAACAACCTCTAATAACATCAAAGATTGGCCCTTTCTTTAATGGCGAACTGAGAAAAGTCGAGCGCGCTGTCTTATGGACAGCTCTTGTTATCAGCATACATTACTGCAATAAGTATATAAGGTGGTTTCACATACCTGAATAGGTGAAACCACTTGTGTGACTAAATTGATGTGTGTTCTTTTACTATATACTTACCATAGTCCAGTTTGAGTTTATATTAACCCTTACTCTGCTGGAACCGTAAGTACTACCCTTTGCCACCAGTAAAGAGCCAGGCCAGCCTGCACATCTGTGTAGGCTTGCCTGGCTCTTTACTTTTGGCTGACCAACTACAAGTTTACATCTTGTTATCCCTAAAATTGATAATGGACAGTTTAAAAAAAAATGCCTGCTAAGTCCATTTGAGAAATTCAGGAGGTTAAGGGTTAATCTTCAAAATCATTATTTGTATGTGATTTCTATATGAAGGTGAAGAGTGTGGTAAGATGAATGTAAACCATTATGTATAAGATGTCTTGCTTATTGTTTTTCATCATTAGCATTAATCAAGACACCCTAATCCATGTCATTGCGAAATGGTAAAAAATGAATAAATGATTAATCAGCATTGTTTCTGAATTTTCAATATCATATTAAATCCCTTATTTCACTTCACAAAGGCAATGAGGCCTGTGTAAAAGGTGGGTAAAAATTTTTATCATATAAATTTTAACAGACATTGTTCCTTCTCTTTTATAATATCCCAGGTTGATGTGAAGATGTTAGAAATACATGTGACTCGTTTAGGTAATGAACATGTTTTGATGCTGATGTTGTTTTGTTTCAGATGTGAAAATGGCAGTTGAGGGACGACGTCAGCCAGGGGCCGGGCGTGGCAGGGAACCACCCTTGGGCAGAGGGGGCGGACCACCTGGCAGGGAATTTGACAGGGACCCTGTGTATGTAGAGCTTTTTGTGTCGCCTGTAAGCAGAGGTGACACATAGGGATCACTTTTCCATCATCTGTCTATCACACTTTTTCCATCACACTTCAATAGGTGATATATGTATTCCACTCTTGTTGTCATAGGTGTATGATACTAGACTGCACTGGACATGCTTTATTTGGGCTGAAATGGTATGATACAGTTATGGAATGGTTGTACGGTACCCAATGCTTGATTTTATAGTTTTGATACAGGATACAAATTGGCAAAGGTGGAAGGAGTGATCAATTTGGAAAGACTAGACTAGACTATTTGAGTTTACCGTCACTTCAACATTATTTCAGTCATATAGCGACATCCAGATAATTACAGGTGGAGGAAGTCCCTGAATGCACGGAGGCATCTGGGTAGAACCACTGACCTACCACAAGCCAGCTGGAAGGCTTCCTCACATGAAAATCTGAATGACCCTGTCAGGATTCGAACCCATGCGGTGAGGAGCTTAGTGAGTGTTAAAGTCAGCAACTTTACCCTCTACAGTAAACAGTAATCAGTCATACGTTAACGGGTTAAATATAATTATGCATGTGCATACATAATTGGTTAGTGTGGTGGATGAAATTCTTGATATTAATGTTATCACATGTTTACTTTAGATATCCTCCCAGAGATGGGCGTGGCCCTCCCCCAGGGCGAGAAAGATCTCCACTGAGGGGCGACCCATATGATGACAGATATAGAGACCCGTATGCCAGGAGGGAGCCCCTCCCACCCCCTCCTAGGTAGGTGTCTGCATTTTAACTTTGTAACTATGTAACAGTCGTTACAGTGATATCAATTTATTGTGCAAGGTTTTGCTTTTTGTAAAAAATCGAATGATAAATTGCCTATGTCTGACCCATGTTGGATGTTCTCTTAAATATATTTTTGTGTAGTTCTTTGAATTGTAATCATACCCCCAGATACAAAGTATATGGGGACTGTATTGTAGTCACTTCTGTTGGTTGGTCTGTAGATGAGATTTGTCAGCACTATTTCTCAGCTACCTTTGGTCTGATTTTGATGAAACTTTACAAGACTGAGAAGTACCAAGCTTAGTTACGCATATTGTTTGCACATCATGATTTGCTTGATTTTGAATGAGTTATGGCCATTTGTTATATTACTCAAGACTGTCTGACATGGTAACAGTAAATGTGACAAAGCAGTATCTGGGGGTATTTATCATCTTCAATGATAATTCTTGTTTCAATATATTAATGGTTTCTAGAAATTTTAGAAGAAAATAAAATGGCTATCCAAAAGAAAATTATATTCTTTCCTTAATAGATCAGTACCATAATTTTGCCAAAATTTGCCAGTCCACAGAGTCCAAGCCTTTTTTCCAGTTTTGGGGAAGGCACCCTAGCCCTTTTTGTGGGGGAAAACATAAGATTTTCACATTTTGAGTGATTTTTTTACCATGTTTATGAGCTCTGCACTCTGGAAACCGGTTTCAGTGTTGTAACATGTTGCTGTAAAATAAAATATTTTCATTAAATTAATCCTTTGTATAACTATTAGAAAGTCAGTAAAGCAATGTAAATAAGGTTAAATTAGCTTCATAATTATTGTTCACTTGATTTCTCAATAAGCAGCTGCCTCCTCCCTCAATTTGATGAGGATTTTCATCTGAGGGAGGGGGATTGAGGGGGATATTTTTGGTAAAATAGGTGGTTACTTGGCTTGGGGAAGTAGCCTGTAACCGGCTACTTTAAAGAGAGGAAAAAATGCACTGTGAGAGTGTGATTTTTTTCCTCTTACTCCGAAAAAAACAACAACAATAGACTTGTCTCAAGGACAGGCACATTTTGAAGATACTGAGTTTAAAAACACTCAAGAAGTGACTTATGGTTGTTATTTTTTAATGGTAAAACATGTGTCTAGAAGGATTCTGATTTGTTGTTGACAATGAAGTTTAAAATGTCATACTCAATGTAGAAGGGTCTGTAACTTTCTTTGGATAGTGAATGTCCAAATTTCAGTCATTGTGCTTGGGATTGATAGCTTTGAATCTGATGCAAATAACTTATAACCACTGAAAAAGGTTAAGCATCCCCTATAACCCTAAATCATCCTTGCATTGTTCACACGCTCTTTTATCAATCAATTCCACAGCTAGCTGCATATGGTTTACACTGTGGTTAAGTCAATAGATTTTTCTAAAAGAAAAATATAACTTTTTTGTCAGTCTAATACAAATGAAAAATTATCACATGTTGACTCTGAAGTTTGTTACATTACCTGCCAGTCCATTCCCTAAAAGTTGTGATTTTCCAACAATTAAAACAAATTGAACTTTGTCTCATCTTGTCTAAGTCTCTTTTTCACTACTGAAATGCTCAACATAGCAGGGTACAAACCATGGACATAGTCATGTAGCCTGAAAATATATGTTCTATTGGATCTGAGCTGTAAATTTTTATGTGGGGGATGTGTTTTGTTTGAAATTCTGCTTGTCTCTTCTTTCAAGAAACAAATTCAAGCACAAGCATAGTTGTACAGGTGTAACAGTCATTGTTTTCCCAGCCAAGTCAATTCCCTCCCCCCCCCTCCCCTTATAGGTTTTGAAGGTGGGGAAATTCTGGCCTAGTCAGTTTATTTCCTCCCAAATATATTGTGCGTGAAGGTAGGGAAATTCTTGCCTAGTCATTTTTTTCCTGTCTTATAAGAAAGCAGAAGGGACTGACTTGGCCAGATTTATCCTACCTACACACACAATGTGTATGACAGGTGGGAAAAAAAACTAATTAGGCCTGAATTTCCCCACCTTCATTTGGCAAGAATTTTCCCTACCACGTAATATCCACAAAAACCTATATGTTGGAATGGGGAAAAAACTGACTGGGTGGGGGAAAACCTGACTAGTCAGTTTCTTCCCCAGGAAAAAACTTAAAGGGTACCGCAACCCTAAGAACAAGAGTTCATATAAATAAGTTTAAATGTCATAAAATGTTGTCATTTGACTCATTTTTTGTAATTTATCAAAAATTACTTTGTTATATGCTATTAAAGAATGCTTAATGAGAGCCACCATTTTCATATCATTCTTGCTGTTGTGACGTCTCATTGTTCTCACAAGATGAGCTGCGCAAGATTTC
>CM037783.1:28252209-28295628 GCA_021229015.1 Solen grandis | reverse complement strand
AAATGTAATGTTTTAGTGCAAATTAGACAAATCATTATCTCCCCTTAAACAAAAAGAGCGTTCTCTTAAAAGCATAGTTGGACGTGAATGTGAAATTTCAGAACTGTAAAATAAATACAGGTATTGAAATATAAGACGTGTAACTTTAGCCTATCCTTATTATGAGAGATTGAAGTTGTGAACACATATTTTTCACAAAGGGCAATGAACCTGTGTGTATGAATATATTTATTTGTTGAGTTTAACGTCTCACAGACATTTTTTTCAGTCATTTAGGGACGATGTCTACTTGAGACAGATCTAGGGCTGCCACATTGTAGTAGCATGCACATTATCCAGACACCGGGCCAAACAACCTTGGAATTACCCTTTTATGATTAGCGTCAAGCAAGAATACATAAGAAGAACCATAACCATATTTTACGACTTTGGTTTGTCGCGTCCGGTATGCATATGTCAAATAGTTTTTTCAGTGAACATTATATCTGTATTATGTATGGCATGTTACAGATTACTTTCCTTCCATCTAATAACAATTTTTTTTTATCTTATAATTTTCAGGTATCAATTTATTTATGACCTTGCGAAAATCAATTGATGAACTTTATATGGTATAATGAGTCTGTGGATTTTCCTTTGCCATGCAGACTTCCTAAAATCTAAGCTACACTTTTGTAATAGCAAACAGACAAGAACCTGATCAGACAGCTCCTGTAAGATAGCTCCTGAGTAAACATGAAGAAAGGGATTAAAACAGGCTAAAATTAGACAAGTATGTGTGTGATGTACCATTAAAAAGTAATAGACAAGATAACTTTAAAAGTGGAATTGTCATTTCTTTTTCTAACTGATGTTTACATTTTCAAAATGCGTATTTCAATTACAGAATACTTATCGTATATCAAAACTCTTCTTACAATTGCACGAATCTTACAGTATTTTCAAAACCCTTATAATATTTACAAAATGCTTAAAAGTGTTAAACTTGGGAACGAGTAATTGCATGAGTCCCATCGCGACAGGCTTTTTTTTCAGGAAGATCTGTTAGGATCGATGAATAACCGTCGTCCGTCTGTCGTCCACAATAAGTTTGTTTGCACTCTAGCTACTTCATTTCTTAAACAATCATCTTTAAACTTTGTGACAATGGACTATCTTAGACAATTCGATTATTGCTGATAACGGCCTATTTGGTCAGAAGTTATGTCCCTTTTAATATTACAAAAAGCCATATTCAGGTTCTCTGCAGTCTAGCATCTTAATTTCTTAAACAATAATCTTCAAATTTAATGACAATATTAAGTACTAAAATATCTTGGCTAAGTTCGATTATGGCTGATATCAGCCCATTAGGTCAGGAGTTATGCCCTTTTTAATATTTAAAACTGCCAAATTTCGTCTTGTTTGCGGTCAAGCATCTTTATTTCTTAAATAATCATCTTCAAACTTTATGACAATATTAGGTACCAGAATATGTTGGCTTAGATGGATTATGGCTGATATCGGCCCATGAGGTCAGGAGTTATGCCCCTTTTAATATTAAAAACTACCAGATTTCACTTTGTTTGCGCTTAAGCATCTTCATTTCTTAAGCAATCATTATTTGTAAAATCTCAAAAATAGAAATATCAAAGCAAGATATAGTTGATAACATTGGGTGTTTAGGCTTAAACAAAGCGACAGGCCATGATTTAATCAGCCATGAAGTATTAAGAGAAATTAAAAACAGTATATCAAAGCCTCTCTATTTACTATTCAATTAATCTCTTGCGGGATATATCTTTCTCTTTGGAAACATGCACTTGTTATACCATTATTTAAGAAAGGCGAAACTTCCGATGTGTGTAATTACCGTCCTATCTCCCTTTTAAGTTGTATTGGTAACTTATGGAAAGGTGTGTTTATAAGTATATTTATAATATCCTGCATTGTAATAGTTTAATCTACCCAAACAATTTTGGTCACTCTACCGTTATCAAAATTTCGTCATTGACTCTAAACTTAATACTTGTATGTTTTTTGTGATATATCTAAAGCCTTTGATCGCGTTTGGCATAAAGGACTGCTTTTCAAACTTCGTCAAAATGGTATTACTGGAAATTTACTATTATGGTTCGAAAATTATCTTTCTAACAGAACTCAAAGTATATTAGTAGTAAATTCTAAGTCTAAAGATAAAAATGTTAGTGCAGAAGTACCACAATGTTCTATACTTGGTCCTCTCTTATTTCTTATATATGTAAATGACATATCAGAAAACCTTCTGAGCATATCTCCTTTATTTGCAGACGATATATGTTTAACTAGTTCTGCATCTGAAATATTAGACCTCGAAGGTATTTTAAATCATGATTTGCATATGCTGTCTGTTTGGTCCAAACAATGGTTGATTAGTTTCAACCCTCCAAAAACGGTTGCCATGCTTTTTAATATTAGAACAAGTCGTCAACCAAAACTTTATTTTGATAATACTCCTTTTACTTTTGTTGATAACCATAAACATTTAGGACTCACCATTAGCTCCAACGGTAAATGACACACGCACATACAAAATAAAACACAATCAGCCTCCAAAATACTTGGTATGATGAGAAAACTGAAATTTCAAATAAACAGAGATTCCCTTAATTAATTTTATATCTCATTTCTTTGCCCAATTATTGAATATGCCTCCGTTCTTTGGGATAATTGTGCCGATTTTGAAAAGGAAAGCATTGAAGAAAATCAAAATGAAGCTGCGAGAATAGTAACTGGAACAACACGATCAATAAGTTTGTCTAATCTCTATAAAGAAATAGGTTGGTTGTCTTTATCCGATAGGAGGAAGTATCAGAAATTAAGTTTAACATTTAAGATAAAAAATGGCCTAACTCCAAACTACCTTAATGATATTTTACCTGTCTCCTTTGAAAATCGAACAGTATATCATTTAAGGAATCCTCAAAATATAAGCTCTATTCCGATTTGCACTGCAATATTTGCAAATTCTGTAACACCTTCCTTAATTACATTGTGGAAGAGACACAATCCTTATTGACATTTAAAACAAATATAAATAAAATGTTTCCAGCACATCAGGTTCCTAAATATTATACTGTTGGCAACCGTAGACTTTCGGTTATCCATACAAGATTGAGAAACAATTGTAGTGAACTTAAACATGACCTATTTCAAAATCATATAACAGATGGACCTATGTGTTTGTGTGGTGATGAAAATGAATCTACAGACTATTACTTTTTCAGATGCAAGTTATATGACAATAGTAGAATCACTTTCTTTCGAAAAACACTACGATTTCATCCACTTAGTGTTTCAAAACTACTTTATGGTATTGAATCTTTAACTTTAGAAGATAATAAGTTTTATTTTCTTATGTGTCCAGTCCTTTATAGAGAAAAAAAACGTTTTTCTACTTGATTATTCGTAAATGTTATTATCAAAAACCTAAATAACCAACGTTTATCCCGGTTACCAACATATGTCTATTGTTTCTGATGTATTTGTTTATTATTTCTCTCTCTTTTCCTTTTTTAAAATTAGCTTTTCACTTTAAAGCACATATAGACATAAAATAATGTATAGCTCAATTAAATAGTTATTATATTTTCATTTTGATTTAATGCAGAAATTTTCATATTTTTCATGACATATTTATTTGACATTAATTATGACCAGCCTCTTTGCAAATATATTCATGTTGTTTGGGAATGGCCTTAACCTAGGTTGAGAGAACTTGTGGCTAGACCCATTTGTCATTGGTATATTTATAAGCATGTTGATGATGTGTGTGTACGTGTAAACATTTTGACAATAAAATATGTTTTAATATAAAAAAAGCTTAATGTTTATTTTATATGTTGTAATAAAAAGGCCATGATTTTAATCGGCAGCATTTGCTGGTGCACTTCTTTCATTCTGACAGCAGCCGCCATTTGCAAATTGTGGTTATAGCGCACTCATTTCAGAATTTTGTATTTTTGCTTTCTTAAGGGTAAATACTCATTGTAAAAGTTATACATTTTGTATATGGATAACTTATGTCTAAGTTAAATGTAGATATATGTTATTTACTTTGTAACAGAGATATATATATATTTGATATTGTTGATCCTGTCCAGCACAATTTATTATCTAATTTGGTGGAAGGCTGGCTGAACTCAAGGGTAGTTTAAAATTATATTTCTAAATGTCTAATGAAAAGATATTCTATGGGCTTTTGCTTTGAGTATGACTCATGTAATAAGATATATGGCTCGTTACCTACACAATTATGTTTATTTGTTTTCATGAAATTATTGTAAGATTACATGAATGCTGGCACTAACAAAAGTGGTTGACTTTAACACACACTCAGCCCTTCACCGCTTGGGTTCGAATCCCGGCAGGGGTCATTCGGATTTTCATGTGATGAAGCCTTCAAGCTGGCTTGCGGTAGGTCGGTGGTTCTACCCGGATGCCTCCGTGCATTTGGGGTCTTCCTCCACCTGTAATTAGCTAGACGTCGCTATATGACTGAAATACTGTCGAAGCGACGGTAAACTAAAATAGTCAAGTCAAAAGTACACACTTGAAGCTTCCGGCATTGCTGGATTCAAAAGGGCCCTTCTGATTGGCTGAAAGCAAGCCAGCAGCTTCGCCAGCGTCCAATCAGTATAAAAGTAAGAGCGCTTCAGCATCTGTAACAGTTGCAACTTTTCCACCCGAGACATTTGAAATTGGCAGAACTTTACTTAAAATGAACTTTCTGTCTTCTGAAAATCTGCCCGGCTGCTTTCGAATTCCAAAAGGTTTTAGAACTAACGTTTAGAAATGGGTAAAATACAAATTACAGGCAGAATTTGTTTATTTAAAACAAATTTACTTTAAATCGCATTCTTATTTAGTAAACAAAACATTTCTGAGTAGATCTAACATAAGAGCAAGCAACTGGTCACGTCTGACGCACTAGCACTTTATATAATTATTTATGAGATTTACTTATTCTTGATACATGCTCATGCAATGAAGATCGCATTTAACCGTAATTTCTCGTCAGTTGTTAATCATTCAAATAATTTGAATTAAATAATAATAGCGCTAAAAAAAATCTCGTCATTTAGAGTTACGCTAAGCTAAGCGCTTTACTTAAATTTATAAACCTACAGTCTAGACGCTCATCACTAACAACCGACAACGCATAGATACTCACTATCTACCAACATTGATAACACAGAGATCTACAATCAACATGGACGAAGTCTAGACTTAAGGTCTATAAGCAAAGTGTACAAAATTGTCTAAACACCTAAGCACCGACGGAAATTCTGACATTGAACAAACGACGTCGGGTGTTTACACCACATATCTGGTACAGATTATATGAGGAGAAATATAAAACTTTCATGTTGGTCTCAAAATATATGCCACCCAGTCAACATTTGTGTACCGATACCCGTTTTTTTTTTTTTTTTTTTTTTTTTGGGGGGGGGGGTATCGTTCTACTTTCGGTTTGTCACTATCCCTTACGGATATAGGCGTGACAAATAGTACCAAAAAAACATGTTGTTGGGACCAATGTCACCTAAGATCTACACTAAACATAAGCTTATCGCCCGCGTCTAACAACATTTCCACTCCTGGTCAGTACAATATGTACAGGTCTGGATATGTTTTGGAGAAATAACGCATGTGTCAGGTGTTCAGATATTTTGCGTTATAACTGGAAAAGTAGGCATCCCATACGCTTTCAAAGTACGAGTGCTTTAATGTGAAGCAAGGTCACCTGCCTTTATCATTTACTGTGTACTGGTCTCCATATATTATTTTACAATGATTTTGGTGGGCTCATAAATGTTAAACACAGTCATCTGAAACTGGAGATGTTAGTTAAAAATAGATTAATTAATTAATCACGTTCTTTCTAGTTACACTTCTTATGGTTAATTTACTTTGCTATAGAATTTAAGTTTCCTCAGGTAAACTTGGTATATTTACATGCAGTTCTTCATTTTAAAAGGTTAAATTTGTAGAAAAAAAGGGGGAAAAGCATCCATAATATATAATGTAATGATATTTAATCATAAAAACAAATACAACTGGAAAAGCCTATTATTTTTGCCAGTTTTATTATCATATCATTCTTACACTATATTCTTAATCTGAAACTTAAAACTTAGTGCATTTAAATGCATAATCACTTATTTGAATATCACAATTATGCAATAAGCTGAATAAATATATGAAGATATCTGGTCAGGTTCAGACTGATTAAAACTTCCGATTTTCCAAAACCCTACAATCAACAAGTACCATAGAAACATAATTTAGAAATAGTTAAATATAAACCTTTTTTTTATTTAAGACCTTTGCTCCAACCAGGGAAGAAAGGGACATTAAAGCAGTTCTGGGGGAAAAGAAAAGAAAATTTGAAAGAAACGATAATTCAGAATACTTCAGAAAACACCTGGAAGCAACATATAACAAGCTATAAGATATAGTGGGCTTTGAACGCTAAAAAGCATGTCCAAACGCAGATGTGATTTGAAACTTATCCCTTTGCCTCCTGATAGATACACTGTCAAGTTTATGTGCAACTCGAGTAACTCGGGACATGCGTTATGTTACACAAGGTCAATCCACCAAAAATTGTCTCTAGATGAACCTGACATACATATTTTATTGAAGGGAAGGCAAAAGGATATGAAAAAAAAAATGTCATGCAGGAGAATGTACCCTAAAAGTCATGACCTTTTCTTAGTTAGTTTGACAATCTTATTTTTTTTCTTTTCTTTCTTTTTTTTTTTTTTTGATGGGGTGCGTGTTGGCTGATTTAGTTTCAGATTGACATACCTCTTCCAAATATCTTTGCTTTATGGCCCTTTTTCAATAGAAAAATGTTAAAGATGTGTTAATTAATTGTAATAATCTACAATTTCTTTCAACGGATGTCAATCATAATTCCAATAGGAAAATTCATACCTGTATTGGGGGTCAGGCAAGGGTACATAACCCTGTCATGAATTTTAACATAGTTATGCCCCCTTTTTATTTAGAATCTCGGTTAAGGTCTTCCCACCACCTTATTTTTGACTAAACCTTTTGAAATATTGCTTTAAAACTTTGAATACCTGTTTATGAATATCACATCTGTTTGTACATGGCAAGAATACATAACTCTGCCTTGGATTTTGACATAATTATTCCTCTTTTCCGACTCGATTAGTCGTTTTTTATGAACCCTTTGATATATTGTAAAACATTACTATTGCTCTTGGGTTCATTATGATAATACAGAGATTAATGTTTTGCCTTAAATTGCAAAAATTATATGTTATTGAAAAGCGATAGAATAGTCGAGCATGCTGTTTTAAGGACAGCCCTTGTTACAAATAATGTCCCCTTTTTAGACATAGAATTTTTTATTTAATTTTTGTATGCAACATACTAGCAGGTCTATATCTCTGCAATCATAAATTAAGTTAAATGACCGAATTTTATGCAAATAAGTGACTTTTTGACTTAGAAATTTCCAATTGTGTTTTTGCATGCAGGTACTATCAAAGCTGTATCTTAGAACCATTGCATGTAGTGTATTAGATACAGTTAAACTTTTAAAATATCTTCCTTACACTCCGATCTACTGAATTAAGCAATGAAATTAAATTTAAATTAAATTAAATTAAAGTTATGCTCAGTAATATCTTCCCTTGCCCTCCAACATTGGAGAGGTCCCCCGTACAAGGAACAGGTAAAAGTTACGCTTGTAATTTAATATTATTACTATGTCTTTGTTAGCAGCTATGGTTGTTGATTTAATCCAGTAATCTTTAACTTCAGTGGCAAAAGAATTGTTCAGTGCGCTGTCTTACAGACCGCTCTTGATAAAAGCATTGTTGAAATTTTTTTAGAATTTATTTCAGAGTACCAGTAGCTATCCTGAAAAATAAACATCTCATTCATTGTTATTGATCTTGACTCAATGTAATTTAATCATGACTTTCATTATAATTTATCATTCATATGTATAGTACGTTTGTATTGGCTTTGTGTTTGACAGTTATTTGGGTTTCTTTTAGCTTATACATTCGAATACAGTGAAATTACTTCTGAAGAGTATTTGTGTTGCTTTGGATTTAAGTTCCTAGATAACATTTACTCAAAGACCCAGTTAAACTGTCTGCTCTCCAGCTCAAACATATTACAACTCATCTTTACCAAACTTGATTTCTCTATCCTTCAGCTTTCAGGAATGTTAATTTCTACTTGTCAAAGTATCGAGCATGATGACTTTTCTGACTGGCTCTTGTTTACATTTTTTTTACGAAAATCCACAAAACGTTTCTGTTTTTAAGACACATGATCACATGAAATATTTTAAATACAAACTAAATAGACATTGTTGAAAAATACACATTTTAGCTAAAAGTAAGTATTTATAAAGAGAACAAAATATAACTTGTTTTATTCATGTTGAGTCTTGTTTCTATATAATTTATTTTTTTAGCCAACGTTTTGGTAAAAAATCAATACATTTCATAATAGGGCTTTCACTAGTATCCGAGAAATCGGATATTCACTGATCAATGTATGCGAACCGGGTACAAATATTCGTGTATGCTATAATCGTCGATTTCAGACCAGCTTCTTTTTGCATGATTTTGAAGAAAGTCTATGGGTTTGTTTGTGAAATTCTAACGCATTTGTTAAGTTTCAAAATTCTATTTGAAGCAAACCAGAAGGTCATAAGATCCATGTCGTAACATAGGATGGCGGCAGTATATACAATAAACGATAAATAAATAAATAAATAAATAGCATTTAAATTCTCAGTAAGCGGAGCATTAAAATTATCCAAAACATATACATGTAGTTAGTTTAATAATTATACAATTCATAATTAACAACAAATATCGTGGCGCAAATATCAAACCAATATATGTGGTGATATATATATTTTATATATACGCCACATAAATATGTCTTATTTAGTATTGCAGTATTGTTCGTACAAAACCTATTTTTTCTTTTTATATTTTTTTCTGCGAACGTATATATATTTTTCCCCGCAATTCGATAAATGCAGTGTTTGATTTATTGCTTAATTTATAGGTTATGTTTGATAATTATTAAAATATAGGCTTAATCCAATATCAGTCATAACAGGTATACCCAGTAGAATGTAAATAAGTGACACCTAATTTTGCAACAGGGTTCATTTCATGTCCGCTCATATTATGGCTAAGAAGGCTCTAGTTTGTTACTTGCCGATATCCCTGTTCGTTAGTTCGTTCGTATACAATGCAAATTGATACTCCATTGAGACAGTGACGTCATGGTGCAAAAGCTTCCGTGAACGTCAAGCACAATAACGCAGCGTCAATGGTGTTCTCGACATGTTTGGGGCGGCCAAAAGTGTCCATTGCATATGTTTAACTTTGATCCCTGAAACATAATACACTCATGAAAATTAATCAAATGGTCGCATTGAGCATTGAAATCAATTTATTTTTTTATAATTACGTGTGTCACTCTAAAATAATTATGATGATGAACTGTCGAAATGCTAATGATACCTAATACGTATATTTTCTTTAAGTCCATAAAACACACGCGATCAGTGTTACAAGTTATCACTGTTTCTCGAATACTTTCAGCTGGTAGAGTATTGCTATAGATCTGTTTGAGACACTTTTTTCCCATTCGATTTTTTGCTAGTCTCCACCGGGATCGTGGCGTTACATCATTGTGTATTTGTGCATTTGCACAAATGCTATAATCCATATTAGCTTCTTGTATGTCCCAAATCTGTCCATGATATGTAAAATACTTGACGCGTACTGTTGAGGCTTAGTACTAGAAGTGTTTAACCCGGAAGTAGGTGTACTAGAAGCGGAATCAGTTGCATGTTCTCTACTCTCCTCTGCATGTAGTCTGTTCACTGGTGTTGTGACATTCCATACTGACCACTGAGATTCTGCTGCCAACCACTTTGGACGTTCAACCAAAACTGAGAATCATTAAGTTGCGTCGTGTTTATTCCCCTTGTGAAAAGATCTGCAGAATTGTCTACCGTCTTTCTTTTCTTGTCACTAGTGATTTCACGGATTTCTTGAACACGGTTAGGTACAGATCTCTGCAGTTTTAATTTGAAGATTTATGTAGAACGATTTGGCTTTCTGACCAGTATGTCACATTATTAATAATCAGGCTTTTTTCGCATGCTGTCCGAGTCTAGCACCTAATAATGCCTCCATTCGTTTAAGTTGGGGCTGTGTAATCTGCTTCAGTTTTTCGCTTTAACCAGTGAAAAGTTATCTCCATTGGTCAATTACAACACTGCAGCTTATGATTTTGTACAAGTATCTACAAAATATATAGTTTGCTGTCAGCGGAATTGTGGGATCCGAAGATAGGGAAATAAGTTCTCGGAAGCGTGATTTCTGTCGCTGTGGACAAGTCGTCTGCAAGGATATCGATACATGTTTTGTTTCAAGGGCAAAGGGGCAGGTCCCAGTCATGATCTTGAATCATGGGTTTGGCGCGTACAGTGACGAAACTCAACTGACCGAGTGGATAAAAGATTCTTGAATATTTTAGCTAAATGAAACGTTTGGCCCATTTTTCGGAGAAATATGTTTGTTTTGTAAATGACAAATTGTCTGCAAATATATCCCATCTCAAACCGAGAATTTTAGCGGTTGTGTCGGAGTGAAAAACGCCGTTTTCAAAGCATCGCTGATAGACACCCATAATCTTAGATTAAACCCCGCGCTTGCAAACATGTCACGCGACTCCTGGAAGTGTTGTTGTAAGTTGGACACCTGGTCAAAGTTATACAAAATATTGTTTGCATTCAACTTTTGTTCAAAGATATCGGCAGACGGCAGGTGCTTGTTGTTGTTGATATGCTTCAGTAGCGTGGCACTGAGGATGAAGAGTGAGCAAACAATCCCGCATTAAAACGGTACGTCACTAACAGGCTACTGAGATCCGCTGCGTCACTAAGCCACAAGAAGCGCGTACAATCTCTATCTTGTTCATCCAGTCCCCACTTTTACAAAAACCTTTTCTATGTCTGTTGAAACTTTATGGAAACAGAAGCGCATAAGCAATTATGTCAAATAGTTGATTTCTGGTGGCGTTGACTGAAGACAATCATTCAAACTCGACATTTGCTGTGATTAACGACAACTACAGTCATAGACGATGCGGACATGTGTTGTAGCGATATCCTTGCACACAGCGTGAAGAGGTATGTATTTCACCAGGGTGTTGTTTTCAACTGCGGTAGGATCTGGCACTTTCTTGATGAGGACTCGCGTCTTCTGTTCTCTAATTGTGTTGCCGTACTTCATCGGAATTTCAGTTTCTTGACATCATGTGGTGCTTTCAGTCCTTTCTTCGTGGCATAGTTATTGCTAGGTAGCATAGCGTGAAAACTGTTCCATGGTAATTTTTCGATGTACTTTCCATTTTCAAACTGAATGCATTCATCTTCATATGTTGAAGGTCTCTTATGGATTTTTTGACACAGTCAGTCTGGTCAGATATACCAATTCTCTCAAATGAATTTATCTTGGACTGTTTAGAGGTCTCCTTTGATTCCTTGATACAGTCAGTCTGGCCTGAAATTCTCATACTCTCAAATGCATTCATCTTGGTATGTTTGAACGTCTCCTATGTATTTTTGTCAGTCTGGTCCGATAAATACCTTACTGACAAATGCATCTTTTTGAAATGTTTAGAGGTGTCCTATGGATTTCATGACACATTCATTCTGGTCCGATATGCCAGGACTCGCAAAGCTCCAGAATCTCTTAAGATTACGGTTGCTCCGTATGTTCGTGGTTACAATCATCTTCACATGGTTCTATTGACGGTACGTGTTGTTTGACAATGGACCTAACAAATATTCCAGTTTGGATTGCAAAGCTGTTGGACCATTTCCTCTCACTACTCTGTCTTGTACAAATTACCAGTAAAAGTCAGCACCTATCAGCAATGAAGACTCGAATGTTTCATCGTCAATGGGCCTTTTTAACCCCCACAAATTGGGCAAATCGTTGGCTGATCTGTTATATTCTCTACTGAGTGATATAGCTATCAATGGCACAATCATCACTTCCACGGTTATTTTCGCTCTAGTTTGTGCAACAACGTACACGTTAGCGTTTCCAAGTGTCGGGCCTCCCTGGAATTATTACCGAAAATTGCTAAGTTCACAACATCTGTACCAGTTCGGACAAGATTCAGTCTTTAGGGAAGCTTATCTGATGCAAACGATCCCTGTGCACCTTCATCAAACATACGGTTTGTGAACTTACCGGTGCTACGGTAGTTTTCAAGAGGACGTGCGGCCGTGGTTTTGTTAACACATAAAGCATGGGATCTTTTAGCATTGAAACCAATGGTGTAGATTGTAATGATGTTGCAGTTTCATCTGCTGACTGCTGGTTGCTGCAAATACGAGAATGGTGTTTTCTCGATCAATGTGTACACCGACGGTTTGACCCACACTTTAAAACTATATGCTTTCCTAAGCAATTGTGGCACAATTCGTTTTGGTTCACTATAGTGTAATTAGTAACTTTGTTTGATAAGTGCAGTTGGGCTAAATCTTCGCATGATATTTTCTTCTTTTTTTTTCACTGTTTGGCTAAGCAGAGTTCTGGGAAGCATGTCGGGCACTTGAATGATTTTGCTTCTTTACGATTGTCAGAAATAAACTTTTGGTTGGTACATACTTTCTAATGGTGTGTTTGACTGGCTCCCCGTCTCCAAGACTCGGATCTCTTGTAGTATGGTTTGACATAACCCTGAAAGAACCGAGTTACCATCCCTTTTTCCTCGCGCTAAATACTTACGGATCTCACCTGGTGCAAAATTGATCGGCACGAGCAGACTTCATTTTGACCGAGTGATTCGAGACCCCTGATTTATCTTTCCATTCTGTCGTAAAATTCCCGAATTCTAGTAACGTCGTTTTGAGGTGGGGTAACTGTATCAAAGCTTGCATATACGCATGAATGATTTTGACATTTTTTTTCAAACTTGTCAATTGTTGATTAGAGTTGGATAGCGTAAACACTCCAATAATTCTATCAGCTTCATCTATAAGCTGCGACTGTAAATAGATGCACATTGAACGCCTGAAAGTGATGCATAAATAGGTCTTATTTTGTATTGCCTTTAAATCATTTTTGTTTAGAAAATTATTTTGCAACAGTAATATCTATCTTATTTGGTGTTGCATTCAAATGATTTTATAATCTTGCAATTGCAACACAACACTCAATATACATGTATTTTGAAATGTTAAACGAAAAAAAAAAGAAAATAAACAAACAAGCATGTTATTATCCAACTTTAATTTTATATTAAAGGTATATTTCACAATAGCGGTATTTTGCTATATAGCCAAAGAAGAAAAATCAAAAAGAGCGAACATATTTTTTTAAACTTGGCATGATCAAAGAGAATCACACAGGAAACAAATTTATGGGATAAAATATGGGGGAAACAACGCTTCTTTTTTTATTTATTTTGTTATTTCATTCTTAGTCATAATGCAAAGTTTGAAACAACTTTATTCAATTGATTTTTCACAATGTTTCAGCAAATAGACATACTGTGTTTTTCTTGAAAAAAAAAAATTTCTATATATTTGCGTTTGCGACTATACTATAAAATCTGTTGCATAAATTACTACGTTTATACTATATCAGGGAATAAGAACCAAATATCAATTGAAAAAAGTGAGGTGTTGCTAGCCGATAATACTGAGTTATCTGCCCTTGGAAATGTAAAAACTCACATTACAAGACACTTTGAACATATAATCACAAGTCCATGTAAACGACTGGTTAGAGCGTCCATCCCGGAATCAAGAAGTTTTGGTCCGACATACTGAAGTCGCAAAATATGATACTAGTAAAGCTCCCTTTCTTGGCGCTCAGCAAGTCTGGTTTGCCCGGTGTCAGAACATTGTGACATCATGCAAAATTGTCGAACTCGTGATACTGCAGTGTGGTAACACACTTAAATATCACCAAAATTATCAGCACTTTAATATGTAATGGCGGTATAACTACGTCAAAGTTAACAACCACTGTATTTAGTTAGTTGATACATAAATGAAGCACATTCTTTTTTCTCAAAATGGTCAAATCATCGCGGATAGAAAGTTCTGTGTATGTGTCTTCATTATTTTGAAATCATTTAGTAGGACTCTGAAAAAGAGAAGGTCTATGATGGGTGGGCATATTTCATTTTTTTTTTATTACAGCCATTGATTATTCTTGGTTTTAACATGAACATTTTATGAACATTTGTCAGAAAAATGTGCAGTCGTAAAATTGGCAATCAAAGAATATACAGTTACAAGCACCAACTGTTTACTTAACATGAAACTATGCAAACTCTTCTCACAGCAAGATCAATTTAGTATCCCCACAACCTGCAGATCAGTCCTGATAAGCCATATCATATTACTTTCATATGTTCTTGGACAGCATTAAGTCTTTCTCCGATGAAAATGAATATACATTTTAACTAATTAATTAACATATCTATGAACAGATAAAGATTATCGATGATACAGGAGAGTATTTCTATTTTCTCAGTTTTCATATAATCTGTGTGTTAGTTGACATGAATAACTCGGCCAGTTTGAATATGTTTGATCTAATATGGTATTATGAAGAGTAAGATTGTTTTCTCAAATTTCTATACATTTTAAATTCAAGAACAAAGTGAAATTCATCTTCTAATCTGTTTTTCAAAAAGTACATAATCGTATAGGCAGAGCGATAGGCCTGCTCCATATACCTGTTTCAATATATAATCTATAAGATGAAACGCGCATGCGGGATAGGTTAATTCTATTTTTAGATTTATTTAAGATGTGTCTGGAATTCAAAATCAGCAATATTTCTATAAAATAATGCCCTACTTGAGTCATGTAGTCGACTATACCAGTTTTGTAAAAAAATGATCATGAATTCTTTGTTTGAACAATAAGAGAAAGAACTTTTAATTACCATCAGATTGTGAATACCATACGTCAGCAAAGCCAAATGAGAACAGTTAATTTCATAATAGAGAACACCAGTTTTTACAGTCAAGTTTATTTAATTAGTCTTGGTACAAAGGATTAGATATGATACTGATATATTTTTAGAATCTGATTTTAATTTTTTCATCCAAAATTTAACATTATTATAAAACATGGTGTTTTGTTAAGGAGTTCTACCAACTTCACCATAAAAAACATTTTGGATGGATTCTTAACCCCTAACAATTTCTTGCAGAACTGCTTTCAATGACTGTCCTGATAAGTTTTTTTTTTTTTTGGGGGGGGGGGGGGGCTTCAGAAAAGGTTCCTCCTGATGTAAATACTAGTCCAAAATATACAAATTTCTTAACTATTTCTACCTGAACATCATTTTACCAAAAACACAAGATCACTAGGCACTCTGTCAGCTTTTCTAAATATCATTACCTTAGTTTTATCAGCGTTAACTATTAACTTACACAATATTCAGATATAGAATTTAAATTAACCTGTAATTCTTCACTGCTGTTGGCAAATACATGTATAACAATGTCATCAGCATATAATTTAAGAAATAACGTTTATTCCATACGATCCTTTAAGTAGTGTCAAAAATTGTTTAGCATATTTTTTTTTTTTTTTTGCTGACAATTACTTCTGGGTTTCTAATTTGTCATATTCAAACCTAGATTTGCGGATGCAGTTTTTTTAATCTGATCTTTTATTTATCATAAGTATCCTATTATTTTCATTTTTATTATTCCTGTATAGATTTAGTGCAGCATAAAATTCCCTCCTTTTGTTTTCACATTCATCTGTATACCATTTGTTTGCAGGTTGGTGAGACCTAGTTCTATTATTTGGAGGACCTGGCTTACCTACTTTTTGCTTGAACAATGGAGAAACTACATCATCAATCAGGTTAGATAAATCATGAATGCATTTATCAATATCAAAATTGGATTTACCTCTCTATTCATGATAGACTCAAGATTATTATTATTCAACTCTCAGATAGACGTTCCTGATAATTTTGAAATTTTTCACTTTTCCAAACCTATTTCTGTGTGATTCTATCCTTATAATATATATCATCTTGAGTTGATGTAACACCTTACTGGGGAAAAAGCACGTCCATATCTATTAAACAATGATCAGTTAAAATTTTAGGACCATGCACTTTAAAATATCATTGAATAGATTTGGACTTTTAGTTACATAGTCTACAACACTAGATCCTTGCTTCACAACATAAGTGTATTTACCTATATTTTTATCATCACCAAACCATTAATAATACGAAATCCTGTTTGCTTACACAAATCTAATAACAACATACCATTACTGTTCGTTCTACATTTACATTGTGACACACGATTAATGTGTATATCAACTAAATAATCGTCTGGTAATGATTCAATTAAAAATATATTGTCATTCTCTATATAATCGGGAAAATCAGATGTGTGTGAGTTAAGACCTCCACGTGACATAAAGTTTAAACCATTTTTATATTTCGGATTCAAAACTAACAATTAAATATAACAATCTGTCATAGGTGTGAGTGTCAACCATAGCTTGTCTAGTGCTACCCTCAGGTATGCTGATGTATAATTACCGGAAGTGAACAATGCCGTCATATAAGGCTGTGGTAGATTAGTTCGGCATGTTAAAATTTCTATATTATGTTAACATGACTCATATAAAAAATAACGTTTAAAACTTTCAGCTCAATAAATTTAAGCAACATTTCAAAGAAAAGATTAAGAAATCAGCTTCATAAAAATGATTAAATAAGAAGATCATACTCCATTTATAAGATGAAGGCAATATCAATCCATTAATCAAGTATAACTGTAGAATCAGGAGGTCGTGGGTTCGATACCCGGTCGCGATATATTAAATTCGTAAAAACGGTAATGGTATAGATCCTTTGTTTGGCGCCTGGACCGTCTGTCCGTTCGCCAATACACAATTTTGTGTGCGCTTCCTCTTCTACAAAAAAAAAAAGTTTTGCTTCGCTAGGGCGATACTTGAAAACTTGGTTTCGCGTCATTTGAAGTGTTTCTTGTTATTATGATAAATCAACTATTACAGGAGTTTTTCGTTATGATTGGTCAACTTTTACAGGAATTATTGCCTTTTTATTAAATTGTTTTGCCTTTTTGTTTTTGAATTAACAAAAATGCCCCCTTTAAGTCTGCTTCAGGCTTTATGCAAAAATAAATGAAACATTTCCTGACTTACTATAGCCTGCAGACTTGAATCTTGATTTCGTTTTCTTCACATTTGAAACAGTTGAAAGGCACTTGTATACATGTATTTATAATTTTATACCTTTTATTTGTATCCCTGCATTCCCATATTCATGTGAAATAGCTATTACCAAGTATACTGCTCACAAGCATTGAGTCTTGTTGTTTGGGGTGGTGGGGGAAGGGATTATGTGAGACTTTCCGTTAGCCTTTGGCTTACAGTTCTAGTCGAGTCGTGTATATTTCAGTATCGTGTTTTCGCATCTTTAAAAATAGTGGAGGCACAATTTCTTATCCAATTATGATTCCATGACTCGATGAGGTAAACAGCTCCCTAAGTCAGCTATTGAACATTTCAAGACCTAACATTTGAAATCGCCGAAGTAACTGAAGAAATACTTCAAAAAGATGATAAAAATGATGAACTAATCATTTAAAGTTACAACTACTATAAAATGTGATATATATATATATATATATGTATATATATAATATATATATATATATATATATATATATATATATATAGAGAGAGAGAGAGAGAGAGAGAGAGAAAGAGAGAGAGAGAGAGAGAGAGAATGTGTTGTTTGTTTGCGTGTTTGAGAATTTCTATTTTAAAAGGTGTTGAAAATTTCCTGAGATTGCCTTACACTATTTGTCTTCTTTTTGCTGCATTTATCCATCTTTTCCACATTTATTGACAAACCCTCAACAAAAGGTTTGCTTTCTAATCGGGGATCATTAACCTCCCTTTGCCACCGATATATCTACGGTAAAGACTTGTGTTTTAACTGTTGGCAATATGTTTATAAATGTATTTGCTGCTTTCTGCATTCGAATTTAATGACCCTTGACCTATTTCGTGCAAATCTGTATAAACACGTTTAAGTCCCCGGGCAGATTTTGCACTCCCGACCATATTAGGTATTCGTCCATACGTACTTTCAATTGTTTATTTCCGTACGTTCAGAACAATAGCTCAGTTAGTTTAAACATACTTTTCCAACTCATTTAAAGTGACAAACAAATATATAAACAAAAGATTACTCAGTAGCTCAGTTGATTGTTTCACTACTTTCAATAGTACATTTTATGTCCTTTTTCTATTGTCTTTACACCAGCTTCTTGATGAGTTGTCGTGAAATTCATTTATTTCAAAAGTATACCTTCCTGCTCTTGACTTTAGTTTCTCGACCCGTATGCATCAATCCTAATACAAACTCTTAAGACAATAAATGTTTTCTCTCTCTCTCTCTCTCTCTCTCTCTCACTGAATACCAAAGTAGTCATTTTCATTGCTTAGAGGAGTATCGTTCATTATGAGGCGGTAATAGACAGTATTTTTTTAGTAATTTTTTAGTTATCTTGAAAACATAGCTGAAGTAGCCTTCAGTTATCGTTAATATATTTGACGTAATCAAAATATTTTTTTTTAAATTATTCTACATAAAAAACAGAGTTAAAACTATATTCACATTTATCAATACTAAACAGCAAACCTAATCGTTAATAACTCATGCGCCATATCGATAACTGCATCATTTAACAAAAGAATGATATTTAAACAGCTAAAAGTACATATAGTTATAGGATCCCTTGAAAGAAAGGGATCAAATATAGATATACATGTATTTCCATTGTATAAAGTATTTTTGGTTTCAATTAGAGATATAAAATTACATCTTATGAAAAAAAAAAAGAAAAGAAAAAACAGACTTTCAATATTATTTCATAAATACATGAAACATTCTGGACGACTGCTGCGATTCGGCCTTTGCTAATGAAGAACGTTAATCCCATGGAATAACAAAATGACAGACTTCTGAAAAACATTTCATTTTTTTCCAAGGTACTTGTAAAAGCTTCCTTACAGGTAATTGTTGAAGATATCGAAACTAAAAATAAAACGTTTTTCCTTCATGTCAAAGTACATATCACAAAAACCATGGAGAAAAGACTGCAATTATCAAAAAGCAGTGATATGTATGTCAGTGACAAAAGTTGCCATTACCTCACTTTCGATAAAGTTGACATTCCAAATGTGCTGCAGATCTTGATTCATAAATAATTAATGAATAACTATATATAACAAAAATAAAAAATTTTATGTTTTTTAAAACGCGGTAAGCAACCAAATGGTCCTGACCGTTTATATACACACGACATTTTAACATAAAACATAAATTAATAAGTTGATCAATTCGTGATTTGCATGTTCCGATTTGCAATTTGAATCGGATCGCCATATGATTTGCAATACACAGCCCTATTTCATAATAAAAAAAATACATGCTTGTTCTTTAAGACTTTTTTATTTTTCGGTGTCAAGCTAGACATTGCTGTTCAGAAGGAAAATTATCATAACTTAAGTTACAGCTAGTAAAACACATAAAAACTTATACTTTCGGCATATAAAATAAATTCTTATTGTGACCCTTGATATCATGCATTAGAGTCCCAGAACCTTAAAAAGTATCTTCCTGATTATCGATTTTAGTTTTTCCACCTTATGATGTATAATTCGAATCTATATTTAAAACGTTTTGTTTAAAACTAACTGGAAAATCTATATGAAGAAAATTGCATGCATTTCTAAATTACGATTCAAAATATAATCAGATTTAAAAGAAAGTCGAATTTGTGAATTCTGAGGTTGTTAATTTATTACATAATGGTTTATTAAGTAACGTTAGTTTTTAAGCAATTTTATGTTTATTTCCTTTCCCTTTCAATGTACACTGTTAAATAGTCTATATGTGTTTTATTTCTTTTATCTATAAAATAGTTTTATCTAGAATTGATGTGTTATCATTCGTTCATACCATTTTTATTTGACTTTATATATTTTGATTTAAATCTTGATCATGAACTCATGTAATTTGTATTGTCCTTTATCTTATTAAGCATATTGGCCATTTGCAATAATTTCTGTTACTTAAATTCTCAAAAACAAGTACAGCTCCTTTAAACCGGAAAAAACCCTCTTGGTCATGATTACAAATTGATAATTAGAATAGCGGATGCTGTTTCAGTCGCTGATGGCTTATTAAAAAGAAATTCAACATCTAATGATCCACATGCATACATGCTGCAACTTCTGGACGGCAATTTAGAAAAGAACAGAAGATTTGTTTCTTGTGTGATAGCATTAATCAAAATGTAATAATCTTAGCAGATATGAGGTAACCTATATGAAATAAGATCAATATGATAAATTATGTGACTATAAATCATTCACGATGTTCCAATATTTTACCTTTATGAATACAATATAACCAGTATATTATAACATTAACTGCAGTTTGATACATTACTAAAACATGAACATTACATTTACCTTCTCATTGTAATTTATTTATGCCCTTGATGGTAATTTCGTTTTATTTCGTTTAAATTTTGCTCAAATATTCTTGAACAGGTGTTTAATTAGAATTGTTGTTATTCTAGATGTTTCGGGTAAATAATGCTCATTCGCTTCTTCGTAGAATCTTATTGAATTTAGTTTTCTTTACATTGCAAGCAAATATCATATCTGAATCGGTAGGAAAAGATTAAACCTATGATAAATAACCACCTTCATTAATAAATGAATACTCATAATCTATAGAGGCCTAATTTGTGTTGTATTATTAAATTGATGAAGAATTTTGATGCATACCCTATGAGTTTTGCTCCCCAAAACAATTATTAAAAAAGGGAGATCATCCAAGAAACGGACTAGGTAGAATATTGGTTCTTGGACACTGCACTTTTTCTAGTCGTCATCTACTTATATATAACATTTCAAGTCAATGCCTAGTATAGTTTTTCAAGTATATAGTGAATAAGTTCTTATCTAGACAGAAATTCTTGTAAAATTAAATAATGGGACAAAATTAAAAAAATAATCTAAAGCTATGTTTTTTTAATTTCAAATTTAAAACAAAAAACTAAAAAGGGAGATAATTAAAAACTAGGTCAGGTAGAGTTATGGTTCTTAGTCACTGCACTTCTCCAAGTCACATCCTATTCATCTATAAAGTTTAAAGTAAATACCTTTTATAGTTTTCAAGTTACTGACAAACTAAAAAAAAACAACCAATAAGCTGAAAGGGCAAAAACAATATCACCCCACCCCCAATCACAGATCATGGGTAATAAAAACACTCAAGGCGAAACTAACTGATCTGCAGAAAAGGACACACGGTTCGTCAGAACACAAAGATGTCATAGCAGACTGATTTACAGAAAGTCATGAAATCAATAAATCATCAGCAATAATATTTAATGTGGATTACAAAATAAAGTAGACATATCCCTTTAAATATGTATGCATTAATTTGAGTTTTGTATGATAACAGTGAGTTTTATGAAACATGTAGACCTTGTAATAGGTGAACGTTCGTTTTCCATTTTAGACAGGTCACAATAAAGCATCTAAAGTTTATTGCTTGGAACGTTTCGACAGCGGTATTTAATGCGATATTATCAATGAAAAAGTGACATATTTAATAAGCATTTAATCATTTCCTCACAATTCAGTTTTCAAGATGTTTAATCCATCAATAACTTTTTGTAAATGTTGTACTCACGTTGAGCTTTGTTTGCCATTTGTCAAAATTTTATTTTTTAAATAATATTGCGATAGGTACTCATGTTACGCGATTGGCACATGGCAACGATTTTTTTTTGTTTCCAATTATTTCTTAAAATTGCACGTGTTATGTGTAACCAGATGAGAAACAAAATATGTAGTTGAAAAGATGATAGGAATGGTCTCGAACCCGGGACCTCTCGCTTACAGGTCGAGAGCAAAACCGACCAAGCTTACATACACCTTATACAGAATGTCTAACTGATAAGAGTTACTTATAGGCCGTTACATACTCCCTCGCCAATTGGGAATTCGTCATCAAATATACTGTACAAAAAACAATTTGCTGACCTACCCAAAGGCAGTTCATACTGGAGAACTTTAATGTCACTGTCCCATGTTAGGCGCTAAATGTAACCAGATGAGAGTTTCTCGTGTCCCCAATATTTCAAATCATTGCAAGTGTTATGTGTAACCAGATGAGAAAAATGTGCCGCCAGTCCGGGACTTGAACCAGTGTTACTTATAGGCCGCAAGAAATGTAAGAAGAAATCAAATGTTGCCAAATAAAACCAATGGATAGCATAATTCAATAGCATAAAGAGTGAACTGGCGGACATCCCTTGCATACAAATGTAGTTCATACTATGTTAACCATTTGGTAGATGCCTCCATATTGCATCACACCAATCAAGTATTTCTCATGTTAATATCCCACTATTCACTGTGTCCATTTAGGCCTAAAGTTATGGTTGTGTTTCTGAAGTCTTGGAATAACGTAACAGTATGTTTTTGTTCTTTTGAACTTTGTTGGAATTCTTTTGTTGTTAGGATTTCAGGTTGTGACTTGTTAAATATTAAAGAATCATAATTAAAAATGCCAATTAACCATTTAATATAAAACAATAATTGTGCCAAAGCTACTTTGTATAAATCATTTTCTTAGTGTTATACTTGAATATAAAAAAGTTTATTGCTCAAACGTTTTAAAGACATACACTTGATCGAATCGATATTAGAACAATCAATAAATATCTTTGGAAAACGATATTCGGCATTGATGGGGATTACAGTAATAGAGATTTTAGAAACTAAAATATAATGCAGCCAGTTATAACGTTCAGCCCAAAAGTCTAAATGTGCTTCTAAGAATATCATTTTGATAAAATTCAAGATTTTATTAACAAATTTCAGAAGGTCAATAACTCAAATGGACATGCATGTTTTTGTTGACAGGCAAAATATAATGTGTGTGTGTGTGTGTGTGTGTGTGTGTGTGTGTGTGACACAAAACAAATAGCATACTAACATAGCTTGTGGATTTGTCTGCCGACGTTGAGTATATTGTCTTATATCATCAAAATTTAAGTACACAATTACAAAATTCTAAAACTCTTTATTCAATAAAAATATTTTATCCCAAATATTTCACGATACTCGATACTTAATTTTTCATATACATTTATAATAATTTCCATTATTTTAACTGTATTCGGTAAATCAACATTTAAATGTGACAACAATGTAGCTTTTATCTATTTTTGAGGGACTGAATTATCGACGAAAAACAGTATGTTTAAAACCTCATTCTTCTTTTTACTCAATTTAAATGAAAACTGTGAGAGAGGCAACATAAACTATTACATAATTAGCTTGAAAGACACCTGTATATGTAAGTAAAATAAAGTCTCATTTACCACGGCGGCCGTCAGTTCTGAAATTTACACGGGCAGTATTAATTCTAGGGACGTTGCAGCATTCAATAACAGTCAAAAGGTTAGCCTTACAGTGTGGTGACAGAAAACTTGCGACTTCCGTTTGGCCTTTTAGTCATGAGGCATGTGTAAATTATTTACCAAAACGGGGCTTATCATTTCTATATAATTTACAGAAGCAGTCCCATATGCCTTACATTCTTATAGTTGTAGGGATGTGCCTTAGAAAGACTATGCAGTCACCGCAGATTTTCTGCGGTCACCGCTGTCATTTCTCGTTTTTGGGACCGTACGGCTGCCTTATCCTCGCCGTAGAGCAAATGTGGCTTAGGTATAACGAAATGAAAGTTAGGATTACATATATACCTTGTATAATACAAAGTTAAACAGTTATCATATATAGTTACTCCCGCTCCTTCTTTAAAATCCGGATTTTTTTCTACTACATAGAACATAAATTTTAAGATGGTGAATATCTAGAATTTGATTTTTTTTTTTTTATTTTAAATCACAGTATATTTATATCTTGTAAGTTATTGGACACCTTTAAATTGACTTCAAATGACTTTTAATTTTCACATATATATTTTACATTTCTTTTCGTGATTCGAAGTGAAGTGGCAAATTACACAAGCTACAATAAATGGTATTTATCTTGGGGAAATTTAAGTACATTTTATTTGGTTTAGGGACCGTAAGATAAATACTGGTGTCGGGAGTCGCGTTGGTAAAGCGTCCGTTCAGTAACTGGGATGCTGGAGGTTCTATCCCCGGTCATTTATATTTAATCGTAAAAAAGTATTGGCATGTCTCTTTTGCTTGACAATCAGCTTGTAAAACTAATCAAAAGACTGGACTTGTTGAACTAGTCTTAGAGTTGTTATTCTTATATTCGGTTATTTTAAATTGTTTGGTTTACTTTGTAAACTTATTTATTTTACGTCGATTTATACTAATCCCTCTCGACAATGTTCTGTACAATTACAGATATATATCTAGACGAGTACCAAGCTGTGTATGACTCCGTTTATTGCACAAAACAACGTAAAATATCATTTTTATTATAAACATCGTTCATATTGATCATATGATAACAGAAACTTTATCGTAATACTTTATCTAGGGCATCTGTCGATCCAGATTTTCAATCGGAACCTTTTCACGAGTTACAGTGTCTTTCTTTTAAGGTTTAACAAGGAAACTGTTAATCGTGCAAAATAATAAAATACAGAATATTTGTACGAACGCGCATTCAATAAAAATAGATATAGACTAGTTATTATTACATCATGTCACCTTTCTGCGGCGTGATTTCGCAGCGATGCAGTATTATAAATGTCTTTTGCAGGCAAATCATCTACCAAGAAGTATTGTAAATTATGAGTCAACATCTTTTTACCTCACAAATCAATTATTCTATACAATACAGATACTATTATATGTTAATGTATTTACATAAAATCAGCTATCCACATTAATATTTCTGTATTCTAGTCTTACATGCCTGCCAAGCTGGCAGATGTGGACCTGGTTGCCAGCTCATGTGCGGCCACTGTGAGAACGGGACTGCGTGTGACCCTGATAATGGCGATTGTGAGGCCTGTGGCCCGGGTTATACCGGGAATAGGTGTAAACAAGGTATACAGTTTTATATTAATTTCTATATTGCGCTTTCCTTTCTTATTCAGCTTTGATACAAAGATTTTTACATTTAAAATTCATACCATTTTAAATGCATTATTTTATTTATTTATTTAGATAAATAGAAAGTTATATTTTCAATTAAATTAATGATGATAATAAAGTTTTAAAGTTAAATTAAAGTTACATATTATCAATAACATTGCGATTATCCGAGAAATGATTCGAGAAACATACATAATTCGAGGTTTATTGGCGTTCCCGAATATCATGATTTTCGTCGATTCCGAGGTATATTGCCGTTCCCGTTTCTCATGAATTTCGAAGATCCCCAAGTAAATTTTAGAAGAATGTTTTTTAATGATTTATAGATGTTTAAATATGCTGCTCTGATTTAGCTTATATATATTTGAGATAACGAGTTTGTTAACCTAAAACGTTTCGAGTTTGGTGATCATTCACAACACCCATATTTCGGAAAGAGGTATACGCAATTTCGAAATCGCACAGGAAAATACTAACGATATTTAAAGTAGGATGCTTTTCTGATTAAAATGAATATATATAATTCATTTTCAACATTTTGTTTTCTTTTGGTTTTATTCTATAGCCAGTTGCTGACATATACAAAACTCGAATTTACTATACAAAAACCACTACTTATATGCGCTAAGAGATTCTTTAACATGTAAATACATGTTCATACTGTCTTTAGTAATAAGATAGTGGAAATGGTAAAATATATAAACAACTACAACAACTTTTTCACAAAACAATATGTCTGTAGATAAAAAGATGGTCTGTGTACACTTTTTATTCACAGAGTACAAACAGATAGATCCAGCAACGAACTGAAAGGCTTCCTTCCAATAAATATAGGAAATGTTTATACTACTATTCGAACAAGCGGTGAGGGTCTGGGGTCGTAAGTCAGTGGTTAGACCACTCGGCCAATGGGGCCACTAAGACTGATTGAATGTGTTACAAATTATAGCAATGATATACCCATACAAATAATTTAAATGTAATATGGCATATAATGTCAATTTGTAATGAACGAAATAAATAAAATAAATTTAGTAAGAGTGAGAGGGGGTATTTTTTATAAATTTTAGTACACATTGATTACCTCTTAATTCTAGAATGAGATCACGGTCAGTTTGGTAGATTCTGTGCTGGAATTTGTGGATGTACGGGCAATGCGACATGTCATCACGAGACTTGCGCGTGCCCGGGAAGTCACTGTGCCTTCAGTTGAGCGGGAAACAACTGTACTATCAGTAAACTGGTTTTATTTCAGAAGGTGTTGGTTACAGAAAGAGATTATGATTATATTAAGGTTTTCATTAATAGAAAGTTTTAATAAAATGCATTTTATAGGAGTTAATTATTCACTGAATATCATTCTTCATTTCACTATTTTCTTACTCAAAATCTCTCACAATGAATTATTTACTAATAACACTGAGTCATAATTTTGCATTATTGCAAAGATATGGCGATAGCTAAATAGGTTTGCCAAAAAATAACATCTGCATGCGGAACATAGTTGTTGTACATGTATTCTTATTCATGTAACCGAGAGTTTATTTTAAAAAGATGCGTCAAACTCCAAAATCCAAGTCGGGCCACCCTTACCTCCGCCTAATCAGTAAATATCGCCTTGTCGATTTTCCAAAACGACAACATATATACACATATAGAATAATATTCTTTATTATCTGTCATAAGATGAGACTGCAAGTAACAATGATATGCAATGCTATATTAAACATACATATAACAGTATGACATTACATCATGCTTCATTAGATACGTTGACAAGTCGTCGGTTCCACACAAAAACAATTCTGTATACAAACCATGTTGCAAGAAACATTTAAAGTTACGGAACAATGACTAGAACTACGAAAACCTTTGTTTCTATCCAAATTTACATACATAAGCACGTGCTTGATTTTTTAAATGTAGAATAAAGATTTAAGAAGATATATTTATTTCAGAAACGTGTTTTGATAGGGAAAGAAATTTCGTTAAATTTGCCTTGAATTTACTGCCTGATAACTAGCGTAGTAATATCAATGTGACCTCATTTTACATGCAAATTATGACGCACATGCGTACATCGCATTTCCTAACAAAACAATAATATATCGAAGAGAAATAGTATATTTATTTGCGAAATCGTTTACAGAACAAAAAAAAACAAAATATATAAAAAAATGTTTATATAATAATAAAATTTAAAAAGTAAATATAATTTTTTATCCGACAAAAATATAAAAAGAACTTTTTTCATTGAACCGCTTCGTCTGCAGTGATGATCGGCCCACAGAGTGATGGCAGACTTTGGCGAATTTTTGATAGACGATCCGTTTGAATTGGACTTTTAGATTCGGATACTAATGTTTCGAACAAAAAAATAAAGATATACTCTAGGTTTTAGTGGACTTATTTAAGTACATGTATTATTTATCTCGTGTCTTAATGATTGGATCACAATATCATCCTTTCTAGGGTTTATTTTGTCACCTGTCCAACTTGTTTGATTCGCAAAGGGACAGTCATATGTCCCGGGACCCGCTACTTAAATTACATTTAACGATCACTTGATGGATCATGATATTAAGATAATGACGGATGAGTCACTTAAAGAGCGCCAGTATCCATTTAATTCTAAATGAAATCCATCCTTTCTGAACCTGAAACATATTGAATCAACTGAAAAGATTTTTCTTTATTATCTGCTTACGTGTTTACATTAGTAATGGTCTGTAATAAATTGAAATACTGTCCAGTTGAGAAATACTGTAGTACTTGTTAATCTTAGCGTAGGTATACACAGATATGCGCATTGTTTTTTGTTTTTTTTTTTTGTGTTTTTTTTTTTGCTACTAAACGACAGTGCTAAATATAAAAAGTCAAACATACATAAATAGTCTTTAAATTCTTTGTATGTTGATTGTATTAACGAAACAACTCAAGTGACTTTTAGATAGAAACTTAAATGACTTGTTGGTGTTGTAATCAACACTGCAGATTCCTGTGTTGTTGGTATATTAAGGTGTGTGTCTAAATACTAATCAGAATAAAACTCAGAAGCATGAAGTAGAATACGATTCCATTCCATACAGAGTAAATATACATCAGTCATAACGTTTTATTTACCATATTAATGGCTCTTTGTATTTATTACTTATGACAACTTGACAGCCGACCCATCGGGTGCCAAAAGGCCCCCATGACCGAGTTGTTGTAGTCGTTGACTTATCATCTCTTAGATCTTCATAACTGTCCGTTCCTGTCCATAATATATTTCCTATTTTTAACGAGGAAGTCCCTACAAGCCTGTTTTTGGAAGACCGATTGTTTTCTAGATATTTGTTAAATATTCGCAAGTCTGTTGTATTTACAATATTCCCCGTTTAATGAAATTTTATTGATAATATTTCTGATAGAAAAATGCATTTACCATCATTCCATATCACATTCCAAAGAATTATGAAAAGTGACAAAATATGTAAACTGTCCTCTTTCAGATTTGAATAGAGCACTGGGTAAAGAAGTAACTATGGATTATGCATATGGTAGTTGGCCAGCTGAACGTGCGGTAGACGGCCTGTACTCTAGTTACACGTGTGATTATTGAACACTTGTATGGCAGGCTACGTGTGGACCTAGGCACGATGTATGCAGTGTCAACCGTCACCTTGTACGGCGGTATGATGGGTGGAAGTATCTTACCATCATCAACTACTTCTATTCGAAGGAACACTCTTGTTTCTTTACGATTTTTTTTTATAATTCGACATAATTGTAAGTCCAATGGCTTCCTATGCCACAAATGTGTATATTTAGACACAGAGATTATACCTTTGCTGCATCTCGTTAGAAAGATAAAAACATTTGAAGAAATTATCGGTCATCTTTCAAAATGGCCGTCAAGGTCAACATAGGGCGTGTTAACTTGGTTCTATATCTAAAAATATTCAGTATGGGTAGTTTAGAATGTGTGTCAGGTTTCATGCTTTCTACCCAATGTGCACGATTCCACTAATATATGGCCCTAAAAAGCCCCACTATTTGTTGAATTATATAACTTGTGCCGACGCTACTTTGAAAAAAAAAGAGACATTTTGATGACGTTACCAATAACGTCATGACATCATACCAGTTCAAGTACCTTTTGAAATTTACATTTCCCCCCATTACATTCATATATGACACTTGGTAATTTAATAAGTAATCTGTGATTTTATAAGTGTGTCACTAGTGTCATATATTATGGTACACTATGCATATTTAGATTCGCCGTCACCTGGGTGATCACATTTCCTCTTCGTTCATGCGCTCACTTAACAGTCCGAACTTACGAATTCGCTATCTGTAAATGATAAAGACGCCATGCTGCAGAACGTGTCACATGGTACTGCAAACATTTGCTTAGGGGATATCCTATTCTACATTTAATTCTATTTTCCCCAAAGTGGCGTTTGCGAAAAAAAAAGACTTTCCCATGAACAGTGATTTTTAGCATATCGGGTCACAGGAGTTGAAAACGCGTTTTTAAGTGACATCTTATATATAACAAGACATCTTATATATAACAAGATAAAATCTGATACAGATATGGTTTTCGCCTTATTTGGGCATTTTGAATAAGAAAGTTAGCTAAATAAAATGTCACGTGGGTTAGCCACTTGATAAATTAAGGAAAAACTTCCTTTTGTGTCCATAACAGTTTTGCGCGCCTTTTGAGTGTGTCCTGTTGTTCAATTCAGTGTTAAGTGAAAACGTTTTCAAGTTCGGTGAAGGCATTTGCAGAAATCTTTGGATAATTTCAAATATTTTCAAGGTAATTGTACTTATATACATCTTAAAATTTGTACTTTATATCCATATGTAATACATTAAAATAGGTGTTTTGATATAAAGGTAAACAAAAATATCTTTATTTATGATCTTTTTATGGAAATTAACACCAGTATTGACAAAATTTGTGTTAAATGTTCCTTTTTTGTTGTTATTGTTGAATTCGATGTTAATGTTTCTATGTTTATTGCTGTTTATTACTGAGACTTAACACGTGTATGTGTCTAGTAGGTAGATTATTTAGTGCAAATCTTCACCAATCAACATAAAATATTCAGACATTGGAACATAAAAAATAGTCATAAAATCTTAGGAGATAAGATGTGAAGAAAGATTAAACTGAACATGAACAAATAAAAGAAACATGATACTATCATTCTAATTTCGATGGATTAATAAAGTTTATTATAATATATTTCATATATGAATTTCTTCAATTATTATCCGCGTTATTCATATATTCCCCGAAATGTAGATGCTTGTACATTAATGACGAAGGTATTCTAATACATTAGTAATTCTATTTGCAAATCCTGCTGAAATACCAGATCTTGCAATACTACATTTATTTATGTTCTGCCCTTCAGTGTTCCAGTTATTAAGAATATTATAGTATGTTCTATTTCATAATTGCTCATATTTTATCACGTATTCTTTGTTTGTTTGTTTGAATCTTGTATGAGTCGTGCGTGTAAAATTAAACGTTTAAAGAGACGAAAGGAAATATGTATATCAGGCCCATAAGCTATATTCAATTGTACTTAGATATATTAAATTAATTTGTTTGAAAATAAAATGTAATTGTCTCTCCTTTTTCGAAATATTCTATGGGTTTCTGTAAAAAGTGGAGTACCTGAACATATTTAAAACATTTATTCAGATTAACTGAACTACATTGGTATGCACGTCTTCTATATTTATAAAATTATATTTTTTAGCGAGAGCTAAATATTCTAGCTATTATTTAAAACGGTTCCATGGATTTACAAGCTTAGCATAAAAACTGGAACAGTGACCTTTCAGATTTTCATATTCGTATGCAGCGAAGTTTTTTTTCCTTTTTTTCTTTTCTTTTTTTACAGTTAAAGTGAAAACCAGAACATTATTTTAAAGAAAGAAAAAACTTAAATGATGAAAGCTAATGACCTAGTTGTTTTTATCCCATATGAGCCAGTTTCAAAATTAACATGCTTCTTAGATTTACGTAATATAACATTCTTTTAATTTAATACTTATGAAACGATTTTAGTTATCATTGTTTTCCGGCTTAGTTGGTTGTAAAATATTTGCTTCATTTTTTTTCTGGCATATCTGCTTTAGTTTTATCATTTTAGTTTTGTCTACACGGTTGTCATTATTTATTTTTTTTATCTCGCTTTATGTTAACCTCATTGGAAGGATATACATCTCCCAAATATAAACTTATGTGAATCTTAGGTTAAGTGAGAATGATAAAATTTTACCTGGGAGCAGAGGACAACACATTTTTAAGAGGGTGGTCACTGCAAATTATGCAATACCAAGTTTACAACTGAACGTTTTTACTGGAATGTCAAGCACATAAAGAATTCAGAATAAAGCATAATGGTTCACAAAATTAAATCGAAAATGAGACATTAGTTGGAAACAACGACAACAGTCGTGCTATATACATGTAGAGCGGAGAGCAGTGGCTAAACAAGTTGAGTAGCGGTTTTTAAATTTTCTAGACAATTTGGAGTAAAATTAAGTTTATTATATCAAAGCCTATCTAAAAGGTGATCTGCTGACAAACTGTTGGTCCTGTAAACGCTTTTTTATATTGAAGTTGAATGCAAAATGATCAGGAATTTCGATGGGATGAGTCATTGGACCTTCAGTCAAAAAAACTAGCGTTTTCTGGTTGTAATGAATAATTTCAAGCTAAGCATCATTAACTTTAACATTCTGTCTTTACTGGTCCGAATCACGGCTTTTCAAACGCTTTTCTAAAAGAGATATAAGCTGTTAAAGGTTGGCATGTCTTCGAAATTTGAGTACAACGACAGCAGTCGGTAGCGACTAATGGATAACGTCGACAACAGTTGAACCCAATCACTTTGTGGGATTCTTTTGCAGTATAATTTAGATAATCGAAATGTTGAATAAATAAACTAATTACTGGGATTACTATTTAGCCATTACAAAGATAAAAACTTATGTCTCAGTTAAATTCAGTGTCATTTTGAATTGGAATATCTGTATTGCCGGTAATACATATTTTGATATTTGTTAAGGTTTCTCCTGAAGAGAACAGAATAGACTCAAATTTGTCAATCATAGCAAAGCCACAACTAAACGGAATTGCACAATACCATTTGCATTGATTTAAATAAGGAAGTTAATAACAATAAAGTTTTTGCAATAGTTTATGAATGGCCTAATCAGGAAGTTTAGGAACGTGTAAGACGAATAGAGAGTATCAACCTTATATCTCAAAAACCATTTATGGTATTGACTTGAAAGTTTTTGAATATGTTCAGGGGCATCAGACAACCAAGGGAGATAAATCTTGACTGTATTTAATGTACATTTGTCCCCTTTTTAACTTAGAAATATTTGTTTAAAGTTTTGCATGCAATAGAAAATTTGGTTAAAGTTTTGCATGCAAGCTACTATCCAGCTTGTATCACAAAAAACATTCATGATATTGAAAGTTTATGAATATGTTAAGGGGCAACAGACAACCAAGTAAGATAATTTTTGATGGAATATATTACAATATATTGCCACATTTTTAACTTAGAAATTTGGTTAAAGTTTTGCATGTAAGGTAGTTTCTTGCTTATATCTCTGTATCCAGGCATGAGATTGATTTGAAACACCTTTAATATGATTAGGGATCATCAAGGAAGATAACACTTGATGGAATATTTTTCAATTTATGGCCCCCTTTTAACTTAGAAATTTTTGTTAATGGTTTGCATGCAAAGAATTTCATGCTTATATTTCAGTAACCAGGCATAGGTGTAATTTGAAACATCTTTAATACGTCAAATGGTATCATACTAAAGTGGCAGATAGTTTTTGACTGAATATAATGCCGTCTTTAGACTTAGACTTTTTGGTTAAAGTTTTGCATGCAAGCTACTATTCAGCTTATATCACAGACATTATCTGTAATATTAACTAGAACGTTAAGGAGTGTGTTCAGGGGCATCAGAAAACCAAGGAGGATATATCTTTGACTGAATTTTATGCAAATGATGGCCCTTTTCTAACTTGGATATTGTTAAGTTTGCTTGTTAAAGTGTTTATGCTTATGTTCAGTAACTAGGCATGGATTGATTTTAGACGTCTAACCTATTAGGGTATTAGACTAGCAAGGTATATCATTTTTGAGTATTATTACAGGGTATAAGAAGGGAAAGAACTGAAATAAATTTCATGTCATTTACCAACAAGCATTTTAAATAGTCGGGAGTGCTGTCCTCTGACAGCTTTTGTTATTCATAGGTCGCGAGTTCTAAATTTTTATTGATGTCAAACTATTAAAAATCATTAATTAATAATATGGTTATGATTCATTTATTAATCTCATTATAATTGCTACCAAAAGCTATATATTTCAGGGGCGTAGCTAGGTCCTTTTGGATGTTACGCACCCTCTGGCTTGGCGTTCACGTCACGCTAGCGACCCCTGTGGATAAAGGGTTTTTAAATTAGGCATAATATACTCGAACAACTGTCGAATCGACATATTTACTCAGATATCGGCCTAGATTTGTATGTAAGAAGATAAATTTAATCTAATACTGTATAAACGTTCCTCATTTGAATTTCAAATATCAATTAAATTAAAAAACCGGCAAAAATGGAAGTATAAAAACTAGAATTTAAAAAATCTAAATATATAACCCATTAATATAAAAAATTACACAAAAAAGGTCTCAGCTGGAGTCTTTATTCTCTATTTGTGGCTTTTGAAGTTTGTCATGTCTCGATTTGCTATTTAAACATCACTTGTTATGCAATCATTTTAAAAAAATAATGACGAATGCTCTTCAAAATCAGGGGTAGTCATTGAAGAAAATCCAGGGATATATTATTTCGTAGAAAAGGTATAGAAATATTAACCATAACCGTGCTGTCTGTTTGGGCAATTCACATTATGAATATGTCTTTGGAAACATTTTTAACTTGACAAGGTTAGAGTTCTGAATTATGTTGAATATCACCAATTAGACAACATTCAGATTCCTTACTTTTATGCACCCGAATTGATGGATCGGTGTAATACTGTCACCGGTTTTAGAACTATACAAGGTTTTGTCTTGAAACTTAAAATAGACACAAGTAATAACTAGGAAAAGTGCAACGGCCAAGAACCAGAACTCTACTTGGTCCCACATGAATTATCCCCTTTATATTTTTTCAAGGTAATGACTTGAAAGTTTATATATTAAGAGATACAGTCAACTCGTACATGCAGCCAACTGTATTAAACGACCGTTTTATTAAATGACCGTTATTTATCTCGCCCGAAGGTTTTTACCATATAAATTTATCCCATTTAACGATTTTTTCTATTATACCACCAGCGACCAAATAACGAAGTCTAAGCATATAAGATTATGCGGAAAATCATTTATAGCCACCATTGTTTGATTCCCTTCGGACGTATTTGCACGGTGCTTATTATCAAGTACGCTGGAACATGTGTATTATTCATCTTTAACACATTAATTATCCAATGCTCTAAAGTGCTCACCTTAAACCAATTTGTTTTGACCACGCATGACTGCACCATGTTCAAGTTAAATCTTAATTGCTAATGGTCAGTATAGTTCCCGGTTCCCGTTTCAATAGTAAATAAGCATAACAAAGGTGAAACCATCCCTACAAATGCCGAATGCTTCGGATTTAGGTAAAACAATATTTGAAAACAAGGTAAATTAATACTTCCGGATGAAATCCGTACCATTGATTATTCGTACCTATACGTAAGTACATTGCGATTAGGCTAGTCCACTGACCAAAATCCATTATTCTACCTGGTCTATTTTAATCACCTTTTTGAACGCCCGAGAAAGCGAGCAGGAGGTGTGCAGTGACAAGAACTATGATTCTTTCTAGTAATATTTTTGATTATCTTCCCTTTTTAATGAAAATAATCCCAGAGCGTTACTCATTTACTATATGGAATAATGACTTACTTTCTCCATTAATGAATGTTTTTAATTGACATTATTTTTTGACCAAAAGGTGTTTGACATGAGCGGATCATTATGTTTTTCGATATCTTGGTTCTATAATATCTACAACAGACCCATGTTTATGCTAAGCGCCAAGCAAGAAGCTATCAGTATCATTTTCACAGTATGTCGTTCCTTGGGATTGAAGCTCCACCCACCTCTCCGAAGGCGGACGCTCGACCATGCGTAAACGATATAAACAGGCGACTGGCCGTATTGACAACTGATTTGTATACACTGATTTTATTTCTAATTGGACATTGATTGTCTTATATTGTATCTAGTGTTCTATTATTATAAATTTTAAAAAAAACTTTTTATTTTCCGATAAACTTTAAAATAAGACAGTACCCAAAATGATTTTGAGTACTTAAAGGGCCAGGGACGGTGCGAAAATGTGAGGTCTATATAAGAGACAAGTTTTCTCGGGGATTAATATTCGTGGAAAAACACACCAGAAAACCAACGAAAATAAGTTCCCCCCGAAAATTAATGATTTTTAAGTTTATTAAATACGCAAATAAAGTTAATATCATTTTCGTGGTATTTGAATTTATCTTTATCATTATCATAAACACTAAATAATATTAATTGGAATTAATAGATAACTTAACCCAATCCTTTCCCTAATTTTACCATCGTTATGGGGCATATCTGAATGTTTACTTTTTATTTCAGTGTTATGCACGTGCGTAAGTGCGTTTCGCTAGCTACGCCCTGTATTTCAATTTGTTCTTTGTCTATATAATACAGTTTTATAAGACGAATGATACGATATGTCGCAATGGTTTGATTGTTGACGACGTTATCTATAATAGCTTTTCAACTGATTTCTTCGCTATCCACGAGTCGCTACCGACTGCTGTCGTTGTAACTCAAATTTCGAAGACATGCCAAATTTAACAGCTTAGATTTCTTTAAGAAAAACGTTTGGGAAGCCGCGATATGGATCGATAACAGACAGAATATTAAAGTTTATGATGCGTAGTTTGAAAATATTCAATTTATCCAGAAAACGAAGATATTGTGGCTGATTGGACAAATGGCTCATCCCATAGAAATTTTTGGTCCTTTTCATTTAAATTTTACGAAACGTAAAGCGTTTACAAGACCAACAGTATGCCAGTAGTTCCCACTTTAGGTAGGCTTTGAAATTGTAAATTTGATTTTACCCAGAAATAGAAAATGAGGAAAAAGAAGTACAAATACTCAGCATTTATATCTGCTTCACCCCATACTGCATGTATATAGCACGTGTGTTGTCGGCCATTAACAGGAAGTTATATTTATCGTTTCATGAAATTATGTCTGCTATTTTAGCTTTTATGATGACGTAATTGGTTTTGTTCAACTGATTTCCAATAACTAGCGATCAATGTGTCATGTGACAAAAATATCTGGTGTTTTCATGTATAATCAAATGGAAAGTCGTGTCTAACGGTACATCTCTTCTTTAACTGGTGGGCGAGTGGGTAGAAACATCTGGAAACATACCACAATCGTAAATAATGGTACTCCTTTGTTTGGCGCTCAGCATGTAAGTGTAATTCCGGGACAGCTTGACCTGATATCAAGATAATGTGACTGGGTGTGGTGTCATGGCCCATGTATACAAAATGTCATTAAATAACTGAACTAATGTTATCGGTATATTAATTCCAGACAAAGAACGCGTTTTGTATATATATACATATATTTGTATATATATTGTAATGGTTATCAAAAAGAAATTGAAAATGCTTCACTGTAAAAGTTTACTTCATGTTTTACATTTGTATTGAAATCAAACTATTTTTTTACAACGGTTACTCTTTCTGGGCATTCGTTTCTCGACTTTCTAAACCGAAGTAAAATGTTCGAATGATTGAACGGGACTCTTTAACACAGGTATTCTAAGATTCAGCAAACAGGAAAGTATGTTGTGTCAAAAATAAACCTTTACGAAAATGATTATAGTGTGTCCGAATTTTAGTTTTGAAATGTGGTCCTGGTAGCTCATCCACCCTGTATGCATGGGGTTTCGGGTTTAAACCCTGGTGACTGGTCTAGTTGAACTATTTGTCTTATGATTATGTATCGGCCTATAAGTTGTCATGTTACACGTATCAGTGTGTGATTTTTGTAGTCTTTTTGCTAAGTTTGTGTTGCACTGGTTCTGTAAGCAAAAGTTCTCGGGTTTGATTCAAGTTTAACCGCACCATTTTCTCGCCTGGTTTCATTTTGTGCCAAATCAAGACCATATAGTAATTTGTTCTGTCTTTTGAATTCATGGAGAAATTCCAAACATGTAAGGAAATGTGAAATGGTCAATAAGAAGCCTTTGTCACTTTTATCAGTTATATAAGTGGTCCGGTTGTTCATCCCGTTGGTAAACAAGAGATATTGGGTTCTATTCCTGGTCTTGCTAAACTTTTTCTTTCTAACCGGGTTACATTTGATGCCACTTGGTACATGTGGGGCCATTCTAATATATATCTCCCTCGGGTTTGTTGAAAATTCCCTGTAAATTTAGGGAAACATTTCAAATAGCAACAGCCTAATTATATAAATAATTCTTTGGTGTAAGGTATCTCGCCTACCACGTGGGCACGCGGTCTTAGGTTCAAATCCTGGATTGGCGGCACATTTTTCACACCTAGTCATTTGAGTTTTATTGTATATGCCAATAAGAGGCTTTGTCAAAAATGGTTGTATCAACTTGATTTCTGTCCTGTGAGTTCAACTTCGGGGCAAATTCCTAATTTATGGCGGATGTAGCATTGGTGAGACATTTGTGAAAGCATTCTGGACTGACCACGGTGACTGAGTGGTAAGAGTGTCTGACCCGAAATTGGGAGGTTGTGGGCTTAATCTCAAAGCCATGACATACCAGAATCCATGCAAAATGGTACTGGTATAGCTCTCTTGTGGGCGCTCGACATTGAATAGTAGTTCCAGGACCAGTTGGCCTGGAGTCCGGAAAATATGACTAGATGTGTATGTATGGCGTGATATCACAGTTTGTCGCAAAACAATAACGCTTGAAGCGGACCATTATATAATGCGATGGGTTATGAGCGTATCGTAGGTACCACACTATATCGTCATATTCGTCATACTATAATTAGATCCTATTTCAAACAATGTATTGTTTTGATGTAATAAGCTGAATAAACATACACTAAATATATATTCCTTCGAAGCAAATGCTCTGAAGTGGAGTACGCTGTGTTTTCTAAAAAATTTAGAATTATCTCCCCCAATATGGACTTGACCCCAGACTCAATTTTTCAGTTTTTCAGTTTTTTATTGTTTGACTGGATCTTTGAATTTAGACGACAGCAATGAAACTGCAATATAGGATCTCGGAAACAAACGGTTTTGTTCATTTTAAATTGTAGTACAATTCTGACTTTCTCAGTATCGCAATATACCGCGAGAGCTCTAGTGAATATAATATCAAAATAACTGAAATACTATTGCCTGAATATTAAATCAATAAACAAATATAAGCGTTCTGGTAGAACTCACACTGGACCCGAAGGGTCTTGGGTTCATACTCAAGTATAGCTGCATATTTTCTCAAATGTTTTCATCACATGTATTCGCGCATTCACTGAAATACTTCAAAATTACCGACGCATTTTTTTCTTAGAATTACATCTATCGTTTTAATGAATACAATTTATAATTGCCATTCTGATAATAGAATTTGATATATAATTAAGATCAATTTTCTTCAGTATAATCCAAATAAAACCGCTTATAAATATGTCAAAGTAGCGATAACTAACAATAATCGAGCGAAATGCCACGGGTTATAAGCCCGCTCAGGCTGCATTCACCTTCAGACATTTTTGGCACCCAACGTGGGACCGTGGCTGTATATGTTCTGTCATGTTTCCCTTGTTTTCTGGAATCGTTCAAATTCCAATTTGATACCGATAAAACTCACAATACGGGAAAACCATGTGAAAGCGGTCGGTTACCTTAGTCGGTAGAACCTTTTCGCCTTTTAAGTGTTCAAGTGTCGAACATGATGCATATTTTTCTCACCCTACATTTTGAACTTAACGAGTCCTTAACGAGTTAACAGTCAATAACATAAATTTTGAAAAATGAAAAAGACTGGAAAGCACAAAAGCTGTCTGAATTTGATATGTTGTAGAAAAGATACTGTTTTTATATAACGGGAAGTAAGATAAACAAAAACAATGTAGATCTAAACTATTAACTTAAAAAAGATACGATACCATTACGACAACATAATGTTTTTGAGTCATACAAATTGTAAATAATAAATATAGGAAAAATTCCACAAATTATCTTGCAGAGAGGGAATGTATGTGTTAATGCAACTATTCATGACAAAACAGAGAAAGAGGGAGAGAGACACATTAAAATAAAAATAGGTTATGTTTTCTGTTTAAAAAGTTACATCGGTATTTGTATCTTAAATACATACGTACGTGTAGGCCTTTCTACTCTAAGTTGTTTTGAGAAGTAAAGTGGCTTCAGTATCGGAAAACGCTGTTCCCCTGTTGTTGTTATATTTTACACAGGAAGGCAAATAACGTCATCATTATATAAACAAATTCAATGTGTCTATCGCATTAGTTCGTGTTAGGAAAACAGACATAATAATGGTCCCACATTTGGCACCATATTAAAGTTGGTGAGAAAAATGTGCACAAGACCAGGATTTGAATCCACAATCTTTTGCTGAGCTTACCAGATCACTTACACATATCTCTCAATAGGTTACATATAGAACGTTACATACTCCTTAGCCTATCCGGAATATCTCTATGAATTCACTGGACAGAACAACCCAGCGGGAAATATATACAGAAGAACTATATTGTAATGGCTCAATATATGAATTCCTTGTCATCAAATGTAACAAGATGGGATGTAGCCAGACTCGGACTTGCTTATGGGACCCTCATCATCTGAGTTACCGGACTACTTACACACATCTCAAGCTAATCTGGGTAACCTAGTGAGAAAAAAATGAAGCCATACCATGATTTGAATCTGAGCCCCTTCTCTTACAAGGTGGGAGTTCTCCCCGGGCCACTTTGAAAAAAATCTAACCGATACCATTTAAATAAGGGCTATTGCATACTCCCTAACTTATTTGGAATTTTTCCCCAGGCTTTGTCCCGTAAGTAACATGTATACTTTTGAGCAAGTATCCATCTAAAGCTGTCCTGCATAATCCATTTATAAGTTACTGTTAGCCGCAAATATCGACTAGGTATATGATAAAGCTCAGTTGGTAGAAGCCACTTACCATGTAAGCGTGGGGGTCTTTGGTTCAAATACTGGTCTGGCTATTGCAGTCAAGAATTATATCTGACTCTTGGACCCTTACTTAATTTAGATACTTTTGAGGGGATTTTAAGAAATAGTATACTGGTACTTATAATTGCATTGGTAGGATAATTTTAAGAGTTTTACTGCAAGACAGACTGATGCTTAGTCAATCTAAATGCGAGATTGTGATCAGCCTTAGTCTGGCGTTCTTAGTCAACTTGTGCTTTTAACATCTCCTCCAATACAGATTAATTAAAACTTTATTAGTGGGGAAGCTCTGCATAAAATTGTGCAATTTCGGTTAAAAGCATAAAATTTGCCACACATATAGAACATCTGATTATTTTCTTGATATTGACCAAAGGCAGCAGCGCCTCCTGCCGAACGTGGCGGTTATTTTTCAAAGTGGCCGACAATTTATTCAAATGCTTTTAACTATATGTAGCAGACTCAAAGTTCTGGTGTCTAATTATACATATTTCAGGCCAAGTTTTTTTTCCTGACAAAAAGGGCGGATATATGAGAACTGTGAAATAGATTTGTATTATATTGTATTTGTCCCAATTATTGAGCCGTTCACTACACATACCCATTACACTGGGGATGATATGAGATGTAGGTAACTGCTGCAACGACAGTAACCTACTGACCTCTGACATAAGCTTTGACGTGAACTGTGAACCCATATCCGTGAGCATCTCTTCTGGTACCAAGTCTAAAAACATATCTACCAAAGCCTCCGCTACTCGTTCTGTTTCTATACTGGGTAAAACAACTGCCTCTGGGTATCTAGTGACATAATCTACCATGAGTAAGATATACCTGTTCTTCCGGTCAGTCATTGGCTCGATCGGCCCTACTAAATCTATTGCTACACGCTTAAACGGAGTCTCATTCAACGGCATGTGCCCTGACGGTACTCTCGGCACTTTCCCTTTCGGCAACGTACGTTGGCAAATATCACATGACCTACAAAGCCTACTAATCTCTGAGTTTTCACCTGGCCAGTAGAACTCTGCTAATACCCTGTCACTAGTCTTCCGAATTCCTAAATGACCCGCCATCAACGACTCATGTGCTATCTTCATCACCGTCTCACGACACTTCTAGGGATCTATCAACTGATAAGATCTCCTATGATCTGCAGCTTCATTCAGTCGGTACAAAAGCATATCTCTAATCACAAAACTGACCTGACCTCCACCTTTACATGACCTAACTTGACCTTCTTTTGCCCTCTCTCTAGTCTTTTCCAGAGTCTCATCTGTCATTTGTAAATCTCTGAACTCAGACTTGCTAATATTCAAAACTTTACCAGGAAATTTAATTTCTTTTATGGCTTATTCTGCTGTAAAACTTGAGCTCGTGTCTGAACAGCGTTCTGAACACTTCAACATCACTCGGATCAGGGAACTTAGCACCCTCTACATTGCCTAACACTTAGTCATACAATGGAGACTCCATACACAAAGCCTCTACCGTCCCTACATAGTATTGCGTATTCACATCTATCGTAGCCACAGGATAACTCTGCTCAGAAACGTCCACAAACCTACAACGCCTTTCAGATCCTAAAAAAATGATGTTCCAGACGCAACCCTTTATCTACCACTACACATGTAGCCCCTGTATCTCTTATAACTTGAATTTTCATCCCATTGACTTCACCTTCTTTAGTTGGACACTGTATATTCAAACAGGCTCCAAACTGTACAGAACTATCAACATCTAGAACACAACTAGAACTATCTGTCCTTTTCAAACCACCTCGTGCGACACCACGGGTTTTTCCTCTACCCCTTGACCTCTGATTCGGACTACCCTGGTTGAAACTATTTCTTGGTGAATTCCAAGAATCTGTTTTATTCAATTCCACATTTTCTGTACTATCTACTGCGGCTACCCTATACTGACTTCCTCGTTTCCTACAGTCTAAAGACTTATGGTTACCTTTGCAAAAGTTACATCTTACCTGAGCAAAGTAAGAATTACTTTCCCTTGGTGTACTCCCAAACTGCTTACGTACCGGCTCTGACCTTTGCTCCTTGACAAATCTATCTTATTCTTTGCCTTCACTCAACACTACATTCCTACAACCACCTCTGGCTTCTGAAAACAAATCTGCTTGCTCCGCCATAGCTAAACAATCAGGGAAACGCTTTTCTTTCAAGAATAGGAACATTTCTTTGTTACTGATAGCTAACAACTGATCTCTTAGCAAATAATCCATAACACCCTCGTATGTCTTAGCTACACTACCTAAACTAAACCAACGCTCTAAATAATTCCTTGACCGGTTAAGATACTGTACAAACGTCTCACCTCTCTCCGGCCTAGCTGTCCTGAACCGTTTCTTAAAGCCTTCATCTGTCAGTTCGAACAGTTTCAACAAAGCAGCCTTCAGTAGGTCATAATCTAGTGAGTCCTCTGTAGGTAAGCTGGAATAAAAATCTCAAGCCTTACCTTTTAACAACGCGCTGAGATGTAATGACCACTGTTCCTTTTTCCAACCTTGCATCCCTGCATACCTCTCGAACCTTGATAAATAACTATCCATATTATCTTTACTATCATCAAACCATGGCAATTACGGCCCCTTAACTTTCTGTTCTAGGCTTCCTTTTTCGTATGGGCCCCAATGCATGCCGGTGCTGCAGCTTTGCTAACCTCATAGCTATCTCCCCCCCCTTTTTTTTTCTAATTTTTTTTCCATTCCTCTGCCTCTCTTTCTGACGCTCTCTCTCCTCTAATTTCTACTTTCTCTCCTTAGCCTGTTCCTCCCGTACAAATTCTTCCAACTCTTTACCTGAGTACCCAA
>CM037783.1:28239451-28252109 GCA_021229015.1 Solen grandis | reverse complement strand
ATTATACAGGATCATCGTTCAATCTCTAATAGCTGTAATAACCAGACCAGGATTTGAACCCGAAACCCTATGCTCAAAGATTAGTGGTCCTAATTATCAACTGAACTTACTGAGGTTACATATACCGCACCAATATTGGCTACCTACATTAACAAAAGGAAGGGCAAGGGTGCCCACTAACTTATGAAAATGGGGGTTACAATACATTGCCGTTTTTCCATTCCAAATTCTGTAGCCCTTCATATAGAGGCCTTACATTTGAATATAACAAACTATAATTGATATATTTATGAATAAATTCTGCAAGTTCTTTTGCAGAGAGAGCGAGAGAGAGGGAGAGAGAGAAAGATGCATTAAGCTACGACTTGCGTATGAGAAATAACAGCCAGTAAAGTTTTAGAAAAATCGATTGATTGTAAAACAATCGATTTTTCTAGTTAAATAAATTTATATGCAACAAAACAGAAAGAGGGAGGGGAGAGAGAAGAGGAAAGGCAGATAGATACATTAAAAAGTAAAAATAGGTTACTGTTTCGTTAACAAGTAAGTAAATATGTACTTATTGTTCCTTTGAAACAGCAAGTTGCTGCAGAATCTGTACACGCTTTAAATATTTGTTTTTGTTTTTACCCCGATTACCATATCATAAATAAATTTAGGTAAATAACGTCACCATCGTCATCAAAATCAATACTTATTTTGCATTCTAAGTTCAGGTGATAACAATAAACAACCACCCAATGTTTCTGAAAAAAAATAAAGAAGGTATCGAGAAAAAACGATCGTTTTTCTCCGGTTGGACTGTTGAAATTCGATCGGAAATTTCCGACAACGTACAGGTATCGATCGATCTTTTCCCAGTCGGAGCGAATTCCGATTGGAGATGTTGATTTTTAAATCGCTGTATCTTTTTTTTTTTATTTATGGATGGATTTTCTTGAGGATAATATTTATGGGATCTGGAAACTATGCTCTTTCAGAATATATATGGGTTAATAGTGTATAGACATCAGTGTCGCTTAAAGTTTATGGAAAAAAAATCGACGTTCCATAAATTCACCGACGCGGGTTTAATGTTGTTATTTATGTAAATAAAATGTTATATTAAGGCTTATAAACCATAACTTCCCAGTCATTACTCACGGGAAGTAATAGTCTAGTAATACTAGAAATGACACGAGTGGGTGACTCGGTATCCTCATGTAGATCAATCTCACTTCTTCGTTACATAAACCAGACGAATCTCGTTTTGCATTATAATGATTTATTTATATCGTAAATCTTAGATAACTTTGAAAAGGAATAAACACTCAATGAGGAAGTTCGACAATAAATAACATTTATTGGCCCTTGTATTGCCATAAAACATGTTTATACTGTATTTGTCTTAGTTGTGCTCTAAACTGAAAAAACGTCATAAATTTCTAAAACGTTGTTGAGGAAAAAAACTCGCATGAAAGATCCAGTTGATTGCTCAATATAATATTAAACCGACATTATTTATACACCGCCACCTCTTATTTGATATACGTAAGATCCTTGTATTTTTACATTATCTTGTGTATGTAAACTAACGTAGAATCTGTATTTACTATGTAAAGCGGAATCTAAGTTTAAAAATATTAGTTATAAGTTATTAGTTATGGTCCTTCCCTTATACAGTCATGTTATATTCTATTATATAATACCCAAATTATGCACTAATAAATCTTGTTCAGAATTACATTGGCGGATAAACTTCATTTTAGTTTGTATAATAGGGGTTGGTTGGATGTATTGGGGTTTACCGTGGCTGCGAAAGTATTTCAATCACATAGCGACGTCCAGCTAATTACAGGTGGAGGAAGACACCGAGTACACAGAGGTACTCGGGTAGAACCACCGACCTACTGCAAGCCAGCTGGAAGGCTTCCTCACATGAAAAATCCGAAGTCCCTACCGGGATTCGAACCCACAGCGGTGAGGGGCTGAGAGATTTGTAGTCCTAGACTGTAACCGCTCGGCCACGGCGGCCCCCTATATAATAGTGGTTTATGAAATTCAAAGAGAGAGAGAGAGAGAGAGAGAGAAGTTTTACAACACACAAACATAATATCCAGTGCCGGAAAAAGGTTAGGGGGCGGGGTGGCGCTATATTAAAAAAATGTAGGCAGTGACTATGCAATGCCCGAGCAGTAAGAAGGACATAGTTCAGGTTTTACTGGGGATTCGGGGGGACTCAATCGCGATTTTATCTAAATATAAAGCTTCGAAATAGTGCGTTTTTGCGAGTGTTTTGGGGTTGTGTGTCTACATTTATGTATGGTCGGGGAATTTTAGAGGGGGGGGGGGCGTTGGGTGGATTCAATTGGGGGTGGGGGCGCACCTAACGCCCCTCCCCCAATTGAATCCTCCAGTGATAAAGTTTCAAACAAAACATTAGATAGGTGTACAGATTTGGATTAGTGAACAAGTTTCGTAGCATCTTATATAAACTCTTCTCCATATGACATTAAATTACATGAATTAGTTTATGACATGATATTATTCGGTCATGTGAAATAATAGCCTTCAATTGCTATTCATTTGGAGATATTTTGAACCCCATTACTGACATGAATCTCACCAGATCATCTATAAAGACAGCTCGTCCTCACATAACCACAGTCAGTAGGCTAGACAGAATATTTGCCATCAGCGCGTCGCAAGAGAACGATGAGGGTTCGATTCCAGCTCGAGGATTATATTCTTTTTATCTTTTTAAAAATATTTTTTGTATTATCGGAGATTATATATATATATAAAAGAAAAATAAAACATAAATGAAATCATGAAAGATGCTTCCTATTATTTGAATACACATATTGATACAAATCTTATAGTCTGCAGCAGGAGAAAAGGGGAGAGTAACAGTGGCACTGTGCTTATTGTTAGCAGTCAATTGGAACAAACGGTGTGTTCATCTTTTCTTGTAACGACCATGTTAACGCAAGTTTTAAATGGGTTTATAAAACTGGATTAATTGGCACCCGCGGCTTGAAATTTTGATTATATTTCCGCTTTACAAAGCAAAAATAGATTCTTGGATGTATATAAACATTAACAAAATTGTATAATTTACTAAAATTTAATGATATAATTTATGTTTAGTTTTTAATTTATGTTTAGTTTTTAATGCAATGATTTATTGCATCCATCGCTGACATAAAGCATATCAAATTTTTATTTGTACTCGAAAAATAATATACAGGATCCTAAATGCATTTGTGGGCAATCAGAGACAAGTTACCATTTTTTTTTCCAATGCCCAATCTATAAAGACTGCCGGGCTGTTCTCTTCTCTAATCTCAACATGTATCATGTTGACCTGAACTCCTTATTATATGGAATTCCTTCACTCTCGATTAAAGAAAATAAATATATATTTTAATGTATTCACAAATATATTAATGACAGTAAAAGGTTTGTCTGAGCTCCCCCACCCCCCTCTCTCTTTCAGTTATATTCCATGTGGACCATGTGATATGTCTATTGCCATTTTGATATACAAATTGTAGCATATATGGGAGAAGAACTAAATCAGCCCCGCTTTCGTTCTAATCCTCTTTCATGTATTTCTTGATATTATGTTTGTATATTGTATTGTTAGACGAAAAAAATATGTATGTTTAAACTAAAGCATATCTGCGCATGCTCAACGGAAGGCGAGGATACGCCGAAACGAGATTACGATAAGGCAGAAATAAGCCACTATACGGACCAGGCATTGCTTGATAGATATATCTATACGAATGATTTAATACTGTCTCTACCCTTTGTTTGTTTATTGAATTTAACATCCCACCAACAGTTTTTCAGTCTTTACTTGAGACAGATATAGTGCTGTCACACTACAGTATCACGCCGTAGACAAGTGGCATGATACCACACTCAGTCACATCATCCTGACACTAGACCAACGAATCCTGGAAATACTCTTATATGCTGATCGCCAAGCAAGGGGGCTATACCAGGTTTTAGACTTTGGTATGTCTCGGCCGGGGATCGAGACCGAGACGTCCCTAACCATTCGGCCTCCGGGACCAGTTCTCTACCAATTATGGCATACGCTGTATAAAAGTCTGAAAACCATATTGTTGTATATGTATTTTCTTTTGTACCTAAGACTAAGTATACCGATTAAGTTGTTAGTTTTTTTAGACGATTAATGAGTAACTTCCTTAATCTTTTAGACGTTGAATGGAAGACAACTCTCTTACATTAATCTCATCAGCGACAATTTTCTCTGACACAGTTATCTTTCTTTACAAAAGAGAAAGAAAAAAGTAAGGGAAACAACCACTCCGTGAAGGTTGGCCACCAAAATCATGAGTTAGCAATCTTTCCGCTATCTTTCAAAACCGGCAATACCACGTGTATGACGTCATTTTAAGCTATCGCGAAAAGCATATTTTTCATCGATTCAGAGGGAAAAACTGCTGAAAGTCTTTGCTTTCTTTATCAATTTTAATGGTGTAAAGCGCACGCGAAAATTGAACCCTACACATAGGTTCCAATGTTTCTTTTGATCTCTAACATTCCGATTTCGAGAATTTTCGTTTGCTATCACGTAAAGCGCATCACTAAATCTCAAAAAATGTTTTCGTGGATGGCCTGTGAATAGTAATGAAAAAAATCGCGATGTCCCTAACAGGATTCCGTAACTGGAATGTAAGAAATTGATATAAAAACCACAGGATAAAGAACTGTCAAAATAAGGTCGTGTTCCAGTATACATCAGTATTGTGTTAGATAATGCTAGCATGAAAAGCAAACACATTCTACCTAACACGTAAAATCACCCTCAATTTAAACGTACCATTACCAGGTATATCAAGGGACAAACAACTCTGATTATCCAATCAAATATATTCATATAGATTTAGTTCACCTGAATACCTTTACGTAATTAATCATTTAAATACAACAGCTTAATGATAGATGAAATATACCGTATCCAATTTGTTCTACGCGTTGGTTTGTACACGTAATAAAATGCGTCACTAAATGAGCCATTCTTATATGGAATGAAAGACGCTATTTTAAATACCAACATTATTGATTGTACGTACAAGATCAGTTGGCATCATTGTTGTGTGTGAATTTTGAGAAGGTAGAATCTATGAATTTTTCCTATAATATAAAGAATAAGAATAACCGTCGGTGGACCAACTCGATCGCAAATGATATGACATCGTTGATCTGTAAGGCATATAAGATTAAAAGCGATATATGTTTCCAATTTGTTTATAATGAACCATTTCTGTTAAAAATAGCTTTAACCTTGCAGTGGTAAAAAAATACAGTCGCAATCAAGTTTATAGTGGCAACCATGTCTCATTCGTTTAATAGTATAACTGTACAAAAATCTTACATCGCAATATTATATTGTCCAATACAGTCATGTGTAACGTCGAGAGTTGTAGCGCTTGCTTCATTTTTTCTCGACTTGTTAATCGATTTTACAGTTAAAATCAAGCGAAGTTCATCCTTATCCAATACCTCTTTCAGCTGGGAATGAATTCCTTCAGTCAAAGAAACACTTAACTTACTCGTTAATTGTCATAATGATCAAAGCTTATTTCATAAAAATATACATACTTAGTCGTAATTCTGTTTAAACAACGCTCAATGTCATGTAATATGCCGCAAGGCTGACGCTTAATGTTGAAACCAACACTAAATGTCGCAAAACCTCCTGACGTTATATGCCGCATCTGTAACGTCAATTGTCGCAAAAAAATTGCATTGCCGCTATATGTCGCAACATCAACGCTAAATGTCGCACCCTTTTATAAGTAATATTTTTGTAGTTTTACTGCTCCCGACGTATCCCGGAACAGTGGGCTAGGGTTTACCGGTACGAACCAGGTACGACTGTAAAGGCCAAGTCTTTACTGTGCCGATTTGAGATACAGAGGATGTTTGTTTTGAGTAGGTAGGGAGTATATCTCACCGAAAAGTGATCTAATTTGAATATTTCATGAGTAAAATTACATCACTTTGAGGTTAGATACATTCTATATCTACAAAAAAACCCCCAAAAAACCAAAAAAAAAAAAAACAAAAAAAACACATTTTATTTTTTTTGGAAATTACAATAAAGCACAATAAAAAACACAGTCTTTTAGATTTCGTTTTTAGAAAATGAATAGGGTATTCACAAACAAAACTGGAATGCCGGTTTGAAGTTTTCTTCTCTGCATTTTTATGCTCACTGAGGATAGAGTACGATCAAAATTTTAGCCATTTCGACAAAATAATCGATACCAAGTTAACGATCGTATTTCAATCAATGAAATGAATACAGATATATTGTGGTTTCACTTTAAATTGGGGAAAAATAGCCAATTTACTTTAACTACAGCAGACCGGTGACAGTGGTGATCTGAAATATATCATTGCACTTGCGGTGAAGAGGTGAAATACTGGTTTGCATCAAAAACCGAAACAAAATTTGGGTTTAGGTCTTTGTTTTCATGAAATAAGTTGATGTATCCCGGATCAGTGATCCCGGATGAACCGAGGTGAACCGGTGTACAACCGTAATGGCACCGTGGTTCACCAAAATGTTTTAAATATCCGGGAGGCATAAGGAGCCACCAGGAACGCATGTAATGATTTCTTGGCACTTAGATAAACACTTCTGTTGTTTCATGAAGTTCACAGGGTAAACAGCGAGATCATTCACTATATACAATGCAAATGTTTCGTACTTTGCTTATTGTTTATTGATGATTTTCTCTTTCATGGTTCTTTACTGTTTAACAAAAGTGCTCTTTGGACAGAGTTTTTTTTTATTAATTGAAACCTGTTTAGATTTCATTCTACATCTATTTATGAACACAATGATGATTTGGAATAATGTGTTTACCGGTACTCAATATCAAAGATGCTCTGCTGTCTCGTAAGGCGGCGGAAAAAATAAAAATAACATACAATTTCAAATTTTATTTGGATTTTTATTGGATACGAGGCTCATGTATTCAATATATACCATTATATAAAACCATTTAGCCGTTACTGACTTTTTAATGTGTCCGTAAATTCAACCGTTACACTGTCCGTTTGGTTTAGATTTAAACTGAAAGTGCATGCCTTAGGATTAAAAAATATTTGTTTCAAAATCTTTACAATGAATTCAGACAATAAATGCTAAACGAAATCCTAAATATGAAATGTTTCTGATCAGTGTTAGTGCTTAAAAATGATATTTCTATTATAATCGTTCCGGTTTTGCATCACTTTTAAAAATTAGATACGATTATATCGTCCATTGAAAGCCAGAAGGAGCTATCAGCCTTCTTTTTACATATGCTTATAGCCTCCTCTGGCTTTCAATGGACGATATATGAAACAATCTTTAAGACACAATGATCAGAAAATATAATATGATTTCGTTTACAAGTAATTATCTGCAATTTTTTTAATGGTTTTGAAACAAATATTCTTATAATTTTAATCTAAAGGGAATCAGTTGACAATCTAACTTCTAGATTAGTTTGCAAATCAGATGTCTTTTCAAGAAAAAAATAGGCCAACACTCCCCGTTCTATTAACACACACACACACACACACACACACACACACACAACCCGGCGACGACGACATATAATGCCACGATGAAAATCAAAGCACTGAGAGTACTGGTTTCTGAGATAGCTTCAAAATATGAAATGTAGACTTTTCCGAGTGAACTTGCCCTAGCTGTTCCAAGCGAACTTGCCCAAACTGTCCCCTTTGAACTTGCACCAACTGTTCCGTGTTTTTGTAGTCTCCGTAAAGGAAACAACTCGGAATGGATAGTAACGGTTGTCTGGCACAGTGATTCTGAAGTATGCTGTTCACTGGGTCCGTCTGCTCTAGAGCTATCGCCCAAACAAATTCCCCGAATCAGACGACCAAAAGCGATGAACCCGGGGCATATACTAAACAATAGCATGAACGAATGAATAGCCATTTATTAGATTATTACCACGTACAACATTTATATCATGTTTTAACTTAATACTTGTGAAACGCTTTAAACAAATCATCAAATGGATTATCAATTTCCTTTTATAAAAGAGTGCGACATTTCGGTTGATGTTGCGACATTTAGCGGCGGTGCAATTTTTTTGTGACATTTGACGTTTCAGATGCGACATATAACTTCAGGGAGTTTTGCGACATTTAGTGTTGGTTGCGACATTTAGCGTCAGCCGCGGACATATTACGTCAAGTGCGACATTTAGCGTTGGTGTAGCATTTAGCACAATCTCTAAGCACGAGCGATGTCATAATGAATCAATGATTTACCGGCTTTGTAAAAATAAAGAAATTATGCTGATCTATAATTCAATAGTGTACCTTGTTTGATTCTGATATAGGTTATAAGGTGTAACATGTCACTTCTACATTTTCAAACATATGCAAACGTTTAAAGGCTATCTGACAGTCTACAGTCACAGCCAATTTAAGACGGATGACGTCTCAAATTAGTGTCTAATTCATAGGTAAAAATCTTTATCATAAAGAAAAACATACACTAGCCGAAACCAAGTTTTCAAAGACATACCGAGCAGAAATATTTTGACCAAGAATATAAAAAATAGGGAAATTCATAATTCTGAATGATGGTGAGCATTGGTTAGAGTGTTTCTGAAAACCGAAACTCATTCAGTTGTCCCTATTTTAAACAACAAGCTACCCTATTCAGATTATACAAAGTAACTGTTTTAAATGATACATATATTTCGTTTCAAAGACCAAACTTAAATTTAATCACCCAAGTGGACCTGGACTATACATGTAAATAAAATTATCATCATCAACGTGGTATTTGGACTTATACATTACATCATTATCATCATCAACGTGGTATTTGGACTTATACATTACACCATCATCATCAATGTGGTATTTGGACTTATACATTGCACCATCATCATCAATGTGGTGTTATGACTTATACGTTACACCATCATCATCAATGTGGTATTTGGACTTATACATTGCACCATCATCATCAATGTGGTATTTGGACTTATACATTACACCATCATCATCAACGTGGTATTTGGACTTATACATTGCACCATCATCATCAACGTGGTATTTGGACTTATACATTGCATCATCATCATCAATGTGGTATTTGGACTTATACATTGCATCATCATCATCATCATCATCATCATCAACGTGGTGTTTTGACTTATACATTACACCATCATCATGAACGTGGTGTTATGACTTATACGTTACACCATCATCATCAACGTGGTGTTTTCATTTTTATTTCTTCTGAAATTACTCACCAGCTCTATATTTGATATTTATTTCCATCTAAATGCAGGCATACTAGTCAATGCAAGAAAAAGGAAGCACATGATTGCAGAAATTGAAAGTGTTAATATTTTTTTCTTCTGAAATTACTCATTAGCACAATTTAAGTTCTGTAGGAGTCGTTCAGTGCTCAAAGCGTATAAAGTGAGATGCACGATCTACATATTCCGCCACAGTGATGTCTTCCGACACATACTTCTGTCTTAAGGCGGATAGTCGCTGCTCAAGTTGTCGATATTTTCTCCTCTTCTGTTCTCGGACACCACCGGCACTGTATTGTAGTATCTTTATGGCATTAGCTGCGTCTGTCTGTTGAATCATTTCAATGAATTTGTATATGTTCGGATGCGCCTGTCTCACGCTTTTCTTCAATTTGTTTTGCCAGCCCTCTAAGTTGTGTGTGGTCCTTGGTCCATCATTCATGAAATGATTCTAGCTAGCTTTGTCTCCCCCACCCATTGTTTCGTGACATAGTGAATGGAGTAACTTCCATATGTATGTCTGCATCTTCAGCATCCGTCAATGCGTCAAACCATACATTTTCTACACGTTGTACTGGGACAAATGGTAGAACTGCAGCTCGTCTGGCAAGTTTTCGGAAATCGTCATTCTCTGAATAAAGTCCAACAAGTCCAAACTTCTGAATCATTCGCCAAATATACTGGGTATAATGGAAGAAACACCCCTTCACATCAACATTCGGGTATGCTTTGCGAGCTGCTACCTTAGTTGCTGCTTCAAAGTCAATAAGTAGTGTCTCTGGTTCCAGTTCGAAGATTTGCTCTTGTTGAGAATACTAATTACCTGTCGTCCTCTCCTTCATCCACTATCAGGAATTGCTCACCGGTCCACGTCTCCGTCCATTTTCCCTCTAGATTTATGTCAGTCCTGGTCTTCGGTATACCTGGTCTCAAAGCACCTCTTTCCCTATACAGAGAAGACTTGGAAGAAGGAAAGGTTGGTAGTCCTTTGCAAACATCTTCTGTGTCTTCTTCCATTCCCAGACTTGAAATCACTTCCTCGTAGATAGATGGAATAGGCGCGTGGTCTCCTCACGTGCTCACTTCCGCATGAGCTGATTAATTTCATAGCGTTTCGGTTTGGCAGACCCAGTAAACCCTTGTTGGCTTCCGGTACTTGATCTGAAATTACATATTAGAAAATATTTAAGATGTTACTGACATTAATACTGTCCAAAACGTAATTATCATCCCATTAATGATAAAATAGAATTTAATTAATTATAATTTATGGAGCTTTATCAAATAATCCATCATCTCATTTTTATATAAAAATATTAAGCGTTACATATTTACTACATATTTAAATATCTTCAATTATTTCAATAATTACCTGATATCTAAATCCATTGTACACTAGACTATCCCCGCCACGTTGGTTCTTCACAAACTACACGTTCATTTGTGCGTTTACCATCAGTTTTGCAGATACGATTTGTCAAATGAGTATGCTAAATGATACTTTGATTTCAAATGAAATATTAACTAAAGATTGGTATATTTCATATCAGTAGCGTAATTAAAGATAATGTTAATTGGTAAGTGAGATATAACAGTTTGGTGTTTGATAACAAACAAATTAACAAAACTGTTAATTTGTATCATTTATATAACTTAATCAATTCACTTAAATGCAACAAGCCAAAGAGCACAGGGCGTGTTTGTATATCTTAATCAGCATAATTATCATCAGCATCAGCCATTTTAATTGGCTTAATTGCAATTTATCAAAGATCAAAAACTACGTTTTGCGTAATACTAAAACATGATTTTAATTATACATGATTTTTTTCTAAATAATTTGATATATTTGCTATATCTTCTTCCATATCCACATTTTACTAAGGTAAATTTTGAAACAAATTATAATCCCTTATTAATACAAACCCAGAAAGGTGCTAAAAATCTAAGGTGGGACGATTGGGAATTTGAACATTAAAACGTGGGACAGTTAGGAATAAACCATGATGTTAAACAACATTTCGAGCAATTGATGTTGCTAATAGCCATTAGTAGTGTGGTAGGAGAAATAATATTTGACTTCCTATTTATTAGTAACTTACATTATATATTAAATAGAATTAAACTACTAATGAATGTCAGGTGATATAGAAAATAATCCAGGGCCCGAGCAGGTAAATACTATTTCTAATTCTCGATATTTCATCAGAATGTAAGGAGCATACGAAACAAATATGATTATATTAAAAATAACTTTTTAGATTACAACATGCTTTGTTTTACAGAAACTAAACTTTCTCAAACAATTCATGATGAATGGTTAAAATATTGGATTTGACTCCGTTTATCGCAAAGATAATACAATGTACGCTGGTGTTCTACTTACTTATGTTTCTAGTAAACTATACTCAACCCGAGTTTTAACACTTGAGAACATTTTACCTAAACCATTATGGGTAGAACTTACACCCCTCAAATTCATACCTTTTATTTACTCGTAGCTTATATAGATCTCCAAATTCAACTGTAGAAATTTGGAATAGAATTGGCATATGCAAAAAGAAAGCTTTAGGAGTATATAATAAAATAATAATAGTCGGTGACATCAATGAAGATCAACTAAATACAAATACCCACAAATACAAAGATAGCACGCTACTTAATAACATGTCTAATATGTGTCAAAAACCTACCAGAGTTTGCGAGACAACTAGTACATTAATTGATCCTATAGCCATAACTAATAATATTCAATGTTTGTACGCTGGGATATTCGGAACTGATAGATTTTACAGTGATCATTATGGTACATATATTTTTTTAAAAGTTGATATTCAACCTTCGACAAATTTTAAACGAAGAATTTGGAATTAAAAGGAGGCAAATTTTAATCTACTTCATGATTATATTAAATGCCTTGACTAGTCATTCATTGAATCCAAAGACATTGACGATTCTACAGAAGAATTTACAAGCAATTTAATAAATATTGCAAAAACTTGTATTCGGACAAGATATGTAACTATTCAAACAAATGATAAACCTAGGTATTACTCTGAAATCAGAATAACAGACAAAGGAAACTTGCACAAATAAGTGGAAAAATCGGTGATTGGTTATTGTTTAATAAAAGAAACAATTTTAATATTATGAAAAAGCATGCTAAAAATGTATTTTTCGATAATTTCGATTTTAATTTATGTGACTTACAATCAAACAATCCAAAGCAACATTGGAAGTTAATTAAAATGTTGGTCAAAGATAAACCCGGTTGTGAAATAATACCTCATTTGACTATTACTACTTTGACTACTACTACTACTTCTACTATT
>CM037783.1:28197045-28239351 GCA_021229015.1 Solen grandis | reverse complement strand
AAATCCTTATTGACATTTAAAACAAATATAAATAAAATGTTTCCAGCACATCAGGTTCCTAAATATTATACTGTTGGCAAACGTAGACTTTCGGTTATCCATACAAGATTGAGAAACAACTGTAGTGAACTTAAACATGACTTATTTCAAAATCATATAACAGATGACCCTATGTGTTTGTGTGGTGATGAAAATTAATCTACAGACTATTACTTTTTCAGATGCAAGTTATAAGACAATAGTAGAATCACTTTCTTTCGAAAAACACTACGATTTCATCCACTTAGTGTTTCAAAACTACTTTATGGTATTGAATCTTTAACTTTAGAAGATAATAAGTTTTATTTTCTTATGTGTCCAGTCCTTTATAGAGAAAAAAAAAACGTTTTTCTACTTGATTATTCGTAAATGTTATTACAGTTTTATTATTAAAAACCTAAATAACCAACGTTTATCCCGGTTACCAACATATGTCTATTGTTTCTGATGTATTTGTTTATTATTTCTCTCTCTCTTCCTTTTTTAAAATTAGCTTTTCACTTTATAGCATATATAAACATAAAATAATGTATAGCTCAATTATATAAATATTATATTTTCATTTTGATTTAATGCAGAAATTTTCATATTTTTCATGACATATTTATTTGACATTAATTATGACCAGCCTCTTTGCAAATATATTCATGTTGTTTGGGAATGGCCTTAACCTAGGTTGAGAGAACTTGTGGCTAAACCCATTTGTCATTTGTATATTTATAACCATGTTGATGATATGTGTGTACGTGTAAACATTTTGACAATAAAATATGTTTTAATATAAAAAAGCTTAATGTTTCATTTATATGTTGTAATAAAAAGCCATGATTTTAATCGGCAGCATTTGCTGGTGCACTTCTTTCATTCTGACAGCAGCCGCCATTTGCAACTTGTGGTTATAGCGCACTCATTTCAGAATTTTGTATTTTTGCTTTCTTAAGAGTAAATACTTATTGTAAAGGTTATATATGGATAACTTATGTCTAAGTTAAATGTAGATATATGTTATTTACTTTGTTACAGAGATATATATTTGATATTGTTGATCCTGTCCAGCACAATTTATTATCTAATTTGGTGGAAGACTGGCTGAACTCAAGGGTAGTTTAAAGTTATATTTCTAAATGTCTAATGAAAAGATATTCTATGGGCTTTTGCTTTGACTCATGTAATAAGATATATGGCTCGTTACCTACAAAATTATGTTTATTTGATTTCATGAAATTATTGTAAGATTACATGAATGCTGGCACTAACAAAAGTGGTTGACTTTATCACTCACTCAGCCCTTCACCGCGTGGGTTCGAATCCCGGCAGGGGTCATTCGGATTTTCATGTGAGGAAGCCTTCAAGCTGGCTTGCGGTAGGTCGGTGGTTCTACCCGGATGCCTCCGTGCATTTGGGGTCTTCCTCCACCTGTAATCAGCTAGACGTCGCTATATGACTGAAATGCTGTCGAAGCGACGGTAAACTAAAATAGTCATGTCAAGTCAGTCTAAAAAAAGTACACACTTGAAGCTTCCGGCATTGCTGGATTCAAAAGGGCCCTTCTGATTGGCTGAAAGCAAGCCAGCAGCTTCGCCAGCATCCAATCAGTATAAAAGTAAGAGCGTGTCAGCATCTGTAACAGTTGCAACTTTTCCACCCGAGACATTTGAAATTGGCAGAACTTTACTTAAAATGAACTTTCTGTCTTCTGAAAATCTGCCCGGCTGCTTTCGAATTCCAAAAGGTTTTAGAACTAACGTTTAGAAATGGGTAAAATACAAATTACAGGCAGAATTTGTTTATTTAAAACAAATTTACTTTAAATCGCATTCTTATTTAGGAAACAAAACATTTCTGAGTAGATCTAACATAAGAGCAAGCAACTGGTCACGTCTGACGCACTAGCACTTTATATAATTATTTATGAGATTTACTTATTCTTGATACATGTTCATGCAATGAAGATCGCATTTAACCGTAATTTCTCGTCAGTTGTTAATCATTCAAATAATTTGAATTAAATAATAATAACGCTAAAAAATCTCGTCATTTAGAGTTACGTTAAGCTAAGCGCTTTACTTAAGTTTATAAACCTACAGTCTAGACGCTCATCACCAACAACCGACAACACATAGATACTCAATATCTACCAACACAGAGATCTACACTCAACATGGACGAAGTCTAGACTTAAGGTCTATAAGCATATTGTACAAAATTGTCTAAACACCTGATCACCGACGGAAATTCTGACATTGAACAAACGACGTCGGGTGTTTACACCACATATCTGGTGCAGATTATATGAGGAGATGAAGAGAAATATAAAACCTTCATGTTGGTCTCAAAATATATGCCACCCAGTCAACATTTGTGTACCGATACCCGGTGTTTTTTTTGTTGTTGTTTTTGTTGTTGTTGTTTTTTTTGTTGTTGTTTTTTTTTGGGGGGGGGGGCTTATCGTTCTACTTTCGGGTTGTCGCTATCCCTTACGGATATAGGCGTGACAAACAGTACCAAAAACAGCATGTTGGTGGGATCAATGTCACCTAAGATCTACACTAAACATATGCTAACTTATCGCCCTCGTCTAACAACATTGCCACTCCTGGTCAGTACAATATGTACAGGTCTGGATATGTTTTGGAGAAATAACGCATGTGTCAGGTGTTCAGATATTTTGCGTTATAACTGGAAAAGTAGGCATCCCATACGCTTTCAAAGTACGAGTGCTTTAATGTGAAGCAAGGTCACCTGCCTTTATCATTTACTGTGTACTGGTCTCCATATATTATTTTACAATGATTTTGGTGGGCTCATAAATGTTAAACACAATCATCTGAAACTGGAGATGTTAGTTAAACATAGATTAATTAATTAATCACGTTCTTTCTAGTTACACTTCTTATGGTTAATTTACTTTGCTATAGAATTTAAGTTTCCTCAGGTAAACTTGGTATATTTACATGCAGTTCTTCATTTTAAAAGGTTAAATTTGTAGAAAAAAAGGGGGAAAAGCATCCATAATATATAATGTAATGATATTTAATCATAAAAACAAATACAACTGGAAAAGCTATTATTTTTGCCAGTTTTATTATCATATCATTCTTACAGTATATTCTTAATCTGAAACTTAAAACTTAGTGCATTTAAATGCATAATCACTTATTTGAATATCACAATTATGCAATAAGCTGAATAAATATATGAAGATATCTGGTCAGGTTCAGACTGATTAAAACTTCCGATTTTCCAAAACCCTACAATCAACAAGTACCATAGAAACATAATTTAGAAATAGTTAAATATAAACCTTTTTTTATTTAAGACCTTTGCTCCAACCAGGGAAGAAAGGGACATTAAAGCAGTTCTGGGGGAAAAGAAAAGAAAATTTGAAAGAAACGATAATTCAGAATACTTCAGAAAACACCTGGAAGCAACATATAACAAGCTATAAGATATAGTGGGCTTTGAACGCTAAAAATGTCCAAACGCAGATGTGATTTGAAACTTATCCCTTTGCCTCCTGATAGATACACTGTCAAGTTTATGTGCAACTCGAGTAACTCGGGACATGCGTTATGTTACACAAGGTCAATCCACCAAAAATTGTCTCTAGATGAACCTGACATACATATTTTATTGAAGGGAAGGCAAAAGGATATGGAAAAAAATGTCATGCAGGAGAATGTACCCTAAAAGTCATGACCTTTTCTTAGTTAGTTTGACAATCTTATTTTTTTTCTTTTCTTTCTTTTTTTTTTTTTTTTTTTGATGGGGTGCGTGTTGGCTGATTTAGTTTCAGATTGACATACCTCTTCCAAATATCTTTGCTTTATGGCCCTTTTTCAATAGAAAAATGTTAAAGATGTGTTAATTAATTGTAATAATCTACAATTTCTTTCAACGGATGTCAATCATAATTCCCATAGGAAAATTCATACCTGTATTGGGGGTCAGGCAAGGGTACATAACCCTGTCATGAATTTTAACATAGTTATGCCCCCTTTTTATTTAGAATCTCGGTTAAGGTCTTCCAACCACCTTATTTTTGACTAAACCTTTTGAAATATTGCTTTAAAACTTTGAATACCTGTTTATGAATATCACATCTGTTTGTACATGGCAAGAATACATAACTCTGCCTTGGATTTTGACATAATTATTCCTCTTTTCCGACTCGATTAGTCGTTTTTTATGAACCCTTTGATATATTGTAAAACATTACTATTGCTCTTGGGTTCATTATGATAATACAGAGATTAATGTTTTGCCTTAAATTGCAAAAATTATATGTTATTGAAAAGCGATAGAATAGTCGAGCATGCTGTTTTAAGGACAGCCCTTGTTACAAATTATGTCCCCTTTTTAGACATAGAATTTTTTTTTCAATTTTTGTATGCAACATACTAGCAGGTCTATATCTCTGTAATCATAAATTAAGTTAAATGACCGAATTTTATGCAAATAAGTGACTTTTTGACTTAGAAATTTCCAATTGTGTTTTTTGTGTTTTTGCATGCAGGTACTATCAAAGCTGTATCTTAGAACCATTGCATGTAGTGTATTAGATACAGTTAAACTTTTAAAATATCTTCCTTACACTCCGATCTACTGAATTAAGCAATAAAATTAAATTTTAGTTTATTTTAATGCAAATCACGGGTCTTTTTTGACTTGGTAGAAGTTATGCTCAGTAATATCTTCCCTTGCCCTCCAACATTGGAGGGGTCCCCCGTACAAGGAACAGGTAAAAGTTACGCTTGTAATTTAATATTATTACTATGTCTTTGTTAGCAGCTATGGTTGTTGATTTAATCCAGTAATCTTTAACTTCAGTGGCAAAAGAATTGTTCAGTGCGCTGTCTTACAGACCGCTCTTGATAAAAGCATTGTTGAAATTGTTTAGAATTTATTTCAGAGTACCAGTAGCTATCCTGAAAAATAAACATCTCATTCATTGTTATTGATCTTGACTCAATGTAATTTAATCATGACTTTCATTATAATTTATCATTCATATGTATAGTACGTTTGTATTGGCTTTGTGTTTGACAGTTATTTAGGTTTCTTTTAGCTTATACATTCGAATACAGTGAAATTACTTCTGAAGAGTATTTGTGTTGCTTTGGATTTAAGTTCCTAGATAACATTTACTCAAAGACCCAGTTAAACTGTCTGCTCTCCAGCTCAAACATATTACAACTCATCTTTACCAAACTTGATTTCTCTATCCTTCAGCTTTCAGGAATGTTACTTTCTACTTGTCAAAGTATCGAGCATGATGACTTTTCTGACTGGCTCTTGTTTACAATTTTTTTACGAAAATCCACAAAACGTTTCTGTTTTTAAGACACATGATCACATGAAATATTTTAAATACAAACTAAATAAATAAAAAATATGAAAACTAAATTAAATATTATTAATTTAGGTTTGATAAATTTTACACTTTATGAGTAAGTACAGATTGCGTACATAAAATTTCTTTTTTTTTGAGGGGGAAAAAGGTTTTTTTTTAAAAATTTAAAAAATTTTTAAATTTTTTGTCTTTAAGCATCGTTTGTTCTCAGGTAACTTTCACATATTTTGTTTTTTCAGAGATCCAACAAACAATAGAACATGCCCTATATTTAACAAAGATTTTCCTATGGACCAGCTTCAGGACATGCAGACATCTATTGCAATAGACAGGAAAATACTTCGGTCATTATTTATTTAACAATTAAATGCAGCAAACTTTGAATCAGGTTTCATTATTTTACCTCCAATATATGTTACAGAGAGAATGCGTTTAAAAAATCAGTATGTTCGTAGACATTGTTGAAAAATACACATTTTAGCTAAAAGTAAGTATTTATAAAGAGAACAAAATATAATTTGTTTTATTCATGTTGAGTCTTGTTTCTATATAATTTATTTTTTTAGCCAACGTTTTGGTAAAAAATCAATACATTTCATAATAGGGCTTTCACTAGTATCCGAGAAATCGGATATTCACTGATCAATGTATGCGAACCGGGTACAAATATTCGTGTATGCTATAATCGTCGATTTCAGATCAGCTTCTTTTTGCATGATTTTGAAGAAAGTCTATGATTTTGTTTGTGAAATTCTAACGCATTTGTTAAGTTTTCAAAATTCTATTTGAAGCAAACCAGAAGGTCATAAGATCCATGTCGTAACATAGGATGGCGGCAGTATATACAATAAACGATAAATAAATAAATAAATAAATAAATAAATAAATAAATAAATAAATAAATAAATAAATTGCATTTAAATTCTCAGTAAGCGGAGCATTAAAATTATCCAAAACATATACATGTAGTTAGTTTAATAATTATACAATTCATAATTAACAACAAATATCGTGGCGCAAATATCAAACCAATATATGTGGTGATATATATATTTTATATATACGCCACATAAATATGTCTTATTTAGTATTGCAGTATTGTTCGTACAAAACCTATTTTTTCTTTTTATATTTTTTTCTGCGAACGTATATATATTTTTCCCCGCAATTCGATAAATGCAGTGTTTGATTTATTGCTTAATGTATAGGTTATGTTTGATAATTATTAAAATAAAGGCTTAATCCAATATCAGTCATAACAGGTATACCCAGTAGAATGTAAATAAGTGACACCTAATTTTGCAACAGGGTTCATTTCATGTCCGCTCATATTGTGGCTAAGAAGGCTCTAGTTTGTTACTTGTCGATATCCCTGTTCGTTAGTTCGTTCGTATACAATGCAAATTGATACTCCATTGAGACAGTGACGTCATGGTGCAAAAGCTTCCGTGAACGTCAAGCACAATAACGCAGCGTCAATGGTGTTCTCGACATTTTTGGGGCGGCCAAAAGTGTCCATCGCATATGTTTAACTTTGATCCCTGAAACATAATACATTCATGAAAATTAATCAAATGGTCGCATTGAGCATTGAAATCAATTTATTCTTTTATAATTACGTGTGTCACTCTAAAATAATTATGATGATGAACTGTCGAAATGCTAATGATACCTAATACGTATATTTTCTTTAAGTCCATAAAACACACGCGATCAGTGTTACAAGTTATCACTGTTTCTCGAATACTTTCAGCTGGTAGAGTATTGCTATAGATCTGTTTGAGACACTTCTTTCCCATTCGATTTTTTGCTAGTCTCCACCGGGATCGTGGCGTTACATCATTGTGTATTTGTGCATTTGCACAAATGCTATAATCCATATTAGCTTCTTGTATGTCCCAAATCTGTCCATGATATGTAAAATACTTGACGCGTACTGTTGAGGCTTAGTACTAGAAGTGTTTAACCCGGAAGTAGGTGTACTAGAAGCGGAATCAGTTGCGTGTTCTCTACTCTCCTCTGCATGTAGTCTGTTCACTGGTGTTGTGACATTCCATACTGACCACTGAGATTCTGCTGCCAACCACTTTGGACGTTCAACCAAAACTGAGAATCATTAAGTTGCGTCGTGTTTATTCCCCTTGTGAAAAGATCTGCAGAATTGTCTACCGTCTTTCTTTTCTTGTCACTAGTGATTTCACGGATTTCTTGAACACGGTTAGGTACAGATCTCTGCAGTTTTAATTTGAAGATTTATGTAGAACGATTTGGCTTTCTGACCAGTATGTCACATTATTAATAATCAGGCTTTTTTTCGCATGCTGTCCGAGTCTAGCACCTAATAATGCCTCCATTCGTTCAAGTTGGGGCTGTGTGATCTGCTTCAGTTTTTCGCTTTAACCAGTGAAAAGTTATCTCCATTGGTCAATTACAACACTGCAGCTTATGATTTTGTACAAGTATCTACAAAATATATAGTTTGCTGTCAGCGGAATTGTGGGATCCGAAGATAGGGAAATAAGTTCTCGGAAGCGTGATCTGTCGCTGTGGACAAGTCGTCTGCAAGGATATCGATACATGTTTTGTTTCAAGGGCAAAGGGGCAGGTCCCAGTCATGATCTTGAATCATGGGTTTGGCGCGTACAGTGACGAAACTCAACTGACCGAGTGGATAAAAGATTCTTGAATATTTTAGCTAAATGAAACGTTTGGCCCATTTTTCGGAGAAATATGTTTGTTTTGTAAATGACAAATTGTCTGCATATGTATCCCATCTCAAACCGAGAATTTTAGCGGTTGTGTCGGAGTGAAAAACGCCGTTTTCAAAGCATCGCTGATAGACACCCATAATCTTAGATTAAACCCCGCGCTTGCAAACATGTCACGCGACTCCTGGAAGTGTTGTTGTAAGTTGGACACCTGGTCAAAGTTATACAAAATATTGTTTGCATTCAACTTTTGTTCAAAGATATCGGCAGACGGCAGGTGCTTGTTGTTGTTGATATGCTTCAGTAGCGTGGCACTGAGGATGAAGAGTGAGCAAACAATCCCGCATTAAAACGGTACGTCACTAACAGGCTACTGAGATCCGCTGCGTCACTGAGCCACAAGAAGCGCGTACAATCTCTATCTTGTTCATCCAGTCCCCACTTTTACAAAAACCTTTTCTATGTCTGTTGAAACTTTATGGAAACAGAAGCGCATAAGCAATTATATCAAATAGTTGATTTCTGGTGGCGTTGACTGAAGACAATCATTCAAACTCGACCTTTGCTGTGATTAACGACAACTACAGTCATAGACGATGCGGACATGTGTTGTAGCGATATCCTTGCACACAGCGTGAAGAGGTATGTATTTCACCAGGGTGTTGTTTTCAACTGCGGTAGGATCTGGCACTTTCTTGATGAAGACTCGCGTCTTCTGTTCTCTAATTGTTTTGCCGTACTTCATCGGAATTTCAGTTTCTTGACATCATGTGGTGCTTTCAGTCCTTTCTTCGTGGCATAGTTATTGCTAGGTAGCATAGCGTGAAAACTGTTCCATGGTAATTTTTCGATGTACTTTCCATTTTCAAACTGAATGCATTCATCTTCATATGTTGAAGGTCTCTTATGGATTTTTTGACACAGTCAGTCTGGTCGATATACCATTTTCTCAATATTGGCCGCATTCATCTTGGTTGTTTTGTATTTTTGTCAGTCTGGTCCGATAAATACCTTACTGTCAAATGCATCTTTTTGAAATGTTTAGAGGTGTCCTATGGATTTCATGACACATTCATTCTGGTCCGATATGCCAGGACTCGCAAAGCTCCAGAATCTCTTAAGATTACGGTTGCTCCGTATGTTCGTGGTTACAATCATCTTCACATGGTTCTATTGACGGTACGTGTTGTTTGACAATGGACCTAACAAATATTCCAGTTTGGATTGCAAAGCTGTTGGACCATTTCCTCTCACTACTCTGTCTTGTACAAATTACCAGTAAAAGTCAGCACCTATCAGCAATGAAGACTCGAATGTTTCATCGTCAATGGGCCTTTTTAACCCCCACAAATTGGGCATATCGTTGGCTGATCTGTTATATTCTCTACTGAGTGATATAGCTATCAATGGCACAATCATCACTTCCACGGTTATTTTCGCTCTAGTTTGTGCAACAACGTACACGTTAGCGTTTCCAAGTGTCGGGCCTCCCTGGAATTATTACCGAAAATTGCTAAGTTCACAACATCTGTACCAGTTCGGACAAGATTCAGTCTTTAGGGAAGCTTATCTGATGCAAACGATCCCTGTGCACCTTCATCAAACATACTGTTTGTGAACTTACCGGTGCTACGGTAGTTTTCAAGAGGACGTGCGGCCTTGGTTTTGTTAACACATAAAGCATGGGATCTTTTTCCTATAGCATTGAAACCAATGGTGTAGATTGTAATGATGTTGCAGTTTCATCTGCTGACTGCTGGTTGCTGCAAATACGAGAATGGTGTTTTCTCGATCAATGTGTACACCGACGGTTTGACCCACACTTTAAAACTATATGCTTTCCTAAGCAATTGTGGCACAATTCGTTTTGGTTCACTATAGTGTAATTAGTAACTTTGTTTGATAAGTGCAGTTGGGCTAAATCTTCGCATGATATTTTCTTTTTTTTTCACTGTTTGGCTAAGCAGAGTTCTGGGAAGCATGTCGGGCACTTGAATGATTTTGCTTCTTTACGATTGTCAGAAATAAACTTTTGGTTGGTACATACTTTCTAATGGTGTGTTTGACTGGCTCCCCGTCTCCAAGACTCGGATCTCTTGTAGTATGGTTTGACATAACCCTGAAAGAACCGAGTTACCATCCCTTTTTCCTCGCGCTAAATACTTACGGATCTCACCTGGTGCAAAATTGATCGGCACGAGCAGACTTATGTAGGCTACTTCATTTTGACCGAGTGATTCGAGACCCCTGATTTATCTTTCCATTCTGTCGTAAAATTCCCGAATTCTAGTAACGTCGTTTTGAGGTGGGGTAACTGTATCAAAGCTTGCATATACGCATGAATGATTTTGACATTTTTTTTCAAACTTGTCAATTGTTGATTAGAGTTGGATAGCGTAAACACTCCAATGATTCTATCAGCTTCATCTATAAGCTTCGACTGTAAATAGATGCACATTGAACGCCTGAAAGTGATGCGTAAATAGGTCTTATTTTGTATTGCCTTTAAATCATTTTTGTTTAGAAAATTATTTTGCAACAGTAATATCTATCTTATTTGGTGTTGCATTCAAATGATTTTATAATCTTGCAATTGCAACACAACACTCAATATACATGTATTTTAAATTTGTTAAAAAAAAAAAAAAAAAATAAAAAACAAGCATTTTCCATATTAAAGGTATATTTCACAATAGCGGTATTTTGCTATATAGCCAAAGAAGGAAAATCAAAACTAGCGAACATATTTTTTTAAACTTGGCATGATCAAAGAGAATCACACAGGAAACAAATTTATGGGATAAAATATGGGGGTAACAACGCTTCTTTTTTTATTTATTTGCCGCTAAATGTGAGGTTTATTTTTGCTCTTTTCTGTCATTTCCAGGGGCAGATAACACAAACTCATTCCTATTGATACCTTATTTTAGTTCACATTATTTTTGTTATTTCATTCTTAGTCATAATGCAAAGTTTGAAACAACTTTATTCAATTGATTTTTCACAATGTTTCAGCAAATAGACATACTGTGTTTTTCTTGAAAAAAAATATTTCTATATATTTGCGTTTGCGTCTATACTATAAAATCTGTTGCATAATATTACTACGTTTATACTATATCAGGGAATATAGAACCAAATATCAAGTTGAAAAAAGTGAGGTGTTGCTAGCCCATAATACTGAGTTATCTGCCCTTGAAAATGTAAAAACTCACATTGCAAGACACTTTGAACATATAATCACCAGTCCATGTAAACGACTGGTTAGAGCGTCCATCCCGGAATCAAGAAGTTTTGGTCCGACATACTGAAGTCGCAAAATATGATACTAGTAAAGCTCCCTTTCTTGGCGCTCAGCAAGTCTGGTTTGCCCGGTGTCAGAACAATGTGACTTGATGTGACATCATGCTAAATTGTCGAAGTCGTGATACTGCAGTGTGGTAATACACTTAAATATCACCAAAATTATCAGCACTTTAATATGTAATGGCGGTATAACTTCGTCAAAGTTAACAACCACTGTATTTAGTTAGTTGATACATAAATGAAGCACATTCTTTTTTCTCAAAATGGTCAAATCATCGCGGAAAGAAAGTTCTGTGTATGTGTCTTCATTATTTTGAAATCATTTAGTAGGACTCTGAAAAAGAGAAGGTCTATGATGGGTGGGCATATTTCATTTTTTTTTTATTACAGCCATTGATTATTCTTGGTTTTAACATGAACATTTTATGAACATTTGTCAGAAAAATGTGCAGTCGTAAAATTGGCAATCAAAGAATATACAGTTACAAGCACCAACTGTTTACTTAACATGAAACTATGCAAACTCTTCTCACAGCAAGATCAATTTAGTATCCCCACAACCTGCAGATCAGTCCTGATAAGCCATATCATATTACTTTATATGTTCTTGGACAGCATTAAGTCTTTCTCCGATGAAAATGAAGATACATTTTAACTAATTAATTAATATATCTATGAACAGATAAAGATTATCGATGATACAGGAGAGTATTTCTATTTTCTCAGTTTTCATATAATCTGTGTGTTAGTTGACATGAATAACTCGGCCAGTTTGAATATGTTTGATCTAATATGGTATTATGAAGAGTAAGATTGTTTTCTCAAATTTCTATACATTTTAAATTCAAGAACAAAGTGAAATTCATCTTCTAATCTGTTTTTCAAAAAGTACATAATCGTATAGGCAGAGCGATAGGCCTGCTCCATTTACCTGTTTCAATATATAATCTATAAGATGAAACGCGCATGCGGGATAGGTTAATTCTATTTTTAGATTTATTTAAGATGTGTCTGGAATTCAAAATCAGCAATATTTCTATAAAATAATGCCCTACTTGAGTCATGTAGTCGACTATACCAGTTTTGTAAAAAAATGATCATGAATTCTTTGTTTGAACAATAAGAGAAAGAACTTTTAATTACCATCAGATTGTGAATACCATACGTCAGCAAAGCCAAATGAGAACAGTTAATTTCATAATAGAGAACACCAGTTTTTACAGTCAAGTTTATTTAATTAGTCTTGGTACAAAGGATTAGATATGATACTGATATATTTTTAGAATCTGATTTTATTTTTTTTCATCCAAAATTTAACAATATTATAAAACATTGTGTTTTGTTAAGGAGTTCTACCAACTTCACCATAAAAAAAACATTTTGGATGGATTCTTAACCCCTAACAATTTCTTGCAGAACTGCTTTCAATGACTGTCCTGATAAGTTTTTTTTCTTTTTTTGGGGGGGGTGGGGGCTTCAGAAAAGGTTCCTCCTGATGTAAATACTAGTCCAAAATATACAAATTTCTTAACTATTTCTACCTGAACATCATTTTACCAAAAACACAAGATCACTAGGCACTCTGTCAGCTTTCCTAAATATCATTACCTTAGTTTTATCAGCGTTAACTATTAACTTACACAATATTCAGATATAGAATTTAAATTAACCTGTAATCTCACTGCTGTTGGAAACATATAATTTAAGAAATAACGTTTATTCCATACGATCCTTTAAGTAGTGTCAAAAATTGTTTAGCATTTTTTTTTTTGCTGACAATTACTTCTGGGTTTCTAATTTGTCATATTCAAACCTAGATTTGCGGATGCAGTTTTTTTAATCTGATCTTTTATTTATCATAAGTATCCTATTATTTTCATTCTTATTATTCCTGTATAGATTTAGTGCAGCATAAAATTCCCTCCTTTTGTTTTCACATTCATCTGTATACCATTTGTTTGCAGGTTGGTGAGACCTAGTTCTATTATTTGGAAGACCTGGCTTACCTACTTTTTGCTTGAACAATGGAGAAACTACATCATCAATCAGGTTAGATAAATCATGAATGCATTTATCAATATCAAAATTGGATTTACCTCTCTATTCATGATAGACTCAAGATTATTATTATTCAACTCTCAGATAGACGTTCCTGATAATTTTGAAATTTTTCACTTTTCCAAAACTATTTCTGTGTGATTCTATCCTTATGATATATATCATCTTGAGTTGATGTAACACCTTACTGGGGAAAAAGCACGTCCATATCTATTAAACAATGATCAGTTAAAATTTTAGGACCATGCACTTTAAAATATCATTGAATAGATTTGGACTTTTAGTTACATAGTCTACAACACTAGATCCTTGCTTCACAACATAAGTGTATTTACCTATATTTTTATCATCACCAAATCTACCATTAATAATACGAAATCCTGTTTGCTTACACAAATCTAATAACAACATACCATTACTGTTCGTTCTACATTTACATTGTGACACACGATTAATGTGTATATCAACTAAATAATCGTCTGGTAATGATTCAATTAAAAATATATTGTCATTCTCTATATAATCGGGAAAATCAGATGTGTGTGAGTTAAGACCTCCACGTGACATAAAGTTTAAACCATTTTTATATTTCGGATTCAAAACTAACAATTAAATATAACAATCTGTCATAGGTGTGAGTGTCAACCATAGCTTGTCTAGTGCTACCTTCAGGTATGATGATGTATAATTACCGGAAGTGAACAATGCCGTCATATAAGGCTGTGGTAGATTAGTTCGGCATGTTAAAATTTCTATATTATGTTAACATGACTCATATAAAAAATAACGTTTAAAACTTTCAGCTCAATAAATTTAAGCAACATTTCAAAGAAAAATTCATAAAAATGATTAAATAAGATCATACTCCATTTATAAGATGAAGGCAATATCAATCCATTAATCAAGTATAACTGTAGAATCAGGAGGTCGTGGGTTTGATACCCGGTCGCGATATATTAAATTCGTAAAAACGGTAATGGTATAGATCCTTTGTTTGGCGCCTGGACCGTCTGTCCGTTCGCCAATACACAATTTTGTGTGCGCTTCCTCTTCTACAAAAAAAAAAAGTTTTGCTTCGCTAGGGCGATACTTGAAAACTTGGTTTCGCGTCATTTGAAGTGTTTCTTGTTATTATGATAAATCAACTATTACAGGAGTTTTTCGTTATGATTGGTCAACTTTTACAGGAATTATTGCCTTTTTATTTAATTGTATTGCCTTTTTGTTTTTGAATTAGCAAAAATGCCCCCTTTAAGTCTGCTTCAGGCTTTATGCAAAAATGAAACATTTCCTGACTTACTATAGCCTGCAGACTTGAATCTTGATTTCGTTTTCTTCACATTTGAAACAGTTGAAGGGCACTTGTATACATGTATTTATAATGTTATACCTTTTATTTGTATCCCTGCATTCCCATATTCATGTGAAATAGCTATTACCAAGTATACTGCTCACAAGCATTGAGTCTTGTTGTTTGGGGTGGTGGGGGAAGGGATTATGTGAGACTTTCCGTTAGCCTTTGGCTTACAGTTCTAGTCGAGTCGTGTATATTTCAGTATCGTGTTTTCGCGTCTTTAAAAATAGTGGAGGCACAATTTCTTATCCAATTATGATTCCATGACTCGATGAGGTAAACAGCTCCCTAAGTCAGCTATTGAACATTTCAAGACCTAACATTTGAAATCGCCGAAGTAACTGAAGAAATACTTCAAAAAGATGATAAAAATGATGAACTAATCATTTAAAGTTACAACTACTATAAAATGTGATATATATATATATATATGTATATATATGTATATATATATATATATATATATATATAGAGAGAGAGAGAGAGAGAGAGAGAGAGAGAGAGAGAGAGAATGTGTTGTTTGTTTGCGTGTTTGAGAATTTCTATTTTAAAAGGTGTTGAAAATTTCCTGAGATTGCCTTACACTATTTGTCTTCTTTTTGCTGCATTTATCCATCTTTTCCACATTTATTGACAAACCCTCAACAAAAGGTTTGCTTTTATAATCGGGGATCATTAACCTCCCTTTGCCACCGATATATCTACGGTAAAGACTTGTGTTTTAACTGTTGGCAATATGTTTATAAATGTATTTGCTGCTTTCTGCATTCGAATTTAATGACCCTTGACCTATTTCGTGCAAATCTGTATAAACACGTTTAAGTCCCCGGGCAGATTTTGCACTCCCGACCATATTAGGTATTCGTCCATACGTACTTTCAATTGTTTATTTCCGTACGTTCAGAACAATAGCTCAGTTAGTTTAAACATACTTTTCCAACTCATTTAAAGTGACAAACAAATATATAAACAAAAGATTACTCAGTAGCTCAGTTGATTGTTTCACTACTTTCAATAGTACATTTTATGTCCTTTTTCTATTGTCTTTACACCAGCTTCTTGATGAGTTGTCGTGAAATTCATTTATTTCAAAAGTATACCTTCCTGCTCTTGACTTTAGTTTCTCGACCCGTATGCATCAATCCTAATACAAACTCTTAAGACAATAAATGTTTTCTCTCTCTCTCTCTCTCTCTCTCTCTCTCACTGAATACCAAAGTAGTCATGTGCACATGTTCATTGCTTAGAGAGAGTATCGTTCATTATGAGGCGGTAATAGTACAGTAATTATTTTAGTAATTATTTTAGTTATCTTGAAAACATAGCTGAAGTAGCCTTCAGTTATCGTTAATATATTTGACGTAATCAAAATATTTTTTTTAAAATTATTCTACATAAAAAACAGAGTTAAAACTATATTCACATTTATCAATACTAAACAGCAAACCTAATCGTTAATAACTCATGCGCCATATCGATAACTGCATCATTTAACAAAAGAATGATATTTAAACAGCTAAAAGTACATATAGTTATAGGATCCCTTGAAAGAAAAGGATCAAATATAGATATACATGTATTTCCATTGTATAAAGTATTTTTGGTTTCAATTAGAGATATAAAATTACATCTTATGAAAAAAAAAAGAAAAGAAAAAACAGACTTTCAATATTATTTCATAAATACATGAAACATTCTGGACGACTGCTGCGATTCGGCCTTTGCTAATGAAGAACGTTAATCCCATGGAATAACAAAATGACAGACTTCTGAAAAACATTTCATTTTTTTCCAAGGTACTTGTAAAAGCTTCCTTACAGGTAATTGTTGAAGATATCGAAACTAAAAATAAAACGTTTTTCCTTCATGTCAAAGTACATATCACAAAAACCATGGAGAAAAGACTGCAATTATCAAAAAGCAGTGATATGTATGTCAGTGACAAAAGTTGCCATTACCTCACTTTCGATAAAGTTGACATTCCAAATGTGCTGCAGATCTTGATTCATAAATAATTAATGAATAACTATATATAACAAAAATAAATCAAAGTTTTCAGCCATAGCATGTGGCAATTTATATGTATGCTTTGATGTTAATCTACAGAACTAAAAAAAACAACAACATATAATGCGTGTAATGCAACCAAATGGTCCTGACCGTTTATATACACACGACATTTTAACATAAAACATAAATTAATAAGTTGATCAATTCGTGATTTGCATGTTCCGATTTGCAATTTGAATCGGATCGCCATATGATTTGCAATACACAGCCCTATTTCATAATAAAAAAAATACATGCTTGTTCTTTAAGACTTTTTTTATTTTTCGGTGTCAAGCTAGACATTGCTGTTCAGAAGGAAAATTATCATAACTTAAGTTACAGCTAGTAAAACACATAAAAACTTATACTTTCGGCATATAAAATAAATTCTTATTGTGACCCTTGATATCATGCATTAGAGTCCCAGAACCTTAAAAAGTATCTTCCTGATTATCGATTTTAGTTTTTCCACCTTATGATGTATAATTATTTTTTCTTAACGTTATTTTAAAAATTTATGTTTATTTCCTTTCCCTTTCAACGTACACTGTTAAATAGTCTGTATGTGTTTTATTTCTTTTATCTATAAAATAGTTTAATCTAGAATTGATGTGTTATCATTCGTTCATACCTTTTTTATTTGACTATAAATATTTTGACCCAAATCTTGATCATGAACTCATGTAATTTCCTTTATCTTATTAAGCATATTGGCCATTTGCATTAATTTCTATTACTTTAATTTCAAAAACAAGTACAGCTCCTTTAAACCGGAAAAAAACCTCTTCGTCATGATTACAAATTGATAATTAGAATAGCGGATGCTGTTTCAGTCGCTGATGGCTTATTAAAAAGAAATTCACCATCTAATGATCCACATGCATACATGCTGTAACTTCTGGGGGCAATTTAGAAATGAACAGAAGATATGTTTCTTGTGTGATAGCATTAATCAAAATGTAATAATCTTAGCAGATATGAGGTAACCTATATGAAATAAGATCAATATGATAAATTATTTGACTATAAATCATTCACGATGTTCCAATAGTTTACCTTTATGAATACAATATAACCAGTATATTATAACATTAACTGCAGTTTGAAACATCACAAAACATACTTAGATATATGAATCCCAATATCACCATAGTACAGATTTTTTTTCTGTTTCTAAAACATGAACATTAAATTTACCTTCTCATCGTGTTTTATTTATGCCCTTGATGGTAATTTCGGTTTATTTCGTTTAAATGTTGCTCAAATATTCTTGAACAGATGTTTAATTAGAATGCTTGTCATTCTAGATGTTTCGGGTAATTAATGCTCATTCGGTTCTTCGTATAATCTTATTGAATTCAGTTTACTTTACATTGCAAGCAAATATCATATCTGAATCGGTAGGAAAAGATTAAACCTATGATAAATAATCACCTTCAGTAGTAAAGGAATATTCATATTTTATAGAGGCCTAATTTGTGTTGTATTATTGAATTGACGAAGAATTTTGATGCATAGCCTATGAGTTTTGCTCCCCAAAACAATTATTAAAAGAGGGAGATAATCCAAGAAACGGACTAGGTAGAATATTCTTCTTGGACACTGCACTTTTCCTAGTCGTCATCTACTTATGTATAAAATTTCAAGTCAATGCCTAGTATAGTTTTTCAAGGATATAGTGAATAAGTTCTTATCTAGACAGAAATTCTTGTAAAATTAAATAATGGGAGATAATTTTAAAACATAATCTAAAGCTATTTTTTTTTATTTCAAATTTAAAACAAAAAACTAAAAAGGGAGATAATTAAAAACTAGGTCAGGTAGAGTTATGGTTCTGAGTCACTGCACTTCTTCAAGTCACATTCTATTCATATATGAAGTTTAAAGTAAATACCTTTGATAGTTTTCAAGTTATGGACAATGTTTTAAGTTACTGACAAACTAAAAAAACAAACCAATATGCTGAAAGGGCAAAAACAATATCACCCCCCCCCCAATCACAGATCATTGGTAATAAAAACACTCACGGCGAAACTAACTGATATGCAGAAAAGGACACATGGTTCGTTAGATCACAAAGATGTCATAGCAGACTGATTTACAGAAAGTCATGAAATCAACAAATCATCAGCAATAACATTTATTGTGGATTACAAAATAAAGTAGACATATCCCTTCAAATATGTATGCATTAATTTGAGTTTTGTTTGATAACAGTGAGTTTTATGAAACATGTAGATCTTGTAATAGGTGAACGTTCGTTTTCCATTGTAGACAGGTCACAATAAAGCATCTAAAGTTTACTGCTTGGAACGTTTCAACAGCGGTATTTGATGCGATATTATCAATGAAAAAGTGACATATTTAATAAGCATTTAATCATTTCCTCACAATTTAGTTTTCAAGATGTTTAATTCACCAATAACCTTTTGTAAATGTTGTGCTCACGTTGAGCTTTGTCTGCAATTTGTCAACATTTTATTTCAAATGATATTGAGATAGGTACTCATGTTACGCGATTGGCACATGGCAACGATTTTTTTTTGTTTCCAATTATTTCTTAAAATTGCACGTGTTATGTGTAACCAGATGAGAAACAAAATGTGTAGTTGAAAAGATGATAGGAATGGCCTCGAACCCGGGACCTCTCGCTAACAGGTCGAGAGCAATACCGACCGAGCTTACATACCCCTTATACAGAATGTCTAACTGATAAGAGTTATGGGCCAGTCACAAATCAGTTGCGATGCGTCGGCGATGGGTAAAACCCGGGAAATTTGAACAAAATCTTGAGACACATCTCACGATTTTGCACCCGTCGGAGGCGCTCTCCGGACGCCTGCGGCTTGTCGCAGATTTTTTAGGCATCGCCACACCCGTCGCGGTCCCCAACTTTGAACTTAAAATTTTAAGATTGCTCGCAAGATTTTTCACCCATTTTGGACATCCCAGACACAATCTCCGATGACCTACGATGCCCTCCGATTAATCGGAGGCGTCCTCCGAATAATCTGAGACTAGTCGCAAGATTCTGTGTGGGATTGGAAATTCAGGTTGAGATTCAATGTCTGCGAGTAGTCTCCGGCGCCCTCCGACTGAATAGGAGGCGCCCTGCGACGATTCGTACGCTTTCTGTGATCGTCTCCGACGAATCGTACGGTGGAATCGTAGTAAATCGCCGTGTATATAAGGGCGCCTCCGACCGGATCGCTAAAAGTTTGAGACACTCTTGCTGCAGGAGGCTGTGACATATACCCAGGGGAAAAAAATTAAAAGAAAAGACGCTCGCAGATATCGCCTCCGATGCAATCGGAGGCTAATCCCACGATTTTTCGACAAAACCGGGTCAAAATCCTTGAAAAAATCTCAGACAATGTGACTGCTCCACTTTTATTAGGATTATTGCTAGGATTGTTCAAGGATTCTTTATTTTCTACGACGACCCCCGGCCAAAACTAATCCCCGACAGATCGCCGACATTGTGACTGGGCCATTACTTATAGGCCGTTACATACTCCCTCGCCAATTGGAAATTCGTCATCAAATATACTGTACAAAAAAACAACAACAATTTGCTGACCTACCCAAAAGCAGTTCATACTGGAGAACTATACTGTCACAGTCCCATGTTAGGCGCAAAATGTAACCAGATGAGAGTTTATCGTGTCCCCAATATTTCAAAACATTGCAAGTGTTATGTGTAACCAGGTGAGAAAAATGTGCCGCCAGTCCGGGACTTGAACCAGTGTTACTTATAGGCTGCTAGAAATGAAAGAAGAAATCGAATGTTGCAAAATAAAACCAATGGATAGCATAATTCAATAGCATAAAGAGTGAACTGGCGGACATCCCTTGCATACAAATGTAGTTCATACCATGTTTACCATTTGGTTGATGCCTCCATATTGCATCACACCAATCAAGTATTTCTCATGTTAATATCCCACTATTCACTGTGTCCATTTAGGCCTAAAATTATGGTTGTGTTTCTGAAGCCTTGGCATAACGTAACCGTATGTTTTTGATCTTTTGAAATTTGTTGGAATTCTTTTGTTATTAGGATTTCAGGTTGTGACTATTTAAACATTAAAGAATCATAATTAAAAATGCCATTATCCATTTCATATAAAACAATAATTGTGCCAAAGCTACTTTGTATAAATCATTTTCTTAGTGTTATACTTGAATATTCCTTCTCGCATCAATAGTTTTATAAATACAAAACGACAATTGAGTTTCAATACTTTTCAATTTAACAAACTGTATATTATACTGTCATTCTATAGTGCCCGGTTTTCCGTGCTGTGCGTCGGGAAAAATATTTCGAATCGATATCGAATAATGCACACTCAATAATTCATTCCTCTCATCTTTTGAACCGCTAAGACCAACATCTGTGTGTTCCCTATCAGGAACGATATATTTTTTTGTAAATATGTCTTTCATTTATTTGATAATATTGTAGTTAGAAAAAGTATAGCTATTATTTAAAGTATGGGTGTATATAACAAAACTGATATTAAACAGACAAGGAAATTGCCATATTTCGCAGGAATAATTGCTCTATTTATTTTTTGTTGTTGTTGTTGTTTTATAATACATTTAATACTATGTCGAGAGATACTTTCATTTGACTTGTCTCTTAAACACCATATCGAGGGCTGACCGCGAAATTGATCCATTTCTAACCATTTCTATATACACTTAGAGCAGTTTCGTGATCATCCCTCGATATGACCTAAATGTATTTGGATTGTCGGAGAGTCTTTAATCTAATCTACAGTAACATCAACGAGTACTATTTTTGCACATATATATATATATATAGTCTGAACAAATGTTTTATGAAAATGTGTCTTAACCAAACACGCACACAAATAAAACATTACATAAAGCTAAAGCATTTTAAAAATTAAATTTAGTAAACGAGACTCATGGTATGTTCAGTGACAAAAAAATCCTCCGGTTATCTCTATTACAAAATGAACAAAAGGATACCGCTTTCCCTCACGAAATACAAGTGATTGCATGTAAATTATATATATTATAAAAATATATTAAACATTATAGAATACTAAAAAAAATAGTTATTAAGAGTTCCAGTCACCTCGACAACTGTTTATCATCTTTGATAATCACGTTTACCTATTTCAAAAACATTGTGTTCATAAACACGAGAATTTGGAAATAAGGTCTCGAGCCGTTTATTTACTTTGGTATGATATGTTTGTGCGATCGTATCGTAACAACAAATGAGAAAGAGGTAAATGTTTATTTTGTTATATATTATGATATAGCAATGCGACAATACCGCAAATCGACGCCAGCAGTCATTATTTGTGTCTGTGTTTTTCACAATTATCTTAAAATCGAAATAAGAAAATATATGACTCGGAAAATCATTGAATTATTGTGAACTCATTGTTTTCACATTGAAGACAAGTGGTTTAATCTTTACACAGAAAAAGAATAGAAAGCGTGACCGTCTTCGAGCATTTGCTCTAATAAATTCAAAATCAAAGTTTATAAAACGGCAATCATGATCCTCATCCTCCGTGCAGTGTTACGTAACTTAAAAGTTTGAAATACCCCATATAATCGTCAATATGAGGTCATTTTCACGTGGGTTAGCAACTTAATAACTTAGGAATACTTGTTTTTCATGCATTACTGTCGTGCGTGTCTTCTGAGATTGTTAAGTTATACACTTGAGTTGCAATCAAAAGGTATTGCAGTAATGTACGGTGAAAGCATTTCCAGAAAGCTTTGGATAGTTGCATAATATCTGGAAGGTAATCATATCTCTATAAATGTTCTTTACTTATGTTCGAAATATAATAATAGAATAGAAGTTAATATTGTTCTTTTTTGGTATCGTTCATATTATCTTTATCTTTCTTATCCAAATGTGCGTAAAATTTAAATGACCCCATTTTTTCTATTGTTGTTTTCTTTGTTGTTGTTGTTGTTTTATTTTGACAGATTTAATTCTGCAATGATATCTTTCACTAAAACCTGTTACAACGACATAGTCGTTTTTCAAATATCGGACAACTGCATGATCATAATAAATAATATTGATGCAAAAGACAACAACAAAATTACTGAAAAATGAAACAATTAGAATAAATATTTATCATGAGAAATACTCGCCATTTTATTAATTTTAATACAGCAGAGTTTAGTATGACATACTTTATTTCATTTTTTATTCATCAAGTTCTGGGGTTTGTAAAATTTTCTTTTTTGCATTTTTCTTATGTTTCCCGAGATTTAGATTTTAATGTAATTAATATGATTAGTTTTATTTTTTTACTTATGTACTTAGTGATAATCTCAGAGAATTTAAACAGGCGAATCCTGGAACTATAATACATGTTTATGTTCTGCTCTTCAGTGCCCCCTCTCCCAAAATATATATTCATGCTTAATTCCATTGTTGCCCATGTTTTATCCCTTTTGTTTTGTTGTTGTTTTAAGTTGTATGGTTGAATTTTATTTGTGTCAGATTGTGTTTAGAAACTCAGAAGGTTTCCTTTTTATACATGAACATTACTGTAATTGTCAAAGAAAAGCGACGTCGACATGATATGGCGATGTTCCTACGTCTGATATATTTAAGCATCATTGTTATACATATTGGCTGCATAAAGATGCACTAAAGATGCACTAAATTATGCATTACAATAATGATATCACTTTTTTTAAAGTATTATTGTTATAAACGTTTTTATTATTACTATCATCATCATTATTATTATAGCTTTCACTGAAAAAAGTGTATACTCCCGCTTTACAGTTTTGACTTAATATTTTGAAAATATATTGGACTGTCTGTTAAGTGGAACGCTGTGAACCGGGACGATGCGCATAATTAATAAAACTAATTATACTACTACTATAACCAGTACTATTAAGTTTATTTCCAGTGGCCTTTGTATGAAAGCCGTATTTACATAGTGTTTCAGTACAGATTATATTTTTTTTGGCTTGTTTGTCTCAATGAATCATAACAAACTCTTGCTTTGATTACACCGTGGTAGATGTATCGGTCTGCCAGGGAGCTTTAGTTATCATAGTTGCATTCTATTTTCACAGATGCTACATCATTCTATTATATTTATCCTCATGTAAAAATGATTGAGCTTTTTATCATATCCCTTGTATTATACGGCATGATATATGCAGTGAAGCAGATATTTAACTGTCTCATGTAGAAAGATGCAAGAAAAATACACAAGGTATAGCGATAGGATCAAATAAATCACTCATTTGTTATAGCGGTCAAGTAGTTAGAACATATGTTAAGGGATATGACGTTGCAAGTTCGGCCACCGACTGCCACATTCCAACTTAAACACCTGATACGGAATTTCTACCGAATTATTAACCTTAATGGTGCTGGAGTGTACAAAATAAGTGACACACATATACAGACACAATGGTAAACCTTACGTCATACGGTCCATTCTTCTTTAATTTCAAAATCAACAATTTGAATTGCACGCAATTCAAACATAGCACAGAAAGACTAAGAAACTAACAGAAAACCTGTACTTTATGCATATGTAGGTTATTTGGTGACAAAAGCTACATTTTCCCTATCCTGTTGTTTTTATGAGCAACGTGCAAATGTACAGGTATGAATTTGCAGTTTCACTTATCACTGATTTAGCCGAACCCAATACTATCAATTTTTGCGGATGGCGAGGGTTGTGTTGTCTTGAAATGTGAACAAAGCAAAAATAATTATAACTAGATGTCATTCGTTTAAACGAATGATAGGACTTTCTGCAACAATGTATATAAATAATAATCTGTCCAAATTGCAACTTTTTTAAAAAGTCCGCCCATATCTTGCACATGTAGTTTACATACAACATTTATACTATGTCATATGACATGAAAGAAAAATGAAACAGTGTTCAAATGTAAGTTTCTAACTTTCATCACACATAGAATTTCATCACTCCAGCTCAGTTGTAACCTTGTTTAATTTTAGCCTCATTAGGAAGAAGTATTGAATATTTTTATAGTGCTATATCCTTTCGACACCTGTAACGTAGTTAATCGTATTTAGCGATTTTGGCGTGTTTGGGCTTCCGTAGTTTTGCCATAAATTCCTGGAATTTCGAACTATGGTGATATTTTGAAAGGTAACATCCCAGCCTACAAACTGATGCAATATGAATATCGTTAGCATAACAATGCAGTTTTTAGATGGTCTAAAATGTGGGGCTGCGTGTGAATTTTTCAAGGCTTGCAAACTGCTCGCTAGCTACATAGTGTTGCAAATACGGATTTTTGTCTTGTGCCGTTGTACATGTATTAACTTCAATGCTTATTTTGGAAACAGTCAACATTCGACAAAAAACAACAAAACAAAAAAAGAACAAAATCAAGATATAGCCCATCAATTGCAATTTGATATTTTTTTTTTTTTAATTTTTTTTTAAGTCGTTGCGCAAGTATTTAAGCCTGGTGACCCCTGCGCGTGACCTTTTCCATATTTTTATGATGCATGATTATGAAATATCTTATTTTCCATGTAACTTTCTTATATGAAGTCCAATTTCAATAAACTTGGTACCGTTAGAAAGCTCTTAAAACATGCTACATTTTATACGCATAATGTATAAACTTATCTTCAGTCGTTTCTGAGATATTGACTGTTAAACCTCAAGAAAACAGCATATTATCAGCAAAATTAGCTTCATTTCGTTTAGTTTTTTTGCTTATAAATTGGTATTGCGTAAACCAATTTTAATAAACTAAATATCTTTGGAAACGTCAATTATTCAGCTATAATTCTTATTCATACATATATTTACAAAAATCGATATTTATTGAGATATGGCTACATATATGCAGTAGGGGTGAAATCAAAATTTCCTCACGTGCCTAATAACCCATAAAAATTTCATCGTCCTAGGACTATTGCAACATATTAAAATAAGCGTTTAGTTAGGAAGAAGAAAAGAATAATAATAATAAACAAATGACGTCACGTGACGTCATATGACGTTTATTTTCACATAATTGTTAAGACACCCAGAGACCTACTAACTGACAAAATTTCAACTTTCTATCTCAAATAGGACAGTTTTTATAAGCATTTAAATATTGACGTCATTGGTTCGAATCTTGGATCCGCCATATATGCTTGGACTTTTCGAATTTTGAAAAACGGACACCGGTATACACAATAAGAACGTAATATACACATTCTGTGAAATGTGATGAAAATCGGCCCATTAATAATGGCTCTGGACCGTATACAAACTTTTGTAGTCAATTTCAAATGTGACGTCATATGACGTCATAGGCTTCTGAAAATCATTGAAATCGAAATTTCAGCGTCTGAATCATTTGTCATTAAATTTTCATTGCCCTTCGACAATTTCAACATATAGAAATACTCTTGTTAATATTAAAAATACATTATCATATAATGACTGTCACGTGACGTCATATGACGTTTCTTTTCACAAAATGTTAAAGACTCTTAGAGACCTATATACTGACCAAATATCACTTTTCTATCTTAAATAGGACCGATTTTATAAGCATTAAAAAATTTACGACCTTGGTTCGAATCTTGAATTCGCTATAGAACCATGGACTTTTCGAATTTTGAAAAACGGACACCGAGATGCACAACTAGAACTTAATATACACATTCTCTGAAAATTTGATGAAAATCGGCCCATTAATAATGGCTCTGGACCGTGTACAAACTTTCGTAGTCAATTTCAAATGTGACGTCATATGACGTCATAGGCTTCTAAAAATCATTGAAATCAAAATATCAGCATCTGAAGCATGCGGCATTAAATTTTCATTGCCCTTCGAAAATTTCAACATATAGAAATAATCTTGTTAGAATTAGAAATTCATTATCATATAATGACGTCACGTGACGTCATATGACATTTATTTTCACAAAATGTTTAAGACTCCCAGAGACCTATATACTGACCCAATATCATCTTTCTATCTCAAATAGGACCGATTTTATAAGAATTTGAAAATTTACGACCTTGGTTCGAATCTTGGAATCGCTATAGAACCTTGGACTTTTCGAATTTTGAAAAACGGACACCGGGATGCACAACAAGAACTTAATATACACATTCTGTGAAAATTTGATGAAAATCAGTTCATAAACAATGGCTCTGGACCGCGTACAATCTTTTGTTGCATATTTCAAGTGTGACGTCATATGACGTCATAGGCATATGAAAATCATAGAAATCAAACTTTCAGCGATTGAAGCATGTGTCATTAAATTTTCATTGCCCTTAGACAATTTCAACATATAGAAATACTCTTGTTAATATTAGAAATACATTATCATATAATGACGTCACGTGACGTCATATGACATTTATTTTCACAAAATTTTTAAAACTTCTAGAGACCTATATACTGACTAAATATCAACTTTCTATCTTAAATAGGACAGATTTTATAAGCATTTAAAAAAATTACGACCTTGGTTCGAATCTTGGATTCGCTATAGAACCATGGACTTTTCGAATTTTGAAAAACAGACACCGGGATGCACAACTAGAACTTAATATACACAATCTGTGAATATTTGATGAAAATCGGTTCACAAACAATGGCTGTAGACCGCGTACAAACTTTTGTAGCGTATTTCAAATGTGACGTCATATGACGTCATATGCATATGTAAATCATAGAAATCAAAATTTCATCGCATCAAGTATATGCCATTAAAATTTCATGGCCCTGGGACCATTGCAACATGCTTAAATTAACGCTCAGTTTGGAAGAAAAAAAGAATAAGAAGAATAAAAAAACATAACAAACCCAATAGGACTTTCTGCTTTAGGCAGAAAGTCCTAATAATAATAATAATAATAAACAGAACAAACCCAATAGGACTTTCTGCTTTAGGCAGAAAGTCCTAATAATGGCGGATTAGAACGAAGAGTTAATGATATAAACCTAATGTGACAGACGTCGCTTACTTTACATGTTCAAACTTAGAAACTGCGATTAAGAACTTGTATAACAAGAACATGTATAAATATTGCAATATTATGAACATTTTGGTGGTTTTCTCATGAACCGGAAGAAATACACCAACGTTAAAAATGAGACGCCAAAACTTCATTAACTTGTTTCTGTTCAGGTTCTTAATGTCTTTATTGTGCATGCACTCCTCAGTCTAATAATTCCATATTCTACATACATGTCGGGATGATGCAACTCGATCTTAACCATTCAGAACACGACTTTAAATTATGTTTTTAAAACACATTGTATTTAACCTTAGCTTGATAATTGTCAATTGTAACATAAAACCTTAATGTTGGAAATTAGCAGTTTTTTTATATAAATACAGAATACCAAGATTATGGGAGGTATTGTGAAGGCTATATAAAAAAAACGGATTTAATTTACAAATTAAAAAAAAAACAAAAAAAAAACTTATCTACCAACTTCCATTAAGTATTATGCACTTGCTTGTTTTTTTTAAAAAAACAACAAAAAAAAATTCATATGTAACCAAGCCAAACCGAAAGCTCGTAAATGGCGTATATCCGATTATTGTTTCCAGATCCGCATAATAAATTGCACAACTTCTTTGCAGTGGTAGTTACGAGTCTACTTTTACAAATTAGGGGAAATTGTGGTCTTAAAATAACCATAAGCCTGCTTCTTATTTAGTTGTTTTAAATCATATTGCCAAAGCAGCATTTCTAAATTGACAAGGAATTGTTAAATTTTTGTTACTGTGTTTAAACTGAAAAAGACACCTGTTATATCAAATAGAAAGATGTGTACAACCTGAAACTCCCACTGTAAATAAGAATAATCTAAATATCCTAAAAATAAACTATACAAGCCAATGATAGCATTGCATTAACCCTGCCTTCATTTGCATACCAACACTTGATTTGGTGAAGAAGTAGGTCAAAATCAGTTTTATTCAGCTACGCCGAAAAGAAATGATCATATTTTATTACGACTTTATGTAAGATGAAATCTCTACTTAAGACTGTGCAAAGTAATTTCTTTTAAGCTAAGGCGGTGATATATTTAATGCCTGTGTTTTGAACTTGGCTTGGAAAATCCGTGAGAGGGCTGGCAGTACGGCCACCAGTATTTTTTCCTTCCATGTAAGCCAGTGACCTAGGAATTTTTCTTCGTCAGTTGACAGTAACCTTGGTAATGTCACTTAATATAAGTGTCTTTCAATGTCATACTTTAAACAAATCACAAGGTAATCGTTGACAGGCGATAGATAACAAATAATAACCTCTCATCGGCACATGTGCATCTAATCAAACAAGCTATTTCAAGCACTATAATGGGGCCAAAAGAACAGCAAGCGCCAAAAAGCGTACACTTGCTGCGAGATATTAACGCCATAGATCAAAACGTGTAACTATCGATGATCGAGTCACGCGATGCGGCGACGTAGAGAACACTATCGGACCCGACAGCGACAGCCTGGCTGCCAAATTGTTGATAGACAAGTAAGTGTATTTTCGAAAACTGGGGACTTTCTCAGAAACATTGCACATTGTAACGGTAACAGCTTAATGCTTTAAACGACTTGGCGACAGCTAAGAGATTTTACCTTTATGTAGACATTGATCAGTATTGGTGTTTTTATGACTGGAAATCAAGACGTTAACCCCAAAACCGTTTCGTCCCATTCGAATTCGATCCCTTCTCTCATTGACAATGCATTTATCGAGCACGTGATCCATGTGAAGGGCCCGTATAACGAAGTTAATGTTTTATTTACAAACGGGGAACTCCCTTATTGGGTAAGATCGTTAACGATTTTATTTGATTATAATCAGAAAATCAGTAATTTTTTGGCTGTCGGTAAACTTAATTACAAAATTAATAACAATTACGTCCGAAAATGAGTTTATATAATTTTTCACGGTAATTTTGATAGCACTCGGAGGTAGTCCCTTTAAACTATATAATATGTTAAATAATTTAACATCGCACCGACATTATATCAGTCATTTGGAAACGATGTCTACTTCAGACAGATATAGTGCTGCCAGGCCGTAGACATATGGCATGATAAACATGAACCTCAGTTACCTTATCCTGACACAGGGCCAACCAGGCCTACAACTACCCTAATATGCTGAGCGCCAAGCAAAAGAGCTATAACAGTACCATTTTATACGACTTTGGGATATCGCGGCCGGGGATCGAACCCACGACCTCCCGCTCCCGAGGAAGAAGGATTTATTTATGTATAGAATGAATCTGTAAATAATTAATTTCACTTCAACTATTTCGAACGGTAACATTTTCTTCCATTAGATGTTGAGGATATTAAAAAAGGTAAAATCAAAGGCTAAGATATTATGGGGACATTAGGCAACATTTGCTTGAGGACAATTGTTCGATACCCGACCGCGACATATTAAAGTTGATAAACTTGTACTTGAACTGCTTGGCGCACAGCATACATACGAGTATAGGGCAGTTCCAGCGCTGGTTGACCCGATATCAGGATAATGTGACTGGGTGTGCACAAGTATACGGCGTGATACGTCATTGTGATAGCAGCACTATAATCGTCTCAAGTACACATAATCTCCAAATTACTGAAATACTGCCGGTGGGACGTTAAACCAAATCAACAAACTTTTGACATTGATAAAGAAATAACAACAAAAATGTAATACCTGATGTCTACCTTAGATATGTACATACATGTAATATGACTTTACCAGAACGCTCAAATGGTAAAAAAAAAGATAATATATGTAAATCAATTCAGAATGCCTACAAGATTTAAGCAATTCTGCTTCAGGCGAGACATGTATGTTTTATTATTTGAAAGGTACAAACACAAGAAGGTCGCATGATATTTAATTAATACCATATAAGAAATGTACTACTTAAGCTTAACATACATAATGTTAATAAAGCACAATAGCTTTATCTGTCCTCAGAATAACATGAAATAAAATAGGTTTGGCATAAATACCTCAAAAAGTAAAGTCTTTCACCCACACAGCTCAATTCTGTCCTCTCTCCAGCACTGTCCAGTCCAAACTACCACTCTTACACACAGGTATACAGGTAAAACACAACAACTCATGTACAGTGTAGGCAAGATACCTGTGTTTGCACAGGGAAATAAAGGTAAATTTAAAGTGACACTCACTCACTCTTACATTGGTTATAAAAACAAACATTGATACACAATATACAGAAATAAAACATGAACTTACATCATTTTTTGTGACAACAGACACTTGATCGAATCGATATTAGAACAATCAATAAATATCTTTGGAAAACGATATTCGGCATTGATGGGGATTACAGTAAAAGAGATTGTAGAAACTAAAATATACTGCAGACAGTTATAACGTTCAGCCCAAAAGTCTAAATGTGCTTCTTATCATTTTGATAAAATTCAAGATTTTATTAATAAATTTCAGAAGGTCAATAACTCAAATGAACATACATGTTTTTCTTGACAGGCAAATTATAATATATATATATATATATATATATATATATATTGTGTGTGTGTGTGTGTGTGTGTGTGTGTGTGTGTGTGTGTGTGTGAGAGAGAGGTTGCAAGCACAGGAAATTGGGGACTGACGTCAGTAATAACACCAACGAGTGGGATCTCGATCGACAAATGAGGACGGCCTCAGTGTTTAAAATGAAAAAATGCTTTCAAAGTGCTTATTTTTGTCTGAAATGTAAAATACAGAACAAAAAAACATAAAATATATAAAAATTGTATCTATAATTATAAAATTTAAGAAGTAAATATAAACTTTTATCCGACAAAAATATAAAAACAATTTTTTTCCATTGAACCGCTTCGTCTGCAGTAATGATCGGCCCACAGAGTGATGGCAGACTTTGGCGAATTTTTGATAGACGATCCATTTGAATTGGACTTTTAGATTCGGATACTAATGTTGCGAACAAAAAAATAAAGATACACTATAGGTTTTAGTGGACTTATTTAAGTACATGTATTATTTATCTCGTGTCCATCTTAATGATTGGATCACAATATCATCCTTTCTAGGGTTTATTTTGTCACCTGTCCAACTTGTTTGATTCGCAAAGGGACAGTCATATGTCCCGGGACCCGCTACTTAAATTACATTTAACGATCACTTGATGGATCATGATATTAAAATAATGACGGATACGTCATTTCAGAGCGCCAGTATCCATTTAACTTAACTGTCAAGGATGTATACAAAATAGTTCTAAATGAAAGCCATCCTTTCTGAACCTGAAACATATTGAATCAACTGAAAATAGTTTTTTTTTATTTTCTGCTTACGTGTTTACATTAGTAATTGTCTGTAAAAAATTGAAGTACTGTCCAGTTGAGAAATACTGTAGTACTTGTTAATCTTAGCGTAGTTATACACAGATATACGCATTGCTTTTTTGCTACTAAACGACAGTGCTTAATATAAAAAGTCAAACATGCATAAATAGCCTTTAAATTCTTTGTATGTTGATTGTATTAACGAAACAACCCAAGTGACCTTTAGATATAATCTTAAATTACTTGTTGGTGTTGTAATCAACACTGCATATTCCTGTGTTGTTGGTGTATCAAGGTGTGTGTCTAAATACTAATCAGAATATCACTCAGGAGCAAGAACTAGAATACGATTTCATTCCGTATAGAGTAAATGTACATTAGTCATAACGTTTTATTTACCATATTAATGGCTCTTTGTATTTATTACTTATGACAACTTGAAATCCAACCCATCGGGTATCAAAAAGCCCCCATGACCGAGTTGTTGTTGTCGTTGACTTTTCCTCTCTTAGATCTTCATAACTGTCCGTTCGTGTCCATAATATGTTCCCTATTTTTAACGAGGATGTCGCTACCAGCTTGTGGAAGACCGAATGTTTGCTAGTTATTTGTTAAATATTCGCAAGTCCGTTGTATTTACAATATTCCCAGTTTAATGAAATTTTATTGAATAATATTTCTGATGAAAAATGCATTTACCATTATTCCATATCACATTCCAAATAATTATGAAAAATGACAAAATATGTAAACTGCCCTCTTTCAGATTTGAATAGAGCACTGGGTAAAGAAGTAACTATGGATTATACATATGGCAGTTGGCCAGCTGAACGTGCGGTAGACGGCCTGTACTCTAGTTACACGAGTGCTAATTGAACACTTGTAGTTGTGTATAGCAGGCTACGTGTGGACCTAGGCACGATGTATGCAGTGTAAACCGTCACCGTGTACGGCGGTATGATGGGTTGAAGTAAGTTTCTTACCATCATCAACTACTTCTATTCGAAGAAACACTCTTGTTTCTTTACGATATTTTTTATAATTCGACTTAATTGTAAGCCAAATGGCTTCCTATGCCACAAATGTGTATATTTAGACACAGAGATTATACCTTTTCTGCATCTCGTTAGAAAGATAAAAACATTTGAAGAAATTAACGGCCAACTTTCAAAATGGCCGTCAAGGTCAATATGGGGCGTGTTAACTTGGTTCTATATCTAAAGATTTTCAGTATGGGTAGTTTAGAATGTGTGTTAGGTTTCATGCTTTCAACCCAATGTGCACGATTCCACTAATATATGGCCCTAAACAGTCCCACTATTTGTAGAATTATATAACTTGTGCCGACGCCACTTTGAAAAAAAAAAGACATTTTGATGACGTTACCAATGACGTCATGGCATCACACCAGTTCAAGTACTTTTTGAATAATGAAATTTACCCCCCCCCCCCCTCCCATTACATTCATATATGACACTTGGTAATTTAATAAGTAATCTGTGATTTTATAAGTGTTTAACCAGTGTCATATATTATGGTACACTATGCATATTTAGATTCGCCGTCACCTGGGTGATCACATTTCCTCTTCGTGCATGCGCTCACTTAACAGTCCGAACTTACGAATTCGCTATCTGTAAATGATAAAGACGCCATGCTGCAGAACGTGTCACATGGTACTGCAAACATTTGCTTAGGGGATATCCTATTCTATATTTAATTCTATTTTCCCCAATGAGGCGTTTGCGAAAAAAAAAAAGACTTTCACATGAACAGTGACTTTTAGCATATCGGGTCACAGGAGTTAAAAACGAGTTTTAAAGTGACATCTTATATATAACAAGACATCTTATATATAACAAGATAAAATCTGATATAGATATGGTGTTCGCCTTATTTGGGCATTTGAATAAGAAAGTTAGCTAAATAAAATGTCACGTGGGTTAGCCACTTGATAAATGAAGGAAAAACTTCCTTTTGTGTGCATAACAGTTGTGCGCGCCTTTTGAGTGTGTCCTGTTGTTCAATTCAGTGTTAAGTGGAAACGTTTTCAAGTTCTGTGAAGGCATTTGCAGAAATCTTTGGATAATTCCAAATATTTTCAAGGTAATTGTACTTATATACATCTTAAAAATTGCACTTAATATCCATATGAAATACATTAAAATAGGTGATTTGATATGATGGTAAAAGAAAATATCTTTATGATCTTTTATGGAAATTTACACCAGTATTGACAAAACTTGTGTTAAAAATGTTCCTTTTTTGTTGTTATTGTTGAATTCGATGTTGCTGTTTCTATGTTTATTGCTGTTTATTACTGAGACTTAACACGTGTATGTGTCTAGTAGGTTGATTATTTAGTGTAAATCTTGACCAATCAACATAAAATGTTCAGACATTGGAACATAAAAAATAGTCATAAAATCTTAGGAGATAAAGATGTGAAGAAAGATTAAACTGAACATGAAAAAATAAAAGAAACATGTTTCTATCATTCTTATTTCGATGGATTAATAATGTTTATTATAATACATTTCATATATGAATTTTTTCAATTAATATCAGCGTTATTCATATATTCCCCGAAATGTAGATGCTTGTACATTAATGACGAAGGTATTCTAATACATTAGTAATTCTCCTTGCAAATCCTGCTGAAATACCAGAACTTGCAATAATAAATTTATTTATGTTCTGCCCTTCAGTTATTAAGAATATTATAGTATGTTCTATTTCATAATTGCTCATATTTTATCACGTATTCTTTGTTTGAATCTTGTATGAGTTGTGTGTGTAAAATTAAACGTTTAAAGAGACGAAAGGAAATATGTATATCAGGCCCATAAGCTATATTCAATTGTATATCTTAGATCTATTAAATAAACATTTGTTTGAAAATAAAAGGTAATTGTCTCTCCTTTTTCGAAATATTCTATGGGTATCTGTAAAAAATGGAGTACCTGAACATATTTAAAACATTTATTCAGATTAACTGAACTTCTTTGGTATGCACGTCTTCTATATTTATAGAATTTTATTTTTTAGCGAGAGCTAAATATTCTAGCTAATATTTAAAACGGTTCCATGAATATACAAGCTTAGCATAAAAACTGGAACAGTGACTTTCAGATGTTCATATTCGTATGCATCGAAGTTTTTTTTTCTTTTCTTTTTTTATAGTTAAAGTGAAAACCAGAACATTATTTCAAAGAAAGAAAAAACTTAAATGTTTAAATTTGGTATAGGGTGTGTGCATAACATTTAACCTAAGGAACCTGAATTTTCCATATAGTAAGGAAAACATTCTCAGATAATTTCATGAAGGGACGGGAAATGTGGCCTGTATGGTTTTATATTCATTTGATGAAAGCTAATGACCTAATTGTTTTTATCCCATATGAGCCAGTTTCAAAATTAACATGCTTCTTAGATTTACGTAATATAACATTCTTTTAATTTAATACTTATGAAACCATTTTAGTTATCATTGTTTTCCGGCTTAGTTGGTTGTAAAATATTTGCTTCATTTTTTTCTGGCATATCTGCTTTAGTTTTATCATTTTAGTTTTGTCTACACGGTTGTCATTATTTTATTTTTTTTATCTCGCTTTATGTTAACCTCATTGGAAGGATATACATCTCCCAAATATATACTTATGTGAATCTTAGGTTAAGTGAGAATGATAAATTATTACCTGGGAGCAGAGGACAACACATTTTTAAGAGGGTGGTCACTGCAAATTATGCAATACCAAGTTTACAACTGAACGTTTTTACTGGAATGTCAAGCACATAAAGAATTCAGAATAAAGCATAATGGTTCACAAAATTAAATCGAAAATGAGACATTAGTTGGAAACAACGACAACAGTCGTGCTATATACATGTAGAGCGGAGAGCAGTGGCTATACAAGGTGAGTAGCGGTTTTTAAATTTTCTAGACAATTTGGAGTAAAATTAAGTTTATTATATCAAAGTCTATCTAAAGGGTGATCTGCTGACAAACTGTTGGTCCTGTAAACGCTTTTTCATATTGAAGTTGAATGCAAAATGATCAGGAATTTCGATGGGATGAGTCATTGGACCTTCAGTCACAAAAACTAACGTTTTCTGGTTGTAATGAATAATTTCAAGCTAAGCATCATTAACTTTAACATTCTGTCTTTACTGGTCCGAATCACGGCTTTTCAAACGCTTTTCTAAAAGAGATATAAGCTGTTAAAAGTTGGCATGTCTTCGAAATTTGAGTACAACGACAGCAGTCGGTAGCGACTAATGGATAACGTCGACAACAGTTGAACCCAATCACTTTGTGGGATTCTTTTGCAGTATAATTTAGATAATCGAAATGTTGAATAAATAAACTAATTACTGGGATTACTATTTAGCTAGTACAAAGATAAAAACTTATGTCTCAGTTAAATTCAGTGTCATTTTGAATTGGAATATCTTCATTGCCGGTAATACATATTTTGATATTTGTTAAGGCTTCTCCTGAAGAGAACAGAATAGACTCAAATTTGTCAATCATAGCAACTCCAAAACTAAACGGAATTGCACAATACCATTTGCATGGATTTAAATAAGGAAGTTAATAACAATAAAGTTTTAGAGTTAATTTTGCAATAGTTTATGAATGGCCTAATCAGGAAGTTTAGGAACGTGTAAGACGAATAGAGAGTATCAACCTTATATCTCAAAAACCATTTATGGTATTGACTTGAAAGTTTTTGAATATGTTCAGGGGCATCAGACAACCAAGGGAGATAAATCTTGACTGTATTTAATGTACATTTGTCCCCTTTTTAACTTAGAAATATTTGTTTTAAGTTTTGCATGCAATAGAAAATTTGGTTAAAGTTTTGCATGCAAGCTACTATCCAGCTTGTATCACAAAAAACATTCATGATATTGAAAGTTTATGAATATGTTAAGGGGCAACAGACAACCAAGTAAGATAATTTTTGATGGAATATATTACAATATATTGCCACATTTTTAACTTAGAAATTTGGTTAAAGTTTTGCATGTAAGGTAGTTTCTTGCTTATATCTCTGTATCCAGGCATGAGTGTAATTTGAAACATCTTTAATACGTCCAATGGTATCATACTAAAGTGGCAGATAGTTTTTGACTAAATATAATGCCGTCTTTAGACTTAGACTTTTTGGTTAAAGTTTTGCATGCAAGCTACTATCCAGCTTATATCACAGACATTATTTGTAGTATTAACTAGAACGTTAAGGAGTGTGTTCAGGGGCATCAGAAAACCAAGGAGGATAAATCTTTGACTGAATTTTATGCAAATGATGGCCCTTTTCTAACTTGGATATTTGTTAAAGTTTTGCTTGGTTAAAGTGTTTTTATGCTTATGTCTCAGTAACTAGGCATGTGATTGCTTTTAGACGTCATAAACCTATTTAGGGGTATTAGACTAGCAAGGTATATCATTTTTGAGTGTTATTACAGGGTATAAGAAGGGAAAGAACTGAAATAAATTCCATGTGATTTACCAACAAGCATTTTAAATAGTCGGGAGTGCTGTCCTCTGACAGCTTTTATTATTCATAGGTCGCGAGTTCTAAATTTTTATTGATGTCAAACTATTAAAAATCATTAATTAATAATATGGTTATGATTCATTTATTAATCTCATTATAATTGCTACCAAAAGCTATATATTTCAGGGGCGTAACTAGGTCCTTTTGGATGTTACGCACCCTCTGGCTTGGGGTTCACGTCACGCTAGCGACCCCTGTGGATACAGGGTTTTTAAATTAGGCATAATATACTCGAACAACTGTCGAATCGACATGTTTACTCAGATATCGGCCTAGATTTGTATGTAAGAAGATAAATTTAATCTAATACTGTATAAACGTTCCTCATTTGAATTTCAAAAATCAATTAAATTCAAAAACCGGCAAAAATGGAAGTATAAAAACTAGAATTTAAAAAAATCTAAATATATAACCCATTAATATAAAAAATAAGTATTACACAAAAAAGGTATCAGCTGGAGTCTTTATTCTCTATTTGTGGCTTTTGAAGTTTGTCATGTCTCGATTTGCTATTTTAACATCACTTGTTATGCAATCATTTTAAAAAAATAATGACGAATGCTCTTCAAAATCAGGGGTATATTATTTCGTAGAAAAGGTATAGAAATATTAACCATAACCGTGCTGTCTGTTTGGGCAATTCACATTATGAATATGTCTTTGGAAACATTTTTAACTTGACAAGGTTAGAATTCTGAATTATGTTGAATATCACCAATTAGACAACATTCAGATTCCTTACTTTTATGCATCCGAATTGATGGATCGGTGTAATACTGTCACCGATTTTAGAACTATACCAGGTTTTGTCTTGAAACTTTAAATAGACACAAGTGATAACTAGGAAAAGTGCAACGGCCAAGAACCAGAACTCTACTTGGTCCCACATGAATTATCCCCTTTATATTTTTTCAAGGTAATGACTTGAAAGTTTATATATTAAGAGATACAGTCAACATCGTACATGCAGCCAACTGTATTAAACGACCGTTTTATTAAATGACCGTTATTTATCCCGCCCGAAGGTTTTTACCATATAAATTTATCCCATTTAACGATTTTTTCTATTATACCACCAGCGACCAAATAACGAAGTCTAAGCATGTAAGATTATGCGAAAAATCATTTATAGCCACCATTGTTTGATTCCCTTCGGACGTATTTGCACGGTGCTTATTATCAAGTACGCTGGAACATGTGTATTATTCATCTTTAACACATTAATTATCCAATGCTCTAAAGTGCTCACCTGAAACCACTTGTTTGACCACACATGACTGCACCATGTTCAAGTTAAATCTTAATTGCTAATGGTCAGTATAGTTCCCGGTAGCCGTTTCAACAGTAAATAAGCATAACAAAGGTGAAACCATCCCTACAAATCCCGAATGCTTCGGATTTTGGTATAACAATATTTGAAAACAATGTAAATTAATACTTCCGGAGGCAATCCGAACCATTGATTATTCGTACCTATACGTAAGTACATTACGATTAGACCAGTCCACTGACCAAAATCCAAAATTCTACCTGGTCTTTTTTTAATCTCCTTTTTGAACGCCTGAGAAAGCGAGCAGGAGGTGTGCAGTGACAAGAACTATGATTCTTTCTAGTAATATTTTTGATTATCTTCCCCTTTTTAATAAAAATAATCCCAGAGCGTTAATCATTTACTATATGGAATAATGACATTGTCTCCATTAATGAATGTTTTTTAATTGACATCATATTTTTTTTACCAAAAGGTGTTTGACATGAGCGGATCATTATGTTTTTCGATATCTTTGTTCTTTAATATCTACAACCGACCCATGTTTATGCTAAGCGCCAAGCAAGAAGCTATCAGTATCATTTTCACGGTATGTCGTTCCTTGGGATTGAAGCCCGACCCACCTCTCCGAAGACGGACGCTCGACCATGCCTAAACGATATAAACAGGCGACTGGCCGTATTGACAATTGATTTGTATACACTGATTTTTTTGTCTAATTGGACTTGATTGTCTTGAATTGTATCTAGTATTATATTATTATAAATCAAAATATTGGCAGAATAAAAAAAAATCCGATATACTTTAAAATAAAACAGTACCCAAAATGATTTTGGGTACTTAAAGTGCCAGGGACGGTGCGAAAATGTGAGGTCTATATAAGAGACAAGTTTTCTCGGGGATTAATATTCGTGGAAAAACACACCAGAAAACCAACGAAAATAAGTCCCCCCCCCCCCGAAAATTAATGATTTTAAAGTTTATTAAATACGCAAATAAAGTTAATATCATGTTCGTGGTATTTGAATTTATCTTTATCATTATCATAAACACTAAATAATATTAATTGGAATTAATAGATAACTTAACCCAATCCTTTCCCTATTTTACCATCGTTATGGGGCATATCTGAATGTTTACTTTTTATTTCTTATATATTTATTATTTTTTTCCCTATTTCAATTTGTTCTTTGTCTTTATAATAAAGTTTTATAAGACGAATGATACGATATGTCGCAATGGTTTGATTGTTGACGACCTTATCTATACTAGCTTTTCAACTGATTTCTTCGCTATCCACGAGTCGCTACCGACTGCTGTCGTCGTAACTCAAATTTCGAAGACATGCCAACTTTAACAGCTTAGATCTCTTCAAGAAAAACGTTTGGGAAGCCGTGATTCGGATCAATAACAGACAGAATATTAAAGTTTATGATGCGTAGTTTGAAAATATTCAATATATCCAGAAAACGAAGGACTGTGTGTGACTGACTGGCTACATGGCTCATTCCATCGAAATTTTTGGTCCTTTTCATTTAAATTTTACGAAACGTTAAGCGTTTACAAGACCAACAGTATGTCAGTAGTTCCCACTTTAGGTAGGCTTTAAAATTGTAAATTTAATTTTACCCAGAAATAGAAAATGAGAAAAAAGAAATACAAATACTCAGCATTTATAGCTGCTTCACCCCGCACTGCATGTAAATAACTGTTGTCGGCCATTAACAGTTAAGTTATATTTACCATTTCATGAAATTATGTCTGCTATTTTAGCTTTTTTGATGACGTAATTTGTTTTGTTCAACTGATTACCAATAACTGGCGATCAGTGTGTCATGTGACAAAAATATCTGGTGTTTTATGTATGATCAAATGGAAAGTCGTGCCTAACGGTACATCTCTGCTTCAACTGGTGGGCGAGTGGGTAGAGCGTCCGCCTCGGAATCTGGAAACATACCACAATCGTAAATAATGGTACTCCTTTGTTTGGCGCTCAGCATGTAAGTGTAATTCCGGGACAGGTTGACCTGATATCAAGATAATGCGACTAGGTGTGGTGTCATGGTTCATGTATACAAAAATTCATTAAGTGACTGAACTACTGTTATCAGTATGTTAATTCCAGGCAAACAAAGAACATTTTTTGTATATATATATATGTAATGGTTATCAAAAAGAAATTGAAAATGCTTCACTGTAAAAGTTTACTTCATGTTTTATTGTAATCAATCTTATTTTTACAACGGTTACTCTTTCAGAGCATTCGTTTCTCGACTTTTTAAACCGAAGTAAAATTTTCGAATGATTGAACGCGCCCCTGTAACACAGGTATTCTAAGATTCAGCAAACAGGAAAGGGTGTTGTGTCAAAAATACACCTTTACAAAAATGATTATAGTGTGTCAGATTTTTAGTTTTAAAATTTGGTCCTGGTAGCTCACCCACCCGTATGCATGGGGTTTCGGATTTATCCCTGGTGACTGGTCTAGCTGCACTATTTGTCTCATGATTATGTATCTGCCCTTATAAGTTGTCATGTTACACTTATCAGTGTGTGATTTTTGTAGTCGTTTTGCTAAGTTTGTATTGCACTGGTTATGTAAGCAACGGTTCTCGGGTTTGATTTCAAGTTTAACTGCACCATTTTCTCGCCTGGTTTCATTTTGCGCCAAATCAAGGCCATATAGTAACTTGTTCTGACTTTTGAATTCATGGAGAAATTCCAAACATGCAAGATAATGTGAAATGGCGAATAAGAAGCCTTTGTCACTTTTATCAGTTATGTAAGTGGTCCGGTTGTTCATCCCGTTGGTAAACAAGAGATAGTGGGTTCTATTCCTGGTCTTGCTACACTTTTTTTTTCTAACCGGGTTACATTTGATGCCATTTGATACATGTGGAGCCATTCTAATATATATCTCCCTTGGGTTTGTTGAAAATTCTTTGTAAATTTAGGGAATCATTTCAAATAGCAACAGCCTAAATATATAAATAATTCTTTGGTGTAAGGCATCTCGCCTACCACGTGGGCACGCGGTCTTAGGTTCAAATACTGGATTGGCGGCACATTTTTCACACCTAGTCATATGAGTTTTATTGTATATGCCAATTAGAGGCTTTGTCAAAAATGGTTGTATCAATTTGATCTCTGTCCTGTGAGTTCAACTTCGGGGCAATATCCTAAATTATAGCGGATGTAGCTTTGGTGAGACATTTGTGAAAGCATTCTGGACTGACCACGATTACTGAGTGTTAAGATTGTCTGACCCGAAATTGGGAGG
>CM037783.1:28146945-28196945 GCA_021229015.1 Solen grandis | reverse complement strand
TAATCAGATTGATTTATGTCTCAGTAATTATGACAATAATTTAGGTAGCTTGTACGCACTGAAGGCAGTTTTTCTCAGGGTGAGTCTATAGGGCCACCTTGCCCTCTTGGTTGTAAAATATCATGAGAACATATTTTTATCATGATTCCTAGCGGTTCTAGTGCTATGGCATCTCTTAATGATCGTCTATTAAATATTAAGTTATTTTCGAATGGGTAGTAGTTGACATGAATATCTATTTGCCGATTTTTGCCTTTTTGGGGGAGGAATAACTTTATATATCGCAAAAACAGATAGGTTTAAACCTGAAGTAGTACATGTTTAAATTTTCAGAAGCCCTTTCTAACCATACTGGGTTTTTTAAAAATTGGACATCATGTTGCATGAAAGTAAAATTTCTGAGAAAAAAAAAAAGAAAAAAATTCCTTGTGCTTCTGCAGTTGATCTAGTTGATATTTGTAGAAAAGGAATCTTGTTACCTTTTCGCATTTTTAAGAGGACTAGTGATACTTCATTCCCTTGCAGAACACGAAGATTGAATATTATTGTAGTTATTTTAAAGATGGTTCTGGAAAAATTAGCATTATGAAATTATAACTGAAAACAAAGCCACATATTTCCCTTTTAAATGCAATGACTTTAAAATTTAAATTATGTTATATGACAACACAGATTTCCTCTGCTATTCATTTATGTTTGCACTCTACAGCTGTCAATTCGGGAGGATTTCCTTCAATTTTTAAAGATGTTGTATTTCAAAAAAATAAAATAAGTATGATCAGGTTTGACATGGTGTGATGTGCGGGAAAGCCTTTCTTTTGTCCAGAACAAAAGAAGTTAGTTATTATTATTATTTTTATTTTTTTTTCACCTTTTGAGGTTCAAATTAAAACAGGTTTGCCATAAGCCCGCTGCATGAAATTTTAACAGTGATCAAAGTGACTTGGCCTTTTGAATGCACTAATTTTTATCTTCATATGACTTCATGTGACGTCACAGCTAAAAATAGTGAAAAATGGTGTTCGCGCTCTACAGCGTCATTTATGGTCGATTTTTTTCAAATTTTCACAGATGGTACTCTTGAAACTAAGGTGTGCTATCCGGTACCGAACCGAATTCCCAAAGACGAAATTCTGTGGCTGAAATAAGATTCGAACATAGGGCCGAAAATTTCATTTTATGATTAAAGAGCTTCAGGATGGATAGAAAGTTGAAAATTACACAGATTGCGTTCTGCAGAATTCTACCTAAATTTTAGTCGTTGACGTCTATGACGTCAAGTGACGTCATAAGCATTCTTCGTAATTTTCATTTTATGGCAATGATTTCGGGAAAGATGCCAGTTTTTCAGAATAATGAAAGTTTCAGAGTTATGACGTAAAGTATGGGGAAATTTTAAACAAAAGCATCTTCAGCACCCTATGGACGTAATAAGTCGAGCTAAAAATAGTGAAAAATGGGTTCGCATCTACAGCCGTCATTTGGGTCGGATTTTTTCAAAATTTTCACAGATTTGGGACATCATGAAACTAAGGTGTGCATATCCCGTCAACTAACCGAAATTCCGAAAGACCGAAGTTCTGGGCTGAAATAAGATTCGAACATAAGACCAAAAATTTCGATTTAGGTTAAAGGATCGGATTTAGATAGAAAGTTGAAAACTTAAACAGTTTCAGTTCTGCAGAATTTCTAAATAAATTTTGAGGGCGTGACGTATATGACGTCTGTGACGTATAAGCTACTTCTTAATTTTCATATTAGGGCAATGATTTCGACATGATGCAGTTGTTCAGAAAAATGAAAATTTCAGGTAATGACAGTAAGTATGGTTTTTGAACAAAGCATCTTCAGCACCCTTGACGTCATGTGACGTAGAGCAAAAAATAGTGAAAAATGGTGTTCAGCTCTTTAAAAAGGCCAATTTATTGTCGGATTTTTTTTCAAATTTTCACATATGGTACATCATGAAACTAAGGTGTGCATATCCCGTAACTAAGAAATTCCGAAAGACCGAAGTTTGTGGCTGAAAAAAAAATTGAAAAATAGGACCGAAAATTTATTTTTCGATTAAAGAGCTTAGGATTTAGATAAAAGTTGAACTTACACAGATTGCAGTTCTGCAGAATTTCTAAATAAATTTTGAGTCGTGAGTCATATGACGTCATGTGACGCATAAGCTACTTTTTATTTTCATTTAGGCAATGATTTCGACATGAGCCAGTTGTTCAAAAATAATGAAAATTTCAGATTATGACAGTAAAGTATGCGCTTTTGAACAAAGCATCTCACCACCCTTGACGTCAGGTGACGTCACTAAAATAGTGAAAATGGTGTTCACACTCTAAAAGGGCCATTTATGGTCGGATTTTCTTCAAATTTTCACAGATGGTACATCTTGAAACTAAGGTGTACCTATCCTGTCAGCTAACCGAAATTCTGAAAGACCGAAGTTCTGTGGCTTAAATAAGATTCGAACATAGGACCGAACATTTCATTTTAGGATTAAAGAGCTTCAGGATGAGATAGAAAGTTGAAACTTACACAGTTTGAGTTTGCAGAATTTCTTAAAATATTTTGAGTCGTGACGTCATATGACGTCATGTGACGTCATAAGCATACTTATAATAAGGATTTTATTCAATATTTGAAGATGGAAAATGTCAGAAAAGTAAATAAGTATGATCAGGTTTGACATAGTTAGCGAAAGCCCTTTCTTTTGTTCAGAACAAAAGGAGTCTAGTTTTATTATTATTATATTCTTTTCTTCTTCCAAACTAAACGCTTTTTTTAATATGTTGCAATGGACCTAGGACGATGAAATTTTTATGGTTATTAGTCACGTGAGGAAATTTTGATTTCAATGATTTTCAGCACCCTATGACGTCACATGACGTCACAGCTAAAAATAGTGAAAAATGGTGTTCGCGCTCTACAGCCGTCATTTATGATCGGATTTTCTTCAAATTTTCACAGATGGTACATCTTGAATCAAAGGTGTGCATATCCTGTCAGCTAACCGAAATTCCGAAAGACCGAAGTTCTGTGGCTGAAATAAGATTCGAACATAGGACCGAAAATTTCAATTTAGGATTAGAGAGCTTCAGGATGAGATAGAAAGTTGAAACTTACACAGTTTGCAGTTCTGCAGAATTTCTACAAATATTTTCAGTCAGAAAGTCATATGACGTCATGTGACGTCATAAGCATACTTTTAATTTTCATTTTAGGGCAATGATTTTGACATGATGCCAGTTGTTCAGAATAATGAAATTTCAGAGTTATGAAAGTAAAGTATGCGCTTTTGAACTAAAGCATCTTCAGCACCCTATGACGTCACATGACGTCACAGCTAAAAATAGTGAAAAATGGTGTTCGCGCTCTACAGCCGCCATTTATGGTCGAATTTTCTTCAAATTTTCAGAGATGGTACATCTTGAATCAAAGGTGTGCATATCCTGTCATCTAACCGAAATTCCGAAAGACCGAAGTTCTGTGGCTGAAATAAGATTCGAACATAGGACCGAAAATTTCATTTTAGGATTAAAGAGCTTCAGAATGGACAGAAAGTTGAAACTTACACAGTTTGTAGTGCGACAGAATTTCTACATATATTTTGAGTTGTGACGTCATATGACGTCATATGACGTCATAAGCATACTTCTTAATTTTCATATTAGGGCAATGATTTCGACATGATGCCAGGTTGTTCAGAATAATGAAAATTTCAGAGTTATGAAAGTAAAGTATACTCTTATGAACAAAGAGTTATCAGCACCCTTTGTCGTCATGTGACGTAAGAGCTAAAAATAGTGAAAAATGGTTTTCACGCTCTACAGCCGCCATTTATGGTCGGATTTTCTTGAAATTTTCACAGATTGTACATCTTGAAACTAAGGTGTGCATATCATGTCAGCTAACCGAAATTCCGAAATACCGAAGTTCTGTGGCTGAAATAAGATTCGAACATAGGACCGAAAATTTCATTTTAGGATTAAAGAGCTTCAGGATGAAATAGAAAGTTGAAACTTACACAGTTTGCAGATCTTCATAATTTCTTAACATATTTAGAGTCGTGAGTCAAATGTCGTCATGTGACGTCATAAGCATACTTCTTAATTTTCATTTTAGAGCAATGATTTCGACATGATGCCAGTTGTTCAGAATAATGAAAATTTCAGAGTTTATGACAACAAAGTATGCGCTTTTGAACAAAGGCATCTTCAGCTACCTATGACGTCATGTGACGTCTGAGCTAAAAATAGTGAAAAATGGTGTAAACGCTCTACAGCCGCCATTTATGGTCGGATTTTCTTCAAATTTTTACAGATTGTTCATCTTGAAACTAAGGTGTTTCATATCCTGTCAGCTAACCGAAATTCCGAAAATCCGAAGTTCTGTTGCTGAAATAATGACTCGAACATAGGACCGAAAATTTCATTTTAGGATTAAAGAACTTCAGGATGAGATAGAAAGTTGAAACTCACACAGTTTGCAGTTCTGCAGCATTTCTACAATATTTTGAATCGTGACGTCATAGGACGTAATAAGCACACCACTTAATTTTAATTTGGGGCAATGATTTCGACATGATGCCAGTTGTTCAGAATAATGAAAATTTCAGAGTTATTGCAGTAAAGTATGCGCTTTTGAGCAACAGTATTTTCAGCACCCTATGATGTCACCTGACGTCAGAGCGAAAATAGTGAAAAAATGGTATTCGCGCTCTACAGCCGCCATTTATGATCAGATTTTCTTCAAATATTTACAGATGGTACATCTGAAATAAGTTGTAAATATTTTGTCAGCTAACCTTAATTCCGAAAAACCGAAGTATTGCGGCTGAAGTAAGATTCAAACTTAGGACCTTTAAACTAGAAATCAAATTTGCAGTCATGTCCTGACGTCATATGACATCATGTTACGTCACAGACTAATACTTAGTTTTATCATTTGCACTAATTTCGGAATATAATGTAATTGTTCAGCATGAACAATGAAATACTACCAGAGGTGAGTCATTACATGAAACTTCTATCTCCTGCTTTTTGCATTAACACAGCTTGCAGAAAGTCCTATCATTCGTTTTTCACGAATGACATCTAGTTATTATTATTATTATTCTTTTCTTCTTCCTAACTAAACGCTTATTTTTTATATGTTGCAATAGTCCTAGGACGATGAAATTTTTATGGCTTATTAGTCACGTGAGGAAATTTTGATTTCAATGATTTCAGCACCCTATGACGTCACATGACGTCACAGCTAAAAATAGTGAAAATGGTGTTCGCGCTTACAGCCGTCATTTATGATCGGATTTTCTTCAAATTTTCACAGATGGTACATCTTGAATCAAAGGTGTGCATATCCTGTCAGCTAACCGAAATTCCGAAAGACCGAAGTTCTGTGGCTGAAATAAGATTCGAACATAGGACCGAAAATTTCATTTAAAGATAAAAGAGCTTCAGGATGAGATAGAAAGTTGAAACTTACACAGTTTGCAGTTCTGCAGAATATCTACAAATATTTTGAGTTGTGACGTCATATGACGTCATGTGACGTCATAAGCATACTTCTTAATTTTCATTTAGGGCAATGATTTCGACATGATGCGAGTTGTTCAGAATAATGAAAATTTCAGAGTTATGAAAGTAAAGTATGCGCTTTTAAAAAAAAAGCATCTTCAGCACCCTATGACGTCATGTGACGTCACAGCTAAAAATAGTGAAAAATGGTGTTCGCGCTTACAGCCGTCATTTATAGTCGGATTTTCTTCAAATTTCACAGATGGTACATCTTGAATCAAAGGTGTGCATATCCTGTCAGCTAACCGAAATTCCGAAAAACCAAAGTTCTGTGGCTGAAATAAGATTCGAACATAGGACCGAAAATTTCATTTTAGGATAAAAGAGCTTCAGGATGAGATAGAAAGTTGAAACTTACACAGTTTGCAGTTCTGCAGAATTTCTACAAATGTTTTGAGTCGTGACGTCATATGACGTCATGTGACGTCATAAGCATACTTCTTAATTTTCATATTACGGCAATGATTTCGACATGATGCCAGTTGTTCAGAATAATGAAAATTTCAGAGTTATGACAGTAAGGTATGCGCTTTTGAAAAAAAGCATCTTCAGCACGTACGACGTCATGTGACGTCACAGCAAAAAATAGTTGAAAATGGTTTTCACGCTCTACAGCCGCCATTTATGATCGAATTTTCTTATATTTTCACAGATGGTACATCTTGAAACTAAGGTGTGCATATCCTTTCAGCTAACCCTAGTTCCGAAAGATCGAAGATCTGTGGCTTTAATAAGATTCGAACATAGGACCGAAAATTTCATTTTAGGATTAAAGAGCTTCAGAACGAGATAGAAAGTTGAAACTTACAAAGTTTGCAGTTCTACAGAATTTCTTAATATATTTTGAGTCCTGACGTCATATGTCGTCATATGACGTCATAAGCATACTTCTTAATTTTCATTTTAGGGCAATGATTTCGACATGATGCCATTTGTTCAGAATAATGAAAATTTCAGAGTTATGACAGTAAAGTATTCGCTTTTGAACAAAAGCATCCTCAGCACCTTATGACGTCATGTGACGTCACAGCTATAAATATTGAAAAATGGTGTTCGCACTCTACAGCAGCCATTTATGGTCGGATTTTCTTCAAATTTTCACAGATGGTACATCTTGAAACTATGGTGTGCATATTCTGTCAGCTAACCGAAATTCCGAAAATCGGAAGTTCTTTGGCTGAAAGAACATAGGACCGAAATTTTCATTTTAGGATTGGAGAGCTTCAGGATGAGATAGAAAGTTGAAACTTACACAGTTTGCAGTTCTGCATTATTTCTGCAAATATTTTGAATCGTGACGTCATAGGACGTCATAAGCATACCACTTAATCTTAATTTGGGGCTTGATTTCGTCATGATGCCAGTTGTTCAGAATAATGAAAATTTCAGAGTTATGACAGTAAAGTATGCGCTTTTGAACAAAAGAATTTTCAGCACCCTATGACGTCATGTGACGTCAGAGCTAAAAATAGTGAAAAATGGTATTTGCGCTCTACAGCCGCCATTTATGATCAGATTTTCTTCAAATTTTTACAGATGGTACATCTTGAAACTAAGGTGTGAATATTTTATGAGCTAACCTTAATTCCGAAAAACCGAAGTATTGCGGCTGAAGTAATATTCAAACATAGGACCTTTAAACTAGAAATCAAATTTGCAGTCATGTCCTGACGTCATATGACATCATGTTACGACACAGACTAATACTTAGTTCTTATCATTTGCACTAATTTCGGAATATAATGTCAATTGTTCAGCATGAACAATGAAATACTACCAGAGGTGAGTCATTACATGAAACTTCTATCTCCTGCCTTTTGCATTAACACAGCTTGCAGAAAGTCCTATCATTCGTTTTCATGAATGACATTAGTTATTATTATTCTTTTTTTCCAACCTTTTCATGTTGTTATTTCATTAAGTTGCTGAAGGTCTAGGACAAAGAAATTCTATCAACAGACACCTGAAGCAATGGCATTTTGGAATATATTATTTTTATCTTCACATGACGTCACATGACGTCAGAACTAAAAATAGCTACCAAAGTTTGTACGCGCTGTACAGCCGTCATTTATGGACGGATTGTCATGGAATTTTCACAGAAGTTATATATTAAGACCTCATTGTGCAGGATTATATAGGTTTGCCAAGATTCGAAAGAACTAAGGTTCTATGGCGAATCCAAGATTCGAACCAAGGACGTCAAATTTCAAATCCATTAAAAAACGTTTCTAGATGAGATAGAAAGTTGATATTTGGCGAGATTATACGTCTCTGTGTTTCTTTTGCATTTTGTAAAGATGAACGTCATATGACGTCATTTGACGTCATCAAGTTGTATAGAATTTCCGATTTCTTGATGTTAATTTACTCATGTTGCAAGGGTTCATAAACAATGGAAATTGAAAGTCCTTTGTAGGTGATCATGTTCATTCTGATCCAGTGTTTAAAATTTTCATATGACGTCTCATGACGTCAGAACTAAAAATAGCTACCAAAGTTTGTACGCGCTGTACAGCCGTCATTTATGGACGGATTGGCATGGAATTTTCACAGAAGTTATATATTACGATTTCATTGTGCAGGATTATATAGGTTTGCCAAGATTCGAAAAAGCAAAGGTTCTATGGCGAATCCAAGATTCGAACCAAGGACGTCAAATTTCAAATACGTATAAAATCGTTTCTAGATGAGATAGAAAGTTGATATTTGGCGAGATTATATATCTATGTGTTTCCTTTGCATTTTATAAAGATGAACGTCATATGACGTCATATGACGTCATCAAGTTGTAAATAATTTCCGATTTCTTGATGTCAATTTTCCTCATGTTGCAAAGCTTCATAGACAATGCAAATTAAATGTCCTTTGTACATAATCAGGAACATTTAGAATAAATTTTTAAAATTTTCATATTACGTCACATGACGTCCGAACTATAAATAACTATCAAAGTTTGTCCGCTCTGTACAGCCGTCATTTATTGATAGATTGGCATGGAATCTTCACAGAAGTTATATATTACGACCTCATTGTGCAGGATTCTATAGGTTTGCCAAGATTCGAAAGAACTAAGGTTCTTTGACGAATCCAAGATTCGAACCAAGGACGTCAAATTTTAAATACGTATAAAATCGTTTCTAGATGAGATAGAAATTTGATATTTAGCGAGCTTATACGTCTCTGTGTTTCCTTTGCATTTTGTAAAGATGAACGCCATATGACGTCATCAAATTGTAGAGAATTTCCGATTCCTGAATGTCAATTTACTCATGTTGCAAAGGTTCATAGACAATGAAAATTTAATGTTCTCTGTAGGTAATCATGAACATAAAGATTTAATGAGTAAAATTTTCATATGACGTCACATGACATCAAAACTTAAAAAAGCTACCAAAGTTCATCCGCGCTGCACAGCCGTCATTTATGGACGGATTGGCATGGAATTTTCACAGAAGTTATATATTACGACTTCATTGTGCAGGATTATATAGGTTTGCCAAAATTCGAAAAACACCAGGTTTGTCATGGTTTGCAGTGCAGAAAGCCCTATCTTTTGTTCAAAACAAAAGAAGTCTAGTTATTCTTATTCTTCTTATTCTTTTTTTCTTCCTCTTGTATTTGTGTTAATTTCGATGTGTTGCCAATGGCCCAGAACAATGAAAATTTTATGGCATATATTTCAAACCATGAGCTTTCGAATGCAATGAATTTCATATTCATATGACGTCATATAACGTCAGATTTGACGTAAGGTGAAAAAGTTTGTACGCGGTCTACAGCCATTATTTCTGGGCCGATTTTCATCAAAATTTCGCAGAATGTGTATGTTAGGCTTTAGTTGTGCCTTCCGGTGTCCGTTTTTCAAAATTCGAAATGGCAATGGTTCTATGGCGAATCCAAGATTCGAACCATTGACGTCAAATTTAAAATACGTATAAAATCGCTTACAAATGAGCTAGAAAGATGATATTTGGACAGAATATAAGCCTCAAGGGTTACTTTACATTCTCTGAAGATGAACGTCATATGACGTCATATGACGTCATGAGGTGAAAGGTAATTTCTAATATTTACGTGTTAATTTTTATATGTTGTACAAGTCTGAGCACCTTGAAAATTCAATAGCATATGCTTCAGATAAACTGTTTGCATTTCAATAATTTTCATTTTACTATCGTGCTTTGACGTCAAACTTGACGTCGTCTAAAAATGTTTGTACGCGGTCTACAGCCATTATTTCTGGGCCGATTTTCATCAAAATTTCACAGAATGCGTATGTTAGGCTCTAGTTGTGCCTTCCGGTGTCCGCTTTTCAAAATTCGAAAAGGCAATAGTTCTATGGCGAATCCAAGATTCGAACCATTGACGTCAAATTTAAAATGCGTATAAAATCGCTTACAAATGAGCTAGAAAGATGATATTTGGACAGAATATAAATCTCGAGGGTTACTTTATATTCTCGAAATGAACGTCATATGACGTCATATGACGTCATGAGGTGAAAGGTAATTTCTAATTTTTATGTGTTAATTTTTATATGTCATTTACGTCCGAGCACCTTGAAAATTTAATAGCATTTGCTTCAGATAGAACTGTTACCATTTCAATAATTTTCATTTGACTATGACGTGTTTTGACGTCAAACTTGACGTCGTCTAAAAATGCTTGTACGCGGTCTACAGCCATTATTTCTGGGCCGATTTTCATGAATATTTCACAGAATGTGTATGTTAAAGTCTAGTTGTACATTCCGGTGTCTGTTTTTCCAAATTCGAAAATGCAAAGGTTTTATGGCGGATCCAAAATTCGAACCATTGACGTCAAATTTCAAATACGTATAAAATCGTTTCCAGATGAGTTAGAAATATAATATTATATTTGGATAGTATATAAGTCTCCAAGAGTGCTTTACATTCTATGAAGATGAACGTCACATGACGTCATATGACGTCATAAGGTCAAAAATAATTTCTGATATATACGCGTTAATTTAAATATGTTGTTTACTTCCCAGGACCATGGAAATCTAATGGTATGTACATCAATCCGTGTGCTTTAGAATGCAATGTAATTCATATTAATGTGACGTTATATCACGTAAGATTTGACGTCAAGACAAAAAGGTTTTACGCGGTGTACAGCCATTATTTTTGGACCGATTTTCATCAAACTTTCACAGAATGTATATGTAACGCTCTATATGTGTATCCCGGGTCCCTTTTTACAAATTCGAAAAAGCAATGGTTCTATGGCGAATCCAAGTTTCGAACCATTGACGTCAAATTTCAAATACATATAAAATCGCTTCGAGATGATTTAGAAAGTTGATATTTGGACTGAATATTAGTCTTTGAGACTTTTTCATATTCTGTGAGGATTAACGTCATTTGACGTCATAAGGTCAAAAATAATGTTAATATATCTACGCGTTAATTTCTATATGTTGCAAAGTTGTAAGGAGCATGAAAAAATTACTTGATATATTCAAAATACTTAATATTTCATTTCATTGATTTTCTTATGCCTATGACGTCACATGACATCAAACTTGACACTGTCTACACAAGCTGTTATGCGGTCTTCGGCAATTATTACAGGATGAAATTCGAATTGTAAGCATTTTAAATAAATTTGATTTGTAACATAGATTATAAAAATAATCCAAGTTAAATAAATCGATATAAAAAAATGATTTTCAGTTATTTTTGCCATATCCTCCAAGTTAAACGGTTATATTTTTCAAAGTTTATTGAAGTTATGGCCATACTAAAGCAAGTTAAAGGCTGGAATTTCATATCTTTTTACTTTTTTAGCTTTTAAGTGTTTAACAAATGTAGCAGAAAGTCCTATCATTCGTATCAACGAATGAAATCTAGTTCTTCTTCTTCTTCTTCTTATTCTTTTTTTCTTCCTCTTATATTTGTGTTAATTTCGAGGTGTTGCCATTGACTCAGAACAATGAAAATTTTATGGCATATATTTCAAACTATGAGCTTTTGGATGCAATGAATTTCATATTCATATGACGTCAAATAACGTCAGATTCGACGTCAGGTGAAAAAGTTTGTACGCGGTCTACAGCCATTATTGCTGGACCGATTTTCATCAAAATTTTACAGAATGTGTATGTTAGGCTCTAGTTGTGCATCCCGGTGTCCGTTTTACCAAATTCGAAAAGGCAATGGTTTTATGGCGAATCCAAGATTCGAACTAATGACGTCAAATTTCAAATGCGTATAAAATCGCTTCCAGAAGAGCTAGAAAGCTGATATTTGGACTGAATATTAATCTCTAGGTCTTCTTTACATTCTGAAAAGATGAACGCCAAATGACGTCACATGACGTCATAATGCAAATAAAACTTTCGTATTAAAACTTAAGCCCTGTAGGCTTCATTTTTTGTATGATTTGCTTGAAATTTTGTCTGAAGATGCAGTATTAGATTCTATGGAGCCATGTCACTTTCGTTTCCGGCAAATCCCAAAGATCAAGGTCATATATCAATTAGCGGCTTTTTCTTCGGCCTTAAATATCTCAAAAACGGTAAATATTCTATCGAGATACTATGCGTAGAATTTGTAGTGCTTAGAAAGACCTTTCAGATGATATTTAGTTTTGGATGATCGGGGTTGAATTGGTTGAGTTATGGCGGAAAAATGAAAATTTGGTAACCCCCAGAATGTTTAATAGTTTATATCTCGAAAACCTTTGATTTTTCAAAATATGATGATGAATATTATTTGTAGAGCAATGTTTGGCCGTTCTTTTGATGCCGAAAGTTTAATGATTGGCCAAAGATTGATGGAGTAATGGGGGAAAAACGAAATTCGTGTATGTAGCTTTGGTGAATTTTTCATTTTTCAGGTGGTTTAAGAGCTTGTATCTCAAAAAGTATTAGTAATATTCCTAAACATAAAGCGTGTGAAATGTAGAGAATTTTCAGACGATTATTTTGGTACCTTAAGTTTTGAAATTGAACAAAGTATAAGGAAGTTACATCAAAAATAAGAATTTAAACATGTAGAATTTCAGTGATTCTGCCGTGTTGTCAATCTTTTACGGCTAATATCTCAAAGCCCATTAGAAAAAAGTTTACACCTTAAGCGAGTGAGATGTAGAGAATTTTAAGACGATTATTTTGGTACCTAGAGTTTTAAAATTGATTAAAATATAAGGAAGTTACATCAAAAATACGAATATAAACCCAAGTGTAAGAATTTTCGAGAAATAGCCTACTTTCGCTTTCACGTTAATTGAAGCATTTTCGGAAAATATGTAAGTTTACAGCTATGTATTAGTCATATAAATTGCAAAAAACTTTTTACTTATATCATATTGATATTACTAGCTAAACAAGCGTACCTTTTCCGGTGGCCGAGTGGTTAGAGCGTCCGCCTCGGGAGCGGAAGGTCGTAGGTTCGATCCCCGACCCGACATACCAAAGTCGTAAAAAATGGAACTGTTATAGCTCCTTTGCTTGGCGCTCAGCATATAAGGGTATTTGCAGGACTGGTTAGCTCGGTATCGGGATAATGTGACTGGGTGTGGTATCATGCCACATGTCTACGGCGTGATACTGCAATGTGGTAGTCCTATACCCGCATGAAGTAGACATCGTGACTGGCTGAATTACTGTCGGTGGGACGTTAAACCCAACAAACAAACTGATATCATATATGGCAGTGTTTACTACACCGATCCCTACACACGAGGTGTGCACACTGGCGCATGTTGACGTCTTTTGTAAACGTTTATTAAAGTTGCTTAAATAATCATGTTTATAGATAAACATTTACATAAGAATGTGGAGTTTCGGAATTATTTTTTGCAAAGGGACTCCTAAGGAAAGAAAAAGATGCTAAATTAAATACTAAAATACAAGTTTAGTTTATTAGGTTTAACGTCCCACCGACAGTATTTAAGTCTTTTGGAGACAATGTCTACTTGATACAAATGTAGTGTTGTCACACTGCACAGTATCACGTCGTAGACAGTTGGCATGATACCACACCCAGTCACATTATCCGGACACCGGGCTATCAGTCCTGGAACTACCCTTATTAAGCTGAGCGCTAACCAAGGGAGCTACACCAGTACTTATGTTTACGAATTTGGTAAATGCAAGAATTGAAATAATTGATATAACGTTTTTAAACAACTTACAGATCATGTGTTATCTCGTTTAATTTGGTATTTCCGGGGTATTCCTAGCCTTGGTATCTTCCGCTGACACCGACTTTTTTAAACGATTATTTTTTACATATTTCGTTCTTTCCTTAATGTCAATCAGTTGATATTTTCTGATTTCTCAACTAATTAAAACAAGATAAATAAATAAAAAAAACAGCCATCACATAAATTGATTGAAATCTGAAAAAGAAATGAGCCGACGGTAAAAAAATGCGCGAAATTTATGTGTTACATCCATATTTGGAAAGCACGTGCACGTGTGTGAATACTTTAACAACACGCTGAAGTAACAATTATATGGTGCCATCTTCTAATATAGCAGCATAACGTAGTAATAGGGCGGGGCAAACTCTAAGTTAGTCAGTGTTAATTAAGTATAGGTTAGTGTTTTTTTTTAGTAAGCATTAATGAAATTAAATCGGTGTGGCGCGGCAAAGCCGCGCGAACGATTTAATGGACTTAATGCTTACTAAATAACACTAACCTACTTAGTGTTTGGAATTATATTTTGAAATTTAACGCAGTCGCACATTCCAAATATAGTATTGATTTTTGAGACTCCGCCCTATCAACCTGTTCCCGGCGTGAATTACATCACGTGACATGTAACATGTTATGTCAAAGGTCAATGCGTCGCTCTAGCTGTGTATATCTATGTAGATCTACGCTCCAAATGAGCATTGAACCGGAAGCCGACTTTGATCTCTTCGGCAAAAAAGTGGTGATTGAAATTTGAATAAAAGATACTGTTTAGAAAGGTTCATATATATGCACCTCTATATATTGTGTTTTGGACATTATTGGCATATATTTCAAACCATGAGCTTTCCGATGCAATGATTTTCATATTCATATGACGTCATATAACGTCAGATTTGACGTCAGGTGAAAAAGTTTGTACGCGGTCTACAGCCATTATTTCTGGACCGATTGTCATCAAATTTTCACAGAATGTGTATGTTCGTCAGGTGAAAAAGTTTGTACGCGGTAAATTTTTAGGCTCTAGTTGTGCATCCGGTGTCCGTTTTTCCAAATTCGAAAATTCCATGGTTCTATAGCGAATCCAAGATTCGCTATAGAAGGTCGTAAATTTTTAAATGCTTATAAAATCTGTCCTGTTTAAGATAGAAAGTTGATACTTAGTCAGTATATAGTTCTCTAGAAGTTTTAAACATTTTGTGAACAATGAAAATTAAAGACAAATGCTTCAAACGCTGAAATTTTGATTTCTATGATTTTCATATGCCTATGACGTCATATGACGTCACATTTGAAATACGCAACAAAAGTTTGTACGCGGTCTACAGCCATTGTTTGTGAACCGATTTTCATCAAATTTTTACAGATTGTGTATATTAAGTTCTAGTTGTGCATCCCGTTGTCCGTTTTTCAAAATTCGAAAAGTCCAAGGTTCTATAGCGAATCCAAGATTCAACCAAGGTCGTAAATTTTTAAATGCTTATAAAATCTGTCCTATTTAAGATAGAAAGTTGATATTTAGTCAGTATATAGGTCTCTAGAAGTTTTAAACATTTTGTAAAAATAAATGTCATATGACGTCACGTAACATCATTATATGATAATGTATTTCTAATATTAACAAGAATATTTCTATATGTTGAAATTGTCGAAGGGCAATGAAAATTTAATGACACATGCTTCAAAGGCTGAAATTTTGATTTCTATGATTTTCATATGCCTATGATGTCATATGACGTCACACTTGAAATATGCAACAAAAGTTTGTACGCGGTCTACAGTCATTGTTTATGAACCGATTTTCATCAAATTTTCACAGAATGTGTATATTAAGTTCTAGTTGTGCATTCCGGTGACCGTTTTTCAAAATTCGAAAAGACCAGGGTAAAATGGCCAATCCAGGATTCGAACCAAGGACGTCAAATTTCAAATTCTTATAAAATCTGTCCTATATAAGATAGAAAGTTGATATTCACTCAGAATATATGTCTCCATAACTTATTTTTATATGTTATGAATATGGACGTCACATGACGTCATCAGACTAAAATGTATTTCTAATATGTACAAGTCAATCGCTGTATGTTGCTGTGGTCTTCGGACGATGAAATTTTGACGGCAAATATTTCAGATGCTGAAATTTTCATTTATATGGAACTCAAATGCCTATGACGTCATATGACGTCACACTTGACATATACTACAAACGTTTGTACGCGGACTACAGCCATTGTTTATGAACCGATTTAATTCAAAATTCACAGTTTAAGTTTTGGTTGTGCGTCCTTGTTTCCGTTTTTCAAAATTCGAAAAGACCAAGTTTCTATGGCGAATCCAAGATTCAAACCAAGGATGTCAAATTCTAAAAGCTTATAAAATCGGTCCTATATATGATAGAAAGTTGATGTTTTGTCATTATGTAGGTCTTTGGTTGACTGAAAGATATTGTGAAAATGAACATCATATGCCGTCACATGACGTCATTACATGATTTCTAATATTTACAAAAAGGCCTTAAATGAAAATTGTATGACTTATGCTTCAAACGCTGATATTTTGAATTCTACAATTTTCATATGCCTATGACGTCATATGACGTTACACTTGCCATATGCTACAAACGTTTGTACGCGGTCTACAGCCATTGTTTATGAACCGATTTTCATAAAAATTTCACAGAAAGTGTATATTAGGTAATAGTTGAGCATCCGGGTGTCCGTTCTTTCAAATTCAAAAATGCAAAGGTTTTATGGCGGATCCAATATTCGAACCATTGACGTCAAATTTTAAATACGTATAAAATCGTTTCCAGATGAGTTAGAAATCTAATATTTGGAAAGTAAATAAGTCTCCAAGAGTGCTTTACATTCTATGAAGATGAACGTCATTTGACGTCATATGACGTCATAAGGTCAAAAATTATTTCTGATATATACGCGTAAATTTGATATGATGTTAACTTCCCAGGACCATGAAATCTTATGGTATATACTTCAGAAATGCTTTAGAATGCAATGTAATTCATATTAATTTGACGTTATATCACATCAGATTTGACGTCAGGACAAAAAGTTTTACACGGTGTACAGCCATTATTTTTGGACCAATTTTCAGCAAATTTTACAGAATGTATATGTAACGCTCTAGTTGTGTATGCCGGGTCCTGTTTTACAAATTCAAAAAGACGAAAAGGCAATATTTCTATGACGAATCTAAGTTCTATGGCGAATCCAAGTTTCGAAACATTGAATTCAAATTTCAAAAACATATAAAATCGCTTCGAGATGATTTAGAAAGTTGATATTTGGACTGAATATTAGTCTTTAAGACTTATTTATATTCTGTGAGGATTAACGTTATTTGACGTCATAAGGTCAAAAAGAATGTTAATATATCTACGTGTTAATTTCTATTTGTGGCAAAGTTGCAAGGAGCATGAAAAAATTACTTGATATATTTAAGATACTTAATATTTCATTGATTTTCTTATGCCTATGATGTCATGTGACATCAAACTTGACGTTATCTTCACACTCTTGTACGCGGTCTACAGCCATTATTACAGGATGAAATTCGAATTGTAAGCGTTTTAAATAAATTTGATTTGTAACATAGATTATAAAAATAGTCCAAGTTAAATAAATGGATATAAAAAAAATGATTTTCAGTTACTTTTGCCATTTCCTCCAAGTTAAACGGTTTATTTTTCAAAGTTCATTTAAGTTATGGCCATACAAAAGCAAGTTAAAGGATGCAATTTCATATCCTATTACTGTTTTTGCTTTTAAGTATTTGACAAATGTAGCAGAAAGTCCTATCATTCGTATCAACGAATGAAATCTAGTTCTTTTTTTCTTCCTCTTATATTTGTGTTAATTTCGAGGTGTTGCCATTGACTCAGAACAATGAAAATTTTATGGCATATCTTTCAAACCATGAGCTTTCGGATGCAATGAATTGTATATTCATATGACGTCATATAACGTCAGATTTGACGTCAGGTGAAAAAGTTTGTACGCGGTCTACAGCCATTATTTCTGGATCGATTTTCATCAAAGTTTCACAGAATGTGTATGTTAGGCTCTAGTTGTGCATCCCGGTGTCCGTTTTTCCAAATTCGAAAAGGCAAATGTTTTATGGCGAATCCAAGATTCGAACCTATGACGTCAAATTTCAAATGCGTATAAAATCGCTTCCAGAAAAGCTAGAAAGCTGAGATTTAGGCTGAATATTAGTTTCCAGATCTTCTATACATTCTGAAAAGATGAACGCGATATGACGTCACATGACGTCATAATGCTCTTAAAACTTTCGTATTAAAACTTAACGGTTTTTAAGCCCTGTAGGCTTTATTTTTTGCATGATTTACTTGAAATTTTGTCTGAAGATGCAGTATTAGAATCTATAGAGCCATGTCACTTCTGTTTCCGGAAAATCCCAAAGGTCAAGGTCATATATCAATTATCGGGTTTTTCTTCGGCCTTAAATATCTCAAAAACGGTAAATATTCTATCGAGACACTATGCGTATAATTTGTAGTGCTTAGAAAGACCTTTCAGATTATATTTAGTTTTTGATGATCGGGGTTGAATCGGTTGAGTTATGGCGGAAAAAACAAAATTCGGTAACCCTCAGTGTGTTTAACAGTTTATATCTCGAAATTCTTTGATTTTTGAAAATATGATGATGGATATTATTTGTAGAGCAATCTTTGGACGTTCTTTTGATGCTTAAAGTTTAATGATTGACCTAAGATTCATGGAGTAATGGGGAAAAAACGAAATTCGTGCATATAGCTTTGGTGATTTTTTCATTTTTCAAGAGGTTTAAGAGCTTGTATCTCAAAAAGTATTAAAAATATTCCTATAGATAAAGCATGTGAAATGTAGAGAATTTTAAGACGATTATTTTGGTACCTAAAGTTTTGAAATTGATCCAAGTATAAGGAAGTTACATCAAAAATAAGAATTTAATTTAAGGCTTATATCTTAAAACCCATATGAAATAAGTCAACACATTCAGCGAATGAGATGTAGAGAATTTTAAGACGATTATTTTGGTACCTTAAGTTTTGAAATTGATCAAAGTATAAGGAAGTAACATCAAAAATAAAAATTTAAACATATAGAATTTCAGCGATTTTGCCGTCATGTCAGAATTTTACGACTTATATCTTAAGAATCATTAGAAATAACTTTTACATTAAGCAAGTGAGATGTAGAGAATTTTAAAACGATTATTTTGGCACCTAGAGTTTTGAAATTGATCAAGAAATAAGGAAGTTACATACAAAATACGAATATAAAGCCATTTGTAAGAATTTTCATAAAATATCCTACTTTCGCTTTCACCTTAATTGAAGCATTTTCAGAAAATGTAAGTTTACAGATATGTATTAGTCATATAAATTGGAAAAAAAAACTTTTTACTTATATCATATTGATATTACTAGCTAAACAGGTGTACCGTTCCCGGTGGCCGAGTGTTTAGAGCGTCCGCCTCGAGAGCGGGAGGTCGTGGGTTCGATACCAAAGTCGTAAAAAATGGTACTGTTATAGCTCCCTTGCTTGACACTTAGCATATAAGGGTAGTTGCAGGACTGGTTGGCCCGGTATCAGGATAATGTGACTGGGTGTGATATCATGCCACATGTCTACGACGTGTTACTGCAGTGTGGCAGCACTATAACTGCATTAAGTAGACATCGTCTCCAAATGACTGAAATACTGTCGGTGGGACGTTAAACCGAACAAACAAACAAATTAAACAAGTGTTGACAATGATTTAATGTTTTGTCAAATCATTTTATTTACGTTACTTATGAATATCAGTTGCAGCATTGTGTTACCCATAATCCTTTGAGCGTTTTGACACATGTCATTTAGACCGTTGTTGAAACATTGCAATTTCCCGACTTTATTGTTGCATCTATCGATAAATGTTGTACAAGCTATAGTCCAAATTTATGATAAATGATAACCTATGTGACTTAATTAATTTCGAACTTAAATCCCTGTGATATTTATTTCAATTTAAAAACACACACTCACAGACAAGTGAATTTATATCTAAGTCTTTAAATAATTTATTTTACAACAAGAAAATTACCAAGAAACAGCTGATTTCTCCATACTGCCTGGTTTTTTTTTCTTTCAACGCCCGAATAGTCAGCCCTTTAATAATTTAAATCTAACGGTTTGACAGATTGCGGGAAAATAATCGCAATATCGCTGACCAATTTCGCAGCGTAAAAATCCGAATCATCCCGAAATGTACTGCGCTGCTGGTCCAGGTTGTTGTCCTTTTCTCGGATTCGCATATATTTCAAACAAATAAACATACAAAGGAGGATTATTTTCACGACGATTTTGTATATTTCGATAGAGAAATATATATTTGAGTGATTCCGTATGTTAACTTCATAGCTTTATTTGAATGATTTGAAAAAACGGAGTTGAAGCGAGTCGACCCCTGAAAAGATGTCCACCCTTGTTGATAGTGTATAATACAGTGTGTGTGTGTGGTGTGTGTGGTGTGTGTGTGTATGGGAGCAAGTCCCTGTGCCTAGGCATTAGCTAAAAGCGCAAAATTTAGTAACTTTGTGTAATACAGTCGTCTCGATCGTATGTACAAGTGTTATTTGAATTTTACTCACGAGGCTACACGCGTCGACGATTCTATTGCATGGTAGCATTTACTATTTCATTCCCGCGACTGTAAATGAAAAAAAAAAGATATGCAGAATTAAGAGGTTTAAGTTTAATTGTTTATATTTTGAATACCTATAAAACTAGACCCAAATATGCTACAATGGAATTTCAGGCCATTTATTTTGGTACCTAGAATAGTAAAATTGGTCAAGTTATAAGAAAGCTTTATCAAAATAAAGATTTATTAGTCCCCTACCGGTGTTCACACCGGAGAGGACTATAGGTTTGCCCTCCGTCTGTCCGTCCGTCTGTCTGTCCGCTCAAATCTGGATCCCGCGATAACTTAATAACTAAGCAAGCTAACTTGATGAAACTTGGTTTATGACTAGATAGCAATGTGTAGATTTTGCACATTGTTTTATTTTTTTTTATTCGACTAAAATTGTGGTTGCTATGGTAACGGAAATAGTGAAAATATGGCAAAAATAGGATCCCGCGATAACTTTATAACTAAGCAAGCTAACTTGATGAAACTTGGTTTATGACTAGATGGCAATGTGTAGATTATGCACATTGTTTTATTTTTTTTATTCGACTAAAATTGTGGTTGCTATGGTAACGGAAATAGTGAAAATATGGCAAAAATGGATCCCGCGATAACTTTATAATAGCAAGCTAACTTGATGAAACTTACTTGGAACTAGATGGCATTGTGTCGATTATGCACGTTGTTTTATTTTTGTTCTTCAACTAAAATTGTTGTTGCTATGTTAATGGAAATAGTGAAAATATGGCAAAAATGGGATCCCATGATAACTTTATAACTAAGCAAGCTAACTCGATGAAACTTGGTATATGACTAGATGGCAATATGTAGATTATGCACATCATTTCAATTTTGTTCTTTGACTAAAATTGTGGTTGCTATGGTAACGGAAATAGTGAAAATATGGCAAAAAATGGGATCACGCGACCGCGATAACTTTATAATAAATTTTATAAGGCATGTATATAGTCAGGGTGGTGATGCAGAGTGAAAGTTCTCATTTCTCATCAACAAGACTAAAGACTAAAGAAAAACATTTTGGATCAGGCAAGCTAACTATTATTAATTCTATTTCTTGCATCTGTCTTGCTTGCATGAATTGTATAGTGGGCACAGCAGAGACAACAACTCTACATGTAATGCTTGCTTAAATGGACATAACTTAAATATTCCCTTACATTTACTTTAACCAAAGTCTTGTTTTTCTTGGACCAAAATTCTGGTTGCTGTGGTAATGGAAAAATTATGCACCTCACCGGTAGGGGACTCAAGTGTTGCTTGCAACACCAGTTACTTGTTTATTTTTGGAATATGGCTTATTTCAAAAAGTTCATGCATGAGAAGTCCATACGAAAAAAAAAAAAGTAAAAGGTAGGGAATTTTTAGTTTACGGACTTTCAATGTTAGCAGAAAGTCCTATCATTCGTATCATTAGGACTTTCTGCCTAAAGCAGAAAGTCCTATTGGGTTTGTTATGTTTATTAGGACTTTCTGCCCTTTCGGCAGAAAGTCCTATTGGGTTTGTACTGTTTTTTAGGACTTTCTGCCCTTTCGGCAGAAAGTCCTATTGGGATTGTTATGTTTTTTATTAGGGTTTTTCTATTGGGTTTCTACTGTTTATTATTCTTCTTATTATTATTCTTTTTTTCCTCCTTTTGAGGTTGTAATTAAACAAGGTTACAATTGAGATAGAGTCTTCAAATTGTTTCAGTGATCAGCTAAATAGAGTCCCTTTCGATCTGCATTGTTTCAACTATTAGTGACGTCATATGACGTCATAGCTGAAAACTACTACAAAAGTTTGTTCGCGGTCTACAGCCATTGGTTATGAACCGATTTTCATCAAATTTCACAGAATGTGTATATTAATATCTAGTTGTGCATATTCTGTCAGCTAACCGAAATTATGAAAGACCGAAGTTCTGTGGCTGAAATAAGATTCGAACATAGGACCGAAAATTTCATTTTAGTATTAAAGAGCTTCAGGATGAGATAGAAAGTTGAAACTTACACAGTTTGCAGTTCTGCAGAATTTCTACGTATATTTTGAGTCCTGACGTCATATGACGTCATGTGACGTCATAAGCATACTTCTTAATTTTCATTTTAGGGCAATAAATTTGACATGAAACCAGTTGTTCAGAATAATGAAAATTTCAGAGTTATGACAGTAATGTATGCGCTTTTGAACAAAAGCATCTTCAGCACCCTATGACGTCACATGACGTCACAGCTAAAAATAGTGAAAAATGGTGTTCGCGCTCTACAGCCGTCATTTATGGTCGGATTTTCTTCAAATTTTCACAGATGGTACTTGTCGAAACTAAGGTGTGCATATCCTGTCAGCTAACCGAAATTCCGAAAGACCAAAGTTCTGTGGCTTAAATAAGATTCGAACATAGGACCGAAAATTTCATTTTAGGATTAAAGAGCTTCAGGATGAGATAGAAAGTTGAAACTAACACAGTTTGCAGTTCTGCATAATTTCTACGGTTTTGTCCTGACGTCAAATGACCATGGACGTCATAACCAACTTCTTAATTTTTTATTTTAGGGCAATGATTTCGACATGATGCCAGTTGTTCAAAATAATGAAAATTTCAGAGTTATTACAGTACATTAAGCGGTTTTGAACAATAGCATCTTCAGCACCCTATGACGTCACATGACGTCACAGCTAAAAATAGTGAAAAATGGTGTTCGCGCTCTACAGCTGTCATTTATGGTCGGATTTTCTTCAAATTTTCACAGATTGTACATCTTGAAACTAAGGTGTGCATTTCCTGTCAGCTAACCGAAATTCCGAAAGGCCGAAGTTCTGTGGCTGAAATAAGATTCGAACATAGGACCAAAAATTTCATTTTAGGATTAAAGAGCTTCAGGATGAGATAGAAAGTTGAAACTAACACAGTTTGCAGTTCTGCATAATTTCTACGGATATTTTGAGTCCTGACGTCATATGACGTCATAAGCATACTTCTTAATTTTCATTTTAGGGCAATAAATTTGACATGAAGCCAGTTGTTCAGAATAATGAAAATTTCAGAGTTATGACAGTAATGTATGCGCTTTTGAACAAAAGCATCTTCAGCACCCTATGACGTCACATGACGTCACAGCTAAAAATAGTGAAAAATGGTGTTCGCGCTCTACAGCCGTCATTTATGGTCGGATTTTCTTCAAATTTTCACAGATGGTACTTGTCGAAACTAAGGTGTGCATATCCTGTCAGCTAACCGAAATTCCGAAAGACCAAAGTTCTGTGGCTTAAATAAGATTCGAACATAGGACCGAAAATTTCATTTTAGGATTAAAGAGCTTCAGGATGAGATAGAAAGTTGAAACTAACACAGTTTGCAGTTCTGCATAATTTCTACGGATATTTTGAGTCCTGACGTCAAATGACGTCATGTGACGTCATAACCATACTTCTTAATTTTTTATTTTAGGGCAATGATTTCGACATGATGCCAGTTGTTCAAAATAATGAAAATTTCAGAGTTATTACAGTACATTAAGCGGTTTTGAACAATAGCATCTTCAGCACCCTATGACGTCACATGACGTCACAGCTAAAAATAGTGAAAAATGGTGTTCGCGCTCTACAGCTGTCATTTATGGTCGGATTTTCTTCAAATTTTCACAGATTGTACATCTTGAAACTAAGGTGTGCATTTCCTGTCAGCTAACCGAAATTCCGAAAGGCCGAAGTTCTGTGGCTGAAATAAGATTCGAACATAGGACCAAAAATTTCATTTTAGGATTAAAGAGCTTCAGGATGAGATAGAAAGTTGAAACTAACACAGTTTGCAGTTCTGCATAATTTCTACGGATATTTTGAGTCCTGACGTCATATGACGTCATAAGCATACTTCTTAATTTTCATTTTAGGGCAATAAATTTGACATGAAGCCAGTTGTTCAGAATAATGAAAATTTCAGAGTTATGACAGTAATGTATGCGCTTTTGAACAAAAGCATCTTCAGCACCCTATGACGTCACATGACGTCACAGCTAAAAATAGTGAAAAATGGTGTTCGCGCTCTACAGCCGTCATTTATGGTCGGATTTTCTTCAAATTTTCACAGATGGTACTTGTCGAAACTAAGGTGTGCATATCCTGTCAGCTAACCGAAATTCCGAAAGACCAAAGTTCTGTGGCTTAAATAAGATTCGAACATAGGACCGAAAATTTCATTTTAGGATTAAAGAGCTTCAGGATGAGATAGAAAGTTGAAACTAACACAGTTTGCAGTTCTGCATAATTTCTACGGATATTTTGAGTCCTGACGTCAAATGACGTCATGTGACGTCATAACATACTTCTTAATTTTTTATTTTAGGGCAATGATTTCGACATGATGCCAGTTGTTCAGAATAATGAAAATTTCAGAGTTATTACAGTATATTAAGCGGTTTTGAACAATAGCATCTTCAGCACCCTATGACGTCACATGACGTCACAGCTAAAAATAGTGAAAAATGGTGTTCGCGCTCTACAGCTGTCATTTTTGGTCGGATTTTCTTCAAATTTTCACAGATGGTACATCTTGAAACTAAGGTGTGAATATTTTGTCAGCTAACCGAAATTCCGAAAGGCCGAAGTTCTGTGGCTGAAATAAGATTCGAACATAGGACCGAAAATTTCATTTTAGGATTAAAGAGCTTCAGGATGAGATAGAAAGTTGAAACTTACACAGTTTGCAGTTCTGCAGAATTTCTACGGATATTTTGAGTCCTGACGTCATATGACGTCATGTGACGTCATAAGCATACTTCTTAATTTTCATTTTAGGGCAATGATTTCGACATGATGCCAGTTCTTCAGAATAATGAAAATTTCAGAGTCATGACAGTAAAGTATTCGCTTTTTAACAAAAGCATCTTCAGCACCCTATGACGCCATATGACGTCACAGCTAAAAATAGTGAAAAATGGTGTTCGCGCTCTACAGCTGTCATTTATGGTCGGAATTTCTTCAAATTTTCACAGATGGTACATCTTGAATCAAAGGTGTGCATATCCTGTCACCTAACCAAAATTCCGAAAGACCGAAGTTCTGTGGCTGAAATAAGATTCGAACATAGGACCGAAAATTTCATTTTAGGATTAAAGAGCTTCAGGATGAGATAGAAAGTTGAAACTTACACAGTTTGCAGTTCTGCAGAATTTCTACGTATATTTTGAGTCCTGACGTCATATGACGTCATGTGACGTCATAAGCATACTTCTTAATTTTCATTTTAGGGCAATAATTTCGACATGATGCCAGTTGTTCAGAATAATGAAAATTTCAGAGTTACGACAGTAAAGTATGCGCTTTTGAACAAACGAATTTTCAGCACCCTGTGACGTCATGTGACGTCAAAGCTAAAAGAAGTCCATACGAAAAAAAAAAATAAGTAAAAGGTAGAGAATTTAATATATAGTCTTTCTAACGGAATTAATCTTAATATTTTTCAATTTTAGCAGAAAGTCCTATCATTCGTATCAACGAATGAAATCTAGTTCTCATTGATTATGTACCCAAGGGAATTTCGTGGGTACATTTTTTCATGGATCTATGTTCTAGAAAACGTGAGGTCTATACAAGAGACACATTTTCGTGGGTATTAATATTTGTGAATATAACCCTCCACGAAATCGACGAAAATTAGTGTCCCCCTAAAATAAATGATTTCACAGTATATAATGAGTACAGTGGAATCTCTTACCCGGACCAGCTGAAATGTCCTGTTTTCAGAGGTGTGCGGTTTACAGCAGGTTTTGCTCTTTAAGTGCTTTTTATTATGTGTATGGTATTGTTCTCAACTTGTTATTTAAAAGAAATTATATGTATGTAGGCATATATGGCATTATTCTACGCCATTTATGTGTGTCGCCAACAATAAAAGGAACAACCTTATGCCAAATTAACTTTTATTGAAATTGGTCTCGTGTTTAGATGAGTAAATGGCGAACCCAGAACAAGGGAGATAACACCTACCAAAACAGACGCAAGTATATCAGTAACACTATACACTTATAGTGGCGTGTGGTACATGTATTGTTGCATTTGTTATATCTTATCCCAAAATGATTCTATTAATGGGTTATAATAATTTTAGTGGGTATATATTATTGATACTGAATGCAATATCTCTCTTATTCAAATAGGACGTAAAAACACCTTTATAACTTGCATACTAAAGCAATATCTACTATACATATGTACTTGTCACCAATTAGTCATCCGATATATTTTGGCCGTATTATCTACTCAATTTAAGTTTGTCACAAAATGCATCTTACAGAATAAATACCAGAAAGAGCCGATTATTTTCCTTCTTTCGCACAGTATTCATCATTGATTTACGAGGATTTAAGATTTTATTGTTTATTAATGTCTCATCTATGTATAAACAATACATATAAGCATACATAATGGTCAATTTTAAATGTACAAAGTCACTCAAAAGTGAGTTACAAGAGACAAATAATATCTTTCACACAGAACATATACATATGTACATGATACGAAACTAGAAACAGATGCTAATCCTTAAAACTACTTAAATTATAATTTAATAAAAAACTGAAAGTGTCAAAAAAGAAATGCATGTAAATAAACGATTATAATTTCTGTCAGACAGTAAATGAACTGATTAGCATTTGCCTCTAGTTAAAAGGTAAAACAACACTATATTAAAGAAAAAAAATACATTACTTACATACATAAAACATTTTGGTATCAAGAATACTGTTACAGGTTTTGGCACTTATTCCTACTCAGTGTTTCATGAGGTAGAATAAATGACAGTTTATCCGTATCAGACAATGTATTGAATTTTTTCTATTAAAGGGATATGTAAAATGGCATATACGTTACAATGTAATAATACATGTATTTCATTTTTAACTGCGTTAAATGTACAAAACGGGCACAACTATTAACCAAATTGTTCATAAACCTTTGAATTATATATATTTATTGCAAAATGAAAACTGGAACTGTACGTTAGTGGCGTTTGTGCAAATTTACGCTAACATAATGAGATAATCTATTGCCGAAGAGGGTCAGAACTTGGTGAATGGATTGAACTTCATTTCGAAAAGACGCAAACACATGGAAAACGAAAAAGAAACGCAGGGTATGCTCTGGCAGACAGTCTTGAGAAGGAAATGAAGCAGAAACGGCCAGAAACGACGAAAGGTCCCTCTTCCATCCAGTTTGTGAATGCAGGGAGAAGGCACAAACATCAACTCCAAGCTCGGTTTGTCTCCTACATTAGGCAACATCATGGGAGATGAGGGCAGATCTTGGACGAAAACTTGTCTTTCCTGATGTTGTCCACACAAACTTAAGACCAGACATCGTGATGTGGTCTGAAGACTATAAGAAGATCATCATGGTCAAACTGACAGTACCCTGGGAGAAAGCATAGTATGACAACTTAATTGAAGCATGCCGTCAGAAGGGATGGAGTGCCTGGCTGTTTCTAGTTGAGGTAGGAACCAGAGGTTTCTCCGCCCAGTCAGCATGGAGACTGTTCCAGAGGATTGGTGTTATGAGTACAAGGAGAAAGGCAGAGATCAGGAAGTTGGCTGAGACTGCAGAACGAGCATCTTGTTGACTATGGTGCAGGAGAGGAGAGCCATCCTGGAGACCTGACAACCACGAGTAGTGAAGTTTTCACTGCCGACCCCGCTAACCAGAGGATGTAGTTGAGAAGGGGTCGAAACATCCTATGACGATTGGAGTCCACCTGATGACGCTATGTAGTCTCCAGGTTACATCATTATCATCAATGACAGTCCGTACTGAATCAGCAGTGAGGACAAAACAGCAGCAGTTACCTGTATTAAATGAATAGGCTGGATAAAAATGAAGTCTGAAAGGTTTATTTTTAACATTTATACCATGATTTAAAAGCTACAAATGACTGTATTGAACCTAAAATTATTTATGACTAACAACCCGTCAGTAATTTAAGGACATTGCTAAAGTCTTTAATCCACTCTAAAATTATACCTTACGTATTTTTTCCTTGTATATTATTTAATTATGTCCGTGTTTACCTTCATAACACTCGTTAAAATCAGACGATCAGTAGTAAATTATTTTGTGCAGAGTGTTAAAAATAAACAGATATCGTTTTAGTTCTGCCTTCTGCACGCGAAAACGAACGAACGAACGAACGAGTACCTTGAAAATACTAGCGACATTATTATTCAGAGGTAGGCGTGGTTTCCTACGCATGCGCAGACCATAGATCCTTCTTAATAAAATAGAACGCTCTTCATGGTAAAGAGCCAAAATAGAACGTTCTTCGTGAAATAGTCGGAGTAAAATTCAAAACTTTAATCTAGAGATTGCACGTAGTTTTGTTTGAAAAAATAAATGATTTTATGTTTCAACAAGTGTTGTGACAAGGTTAGCGACGGTAATTAAGGTCTGATCGAGGGAATAGTTGATTGAAACAGACCGCTGGACTACGTGCTGGACTACGTGCTGGACCACGTGCTTACTGGCGGCTACATAACTCTTATCAGTATTATTAGTAGTAGTGGCAGCACCAGCGATAGTAGTAGTAGCAATACTATGTCCAACTTGATATAGTACAGAAAATGTAATGTATACTCAGCAAAATGTGTACAAAAGACGTTCAATGTATATGTATTTACGAGTATTACGCCGTTTCCAGTGCAATAGACTCACTTGTTGGTTTACAAGTGCACACAATACTTGTAGTCGATAGATTTATTCAGTCAACAATACGCTTTGCTTTTTTATATAAAACTGGAGTGTTTAAATATTATTTTTAGGATGCATTTCAAGTCGTTAAGACTAAACAGTAATCTCTGATATACCATGTCGATATTTAACAAAGGATATTCTGTCTAGACCAGTCCCAATATTTTAAGAGATTGAATCAAGGATTTAATTGAATTTAGGAGCAATACGTATATCCATATTCCATGTTAGTAAAACAACTTGACTTGACTATTTGAGTTAACCGTCACTTCGACAGTATTTCAGTCATATAGCGACGTCCAGCTAATTACAGGTGGAGGCATCCGGGTAGAACCACCGACCTACCGCAAGCCAGCTGTATAATCATATATTGTATAAACACTTAGATTTAGTGCATCTTTTGACCATTACTGCACTTATATTCAAAATCATATTTGTCACCTTCACAAGATCTAATATTCAAATCTTGCTGATCCAATCCTGGATACTTTTCTCATCTTAATGTAATAAACGTGCAACTAAAGTCACAATCCAGCATGTGAAAATACTAAAATTCTTAAATGAGAGTAGTAAGGTCGTCGCTTTGCGCACAAACAAACGGGCGCCATTTTGTTGACCTATTTTCTATTTTTAGTAATCTTTGTTACTATTTATAGTTACTCATTTGCATATAAGCATCTTAGGGTATGACGTGTAGTGGCCATGTTGAAGGCGGCCATTTTATTTCTTATGTGTGTATTGCGCATGCGTGGTGGCCATTTTGGATTATAGTATGACATAATGAGCTATATTTAGAATGACATCATGATCTATAGTAAGATGACCTTATCGGTAGAATGACCTCATGTTTGTCTCAATAATGTACAGAGCTGACTTGTACATTCAACCTAGGGCTTGATCACGGGCATTGAGGGTCAGATCCTTAGCCCTAGGCGGAGACTCACTTTTTTGACTGCATGATGAAGTTTTACGAGATCAGTTACTTGATTTTCATTATTGTGAATTGTGCATGGCCCAACTTGAATATCGGTGCCCATTACTGATCGCTTTTATAACTACAACATGTAAGTAAATTGAAAGAAAACATAATGCATACTTTAATATTTAGAAATAGGAGGCTATACATTTTTGCGTAATTATATATTTATTACGGGTCAATTCTGCATAGCTTTCAGATTATCTTAGTTGAAAAATCTGAACATTAGATACAGTAGAATTAATAAAAATAATTATAATAGAATTGCAATTTAAAAATGTGAGAACCTGTTGTCAACTCTAAGGTTACATATTGTTTAAAGTTTTCCTCCCTGAAATGGTCATTTAGTATTTTGCATGGAAGTGAAAATACTACCATCGTCGAAAAGCATTTCCGACGATGGTTGGTAAGACTTAGGGAATGCTGATTACCATTAAGCCAAGACTAAAGCATGGAAATCATGTATGGTGCTTATGCATTTCCGCACTTCACCATTTCTTTCTTTCTTTCCTCCGTCCCTGCCTTTTCTTTCCTAGTCTAGTAAGCCATTTAACAAACGCCGTGGACCAGTGGTAGTATACTTGTACATGATGTCGTGGGACCGAACCCCTTTGGGTAAGAGGGGAAAATCTTCTAATACATTCCGATGAGGAAGTACTGGTCCAACCACCCAGGCACCATCGAGGTCCGTAGTGATGTACCATACCACTGGACCACGGCACCTCCATGTTCCGTGTCATAGCTGGAAGTAATCGTTTTTATAAAGAAATCAATAATAACATTAATGCTGTTATTTTTTATAGGTTGAACCATCTTCTTGGTGTGTTTGGGTTCGACCAGAATTCACGATACAAATCAAATGTAAGCTGTATTACCTATTTACATTCATGTATGTATATGCAAATAGTCTTGCTGCATTTCATTTGAGTTGTGTTTAATGCTAAACGCTTTGTGATTTTCGACAAGTTTTGTATACTTGCAAATAAATTATGGTTTTAAATCTTTGCGTTGCGTAAGAGCCATTTAAAGAACTGCAGTCAATTGCAATGAATATACAAATTTATAAACGTATATTTTTGCACTTCTTATTTGGTAGAAGGCACGAAGCGTTTAGCACTATGAACTACTAAAAAGAAATGCTACAGTGCTATTTGCATATACATACATACATGCTTGCTCTTCTCATTTGTAATGTATTATTTGGTAGTTAGCACCTGGGTCTTAACATACTGCCATTTAATAGCCAGTAAGCACATACCATTTAGCACTATTTTTAAACCTCTAACAGAAATGCAATAGAGCAATATGGAAAAGTATACATACATGCATGCACATGTCATTTTTCATAAAGCATTCGAAAGTAAGCGTGTTGTAATATTTACATAAAAAATCTTCCCTAAAACTTTGTGACAATTCTTTACTAACGCGTCATACGACCTGATATTATTTATTTGCGACACCATCTGCCTATCTTCTTCATAGGGTACATATCTAAAAAAAATCAGAAAAAATCGTATAAATCTCAGATCCAAAGTTCAGTGAGCTATTACTTTCTGAAATGTAATTTGGAAGAACTGCAGTATTTTTATATGTAAAAATAATGAAATTTCATTAGGCAATAAAATTCGTGTAAACTTATACGGCGCTTGCCATGTAGAGTATTTCTAATATTCAGATGAAAATTGCAATGTGTTTACTTACAGTGGGTGATCTTGTCGAGAGTGTTCATTAACCCCTTTAAACCGGATTTTGCCGGTAACTGAAATGTCCGGTTTTCAGAGGTGTGCGGTTTACAGGGGGTTTTACTCTTTGAGTGTTGTTCGTTATATGTATGGTATTATTCTCCACTTGTTATGTAAATGGAATTATATGTATGTAGACTTACTCTACGTCATTTATGTGTGTGGTATTATTGCATTTTTTATATTTTATTCCGAAATGTTTCTATTAATGGTTTATAATACGTATAATAATTCTAGTGGGTATATATTGTTGATACTAAATTCAACATCTCTATTATTCAAAAAGGACTTAAAAACATAACATGTAACGATATACTAATAAAACGCCTTTAACTTGCACACTAAATCATTGTCTACTATGCAGATTTCTTCATTGAAACACACATGGTTAATTGTCACCAATTAGTCATCTAACATATTTTTGCCGTATTATCTACTCAGCTTAAGTTTGTCACAAAATGCATTTTACAGAATAAACATCAGAAAGAGCCGATTATTTTCCTTCTTCCTTACAGTATCCATCAATCATTTACGAGGAAGATAAAATGGTGCGTTTGTTGACGGATTTGTAAAGTCACTACTACAAATATGAAACTCTTCCGGATCTCAAAACGCTCGATTAACAATATTATTTCCTTATCCCATCTTTAATCATGCCGGTCAACGTAATTGTAATTGTTCACCGCTAATTGTATTTATCACACACAGAAGATGAAACGTCTACGCCGGTTAATCTCGCATACAGTTTTCAGAAAATAATGTCAGTATATTTTACGGACATGTTCATGTTTTGCCTCGCGTGCGGTTTAAAGAGGTGAAAATACTCACAATTTATGTAAATATCACGAAATTATCGTCCGGTATTCGGAATTCGGAGGTTCCGGTTTAGAGAGTGTTTTTTCAATATAGAATATATAGGGAAATAATCGGGAGTTTATATTTCGTGCGGTTTAGAGAGTATTCCGGTTTATAGAGAGTGCGGTTTTGAGAGGTTCCACTGTATTTGATTCCTATTTTACATTGAATAAATAGAATTGATAATTGGCAAAGTAACAGATTTAATTAAGTCGTTTTGATTTAATGAGTAACTAGTCTTCTTATTGCCGCTGTATTCGTGTACATGTAAACGACGATGTGATACAGATCTTAATATGAATGGAATTTAACATTGTTCTGTACTATACAGGTATATATTTGGACAAAAACCTTTTTATTCTATATCTACCTTTTGTGTTCAATATTTCATGATCTGACAACATTTGGACTTTTGTTTAAACAAACGACAATAGATAACGGAACGGAAGTAAATAAAGGAACCCTTTTACAGTTTCGGTCTTTATCATAGGGGGGGGGGGGGGGGGGGGGGCGTGGCCGAGAAGGTAAAGTCGCTGACTTAAACACTCACTCAGCCCCTCACCGCGTGTGTTCGAGTCCCGGCAGGGTCATTCGGATTTTCATGTGAGTAAGCTTTCCAGCTGGCTTGCAGTAGTTCGATGGTTCTACACGGATGCTTCAGTACATTCGAAGTCTTCCTCTATCTGTAATTAGCTGGACGCCGCTATATGACTGAAATACTGTCGAAGCGACGGTAAACTCAATCAATCGAGCAGTAGAATTTTTATCATAATTCTGATTCATAAAATGAAGCGGCGCTTGTAAATACCCCGCTGAAAAAGTAAGTGCGCATGACTCTCTATCATGCGTTTATAACCAGTCGACCAGTACAAAATTTCAGCACAGAATAAATAGTTTTCAAAATAGTTACACTAAAAGGGATCATAAATGATATCAAATATTGGTATGTGTAATTATGGACTAACCCCATGCACACTCATTTTTGTCTGCCGCGTCCCATTGCGACTTTCAGAGATAGATGCAGTTCGATTTCAATTATCAACTAGAGATTTGTTTTCGTAGAAAACTGATTTCTCCCCCCACCCCCTTCCCTACACACACATATACCCTAAGGGACACAGTGATATATGCAAAAAGTTAAACTATATTGATAAAGTTCCGCACAGAGTTATTGACCTTGTGTGTGACACTTCCTCTCATCAACTTTTTTCCATAAATGAAATCTTGTTTAAATAGCATTAATAGAACAAGAGTTATCTTGCTGTCAAGAAATTGTGAAAAGGGGGAATAACTCCAAAACATACAGAGGGCAGAGTTAGGAACCTTGTGCATGACACTTTCTCTCATTAATTTCTTTCCATTCATATTTCATTTCAATAGCATGAGTCGAACGGGAGTTATCTTAAGGACACGAAATTGTATAAAAGCGGAATAACTTCAACAAGAAACATTGGAAATGGATTATGCTCTAGTGTATTGCAATTCTTGTCCATAACGTCTACCCACCTATAAAGCTTCAAGGTTATATGTTTCATAGTGCATCAGTTATGCTCCGGACAAAACTTAATTGAATATGAAATTAAACAACGGGCAATAACTCCAAAATATGATTTGCAGAATTAAGGTTCTTGTACACTGCAATTCTCCTTTGTGAGGTCTATTCACCTATGTAGTTTCAAGGTTATTTGTTAATTGAACAAAGGGCAGGAACTCCAAAATATTATGTGCAAGTACGGTTCTTGTGCACTGCACTTATGCTCCATTTGATCTATCAATCTATTATGATTCAATGTTTTATGTCTTATAGAGCGCGAAAAAAGCCCTTGACAAAAATAAGTATGAAATTTAAAAAAGGGCAATCACTCTAAAATATGATGCGCAGCGTTATGTTTTACTTCTTATGCGTGACATTTTTACATTATGAGGTTTATCCTCGTGTGAAGATTCAAAATAATAGCTTTAATAATATTTGAGTTACGTTCCAGACAAAAATAAGCCTGAAATTAAACAAAGGGCAGTAACTCAAACGTTTGATGTGCAGAGTTACGGTTCTTTTGCACTGCACTTCTCCTTCATTAGATCTATCTACCTGTGATGTTTCAAGTTAATAGCTTTGATAGTTTCTGAGTTATGCTCTGGAAGAAAAGTGTGACAGACAAACGGACAGACAGACAACTCCGACAAAAACATTAATCTTCCGTTTTAAAATATAGGGGAGACATAAATATCAGAATATCAGCTAGTTCCTTTTTTTCCTTTCTCCAAGAAGAGGCAATGTTGCTGATGATAGAATGGCTGACTCTGAAACTACAGAAAACGGTTATCACCAAAGGAAAAGCGCTGGTCCTGAAGGTATATATAAATGGAAACTGAATTCGTTCTTGCAAGATCTTGATAATGAGATGACGCCTGAGGATACAAAGAAATTGAAGAATATGTTCACAGGTACATATAATTTTACACAGACATTTCAGAATATATGGTTACGGTAAGGGCCAAAGTAGAAACAGATAGGTTGCAGGAAATGGATCGAAGTTTTTGGGATCGATAGCTCTGAGTCCCATGCAAATGCGTCCATCATACTAATCACCATAAAAAAGTGATTAACTGCCACCAATAACTAAAAGCCATTCCTATCTTATTCTACGGCCAATTAATGGTCACTTAATTTTGCAGCTATGTCCAGCTTGGTTTTGAAAAACAGAAAGGACTAAAACCCCTAAATTGGATTATTTTTTTTTTTTGAATTGTTAAAATTATTTACCAGTTTGGCTAAATAATTCTATATATGATACAGAAATAGGGCTGAGAAGATTAGTTAATTATTTTTACATACTCAAAGCTCAACATATGTTTTGAACAATGTTTATTAACATACTGAATTTTTAAATCTTTATTGTTTGTAACATATTGTAAATACAATTATTTGACTTGTTCAAAACATGTCTAAATTTCCAGTGTTTATAGCGCGCAAAATTTATATCGTTCATCAATTGTTTGAATACCCTTGTCCATCTAATGTAAAGTGAAGGTGGACATATGCTATTAAAAACAAATGATAGAAATCTCAGCTAATTTTCTGTAAGCAATAAAAATAATGATCATTTTTTTTTCACTTTTATATGCCTGCCGAATTGCGGGACGTATATTGGATACACGTGCGCCGGACGGGCGCCAAGTTGGATAACCAGCCATAATGTCCCAGACTATTGAATTGAAGAAAGTTGGCATAGGAAACAATGTCTGCTCTCCAACTTCAAAAAAAAAATAAAAAAATAAAGGAACCAATCTTAATCAAAATTTTATCACAATGTGTATTGGCACAATATTTCGACCAAGTTGGATAACCAGCCAGAATGTCTCAGCTACTCTAGAGTAATGTCCCTTGAACTAATGAAAATTGCATCCATGCTTACTTGACAAACGTAACGCGATCTTTGAAAATCTGTCACAATATTTTGATTTAGTTCGATAACTTTCCAGAAGGTCCAAGACACTCAAGAGTAATAGCCTTTGAACTGGTAAAATAGTAGGACGGGCGTATTTTGCGATAACCAGCTTTTTTTTTCCTACTTTTCTTTAGGCATAATTCCAAAGAGAAAAATGGAATGCACTGAAAAACCATTTGACATATTCCGGCTCATGATGGAGATACAGTATTTGTCCGAGTACAACGTGATATACCTCCAGGCCGTCTTATTCAAGCTCGGAAATCCGAATCTTATTAAAATAGTGATAGAATATTGCCTTCGGACAAGAGATCAAGTGATTGAATACTGCGAACCTGAATATAACGACCCCCCAGGTAAGTTTTAATAAAGCTGACATTCAGACTGATTGATAACTGAAGAAGGCTATATTTCTTTATTAGTTTGCACCACAATTCCACATGTATAATTCCTTGTCACATCATGATAAACCCTCTGCAACCTGCCAAATACCACAGGTGTGCGAAGTTGAATGGGTCGAATCATATCGTATATAAAGGAAGGGAAGACACTGGACACTGTTTTCCTTTTCTTTTCTTTTTTTGAATATCGCATTTTCGTGTAATATCGTATTGTAATGTGGTTCATTTACGTTTGAAATAAAATAAAGTCTCAATGTTGTTATTGTTTTGTTTTCTCTCTTATAAGTTATAAAAAATGTGTTTAACTTACCTGAGCACTTGTGCTCAGGATGAGCTTTTATGACCGCCTTTCGTGCGTCGTCCGTCGTCAACAATTGCTGGCGAACACTCCAGAGTCCACAGTCTTGCGCCAATCTTCAAGAAAATTAGTCAGGGTATTTATCTACATGGTATCTTATATGGGTTCGAAATTAGGTCATGTAGGGTCAAATCTAGGTCACCAGGTCAAATCTTAGAAAATTTCAGAAAAACCTTCTGAACATTCTAAAGGCCACAGTTTAAGCCCAATTGTCATACAATTTGGTCAGGATGTTTCTCTGCATCATATCTCGGATGCGTTTGAATTGGGTCACGTGAGGCCCAAAACTAGATCACCAGTTCAAATCTTAGAAAGAAAAACTTGTGAAAACTCTAGAAGCCACAGTTTTAGCCATAAAGTCATAAAATTTGGTCAGTATGTTTTTCTTTTTGCGTGATATCTCGGAAGAGCTCGAAATTGGGTCACGTGGGGTCAAAAACTAGGTCACCAGGTCATATCTTAGAAAAATCTTGTGGACTGTCTTCGGGCCACAGTTTTAGACAGTCTTCATAAAACTTGATAAGAATGTTGTCTGCATGAAATACCATATGAGTGCAAATTTAGGTAGGGTCATATTCTAGGTCACGTAGTCAAATGTATGAAAAAACATTGCAAAAAAAATTTGGTAATCATGCCTAACACAGCAATCTTAGGTGAGCGGCACATGGTCATCTTGGCCCCCTTCTTAATGTTTCAATCGTGCTTTTCAGCTCCCGGAACTAGCTACTTCCGTCTTCAATATTGCAGTGAAGAAAAAGTTCAGTTCTCAATGGGCAATGCATTTAAACTGATTTTAATAATTTCAGCAGAAATTAAAAAAAAAAAAACAACAACAAAAAAACAGGATAAAATTGATTGATATCCAGTATCATATTCTCCTTTACGAAGGAAGCATAAATGTATACAATTGTGTAGCAAGACCTCACAAATGAATCGTGCTGAAATATGAACATAAACATGACAACATTGAAATTATTACTAGCAAACACATGCCGTACATTTAGAAATGTAATCATACAATCGAACACAATCAAATACGAAGGAAACCTATGACATTCCTAACAACCTGCTTTAAGCATTGTAATTCTTTAAATATATTGTCCTAGTGTTGTTTTAAGTATGGACGGAAATTCTTACATGGAAAACTGCTATCGGATGCTTGATTTGTACAGTTTACAGTAGTTTTGTAAATTTGTATAACCCATCTACTGATTTCTTGTCAACTAAGACCTCTGCCAGTAATATGCATCTATCCATAGAAACTCATGATGAAAAAAGTCTCACAAATCTAAACTGATATCTGATCTGCTAATTGTTCTGCAAAACAATAATCCGTTCGTGTTTTGATGAACTGCATTTAATATATGAGTTTAATTGTAAATTTTATTTATTTTACATCGATTACGAATAAAGTTCTCACAACTTATTTAAATCACTCTCGATGGTTCCAGTGGCGGCGTATTTGATATATCAACATAAAACATAAAATATAGGTGTATGTCTTCCATACTGAAAAGAACATAGTCCACTTTGAAAAAAGGCTATGTTTCTAACGCTGTTCACCACATATATATATAATTATGTGAAGAGTTCCTGAATTATTTGTCTCTCAGGACTGTCAATTGATTAATAACATTCATTTATAGTATGTGTAATGGTACAATTCATAACTCACAATATGTGTGATGTTACAATCTTTAACTTGAATGATAATATGTGTAACATCAAGACTTGTCGTTTTCAATATGTGTGGTAACATGATTTGCAGCTTTTGATATGTTGTATAATTATTTCTTCTACAGAATGGTACAATTCATAACTCACAATATGTGTGATGTTACAATCTTTAACTATTAAGACACAAGATAAGCTTGATGAAATCCGAAACAAGATAGCAGGTATATTGTGCATTGAGCCAAAGCATGTGAATGTAGTTGGCATTCAAAAATCAAACAGCACTATTTTAACTGTCATGATTCCTGCGATATACGTTACTGTCCTGGAGGATCTGATGAAAACTGAAGACTTCGATGAATTCGAATTCAGATTTGGATTCAGCATACTCGATACATGTAATACTAAGGATTCCGTTGTGACAGGTATGTGTGTTGATGACTATATAATGTTCTATGTTATTGAACAGTAATTTCGTATGAACGTATTCTTCCAAAGTCGTAACTCATATTTTGTACTGCTAATTTCTTATTTGCGCAATGGCCAAAGACAGACATGTCGATATGCCGATAAAAGATTACGTAAGTAATAAACATAGAAGAAAGTTGAACTGTTTCATTGCATTTCACAAACCAGCCACTTTTTGTGGATCAAAATATCTCAATTAGTATTATTTTACATATGTGAAAATTGTATAAAAGATTAAGTTCTTCATACATGTTTAGAGAAACGGTCATCGGAACCTGTAATATGTTAAAAGAAAGGAGTGTGAGGAACTGTTTTGAACACCGGTAATCGTAAAAAGTAACATGAAAGTATCTAGCCATCAATGAAATCGAAATTCTCCGAATGCTGTTACATACCCAAAATACATGACTCAAATTTCTCATGAAATTGAAATATATTAATGTATAATATGCATTACTGGTTGCTGTTGACAGGTGGTTAAGAGTTTGCTGGTTTGGTCTTAAGCAGGATATAGCGATAACGTGCCACTATTGAGACAATGAGAAAATGATTTAATTTCATGTCGGTAGAAAGTTTAAATCAAACAATTAGACGAATTTTGCAATGATTTCTGAGATTTATAGATATGAAATCGTGTCTTGTTTTCTTTTATAGGCTGCCATCCAAAAGTTTGTTTGCAAAAGCGTGAAAAAATAACAACGACGCTAACGTCAGATATCCTAAATACACATGAAGCGGTGGGGCTTATCAGTCTATTCGATATCTGGCTTTACAGGGTGCGTATTTAAACACGAATTTATAGGCTTTTAAAAAGCATCGATTACGTAACAAGTTATCACAAATTATCTTAATCACTCTCGATTGCTCTGATGCGTAAATCGTGTGAATGTCGTTTTAACGAGATAATGTTAATGAGATACCCATCATTATTACGAGAAACGCAAATTGCTGTTATTAAATACTATATCGGGAGCTATTCCACACAATTTCCACATTATTTCTTTATCTGTAGGTACACTCATTGATCAATTTCGACGAACCCATGATATCAAAATAGATCAATATTAAGTTACAATACATGGGTATTGGTTTTATTTTCTCAAATTCAGAATGTGATATAATCTTTTTAAGTACACGGAAGCAGGAGAAAAGGTTTGAAAATACAAGGTGTTTAGTCTTAAAAAGCGTTTTAAGTTATGTCAATGTAAGGGTATTTGATATAGCTGTTCATTCAAATACGCCATTAATGGTAAAAATGTTATTTATAATTTCATAAATATATAACTCAATCAACAAAAGTATACACCACTTGTTCTGTGTCCTATTTTGCTATATAAAACAGCATATTTATATATATTTCAACTTTATACTAATATACTACTTTTGATAAAGTGTAAATATTAATAATGTCTACTCGATGCAAAATGTTTATGTTTATCCAGGTTTGTTTTTATTTAGATCTATTTCTGGAATATATGTTCGGGGTAAACCGTCATGTTTTGTTTTTCAGAATATGGTCACTTTCTGTGATATAGGAGGAAAGCATGTACTGTCTGAACGTGAGAAAACCAAGATAAGCCAAAAACTGCAAAGATGCCTGCCCTGTTTCACCTGTTTCATTGTATTCCTTTCCATTACTGTATGTGTATGTATGTATGTATATGTAAACACACAAATGTGTACGCGAAATTAAATAGCTATTCTTTAATATTGCACAACTTTGTAATGTGTTTAGAGTAATATGACGTGAAATTGTTCCTTTGTGTATTTCATTGGTTAACTTTATATTCACAAATACTGATGATCTACATTTACTTATATGTAAAACAGTGATTTATCTATTTATTTTCTATATGTTTAAACTGTCCATTTGCATGTTGAACATTTAAATCTCGGACTATATTGCACTGATAGTTGCTAATCATAGTTATTTGAGTGATGTTGTTCAACTCTGTGATATCGTTTACCTATTATACAACGTGATATTATATTTGTATATATACCGGTAGTTCTGTTAAAAAAATTGACACTGTCTGTTTAGGTGACATATAGGCCCATTGGGCCGGGTGCCATTATTATTACCATCTGTATTGTATATTTGTATATTGTATATTTGTATGCACATGTCACTATAATAAATAAATTACTTACTTACTTATTGTTATGTTTGAAATCTGTTTACTTTACCTTCTCGGAAGGTGTGAAAGGTGAGCTGTTGTGGCCTATCTACGTCCGTCGTCGTGTTCGTCCGTCCGGTCCGTCGTCGTGATCGTCCGTCCGTCGTCGTGTTCGTCCGTCGTAAAAAAAATGCCTCAGATGAAATCTCTGAAAACACTTGGCGAAAACCGATCAAAAACCTTTACTAAATGAACTTGATTCGTGTAGAACCCTGGTTACCATGACAACCGAACGAAACAATTAAACATTATCAAAAAATCTCATCTGAAACCTGATTTTTATTTAATTTTGCACAAAAGATTTCCGTATAGCCCTTTATCATTATTGTGCAAACAATAATGAGGTTCCAAGTGGGTGGGGTAGGTTTCTTATATAATTTTTTATGCAAAAAAGTATCATTTTCTGCTATCAAACCGATTGTTAGAGATTAGGGTGGCTGACGTTGGAAATTGCAAGGTCACTTCTTAAATGATCTATAAAACAGTTTTAAGCTGATGTTATTCAGGTGAACGATCTAGGACCACTACTGATCTCTTGTTTACGTTTTATTATTATCATTATAATTAAAACAATTATCTTTTTTATTTTAAAGTAACCATGGTCAGAAAATTGACATTTTATAGTTTATTTATTACTTATATTATCATTTAATTCCTTTCCCACTTAGTAATAGTAGCTCGTATTATATGAATTCGTACATCGGTGTACAAATGTACATTGCACTGTGTCTAGTTATCACCACGAATGATTTATTTTATAATCTTTCAATGCATCTATTTATCTGATTATCGTTTGCTTATGTTATGCCTTTTATAATTCAGAACACTGCAATTTCACATAATTGTTAACCTCTGAAATGTTCTTGATAAGAAATACTTAATTGATAAAGATTAATATAGGAAATATTGAACGAGATCTTTTGATTAGAGAATATTTTCAACAAGTTAGTTAAGTTGTGGCAACATGTTTTCTTGAGGAAACAATTATCTTGAGAGAACAAGTTATTACGTTATGGCCACATAAACTACGGAAAACAAGTTTTGGCCACAAGTTAATAAAAAAATATCGACAATGTCACTTCCAATCTTCCGTAAAGTATAGACATATCAGTACACGATATGTATGGTTTCAAACCAGTTAGAAAGACCAGTCACCTTTCTTTTCTTGCCAAACAAGGTTTGTTGTGCGAATTTCAAATAGTTAGATGTAATAATGCAAATCAATCCTGCCGTATCGGATCATATTAAAAGTCTCATATACATAGGTGGATATGTTGGACCTCAAAAAATACCGTAAATCACAGGTTTATGTTACTCGTATGATAATAACAATAGATATAAATATGGCCTCAATATCCTGTTGACCTGTAATCTAAAATTTCTTAATTGGTTTGAGATACCACTGCGTTACTATAGAGTAGTATGTTCAAAAAGAAATTGTTTCATTTACATCTTCCTATCTTAATTTTTGCCTGCATAAAAAACATAAACCTGGATTTGCGAACAATACTGATAACAATACGAGATTTCAGTAATAATGGGTGGCATAAGCAACAACATAGAGACGAGACGAAACCATATTTAAATTTATCATATGACATTGTGCTCAAACAGCTGTTTCCGGTGTCGTTTACTCATTATATATTTTCCTATATTTAACCTGTTAATATAACCTTTAGACCGAATAACATCACTCCGCGTCACGCGCGTGTATTCTGTATGTATGCATAGTGTGTAGAGTGTGAACAGCTGGATTAAATGTGTTTGATTCATTATTCATATGATGTTGAAAATGTATGAGAAATACACACGTTAAATCGTTATTTTCAGTTGTTATTTGAAACTGTTTTCTTGGTGTTAGATTACAGAAGTAATTCGTGCACAGTCCGTTCCTTCATTTGTTTGATTGTTATTTGTTATAATCGCGTTTTACTGTCAGTATAGGTCATATGATAAAAGAAACCAGAGACGAAATGTCAATTCATATCAAATTGTACTACTCGTTCCTGATATTCATATAGAAATTTTACAATTGTATCAAACGTGCATTCCTATAGTTGGAGACAGTGTTTACAACTTGCTTGTTCTGAAGACTCTTTGTTATATCTAGCGGGGTTTCGTTCAAACATGAGTACTGTCGATAATATTTTTGTACTTCATGGGTTAATTACACATTTATTAAATCAGGGAAAGCAATTGTATTGCGCATTTATAGATTTTACCAAGGCATTTGACTACATTGTAAGGGATAACTTATTGGTTAAATTAATTCGACTTGGGATACGGGGGAAAATTTTAGATATTATTAAGTCAATGTATAGTTCTGTAAAATCAAGAGTTAAATATTTTAATCAATTAAGTAATCAATTTGATTGTGTACTCGGTGTCCGTCAAGGGGAGTGTTTATCACCTTTTTTATTTGCCATGTTCTTGAATGGTATTGAAAATGAATTTATTGAAAAGGGTTTTTCTGGAATTGATGTTAACACATTTAAGCTATTTTTAACATTGTACGCTGATGATATGGTATTATTTGCTAATAATAGAGATGAATTACAGGCCGGTTTAAATTTACTTTATGATTATTGCAAACGATGGAAGTTAATTATTAATACCAATAAAACAAAAATTATGATTTTCAGGAAAGGTGGACGCTTATCAACGGATGACAATTTCTTTTATAATGGTCAAAGTATTGATGTAGTTAGTCATTTCAATTATTTAGGGTTAGTGTTTTCAACCGGGGGTTCTTTTTCCAATGCACAAAATACAATTGCTGGACAAGCACTTAAAGCTATTTTTAAAATGAATAAGTATTTATATAAATTTACAGATATCTCAGTAAGTCATAAACTTAATATATTTGATAAATTAGTATCACCTATTTTTAATTACGCTAGTGAAGTGTGGGGCTTTGTGCAAGGAAATGCTATTGCAAGGGTACATTTACAATTCTGTAAAAGAATATTAGGTGTTAAAAGAAATACGCAAAATGATTTTATTTATGGTGAATTAGGGAGAACTAATTATCAATGAACGGTATATGAATATCATTAAATATTGGGTCAAATTATTACATATAGGAGATAATAAGTTTACTAGGAAAGTTTATTTGATGCTAAAAATGATAGTGAGTTATCTCCAGGTAAGAAAAATTGGTGTACTTTATTAAAACAGTTACTTTGTCATCTTGGTGTTTATGATGCCTGGCTTTTTCAAGAAATTGGAAACGTTGAATTATTTCTTTTACATGTAAAGCAAAGATTGAAGGATCAGTTTATCCAAGGTTGGAACGGTAGGATACATGATTCTAGTAGAGCTCATTTATATAAACACATTTCTTCGTTTAAATATCAACCTTATTTAGATTTTTGTCATATCTCTAAATTTAGACAATGTTTAACTAGGTTAAGGGTATCATCACATAGATTACAAGTTGAAACTGGTAGATGGGCTAAGCCTAATTCAGTCCCATATACTGAAAGATTATGTAATATTTGCAATGTATTAGAAGATGAATACCATTTTGTTCTTGAATGTCATTTTTTTTGTATAAGGCCTAATATGCACAAATTTGTAGAGCTACTGTCCTCTGAAGATCAAGCTATTATTAGGAAATTAGGTATATTTGTCTGTAAAGCATTCGAAGTGAGACAGAGTCAGTTACTTTAGAGCATTTATTAATGTTTTAATATTTGAAATGATATTTATCTGATATTATTTGTGAAGACGGGTTGTGTCATTCTAAGTAATGTTTATCACAAATTAGTATTTTAAGGCAGTATTTGTTATCTATTCTGTTATTCATACGTTATCCTAAATTTTCGTTTCGTTAGGATAACTGGTGTATGAGGATGTAGATTTATCTGGAAATGTCAGAAAAACTGTATGTTTCTTCTAAGTGATGCATGTGTATAATTAATATTACATATATAAGGTATCAAATAGATATATAAACATCTTTTTCACTTTCAAATGTCAAAAAATATATGAAAAGGTTTTTATGGCTTGTACCTACCTACTTGTTTAATTTAAGAAAATGATGATGTCAGTGTTCATGAATTATACATAAACACTGTTAAAATTTGAATGACGTTATAAGTTATATCATTTTCAACTGTGGAGGTAATTACTTCTATGTATTTGTATGTATTTATGATTTTATCCTGTCAAAATCACGATAATTGTACATCCACATGGGTCATTGACCTTCTGGAATAATTGAATAAAATCTAATCTAAAAATCTAATCTAAAATCTATCTAAAATACATACGGGAATGGAACACTCTTCTAGACAGAAAATCAACATTCTTAAAAGTGCGAATGTTGTTTTTATCTTGCATGGTATTTCACCGGTCAGCTTGTTTGATGAGGGGGAATTTACAAACATTTATTCTAACCGAAACTTAGTCAGATTTTTCTTATATGTGTATGTAGTATAAAAAAAACTCACTTTAATAGATAAAAAAAATCACTTAAATAGCTAACGTTTTGTGACCAGGCCAATCATGCGGACACAATTGAAAATAAACTGAAAATTTGTATAGGTTATCTTGTGAAACGTACATGTGTTAATGTCACAAATAGGGCTGAGACGAGTCCATTTTTACACGGGTATCCGTTATATTATTACCCTTGGGTACCCGGATACCCGTACAGATGTAGTCATTGCATATATAAAAACACTTTATCACCTGCTATAACACATTTCAATACGATACGGTCTTTGTACACCCAAAATACGTCCATCTTGAAGCATGTGAAGATAATTCTTCGACAGATTGTAGAATTATGTTGCAAGATATCATTTGGCTATAGACGTGTATATATGTTATAAAGAAAAAAAGTACATGAGTTAGCATAATAGAAAAGGCTGACATCTGGTAACGGGTAATAATTTTGTATCCGGATACTGGCGATAATTTTACCCTCCCGTGACTCGTTTCAGCCTAAGTCACAAATGAGTACACTGACATATTAAACAATAACAGATTACACAATATTTTTGTGAAGATGTGGTTTCTTAATATTTTATTGATAAATATTTTGCATAAATTATATATATTTTATACCTAATTATGTACGGTGTGGAGTGGAATGACCTCGACCCACACACACCATTTACGAGAAAAATAAATGAGGTGGCCCTAATTATAGCGACCTCATAAAAATATTTTACTTATGTGTATGTATGTGGGAAAGGGTAGACAAATATTGATTAACTAACAACAAGACACAAACACATTTACAGATAAAGATAAACAAATACAGATAATAAACTAATCATCAACCTCATATGATCATTTGCGTTTGTGCAAATAGATACCATTGATTTCAGTTCCCAATCAAGCTATATAAGATCAGAAAAGATATACGTGTATTTTATCATTGCGACATATACAGTAATGATAATGTATGCAGTGTTTAGTGAGGCCCAACTGTGAACAGGTAATAAAAATGAACTGTCACTTTAATACTAGTGTCTATTAATGGCCTGTTTAATAACTACAATATTAAGATCAACTTAGTGAAAGGATTTGTCGGGAAACATTAAGATCCATTAGGTATTTAGTAGTAATGAGGCTATATCCATTTCATTTGGGTCTATGAATATTAACTATGGTATTATTTTTACAAAGAATATCAAAAAAAGTTGTGAGAATGTGTAGTCAACTCAAAAGTCACATTTTATCACTTCAAATGATCAGCCTTAGTATTTTGCTTGGAAGTGAGCAAGGAAAACTTACGGTGCACAAGCAGTACTGGGAATCGGCTGAAAACGACCAAACAGTTGATGTATAAGTAACAACTATATATTATAATTTATTTCCACAATATGAATTTTAAGAAGCAAAACATACCTACACATACTAAGAGATTTAGATACATTCTTCTCTTTCACACTAAAAAACAAACAACAGTTATCTGAATAATAAGATTAAATTTACATAGTTTAACCCCAAACTACAATACTAACAAATATTTGACCCTATAAATTCATCTAAAAATTGGAGCGAAACTTCGTATTTAATAACTTTTTGAAATGGATACTCGAAGACCGTTATGCTTTTTCCTATGATACACAGACTGTGTAATAAGAATCCTGTAATATTATATATAAACATCACATTATAGAAATCATTTACTACTTCGATTCGTTCTTTGTTATAAAATTGATTTTTTTTCCATTCGATCCATATTTTCGAAAAACAACTTATTCAGTTTTAGGATTGTTTAACCCCAGTTTCGACCTACCGAATATATATAAATATATATAATATTGATGATCATCATGAATTTGTTGCTGGTCTTCAGTTGAATTTTCTTTCCAAAAGTATATATATACTTTCTACTCATATCATGCTGAGAATTAAGCTGAAATATAAGGAAACGTTAACATGCAAACATATATAAAATCTAATCAATTTCTGGAGAGTAACATGTGCTTCAATTGATGTATTCAAAATCAGGAGAAGGGCCTTAAAGTTTATACAAATATACTGTTATGCGAGATTAATAACGTATCATTTTCATTAGTCAGATACGCTTCTTTGGTAGATCTACCATTCACAAAATTTCTAATGTTCACATGAAAATTGCAATGTGTATACTTACGATGTGTCTACTTGTTAAGATTGTTCTAACTCTTGCTGTTGCTTTTTTCGTAATTTGATTATTAAGCTACATATACGGGCGGTAAGAAATAAGTTTTCCTATAATTTTTAAATATTTTTGCTATCTTAGTTATAATGGGAAATTAACTATTTGATTCTGTTATCACTATATAAACTGCCATTATATGTGGCACATTAAAATAATAGAATTCATATTCATAAAAATAACTACTTTTTGCCACTGTATTCGTGTATATGTAAAAAAAAGTAGACCGGTATCTGTCTTGTAAAACAGAAGTAAGTAATGTTTAAAACTTAGAACATATTAAGATAAGTCTTAATGAGAGGATTTTTAAGGGGAAGACTCACATAGGCTATTAGCATGTAGCTTAATCCTATTCATTCTTGAATAAAATAAGTATTAAATAAGAATTAGTGCCAGCTTATTTATTTTATGTCGACTGGGAAACAAGTTCTTACAACTAATACTAAACCCTCTCGACATTTCCTGGGTTGAACCAGTACTTAGCGCCAGGGAAGGTAATGAAAATTCCTTGCCCCAAACGGGGTTCGAAAACACAACCCTCGGACCCGCAGTCAGGTACGTTACCATTGGACCACGGCACCATGATTTAAGAAATTCTGAGTAAATGATAAAGACGGGGTGAAGCTAACTACATAACCAGCAAATGAAGTATATTGGACACAAATTTATTGAACGAACTTTAGGGATTTGGGTAAAATTTAACTTCAAGTATATTGTGCGACTTTGAAGTCATTTAAATATAAAAATCTCGGCCTTACAACTCCTTGTACTAATTTTTATAATGCAGAGACGTAAGATGAGATATTCGCATGTTTATTTTTAACCCACAAGAAAGTGAGCTTTTAGGATCACCCTTTGTCCGTTGTCCGTTGTCAACAATTTGCTTTAAAAGACATCTCATCTAAAATCACTGTATAGAAATAAATGATATTGGCTTAAAATGATTTTTGGGTGGCCCTTCACAAAAGCTGCTAAAATAAAATTGATCTCCGTAGAACTCTGGTTATCATGGTAACATACTGAATTTTAATCATAAAACTTAAAAAATAATTTTCTCTGAATCAAATGGTCAAAATTTAATTTCATTTTACACAAATAGTCACCTTATGGCCGTCAACCATAATTGTCAAAATAAAGTTAACCCATAGACAAATGAAGCTCCTAGGAGTCGGCTACATTCCTTAAATACTCTTATTTAAAAAACTTCTTCTATGAAGCCAATGGTCAAAATTTAATTTCATTCCGCACGAATGGTCACCTAATAGACCTCTACCATAATTGCTCAAATAAAGTTGATCCCTTGAAAAATAAGGCTCAAAGGGGGTCGGCTTGTTTCCTTATATACTCTATATACTCTTTATGGAAAATTATTTCAAACCCTGCATCTATGAAGCCAACGGTCATAATATAATTTCGTTCGGCATAAATGGATATCTCACAGCCCTCGACCATAATTGCCAAAATAAGGTTGATCCCTTTTTTGTTTATTGGGTATCACGTCCCAACATATTCCAGTCATTTGGAGACTATGTCTACTTGAGACAGATATAGTGCGGCCACACCGTAAACATGTGGCATGGTACCACACCCAGTCACATTATCCTGACACCTGGCCGACCAGTCCTGGAATTACCCTTATATGCTGAGCGCCAATCAAGGAAGCTATAACAGTACCATTTTTTACGACTTTGGTATGTCGCGGCCGGGGATCGAACCTAAAACCTCCCGCTCCCAAGGCGGACACTCTTTCCATTCGGCCACCGGGGACGGTGTTAATCCCTTAAGAAATGAAGCTCCCAGGTGGTCGACTAGTTTCATTATATACTCAATACAAAAGATTTTAAAAATTCTGCTGTAACGCTAATGGTAAGATTTCAAAATACTTCATCTATAAAGCCAACAGTCAAAATTTCATTTCATTTGTCACAAATGGTGACCTTATAGCCCTCTACTTATTTCTACCGATCAACTGTAAACGAGTATCTTAAAAGTCAGTTTTACCATATCCGTAAGATTGAAAGACGGTTATAGTTCGTTTCAATATGGAGAGGACGA
>CM037783.1:28096845-28146845 GCA_021229015.1 Solen grandis | reverse complement strand
ATCACAAGAGGTTATAAATACCCTTGCATCAAACCTTGTCTTCATGTAATGAGCATAAGATGGAATGCTAAAAGCGCTGAAAATCCAGTAATTTACTTATCTTAAAACTGTTGCAGGCTAACCTTAAACAGAAATCTACTAATCTTTTATATTGAAAAGTAACTGTAAGAACAACAGCTTCTATTCCACAGGAGATATAAAGAGATTATCAGACTAAGCCAATTGTGGGCTTTCGATGACGATAAAAGTAACACAAGACCCTACCTCCTCTTTGAAGATTTTGGCCTGCTCCTCACACCCTGGTAGTGTGTTGACAAATGCCGCCACCTGGTCTATGGTCCATTTGTTGACGTCATTGCCTCGGATGTTGGTAACCCCCGGTAATAGTTTAGAATGCTGCTCCCAGCAGAGTGGTACCTCACTCTTGGGGGTCGTGATCATGGCTGATGAGAAGACAGAATTGTGGATTCCTTGTCGGATATTCTCCTCTGCAGTTACCAAGGAGATCAGAATATTACACACAAACCTGAATGTTACATTATTTTTTTCATTTTGGGGGGCACAAGCAGGTGTTTTTTTTTCCCCAACTCTTTTCTTATAGCTGGTGCATTGGATTCAGCAATATTCCCAATGCCAGAAAGTGTATTTTTTTCTGAATTTAAATGCAAAAATTTTCAATGAATACCCAGAAAAGAATATTGATTCAATTTGGCCAAAATTTGACAAAATTAGACTTTTCATCACTGTGTATTTATAAATAGAATATGTTGATAAATCTATCAATACATGTATATCCTTTGCATTAATTCCCCTTTGCTGTAACTCTTGTGACGATTTTTCCCTAATTTAACATAGTGTAAAAATCCCAATTAATTTCTGTCAATTATTAGAATGGTAAGCTTCAAGTTATGATATATTTCTGCCAAACTAGAGTCTTAAAAATTTACGACTTGAAAAATTCAAGTATGAATTACATGTAATATAATTATAAAGTACATGTATACCCATAAGTAGTGACTGACCTCTTTCTAATCTCTCTTGTTCTCTGGCAAGTTTTTGTTCTTCCAACCCAATGTAATAACTCCTGCAAAAAAACAGAAAGGAAATACTTGTACAACTGTTGCGGATTGAATACTGATATTGAAACCATTAAAATATCTTTTTGAGTAGTTCTATTCCCTAAATTAAAACAAGAGGGCCAAGATGGCCCTTGGTCGCTCACCTGAGAAAGATGATTGCTTAAGAAATAAAGATGCTTGAGTGTAAAAGTGAAATCTGGCTTTTTTTATGGTGAAATGGGCATAACTCCTAAATTTACAAGTCAATATCAGTTATAATTGAACCCGATTGTGAGATTATGGGCATAAACATTGTCTTAAAGTTTAAAAATGATTGTTAAAAAAATGAAGTTGGTAGAGAATAAACAAAGTGAAATCTTGCATTTTTTGTATTAAAAGGAACATAACTCCTGACCTAAATGACCCATCTCAGCCACAATTGAACTCAATCGAGACATTATGGTCATTAATTATGTCATAAAGTTTGAAGATGATTGCTAAAATGATGAAGATGCTAGAGTGCAAACAATGTGAAATCTGGCTTTTTTGAATTTTAAAAGGGGCATAACTCCTGACCTAATGTTCCGATATCAGCCATAATCGAACTTGGCCGAGATTTTATGGTTATAAACATTGTTTCAAAGTTTGAAGATAATTGCTCATAAAATGAAGATGCTAGAGTGCAAACAATGTGAAATCTGGCTTTTTTGAATTTTAAAAGGGGCATAACTCCTGACCTAATGTTCCGATATCAGCCATAATCGAACTTGGCCGAGATTTTATGGTTATAAACATTGTTTTAAAGTTTGAAGATAATTGCTCATAAAATGAAGATGCTAGAGTGCAAACGAACAAATTGTGGACGACGGACGACGGACGGACGGACGGACGGACGACGGACATTCATCGATCCTAAAAGCTCATCCTGAGCACACGTGCTCAGGTGAGCTAAAAATAAGTACAAACAAATGCTTTCATTTATAGTCTATAAGGCATAAAGAAATTGATAACATCAAATCACAAGGTAGAAACTAACATTTTGAGAGCTATGTGTTTTTAATGTCATCCTGATTTTGTTTGCTTGTTTATAGGCTTTAATTGTGTATACATACTTTGGTCTCCTGCCCCGTCCCCACTTCTTGGGTGGCTGGACATCTCCATTCTGCAGCTTGGGACCGGCTGTCTTGAACATTAATTTGCCTGTACTATCACTGCTGTCCGGAGGAAAGCGCCTGCAAAATAGATATTTTGGGGTCAAACTTGTGCTAGTCATTTTTTAAATATACACAATTTTTTCTTAGAATATACGAAACAATGCTGTGTGTGACCTTATTCAAAAGATAATGAGAATTTGTTCATGATGACACTGTGACTTACATATTAGAAATCTCAACATTGCTATACATCATTTCCCTAGCAATAACCCCCCTTAGTTTTGTGATGAAAACATTACAACAAAATGGCCACCTGCATTAAGCAGTCAACCTGTTTCAAGAAGCCAGTGAATATATTCCAGAAAAAGACTTGTTTTGATCTCCTTTCAACAGGCACCTGAGGTAAGTGACCACTTTCTCTACTTCCCTTGACTGGTTACTTAAGACAGGTTTGACTTTTTTAAGTATTTCTTAGTGTTGGAATTGGTCCGGAAAAACACTGTCTTTTCAGTTCTTATCCCATCTTTCTGAATTATTAATTTGTGACATAGTTACAAGTCAAAAGATCATGGTAGCAAGGTAGAGCTATATGGCAGAGTGACAGACAGCATGTAACTGTCCAATCAGAAATAAACTAACAGTTATGATGTTGCCAACCAAGAACTGCAACTCTTTCTAAAATCATAAAAAGCCTAATTCTTTAATGAATAATAAATCATTGTCAAAGTTTAATAAGTGTGGTCTTTTAAACAATTTGTTGACAAACTGACTGATCAGTCAGACATTAGCTTTTTCTAAGTATTAAAAGTAATGTTAACCCTTTCCCTCATATAGACTCATTTTGACGCACTCAGTAGGTACCACATAAAGCCTGATCTGCAGAAAACCACAGTTAAACCATACCAAATTTAATTACAAAATCCTCATTTCCAGACCACTGAGGAGCAGCGAACAGCATAAAACCTGATCAGCCTGCGAGTTACTCGCAGGCTGATCTGGTTTTATGCTGTTCGCATAGGTCTTTTCATGGTGTCCTCTATGAGGGAAAGGGTTAAGAAGTAATTTGCTCTACCAAGCTACTGAATAAATCTAAGCTATACAACTGTCCTGGATATGAGAGTAATACTATAAAATTATTAATTTTCACTGACATTAAATTTTGTTGATTATGTACCTAAGGGAATTTCATGGGTACATTTATTCGTGGATCTAAGTTCTAGAAAACATGAGGTCTATATTAGAGACAAGTTTTCGTGATAATTGATATTCGTGAATAACCCTCCATGAAATTGACGAAAATTAGTGTCTCACGAAAATTAATGCTTTCACAGTATCAAAGAATACATACTTTGTGTCTGACACTGCACTGTCCTCGTGTTTGGATGTGAACACCTCTTCACTTTTCAGGGAGGAGGACCCCAGACGATCACCCAACACCGACTCCTTGTTCATGTTCAACTCAGAATATGGACAACCATATGTACTGAAACACATTGAAGCATTTTTATTGCAACAGATAGTAAAATAAAATACACATGGTCTTACGTATTTTTTCTCCTTTCTGTAAGTTTAGGCACCACAAAATAAGACCATTTATATAGTCACAGCCTATGGACCGGATCATTTAACCCTTTCCCTCATATAGACTCATTTTGACGCACTCAATAGGTACCACATAAAGCCTGATCTGCAGAAAACCACAGTTAAATCTTACCAAATTTATTTACAAAATCCTCATTTCCAGACCACTGAGGAGCAGCGAACAGCATAAAACCTGATCAGCCTGTGAGTTACTCGCAGGCTGATCTGGTTTTATGCTGTTCGCATAGGTCTTTTCATGGTGTCCTCTATGAGGGAAAGGATTAAAACACATTGTTACCGGTGTTGTAAATAATTTTACCCACATTCATAGTGTCATTAGTTCTTTATTTTAATTCTGAAGTTCTAAGTAAACTCTAACTCTGCTTACATTCTCCCATTTTATGAAAAGGTACATGTATCATTAACTTATTCCAGGTAGTTACAAATTACACAACTCCTGTTTTTTGGCAACAAAACCTCAAAGCTATCCACTAGATAACTGGATAATGCATTTTTTTTTTTCATTTTGTTGTTTTTTGATGGACTGGTTCCAATTTCAATGGATTAAGTCATTAGTTGAGTTGTTAATTTTGATGGCTGACAGTATGTGCTTTCTCAAGCAAGAATATTTTGTCTATATCTTGGAAGGATGACATACCTGTGGTGGCCTGAGTATTTTGCACCTTTGATGTGACCTATGCCCTTACACCCTGGGGTTGGACACACCCCAGGGCCTGTACCCACTATCAGATCAGAGGGGGCTGAAATGTACAAGTCACATACTTTCATCAAAATGTTAAATTAAATACAATAAAATCTATATAGATGTCATCTCTGAATGAAAGCAAACCTGTGATTAAAGGTCAGTGACTGGATTCACAGAGCAAAATTTATAGAGCTTTAAATTTCCCCTGAATGGCTTTTTTTACAGTTTTTTTTTGTACATAACGGACGGATTTTATTTGGTGAGGTACCAGACAATTCTGCCTTTTGAATTAGGACCACTTTCATTACTACAGTGTTGATTGTTATAACATGCTCCATTGTAACACAACAAAAGCTAAAATAACATGGCCCAAAAATGGGCCCCAAATCTTTCTCTCTTTTTTTTAACTTACTTACAATGCATTTTCAAATTGCATAATGCTGTTGAACAGAATGCTATATCTAGATTTGGACAGCTAATACAATGAGCTTTCAAATCAGTGCTTACAAACATGGAAGACAGCTGTTGCTTTAGCTCGACTCACAAACTATCAGGGCCAAGTTTCTTAGTCTAAGACCCCAGCCTTGTGTGATTATTAACTTACATATAGGGGGAATGAGAGGGTGACCGGTCTTGGCGCACCAGCCGGGTGGGTGGAGGTCCGGGGAGTCGTCGTCCAACCAGTAGTCGTACACATCGGACCAGCCATCAAAGTGGATCTTGACCATGTAGGAGTCCACCTCACAGATTGTGGCCACTCGGACCAACAGCGGGTTCCTCTTGTCTACTACCTCTACCTTCATCCCCGCCGTGAATGCTACTGGTGCCCTCTGGTGGAGAGATATAGGATACACGTTACAGATTTACATGATGATGATAAACCTCTAACCTCAATTACTGGTGATATTATTATCTAATTATTTTTCAATATTGCACAATCTTTTGGTTTGCAGTTTGATCTCACAAAGAAAATATCTTTTTTCTTTATCAAAATTAAATATTCATCTAGTTAACAAGCATATGCATGAACTTTTACCTGTTAACTATAAACAAGAGGGCCAAGATGGCCCTTGGTCGCTCACCTGAGAAAGATGATTGCTTAAGAAATAAAGATGCTTGAGTGTAAAAGTGAAATCTGGCTTTTTTTATGGTGAAATGGGCATAACTCCTAAATTTACAAGTCAATATCAGTTATAATTGAACCCGATTGTGAGATTATGGGCATAAACATTGTCTTAAAGTTTAAAAATGATTGTTAAAAAAATGAAGTTGGTAGAGAATAAACAAAGTGAAATCTTGCATTTTTTGTATTAAAAGGGGCATAACTCCTGACCTAAATGACCCATTTCAGCCACAATTGAACTCAATCGAGACATTATGATCATTAACAATGTCATAAAGTTTGAAGATGATTGCTAAAAAAAGGAAGATGCTAGAGTGTAAACAACGTGAAATATGGCTTTTTTTTATATTAAAAGGGGCATAACTCCTGACCTAATTGACGGATCTCAGTCATAATCAAACTCAATCGAGACCTTATGGTCATAAGCATTGCCATAAAGTTTGAAGATGATTGCTCAAAAGATGAAGATGCTAGAGTGTAAACAATGTGAAATATGGCATTTTTTGAATATTAAAGGGGGCATAACTCCTGACCTAATTGATGAATGTCAGCCATAATGGAACTCAATCGAAACCTTATGGTCATAAGCATTGCCATAAAGTTTGAAGACGATTGCTCAAAAGATGAAGATGCTAGAGTGTAAACAACTTGAAATATAGCATTTTTTGAATATTAAAAAGGGCATAACTCCTGACCTAATGGTACGATATCAACCATAATCGAACTTGGCCGTGATTTTATGGTTATAAACATTGATATAAAGTTTGAAGATAATTGCTCATGAAATGAAGATGCTAGAGTGCAAACAATGTGAAATCTGGCTTTTTTGAATTTTAAAAGGGGCATAACTCCTGACCTAATGTCGATATCACCATAATCGAACTTGGCCGGATTTTATGGTATAACATTGTTAAGTTTGAAGATAATTGCTCATGAAATGAAGATGCTAGAGTGCAAACAATGTGAAATCTGGCTTTTTTGAATTTTAAAAGGGGCATAACTCCTGACCTAATGTTCCGATATCAGCCATAATCGAACTTGGCCGAGATTTTATGGTCATAAACATTGTTTTAAAGTTTGAAGATAATTGCTCATAAAATGAAGATGCTAGAGTGCAAACGAACAAATTGTGGACGACGGACGGACGACGGACATTCATTGATCCTAAAAGCTCATCCTGAGCACACATGCTCAGGTGAGCTAAAAAGCTCTTTTTGTTTTATCAATAAAGTAGTAAACTCATATTTTTAGATATTGTATTAACTCTATATGAAGTGATAAATTCAAAACATATTTTCCTATTAAATAGAATTTTAAAGTTATGTCATTAGCCTTCAATTATTAAATTTCTCTCAACTGATATAACTTCACAGTGCTGTTATTGACTATTCTGATGCACATATTATACAGGAGCAAGACTTTGAGAGATCTGCTTTTTTTTGTGTGTGCATGGAAATACCCACAGAGAAAGATAACTTGACACCAGATTGTTAACCAGTCATATAAAGGACTTTAATCTTTCAATGGCCATGGACAAGTTCATCATAGTTTTTGGCCAAATGTTTTCCTCAGGATTTATCTCCCCTGTTGTCCTTTTTCTCTAGTAAATCATAAACCAACAATGACCTATGTGGTCAGTTTAACACCAGATCAGCCTGTGATTACCTCTGATTATTAATCATAAACAGAACAGACTGCCATATAATGTTACAGTAATTAACCAAACATACAGGTTTAAAGGCTCTGGCAGGCACTGCAACACTTTTTGTCTTTGTTAAGTATTTCTCCCATGTAAAGCCATCAGCATCCTTCCAATCTGTAACAAGTCAACATAACTACATGTAGTTCATTTCAATATAAAGCCAAATCTATCAGGACATTTATACTTAGAATTACCTGTGTTTTTTACAGATAATTCAGTAACAATACCTTTTATTGATGACCATGTTTTAATCTCAAAAGATTGATCATGACATAAGTAAAAGTTAATGTCAAGATTAATAGTAAGTAAGAAAGTACCCCTGTTGGGGGTAAGGATTTTTTCTGGTCTTCCAAGGCACAAAGTACTGATCAAACTCAGGAATCATCGAGGTAGATAAGGTTAAGGCTGGGTCAAGTGGTTACTGTATATGCCATTAAAGAAATTAATGAAAGTTGTGAGAGCAGGCCCTATGTTCTCAAAAATACAATCTCAGGCTCAAATTTGAGTATCATACTCAAATCCCTCTCGAAAATAATAGGCATAATTTGAGTATAAGTATGAAAATTATACTAAAGAACTATTTTTATTTTTGAGAACATGGGGCCTGGGACGTGATAAGCATGATTCCTATATAGCCTCCACTTCTTAAAATGGGGGTATACCGATAATAATTAACATCTCTTGTTCCTCAACTCCAGCTATCTCCCTCCACTCCTAGCACTCACCTATGGGTGGAGACAGGACGAAGCTGTTCTCCTCGCAGTATCCCGTGGCGTGGATGAAAGGCGCTGTCGTGTCGCACCAGTAGTCGTAGTTGTTGTCCCAGCTGTCAAAGTGTATGAGGATCTTGTCCCCTAGAGTGTCTGCCACGCTGGCAACACAGATGAGAGATGAGTTTTTCTTGTCCACAGCCTCAAGTTTACTGCTGATCCGGAACAAGTTGGGCAACACTGACTGTGAGCAGAAAAGATACAAAACATTTTACAATCTTTAAACCTTTTTCCATACTATGTATCCAGAGTTAAAAAAAACACTTTCATAACCTTTCAAGGCATAAAGTATCACAGGAACCATAAAGAGGGATTAATATAGATTTAAGAACTTATTGTGCAGTTAATGTGAAAAAAAAGATCATTTAAAGTCTGCCTGGTAGCACTCATCAAGGTGCAAACACCTGTGTAGTTTTGAGGCTGTAGGTGGAAGAACTTCAGTGTTTCGGTCAAGGTTAAAAGATTTGTGACAAACAGACCAAAGCCCCCACCCCCCTCCCGGATCTACTGATTGTTGGGGGGGGGGGGGGGATATAACAATGAACTGATTTTATCATAAGAATCTCTACAGACTATCCAAAACTAAATACAAATTTTTCTTGGCAGTTCCATTGAAAATCAGAAGACTGAGCAGAAACAAATGTAATAGAGATTCTAGAATAACAAATAACATGCACTACATAATGAAGTATGTACGATGGGCTCTCATCTCAATGATAGTCTTGATTTGGGATAATAAAAACCATGCTTTATTTGACACAAAATGCTTATCACAAATACCTGGACTGGTTGATTTGTAAAGAGAGACTTTGGAGCAGGTGAGGCCTTAGTCAGTTTGAGATAGGCTGTCCAGTTGAATTCCTCCACAGTGAATCCTGCAAACAGGGTATACCAACATACCAATCCAGGTTGTAATCAAAACAAGTTAGTGAATTTAAACGACATCTTCATAAAATAAATTTAAATCTAACTTAATTCACCAAATTTCCACATCATTTAATTTTCACCAATTATGTTCCCATTATTATTAAACCTAGTAGAATTTTTTTTTCTCAGCCAAAGATTTAAAATTCTGAGACGTTGTCGAGGTATAACAGACTAACCTTTTGGAGGCTGCAATATCTTCCCATTTTTTTCACAAAAGCCACATGGAAAAATGTATGGAGAGTCGGCATCCATCCAGAAATCAAAGCACTCAGAGTAGCCGTCGAAGTGCAGCCTTATCCTGTAGCCGCACACCTCCGCGACACTGAGCGCACAGAAAAGTGACTGGTGCATTGGGTCTATGCCCTCCAGCTTCATGCCAACACGGAAACCATTCTTGCTTGACGGGAAAGGCTGAAACAGAATGTGTCATTCATAAAACCCAAGAGATAATTGTCATAAACATTAGAGTTAAAGTCGTAAAAGCTGGCAGTGCTCTAGATAAACTTCAAACTCAATGAACACAATGTAGATCCATTATAACGCGCTTAGTTATTACATTTTAAATTTCTTTCTTTTCGACGTTAAAAATATTCATAGAAGTGCAGCCTATTCGGAGAGTACTTACATTTTTAAACAATTTGGCCGGAGCTTCCACGCCTTTTTCTTGTTCCAAATATCTGGACCAGAAAAACTCCTGGGACTTCTTCCCTGGAAAAAAAAATGCATTTTTCTTTCTCAATAAAATGTCAAAATAAAAGTGGGTTCATTGGTCAGTATTTCTGATTTTAACTGAATAAAGAAGTAAAGTAGTTCAAAATTTTAATAATATTGATGATGACACAAAATTATGATGGCAATTAGGACAATCTGTAAAGGTGATAAATACCCCAGTACTTCATCTTGTCTTCATGTGATTTTAGTGTATCACCAGACTATGACACAAAGAGACTAGTCCATCAGTCTTACCAGTCATTGACTCAGATTTCAAGTCCTTGTCTCGGTGGAAGCCATCTTTCAGGAGGAACTTCTTCCGATTTTTCTTCAATCCCAGAACCACTTTGGACATGGTACCGTGTTTCTTCACTCCTCTCATGTGTCTGGTAATACACAGTGTACTGACATTGTATTGATGTATAGACCTGTCACAATTTCACTCCGAAATGAGACATTAACCTACATAAATCAACAAGCACTTCTAAAACACACTTTGTTCAATGGGAAATAAACATGCATTTAAGATCCCCCCCCCCAGTCACTGATTGGTCAATTTAAATCAGCGAATTATACCATGTAAAGCTGATACTCTGGTGACAGATCTAACGACAGTATATTGATAGTGTAATGATAGTGTCCATTATACTGTAAGACAAAACTTGATAAAACCTTTGCTATCAGGGGCATGACCTTTGCAACAAGACTCCTGTTTTATGAAACTTCATAACTTGAGATTTACATGTATTTGTGATCTCTTGTGTAAACCAGGTCAACCACTGACTACCTATTATCCTAGAGTTTATTTTGGAATGCATTTTTAAACAATGGAAAGGTCCATTCCTTATATGATATGATTTAGACCTTGAAAATTGTTGGGTCAACTTTGGTAATCTGTGAGCATTCCTGAGACCGACTTCTGAAGCACCCATTGAAATTGGACACTTAGACTTACTTGCTGTCACAGGCACCGACACACGTCTGACTACAGAATCGTCCTTCCTTGTAGAAGTCAGTCAGGAAGCCATACTCTCCACAATTCTCACACTGAACTATCTCGTCTTTATTACTGACCTCTTCTGACGGATCTGAAACAACAAAATATGGCACTGTTCAATGTGTGTGGTCAATGAAATGAAAAGTCACATTTTTACCTGTAGATACAGAAATTAAGCATGTTATACTTTGCATAATATCAAGGATTTTGTATTTAGCATAATAAACTACAGTAAAACCTCAGGAAACGGCACTTCTAAGGAGCGGTTACCTCTGAGGAGCAACAGTTTTTTTCCCCCCCCCCCCCCCCCCCAGTCGTTAACAATGCATTTTTACCTCTAACAAGCAACACCTCTTAGCTACGGTAAATGGCACACAGTAGTTATTCCCTACGGCTATTTTAACCTCTGATTAGCAACACAGGTAATTCCAAAATCTATTTTTAGATGCAGCAACGTCACGCCTGTTATAGCTGATAATGTCTTGCTCCCGGCTGTTCACAGGTTTAATGTGCTTTATTACACCTTAATTTGGGTACCACCTGTTTTGTGAAAAACAGAACCGCCATGTTTTTTGATGTTTGGAAAACAAATAGGCATAAAAGAACGGTTGGAACGGTGGATTGATAATGACGATCTTTATGGAATGTCTTATTAACACAATTGAGTATACTGACAGTTGTCAAAGATTGTGATATGCTTAAACACGTATGTTACATGTTTGAAAAAAAAAATGAAAATGTCTGGTGAAAATTAAACAAATGAAATTAGAGCTATCACTAAAGGTGATGAATACCCCCCCACAGCCTTTGTTTACAATCAAGTCCCCAGCTATAGGAGGTAAGTCAAATTTACTGAATTGATGAATTCAAGTGACAAATTATACAAGACTAAAAAAAAAAAAAGGCTAATAAAAAAAGAATATCTTTTTATGTTCAGTGGCTGTCTTTAACAAAAAATTCCAACATTCATCAATTCAGTAAGGGCACCGTAAACAAATTAGTCTGAACAGCATGCACATGCAAAAATAAAATAAAACAAGTAACTGGTGTTGTATGCAACACATAAAGTCCCCTACCGGCTCCACCTTGACTCAATAAGGTAATCAATCCCATTTTTTGCCATATTTTCACTATTTCCGTTACCATAGCAACCACAATTTTAGTCGAAGAACAAAAATAAAATGACGTGCATAATCTACACATTGCCATCTAGTCATATAGCAAGTTTCATCAAGTTATTAGGGATCCCATTTTTGCCATATTTTCACTATTTCCGTTACCATAGCAACCACTATTTTAGTCGAAGAACAAAAATAAAATGACGTGCATAATCTACACATTGCCATCTAGTCATATACCAAGTTTCATCAAGTTAGCTTGCTTAGTTATTAAGTTATCGCGGGATCCAGATTTGAGCTGACAGACGGACGGACAGACGGACGGACAGACAGACAGACTGACAGACGGAGGGCAAACCTATAGTCCCCTCCGGTGTGAACACCGGTAGGGGACTAATAAAATAAATACATAAATTAATAAATAAATAATAATAATAAAAAATAGATTTAAATGACCAGCTAATTTAAAATTGTATATGTAATAAAGTTCTAAGTTCATCAACAGATAAATGAGATGAGGAAAACTGTAGCTAAAGAAAGTAAATTAGTTATTGGGAAATAATGCAAAGAAAATCAGCAAAGTGCCATAACTCAAAAGAAAATTAGTCAACCGTAACCATTTCATAATATGCACATCTGTTGATATTGAAGCTTCCTATGACCGATTGAAATCCATCCAGTAGTTATTGAGAAATAGCATGGACAAAGAAAACTCCAGAAAATCAGCAAAGGGCCATAACTCAAAAGAAAATCAGTCAACCGTAACCATTTCATAATATGCACATCTGTGCTTGATATTGAAGCTTCCTATGAAGTTTGATTGAAATCCATCCAGTAGTTATTTAGAAATAGTGTGGACGAAAAAAACTCCAGAAAATCAGCAAAGGGCCGTAACTAAAAAAAAAAGTCAGTCAACCGTAACAATTTCATAATATGCACATCTCTGCTCACCAGTGAAGCTTCCTATGAAGTTTGATTAATCCATCCAGTAGTTAATGAGAAATAGCATGGACAAAGAAAACTCCAGAAAATCAGCAAAGGGCCATAACTCAAAAGAAAAGCAGTCAACCGTAACCACTTCATACTAGAGCTATCACTAAAGGTGATGAATACCCCCCACACAGCCTTTGTTTACTATCAAGTGCCCAGCTATAGGAGGTAAGTCAAATTTACTGAATTGATGAATTCAAGTGACAAATTATACAAGACTAATAAAACAAGAGGCCCATGATGGCCCTAAATCGCTCACCTGAGATAAATAGGTTGACCCAAGGAACATCTGTACCAATTTATTTTAAAATCTGGCCAGCAGTTTTGAAGAAGATGATTTTTAAAGTTTTCATATTTTTTTTCTTTTTGTTGCCATGGCAACCAGAGTTCTGGATCAAGTTTATTTTAGCAGCTTTTGTGAAGGTTGACCCAAGGATCATCCCTGCCAAGTTTAATCTAAATCTGTCCAGTGGTTTCAGAGGAGATGTTGTTTAAAGGTTTCTCTATGTACATATAAGGCAAATAAGCCCCGCCCCTGGCGGCCATGTTTTTTTACAGATCGGAATAATTTTAGCAACTTTGGTAGAGGTTGACCCAAGGAACATCTGTACCAATTTATTTTAAAATCTGGCCAGTAGTTTTGAAGAAGATGATTTTTAAAGTTTTCATTTTTTTTCCCTTTTTGTTGCCATGGCAACCAGAGTTCTACATGGATCAAGTTTATTTTAGCAACTTTTGTGAAGGTTGACCCAAGGATCATCCCTGCCAATTTTAATCAAATTCTGTCCAGTGGTTTCAGAGGAGATGTTGTTTAAAGGTTTCTCTATATACATATAAGACAAATAAGCCCCGCCCCTGGCGGCCATGTTTTTTTACGGATCGGAATAATTTTAGCAACTTTGGTAGAGGTTGACCCAAGGAACATCTGTACCAATTTATTTTAAAATCTGGCCAGTAGTTTTGAAGAAGATGATTTTTAAAGTTTTCATTTTTTTCCCCTTTTTGTTGCCATGGCAACCAGAGTTCTACATGGATCAAGTTTATTTTAGCAACTTTTGTGAAGGTTCACCCAAGGATCATCCCTGCCAAGTTTAATCAAATTCTGTCCAGTGGTTTCAGAGGAGATGTTGTTTAAAGGTTTCTCTATATACATATAAGGCAAATAAGCCCCGCCCCTGGCGGCCATGTTTTTTTACGGATCCAAATAATTTGAACAATCTTGGTAGACACTTACCAAAGGAACATCTGTGCCAAAACATTTTGAAATTCAGTTGGTTGTTTTGGAGAAGAAGACATTTTAAGTTTTTTCTTTCCGTTGCCATGGCAACCAGAATTCCAAATGGAATTCAATTCTTTGAACAACTTTGAAAGGGGACCACCCAAGGAACATCCCTGTAAAGTTTTATCAAAATTGACCAAGCGGTTAAGGAGGAGATGTCGTTTGAAGCAAAATGTTGACGGACGACGGACGGACGGACGACGGACGGACGGACGACGGACGGACGGACGAAGGCCGGTCACAATAGCTCACCTTGAGCCTCTGGCTCAGGTGAGCTAAAAAGAATATCTTTTTATGTTCAGTGGCTGTCTTTAACAAAAAATTCCAACATTCATCAATTCAGTAAGGGCACTGTAACAAATTAGTCTGAACATCATGCACATGGAAAAATAAAATAAAATAAAATAAAAAAATAAAAATAAATAAATAATAATAATAATAAACAAGAGGGCCAAGATGGCCCTATAGACGCTCACCTGAGGACATTTGTGCTGACCAAGTTTGAGGAAGATTGAATCAAAATTGTGGCCTCCAGTGTGTAAACAAGGTTTTTCTAAGATTTGACCTACTGACCTACTTTTGGATCCAACCTGACCCATTTTAGAACTGGTTCAAGCCAAGTTGAGGAAGATTGAATCCAAATTGTAGCCTCTAATGTGTAAACAAGTTTTTAATTTCCACCTACTTTTCAATCGCTTTTTGGTCTATTAAATTAATGATCTTCGATAATTCGTTGAAATTTCTGAAGAGAATCGTATACCTACCAAACTGAAACCGGAAATGGAGGGCTGAATAGTTTCCTAATTTTTCATTGGTTAATAATATTATAACCTAAAATGACCGAATTTGTTTTTATTACCAACAATACGATTATCTGTACTTTCATATCTTTCTTAAAGAAAACTTTTATTTAATATACAATTGAACAATTCTTAGTCTTTTTATCATTTTATTTAATCGTAGATACTGATTTTAATATAAAACATATATCAAGTTTGTAATTTAAAGTAAAAAGTGATTCAATCAAGGGCAAAATTTTAACCATTATCTAGTCATAATCTCTCAAACTAGTAATATTGCAAAATATTTTTTTTATGATTGGTCTATATGAATTATGTGGGTACGGACCACTAGACAATATTTCACATCAAATCTATAGATTAATCTCTAGGTCTTTTCCTATGTAACTCTATGTGAAACAAGTGACCACTGGTGCGGGGTCATTTATCACTGTAAGGCTATGATTTGAACAACTGAGGTAATGAACCATTATATGATGCTACATACCAAATATCTAAGCTCTAGGCCTTCTGGATTTATAGAAGAAGATTTTTTAAGATTTTCCTATTTAAATCTATGTAAAACAAGTGACCCCTGGTGCGGGGGCATTTATCACCATAGGGCTATGCTTTGAACAATCTTGGTAATGAACCATAAGATGATGCTACATACCAAATATCTAAGCTCTGGGCCTTATGGATTTAAGAAGAAGATTTTTTAAGATTTTCCTATATAACTCTATGTAAAACAAGTGACCCCTGGTGCGGGGGGCATTTATCACCATAGGGCTATGATTTGAACAATTTTGGTAATGAACCATTAGATGATGCTACATACCAAATATCTAAGCTCTAGGCCTTATGGATTTATAGAAGAAGATTTTTAAAGATTTTCCTATATAACTCTATGTAAAACAAGTGACCCCTGGTGCGGGGGCATTTATCACCATAGGGCTTTGATTTGTACAATCTTGGTAATGGCCCATAAGATGATGCTACATACCAAATATCTAAGCTCTAGGCCTTGCAGTTTTGCAGAAGAAGATTTTCAAAGTTTGAGTTTTTAAAATCTATTTTTAGCTCCTGTGACCTACTTTTTCAACCAATCTGAATCATTTGTACAACTTTGATAGAGGGCATCATAAGGATGATTCCTGTGAAGTTTGGTCAAAATCCCTTCAGCGGTTCAGGAGGAGATGTTGTTTAAAGCAAATTGTTGACGACGGACGGACGGACGCACGGACGACGGACGACGGACAAAAGGTGATCACAATAGCTCACCTTGAGCACTTCGTGCTCAGGTGAGCTAAAAATAGATTTAAAATACCAGCTAATTTAAAATTGTATATGTAATAAAGTTCTAAGTTCATCAACAGATAAATGAGATGAGGAAAACTGTAGCTAAAGAAAGTAAATTAGTTATTGGGAAATAATGCAAAGAAAATCAGCAAAGGGCAATAAAACAAAAGAAAATTAGTCAACTGTAACCATTTCGCAATATGCACATCAATGCTTGCTAGTGAAGCTTCCTATGAAATTTGATTGAAATCCATCCAGTAGTTATTGAAAAATAGCGTGGACAAAGAAAACTCCAAGAAATCAACAAAGTGCCATAACTCAAAAGAAAATTAGTCAACCGTAACCATTTCATAATATGCACATCTGTTGATATTGAAGCTTCCTATGACCGATTGAAATCCATCCAGTTGTTATTGAGAAATAGCATGGACAAAGAAAACTCCAGAAAATCAGCAAAGGGCCATAACTCAAAAGAAAATCAGTCAACCGTAACCATTTCATAATATGCACATCTGTGCTTGATATTGAAGCTTCCTATGAAGTTTGATTGAAATCCATCCAGTAGTTATTGAGAAATAGTGTGGACAAAGAAAACTCCAGAAAATCAGCAAAGGGCCATAACTCAAAAGAAAATCAGTCAACCGTAACCATTTCATAATATGCACATCTGTGCTTGATATTGAAGCTTCCTATGAGTTTGTTGAAATCCATCCAGTAGTTATTGAGAAATAGCGTGGACAAAGAAAACTCCAGAAAATCAGCAAAGGGCCATAACTCAAAAGAAAATCAATCAACCGTAACAATTTCATAATATGAACATCTATGCTCACCAGTGAAGCTTCCTATGAAGTTTGATTGAAATCCATCCAGTAGCGTGGACAAAAAAACTACAGACGGACGGACGACCGACCGACATGGTGACTCCTATATACCCCCACAAACTACGTTTGTGTGTATGTGGGGGGGGGGGGGTATAATTATGACTCTTATTTTAGTACTACATGTATTCTTACAGTTAGACACATGCAGTCACACAACATACAATCACGTATATTACTGTATGCAAGGTGCTTTAGTACATGTATTAAGACTTACAATTACAATCATGCTTTCATACACTCATGCAGAGAAAACTTACAAAATTACTAGAGAGAGAATGAGAAAGAAAGGAGAAAGAGAAAGCACAAGAAGTAAGATAGATAAAATATTTAGCCCTTTTTTCAGCTAAAATTAAACATACTTCTGACATGCACGAGTTCAGTTCAAGTACTCAACACCGTTCATCAGTTCAACCTCTGCAGAACAACACCTCTCTAGAGCAACATATATCTGTGTCTCCATCAAATGTAGCTCTGGAGAGGTTTTACTGTAATTATTAATGATATCTCTTCTCACATGATTATTCTTTCAATTTCAACAATGAATATATATTTTCAAATACATTGCACTTGGTCATTAACACTTAACCATCCCAAAAAAACACCATATCACAATTTGCTAGACTATTACAAAGTTGGTTTGAAATCTCTGAACAACCTTTACAATGTTCTCTTTTCAACTTAGGTACTGACATCAGGCCCCGTGTTCTCAAAAATACTAAAGTACGATCTCAGGCTCAAATTTGAGAGTCACACCAAATCCCTATTGAAACAAATGGGCATACTTAAATTTTTATTTTCAAGAACATGGGGCCTGGTGATTAATCAAGCAACAAGTTTCTTGCAGCTAAATCGGGTATGTCATTGACCAAATACCACAGGTCATTTCATGTAAAGCACCCGAGCTGTACATGGTTGGTTACATGATAACAACAGTTTCTGATTCCATATGACTTGACTTGACTATTTGTTGTTGTTGTTGTATTGGGGTTTACCGTCACTGCGACAGTATTTCAGTCATATAGCGACGTCCAGCTAATTACAGGTAAGAAGACCCCGAATGCATAGAGGCATCCGGGTAGAACCACCGACCTACTGCAAGCATGCTGGAAGGCTTCCTCACATGAAAACCCGAATGACCCTGCTGGGATTCGAACCCATGCAGTGTGGGGCTGAGTGAGTGTTCAAGTCAGCGACTTTACCCTCTTGACCACAGAGGCCCCGATTCCATATGAAATAGTCTGAGATATATGTGACCATATATGTACAACAAGGTAGTACACTCACACCTATATAGCTGACAACCTGGTTAAACAAACCTACTATGGCTTTTTACAATAAATTCATTTTGTCACATACCATGCAGTCTCCTGGCCCCTAAATCTAAAAAAGAAATGAAGTATTGTATTAGACTCAAACTGACATGACATACTCATATATACTCAAGGTTATCAACATTTCATCACTTTCCTATCATTTTACTGCTGTGGTAGTTTGTGGGAGTTTATATACAATAAGGGATCTGAAGGTTGTGGGTTTGAACCCTGTCTGGGACAGGAATCTTTCATGACCTTTCCAGGTAGAAAGTACTGGTCCAACCAAAGAACTGTTGAGAAAAGAAATCATTTTAAACTAATATTTCTAAGTTCCAACAAAAGAAGAATCCATGAAGTTTAGTTTACCTTTCTTGATATTTCCTTCAGTATCTGGTTCTTTCTTAATGTCCTTCACTATAGCACCAGAGTCTGTTTCCATGGCATCGGATTCATTACTAGTGTTGAGTGTTTCTGTACACTCAAGGTCATCAGTGATAACCTCTAACACACCAAGGTCATTCATTCGAAACTGAAAAGAAGTAATACAGCTTAACTTTTTGTTCCATTCCCCTCCTCCCAATCTCCCCATACCCCAACACACACAAATGAAAATGACCTTTCCAGATTTTGCAGTATTGTTAGCAGGGCTGTAAAATCCACTCGTCCACTTGTATATACAAGTGAATTTCACTGTCGGACGAGCCCTGAACACTCGTCAAACTGGACAAGTAACTTTTCGCGGCCAAGAAAGATATTTTTGGCTATATTGATGACAATTAAACACAATATAGTGTGCAAAAATTGAAACTGATATGTTTGCTAAATATTGAAATATTTAAAATTAACAAGAGGGCCAAGATGGCCCTAGATCGCTCACCTGAGAAAAGTATCATTCATTGCCTGTACAAAACAGATTGCTTTAGAATTAAGATGATGAGGTGAAACAATGTTCAGGAATTTTCTGACCCCATCCACAAAAGATATCATCATGACAAACATTCTGCCAAAGTTTGAGGATGATTGGACCAAAAATGTTGCCCTCAGAGTATAAACAAGATTTTTCTAAGATTTGACCTACTGACCTACATTTCTATCCAGCCCCACCCATTTTAAAACTGGTTCGAGATATCATCATGACAAACAATCTGACCAAGTTTGAGGAAGATTGGATCAAAATTGTGGCCTCTAGCGTGTAAACATCAAAATTGTTGATGGACGACAAGATTTTTCTAAGATTTGACCTACTGACCTACTTTTTGATCCAACCTGACCCATTTTCAAAAGGGTTCAAGATATCATCAAGACAAACATTCTGACCAAGTTTGAGGAAGATTGGATCAAAATTGTGGCCTCTAGTGTGTAAACATCAAATTGTTGACGGACGACGGCAGACGGACAATCAAGTATCCCAAAAGCTCACCCTGAGCTATGCTCAGGTGAGCTTAAAAGTGCACACTTTCTTTTGGAACTGAATGTATGTGTGATTACATATATTTGAATAAAAAATATTTTTAATTTGGGAAACCAATCATGAAAATGAACTTTTTTATCAGTGTTTTCCATTTACAGCATGAACATGCAGACGGCACAATATCTGATTTTAAAATATGAAATCCGTCTATGCAAGTTTAAAACTGACGAACCTTTAAATCACTACCAGGCAATTCTCCGATTCCATCCTTCCAATTCATGGCATCCACCGGATTAAAATCCTCTTTGTTCTCTGACAAGTCTGGACCACCATTTCCAGCTTTTTCTTTACCATCCTCCTCCTCCCTCTCCTCCACATGCTGACTTGCTTCAGTTTTTTTCTCGTCTGTTTCCATTGCCTCAGGCACATTTTGGGAATCATCAGAATCTTTTGAAACACTTTTAGCAGATTCACTCCCTGGGGATTTTCTATCAGAAATGTCATACACTTCTTCTGTGCCATCCACTTTAGGCTCAGCCTTAACACTTTGAGGAACTTGCACTTCAGGTTTACTTTTGTCACTATGTTCACTTTTATCTGAGGATTCATTTGGATTAGATTCTGGTCCAGCTTTCACAGTAGTAAGTACAGTAGTGGCACTTTCAGCAGGAACTGCTGAGCTACTCTGTTGGCTAATGCTTAAATGCGGAGATTGCTTCACTAATTCCCAGTTTTTCTGCGCAGGCAGCACAGTTGTTTTTGTTGAGGTTGTGTTTCTCACACCATTTCCGTAAGCCTGCATCTTTGTAGGACTAGGTGCACTGACTTCCACCACTTTTGCAGTAGGAACAAGAGTGGTTAACGATGTGATCTTAGTAGCTGGACTGGTACCCACAGTAACAGTGGTTCCTGGTTTTTGTGTGACAACTGGAATAGATTTGCTTCCGGGCACGGCGCTAGTCTTCATAACTGGACTGGTTATCAGAATCTGTTTACTGTCTGATGTGTTTGTCGGCTGTTGCACTGGCCAAGAAATTTTTGCTGGTCCAGATGGGAGCATGATTTGAGCTTCTGCCATAGTAATCTTAGCTTTATTCAACTTAGTGTCTGTCTTAACAATTTGAGTGACAACCTGCGTGGTACTTGTTGGAACAAATGTATATTGCTTATTACTGAACACAAATGGATTGGCTTTGGTGATTTTGGTTGGAATGGATTGAGGGTTGACTATACCGGAGACTCTAGTGTACGGAAGCCCGGTAGAGGTTGTGCCCATTACACCGGAAGGTTGCAGTGTTCCAAAAAGTTTGTTCCCGGTCACAAAAGTCTTGGGGCTTGTCACGGGTGGAGGGGTCTCGACCAATGTCTGTGCTACTGTTGTGACTTCCTTGCCCTTGTTTTCTTGCAGTAGAGACTTACTGTCTGGAGAGGTTATAGGTACTAACGATAGTTTACCACCGGAGTTGTCCAGTAATGACTTTGTCCCTTGACCACTCCAGTTCACTGGCACTTGAAAGCTTATCTGGGTCGCGCCACCCAACTTCAGCATATCACCAGACTTACCGGCTTCACCCTGATTCAGAATCTGTATCGGTTGCTGACCTTTGACATCAGTGACCGTTATCTTGGAGCCAATTGGTTTAGACAAAATACTTGTGGGGGCATTAAGAACATTGGATAATGTCACAACTTGCGGGCTCTGCAATCTTGGAGGGTTGGTTGTTGCTATGGTAACTCCTGGAGGCAAGGTGGACGGGGACTTAGGACGAGGCCCGCGTACAAATGTTGGAGTAATCTTCAATCGGACAGTGCCATCTGTGGCCCTCTGGGCTCCCTGAAACATAAGAGACAATCAATTTTAGCAGTTTCTCATGCCTGGTATCATGAAATATACTTCTACAAGATCATGAAACTAGAACTATCATTATAGGGATTAATATATCCCCATACACCATACCTTGCCAAGTAAAAAGAAACACAATATATCATAATAACCTTATAGCTATAAATTTAACCCTTTCCCTCATAGAGGACACTATGAAAAGACCTATGCGAACAGCATAAAACCAGATCAGCCTGCGAGTAACTCGCAGGTTGATCAGGTTTTTTGCTGTTCGCTGCTCCTCAGTGGTCTGGAAATGAGGATTTTGTAATTAAATTTGGTAAGGTTTAACTGTGGTTTTCTGCAGATCAGGCTTTATGTGGTACCTATTGAGGGCGTCAAAATGAGTCTATATGAGGGAAAGGGTTAACATCCCTGCCTAGCATCAATTATCTACCCTACAAAACATTGGGCAAAACTGATCTTACTTTATATAGATCACCATATGGTGTACTGGGGGTTCCTAAAAATGTATCAAGCTATTATGAAGAATGCTTTTTATGAAATCAATGCTATGAAAGGACTCTACATATCAACATAACTTCAATTATCTCCCTTGATAACAGTGAACAGAAATTATTTGGCCTTGTGTTCATTTTAATATGCACTTCCTTTGTGAACAATTTCTTTAAATTCAATCAATTTAAGTGTTTGCCACATTTAAGTATCAAGAAAATAGTATAAAACTAGATCAGCTTGCATACTTCCGGACTACTTAATTACTGTCTACCACATCTTAAACACTTAAACAGAGATATTTAAGTGGCAAAGAAAAAAATTCTTAGTAATTGTTCAATATTTGTCCCTTCCACCGCTTCAAAAAAATGTAAAAGTGTGAATAAGAGAGAAAGTAAAACTGGACTTACAGCTAGGTTTGTTGGTGTAGGACATCTCGTACTTTGGATTGTGGTAGTCTGAAAGAATTAATTCCAATATGAAATTCCACATAAGGGTTTCACAGGTGTCAAAAACAGTTAATTCTGTGAATATTCACCTCCAGAAATTCTCTGACCTTTAAAGCTAGAATTAAAAGATTAACTACCAGACTTCTTTTAGCTGCTTATGAAACAAAATTTATCATATTTCTGACATTAATGTTATGTTTTAATTCTATGTTTTATAATATTTCTGACATTAATTCTATGTTTTATCATATTTCTGATATTAATTCTATGTTTTATCATATTTCTGACATTAATTCTAGTTTATTATTCTGATTAATCTATGTTTTAATATTTCTGACTTAATTTAATTTTATCATATTGATATTATTCATGTTATCATATTTCTGACATTAATTCTATGTTTTATCATATTTCTGACATTAATTCTATGTTTTATCATATTTCTGACATTAATTCTATGTTTTATCATATTTCTGACATTAATTCTATGTTTTATCATATTTCTGACATTAATTCTATGTACACTGACTTTGACAAATTAAAAAAAAAATTGGGGAAAAAAAATAAATAAAAAAAATACAGCATGACAAATGCTAATCTAATAAAGATGATTTTTTCTTTTATAAGGCAACGCAGACAAAAGTCAAAAAACAATGCTAGTTTTAAATTACAAAGACTTTGCAGATTTTGTTTACAAACAACAGTGAAATAATAATTATACATGAGATTCATGGCATAATCATAATTACAAAAGAATCATAATGATAAAAGAAGCAAAGTATTGTTTTACCTAGTTCATTAGCCTTTTTCCTGTAAATATCAACAATGGGAATTCCAAACATGTGAATTATCCTTCAGAAAATTTAATTTTAAGCTCTTGCAATGAATGAAAATGAAAAAGCTCTGCAGAGATATTAATTAAATCAATATTTGTCCAAATTATGAAGAGCAATCAGCAGACCACAAACCTTGAGGACTTGCTGTGTGTCATTTTGAACAGTGAAGAGCTGCAGTGCTGGCCTTATGTTGCCTGTTGTTACCGGAGTAACAGGTCGCGGCAGACTCTGTGCAGATACAGGTATGGGTGTACCAGCTGTTACCTTGACAACTGTGAATAAAACACAAACTCATATCACAATACATCATTATCTTTGTTTTAATGCAAATGTCAATAAAATATGGTTAAGTTAACTGTTCAATGCAAACTTTTATTTATCCCCCCCATCCACACATACATTTTTTTTCTATGTTATCATCTTAAACAGATACATAAAAAAATTTGAAGGAATCACATGACATTTGACATCACATAAAACTTCCCACAAACAAGATTAATTCTTGGTTGTTAGTATGTTGTTCTTTAAAGTACTTATTTCCGCAATTTAACATAGCTAGAGAATCAATTTCACTGCCTTATATCAACTAACACTTTTTGTGAAGGAAAATTAAAGTCAATTAATGTAAACTCACAGCTTTTCAGTTCATTAACCTCTCCTATTAATATTTTACAGCTAGATGCCTTGTCATGATTTTTCTACAGGAAGAAAGAATGCAATATACACAGATTGAAATGCAGGTTATGCATGAGTGCTTCCACCCTTTAACTAGCCCTAAGAATGCATCAAACAGTTATTACCTGTAAAATATACACTAGTTTGTTCTTAAATTACAAGGTGACTTGCTGATATTATTTCATACCATTGAAACGGATATCAAGTTTACGCAGTAATTTCACTGAATACACACGAATCCATGTGAGAAATAAATTCATCTTCTGTGAGTTTGCATTTGAATGTACTGGTAATGAAAAAATATATGATGAACCATGATCAACATAGGTGCTTAAAGGCAGATTTACACATTCATTATTCATACGCCTCAAAATGTGTACCGGTAATGCAGGGTTATTCACCTTAAAGTTAAACTGACAACATAAGCTCAGTATTAAATGAAAGCTGTACACTCAATGGAGTATATCTCCCATAATTTATCTTTGTAACATGAAATGGTTTTTTTTAAGGAAAAAAGATGATCTCTTCTTTGTATATGAGAGAGAGAGAGAGAGAGAAAGAGAGAGAGAGAGAGAGATGAAAAAACACAGAAAACCGACACAGAAAAAGCCTTGTACAAAATTTCATTCCAAGACTAAACAGGTTACATCGAAATATCTCAATTACTGAGACAAAAATAAGTTGATGCCCCTATAATCACAAAACTATCCCAGGGTTTTCTCTGGTACATGAATTACCCATTTTGACCCTTAAATTGTGTAAATGACCCCTAAATTTTTAAAAAATGATCCCTTTAAGTATATACCAAGGGGCCATTTGTCTCCCATTTGAAAATATCATGGACAAACTCTGCAGTTCCTTTAAAATTTATCAACAGAGTTATCTCTCCTAATTTACCCTCCAGTTTTGGGAGGCTTTTATATATATGCACGATTCTCAGTGACAGCAGGCAGCTTTAAGGTTTGAAGCCTTTTAATTTACTGCTTCGGCACTGGGTTTCCGGTTAGGCTTTGGTACATTGGCTTGTTCAGCACATGGTGTTGAAGCCATTTTTTATGTTCTGGTTGTGTATCCAAGTGTTATTTCAGACACAACGTCTCTGTGGTTTTCACCAGGCCAGGCTGATGGAAGATTGTTACTGAACCCTAGAATGGTTACACAATTTCACAAAGGGATAGGATTTACATATATTTATCTAGGTTGTAATGTCTCAGACATATATTTGAGATTGTTAGGTCCCCTTTATATTTTTTTTTTCACTAGCTCTGCTTGCACATTACAATGAAATATCCAAAACTTAAGTAATTTGCACCACAAACTTTAGGACAGAACAATCAACCAACCAATGATTCCAGTAAATTCCAGCTGGGTCTGCTCTATTTGCTAAAGCGTCAAATTGAGCCTATAAGAGGTAGGAAAGCGTAAATTCTGCACCTACCAGTTTGCTGAGCCAGCTCGGTGACTGGTGCAGATGCCACATCTCCCGAGTCTACAACAGTGCTTGGACATTCTGGCACAGGCATCGCCACAGTTGCAACTGGAGACGAAGGCACTGGGCTGGTTACCTTGGTAACTGTGACATATTGACCTGGTTCTTCTGTGCTGTCAGTGCGCTGCTTCTTAACTGGAGGCTCCGACAATTCCATGGTACTCTCTGGCAAATAAAAAAAAAAAACCTTAAGAGAAATTCAAATTAACAAAATACAGCATTAAGGTAATCTAGCCATCATTTAATCATAATCATGGTTCTTTAAATGCATAACAAGAGGGCCATGATGGCCCTGAATCGCTCACCTGAGTACCATTGCTTCAACTGATGTCAAGGTTTTTAAACAGACAAGGATTCTGATATAACTTAATCTAAAACATTTTACCCCTGACAATACTACACACCAAATATCTAAGCAATGGGCCATATGGTTTCAGAGAAGACTTGGGCGCAGGGTCATTTATCACCGTAGGGCCAAGACTTTGAAAATCTTTGTAATGAACCATAAGATGATGCTACATACCAAATATCTAAGCTCTAGGCCTTATGCATTCATGGAAGAAGATTTTTAAGATTTTCCTATATAACTCTATGTAAAACAAGTGACCCTGGTGCGGGGTCATTTATCACCATAGGGCTATGATTTGTACAATCTTGGTGGTGGCCCATAAGATGATGCTTCATACCAAATATCTAAGCTCTAGGCCTTATGCATTCATGGAAGAAGATTTTTTAAGATTTCCTATATAACTCTATGTAAAACAAGTGACCCCTGGTGCGGGGTCATTTATCACCATAGGGCTATGATTTGTACAATCTTGGTAGTGGCCCATAAGATGATGCTACATACCAAATATCTAAGCTCTAGGCCTTATGGATTCATAGAAGAAGATTTTTTTCTATATAACTCTATGTAAAACAAGTGACCCCTGGTGCGGGGTCATTTATCACCATAGGGCTATGATTTATACAATCTTGGTAGTGGCCCATAAGATGATGCTACATACCAAATATCTAAGCTCTAGGCCTTGCAGTTTTGCAGAAGAAGATTTTCAAAGTTTGCATTTTTAAAATCTATTTTTAGCTCCTGTGACCTAATTATGCAATGGACCAGAACCATTTATACAACTTTAGTAGAGCTGCATCCAAGGAACATTCCTGCAAAATATTTTTCAAATTGGCCAAGCCGTTTAGGAGGAGATGTTGTTTGAAGCAATTGTTGACGCCGGACGCACGCACGCACGGACGCACGCACGGACGACGGACAAAAGGCGATCAGAAAAGCTCACCTTGAGCACGTTGTGCTCATGTGAGCTAAAAAGACTTCAGTGCAGATGCAAGCATCCACTGACTTGAGTTATGGGCTATTTTGCTCAAAGTCTATAGAAGGCTTGCATTTACTACCAAGTTTCCAAGTACACTAAGTCTTGATGGGCCATTATCACAGCTGAATGATGGATTACTTTAAATCAAATCATGGAAATAAAGTAAACAAACAGTTGCACAATTTAAATCAGTGGTATAAAATCCACTCGCCTGCTCAACATGGCAAGTACAAATTACTGAATACAAAGCGAGTGAAAAATCAGAATATTTCTTTGAATTTTATTTTCTGATTTTACTACCTCAGATAATGGGAAGGGCAAATGACAATAATATTTCCATCAAAAATCAATGCAGTACATAGTGAAAACATTGCCAGGGAAACATTTGAATAACAACTCAGTCATATATCTAGTTATTTTTATAAAGATTAGTTAAAAAACAAACAGTGATGATCTTGAAGACTCAATAACTCTATATGTACACTTTGTGTCCCAAATACACAAAGAAATTGCTTTTAGTTAAGAATATAATCATGTACAGGATTTTGGTGAGATATAACACGTTTAACAATAAATAAATCAATATCATACATGATGTATAAATTAACCCTTTCCCTCATGTAGACTCATTTTGACGCACTCAATAGGTATCACATAAAGACTGATCTGCAGAAAACCACAGTTAAACCTTACCAAATTTAATTACAAAACCCTCATTTCTAGACCACTGAGGAGCAGCGAACAGCATAAAACCTGATCAGCCTGTGAGTTACTCGCAGGCTGATCTGGTTTTATGCTGTTCGCATAGGTCTTTTCATGGTGTCCTCTATGAGGGAAAGGGTTAAGAAGCCTGCCAAATAAAGCCTAGTACATGTTTTCCTCTTCATGTGTATTCAAAGAAACAAGTATTAGTAACTTGTGTTGCAAGAAACACATGAGTCCCCTACCAATGTGGTGTATAATTTTTCCGTCACCATAGCAAGTAGAAATTTGGTCCAAGAAAACAAATTGACGTGCAGAATCTCCATAATATACTGCAATCTATTCATACACCAAGTTTCACAAGAGTGTTCCCTGGTACACATGCGTCACCTGCTGAAGCGTGATGGAAAAAGTGTGACGGACAGACAGACAACAGAAAAGTGATCCCTATGTGTCACCTCTGCTTGCAGCATGTGACACAATAATATTATCTTAACAGGTTTTTAAATTATAGTGGGATCCAGACTTCCGGACGGACAGACAGATGGAGGGCAAACCTATAGTCCCCTCCAGTGTAAACACTGGTAGGGGACTAATTAAAAGCATATTTATCTATGAATCTGCAGTGTCTGACACTAACATTTCAGCCAGGTATCCCAACAACACTTGCTCTGAAATTCAGGAGCCCCTTCTGATAATTAGGAGTCCCTGTCACATTACACAGATATAGGACGGTTTTCTTTGCACAACCATTGCTTGAAAAGTTTGAATTTATCAAAAAGGGTTAATAATAATAACACTTTATGTAGATTATTACATTGGTTTACAACAAATGTGGCTATTCAATTTGCTTTTAATTGAAAATTAAGTGTCCCAAAGGAGCCCCTGGCATGTCAATCCTCAGTGGAGCCCCTTCCCATTTTCGGTGTCCCCAGGATACTGGGACACTGTTAAATGTCGACCACTGACCTGAAGATCTTGAAGCCAAAAATTCTTTTAAAGCCTTTGAGATTCATAATGTTTTTCGCACAATGATTTTTTTTTTTAATTTACGATACAGCTTATACAGTGGATACATAATTTTTCCAAGATTTTTTCTATTTTTTTTTTTTTTTTTTACAATAACACATTTCTTCTTGTAATGGGATAAGTTGAGCGCCAATCTGAAAGTTGTATTGGTGCATACATGCTGTTATTCTGGAATACTGGCAGACATTAGACACCATTACAGGGTTTTCCCTTGATATTTTCAAAGGGCGACAAATGACCCTTGACATATAGAAAAGGAGAGACAAATTTTGAATTATTTGGGGATTTAATTTATGCAATTTGAGGGTCAAAATGGGCAACTTTGCCTGCCAGGGATATTTATTATCTTGTAGATCAAGTTTTTTCTTTTTCGACCATTTTTCTATTGTTATTCTTTCTTTTCCTCTTAATGTGTAATTCTCCATGGGAAGTATCAATTGCACAATGTGACATTTTTTAACTGAACACAATGTTGCATTAAAATAGTCAAACAGGAAACTATTTCATCCCAAAATTGATAAGATCTTTGATGGGTACAACATCATTCATCAAAATGTTACATCTAGGCTTGAAAAGGGCAGGGCATAATCATGCATCTATGAGTATTTCTCAGCCATTCTACAAAAGTCAAATGTATAATATCAGAGCTTTATGATAATAATCATGAATATACAGTAGCAGAAGCTGGTATTTAAAGGATTTCTTTACAGTTTAATATTGAAACAAGAGCTGTCAGACTCAGAGGACAGTACATTCGACTATTCAAAATGCTTGTTGGTAAATCAAATAAAATCTGTTTCAATTCTTGCCCTTCACATACCCTGTACATAATATTTTTTATGATGTCTTAAATCAATCCCATGCCTAGTTACTGAGACATAAGCACAATAACACTGTGCATGCAAAACTTTAACCAAAAATCCAAGTTAGAAAAAAAGGCCATAATTTGCATAAAATTTAGTCCAAAAGATATCCTCTTTAGTTTTCTGATGCCCCTGAAGACACTCCTTAACTTTCTAGTCAATTCCGTAAGCAATTTCTGAGATATAAGCTGGATAGTAGCTTGAATGCAAAAATTTAACCAAAATTCTAAGTTAAAAGGGGGTCATAATTTTTTAATATATTCCATCAAGTGTTATCTTCCTTAATAGTATGATACTTCTAAACATATCAAAGATGTTATAAATCAATCCCATGCCTGGACTCTGAGATATAAGCATGAAAGTACCTTGCATGCAAAACTTTATCCAAAATTTCTAAGTTAAACAAGAGGGCCAAGATGGCCCTAGATCGCTCACCTGAGGAAAGTATCATTCATTGCCTGTACAAAACAAATTGCTTTAGAATTAAGATGATGAGGTGAAACAATGTTCAGGAATTTTCTGACCCCATCCACAAAAGATATCATCATGACAAACATTCTGCCAAAGTTTGAGGATGATTGGACCAAAAATGTTGCCCTCAGAGTATAAACAAGATTTTTCTAAGATTTGACCTACTGACCTACATTTCTATCCAGCCCCACCCATTTTCAAACTGGTTCAAGATATCATCATGACAAACAATCTGACCAAGTTTGAGGAAGATTGCATCAAAACTGTGGCCTTTAGTGTGTAAACAAGATTTTTCTAAGATTTGACCTATTGACCTACTTTTCGGTCCGGCCCTGCCCATTTTCGAAAGGGTTCAAGATATCATCAAGACAAAAATTCTGACCAAGTTTGAGGAAGATTGGATTAAAATTGTAGCCTCTAGTGTGTAAACAAGATTTTTCTAAGATTTGACCTATTGACCTACTTTTCGGTCCCCTGCCCATTTTCGAAAGGGTTCAAGATATCATCAAGACAAAATTCTGACCAAGTTTGAGGAAGATTGGATCAAAATTGTGGCCTCTAGTGTGTAAACATCAAATTGTTGACGGACGACGGCCGACGGACAATCAAGTCTCCCAAAAGCTCACCCTGAGCTATGCTCAGGTGAGCTAAAAAGGGGCCATAACTTGTAATATATTCCATCAAAAGTTATCTACCTTGATAGTATGATACTCCTAAACATATTAAAGATGTTTCAAATCAATCGCATGCCTGAATACTGAGATATTAGCATGAAAGAAACTTGCATGCAAAACTTTAACCAAAATTTCTAAGTTAAAAAGGGCAGTAATTTGTAACATATTCAATCAAGAGTTGTCTACCATGAAAGTATGATACCCCTAAACATATTAAAGATGTTTCAAATCAATCGCATGCCTGGATACTAAGATATTAGCATGAAAGTACCTTGTATGCAAAACTTTAACCAAAATTTTTAAGTTAAAAGGGACCATAATTTGTAACATATTCTATCAAGAGTTATCTAACATGAAAGTATGATACCCCTAAACATATTAAAGATGTTTCAAATCAATCCCATGCCTGGATACTGAGATATTAGCATGAAAGTACCTTGCATGCAAAACTTTAACCAAATTTTCTATTGCATGCAAAACTTTAACCAAAATTTTTAAGTTAAAAAGGGGCCATAATTCATATTAAATTCAGTCAAGAGTTATCTACCTTGGTTGTCTGAGGCCCCTGAACATATTTATAAACTTTCAAGTCATTACCATAAATGGTTATTGAGATATAAGGTTGATAGTAACTTGCATGCAACTTTAACCAAAAGCTGCAATGCCAACGCCGACGCCGACGTAAGGGCGACTACAATAGCTCTCATATTCTTCGAATAGTCGAGCTAAAAATACCTTTTTTTCTTTCTTTCTTTCTCTGTCTAAATTATTGTAACTTTTTTGTGCACCAAGATATTTTTATATGACAGACTTGGAATTTTTGTTCAGTACGAGATGGTAAACAATCTTGGTCAATAGTTCAAGGTCAAGGTTACAGGTAAAAAAAACATGAGGGCCATGATGGCCCTGAATCGCTCACCTGATTATAAATGAGCAACATATGTTGGATTTTTCATATTGACCTACTTTTTGACCTACCCACATGACCCAAATTCAAAGTTGTCCAAGATTTTATGGAGACAAACATTCTGACCAAGTTTCATGAAGATTGGGCCAAAAATGTGGCCTCTAGAGTATTAACAAGGTTTTTCTATGATTTGACCTCGTGACCTACTTTTTGACCCCACATGACCCAATTTCAACCTTGTCCAAGATTTTATGGAGAGAAACATTCTGACCAAGTTTCATGAGGATTGGGCTAAAAATGTGGCCTCTAGAGTGTTAACAAGGTTTTTATAAGACTTGACCTCATGACCTACTTTTTGACCCCACATGACCCAATTTCAAACTTGTCCAAGATATTATGGAAACAAACAATCTGACTAAGTTTCATAAAGATTGGGCCAAAAAAATGAAATGAAGATGCTAGAGTGCAAACAATGTGAAATCTGGCTTTTTTTAATTTTAAAAGGGGCATAACTCCTGACCTAATGGTAGATATCAGCCATAATCGAACTTGGCCGTGTTTATGGTTATAAACATTGTATAATTTGAAGATAATTGCTATGAAATGAAGATGCTAGAGTGCAAACAATGTGAAATCTGGCTTTTTTAATTTTAAAAGGGGCATAACTCCTGACCTAATGGTAGATATCAGCCATATCGAACTTGGCCGTGATTTATGGTTATAAACATTGATATAAGTTTGAAGATAATTGCTAATGAAATGAAGATGCATGAGTGCAAACAATGTGAAATCTGTCTTTTTTGAATTTTAAAAGGGGCATAACTCCTGACCTAATGATACGATATCAGCCATAATCGAACTTGGCCGTGTTATGGTTATAAACATTGATATAAAGTTTGAAGATAATTGCTATGAAATGAAGATGCAGAGTGCAAACAATGTGAAATCTGCTTTTTTGAATTTTAAAAGGGGCATAACTCCTGACCTAATGGTACGATATCATCCATAATCGAACTTGGCCGTGATTTTATGGTTATAAACATTGATATAAAGTTTGAAGATAATTGCTAATGAAATGAAGATGCTAGAGTGCAAACAATGTGAAATCTGGCTTTTTTTGAATTTTAAAAGGGGCATAACTCCTGACCTAATGGTACGATATCATCCATAATCGAACTTGGCCGTGATTTTATGGTTATAAACATTGTTCTAAAGTTTGAAGATAATTGCTCATCAAATGAAGATGCTAGAGTGCAAACAAACAAATTGTGGACGACGGACGACGGACGGACGACGGACATTCATCGATCCTAAAAGCTCATCCTGAGCACACGTGCTCAGGTGAGCTAAAAAGGTATTCAATAGACCTTGTTCAGACTGCAAACTGTTCATGAAAATCATCACTTTATATGAAAAACTTGTTTTTATAAATATTTGTGGAATTTTCACAGTTCTTTAAATTTACATTATTTATATGAATAGACACTTATGTAAAAAGGAAATGTTTAATATATCTGTTACCTATAGAATGTATCTGTAGGATGTTTCAGGCTCAATAATTGAGTCAATTGGAAGGATTTGGTCCTTCTCAGCCCATCAGATATAAATTCTTCCTATAGTTCTCTTCAAAGTAAAGTACTACGAGGTGTGTTCAAAAAGTTAGTCAAGTCAAGTCAAAAAGTTTGTGGAATGAAGCTGTTAGAAGAAGAATGATTTTATTAAAATTCCTAGAATTATTTCTTTTGAGGAAAAAAAGCTATTTCAATGGGAAGATAGGTAGTTTAACCCTTTCCCTCATATAGAATCATTTTGACGCACTCAGTAGGTACCACATAAAGCCTGATCTGCAGAAAACCACAGTTAAACCTTACCAAATTTAATTACAAAATCCTCATTTCCAGACCACTGAGGAGCAGCGAACAGTATAAAACCTGATCAGCCTGCAAGCTACTTGCAGGCTGATCTGGTTTTATGCTGTTCGCATAGGTCTTTTCATGGTGTCCTCTATGAGGGAAAGGGTTAAAAAAAAAATCAATATTTTGGCTAGGGGAAACCACCTGTAAAAGATTAAATTTACCCAGAAAAAAAAAATCACTGATTCAGTAAAGTAAAACAAACTTATTTCATATGGTTTGACAGGGCATCTTAAGATCTAGAAGTTAGTTATAATTTTATCTCGAATACTAATTTCCTCAATGTTTGAACTGTGCATCTTTCAATAACCATAGTAATGCAACTGTAACCAGTGCACTCCTGAATTTTCTGAAATTTAACTGAAATGACCATTTAGATGTGAAAATATGGGAAAAGGTCAATAACATTTTGAGTGATACCATGCTGAAATATCTCATTATTGAAACGTTCTAAATAGTTATATATTTACAAACATTCACTGTACGTCATAACCTGAGAAGACGGACGTACATCTTGAGCATCATCAATCAACATCTCAACATGACATCAACTGAAGAGTGAAATGCATGCCGTGATAAAGTTTTGCTCAGATCTAGACAAAACGTCAAACACAAGCATACCAAATGATAGACAGTGAAAGTAAAGGTTCACTTGTTTTAAGTGGCATAACCGCTTTTCTAATGGAAGGGACTGCATTTCTGTTACTGTGGTTACATAGTTTTTATTATTTTGTTGATCATGTTGGTATTTATTTGTTGTGGAGATCAATTTTTTTTTTTTCAATCATTCATGTTTCATATTATAGTTTCATTAAGTTAGTTAAAAGTTATTCATGAAGCTTTGAACATCCTTCATATATATATATTGACAAATATTATTAAATATGGTATTTCATACATACTTGCAATGTCCTTTAAAGCACCTGATATTTTAATACATATATAGAGCTTCTTCCTGTCAGAAGTTAAATGTCAATCCTGTGGTAGGTTATTCCATCCTTTAGTTATTCTTTGTGATAACTCATTCAAAGAAATTGCTGTTCTTGGGAAAAAAGACACTGCAGTTTATAATGCAGTACAGAAAGTGTACCGATAACAAAATATAACAATAAATACAATTTATACATAATTTAAATCAATAAAAAGGATCAAATCTATAGATAAAGACCTCCATTTACACATCTTCCTAAACATTTACAAAAATCCTCATGTGGCCCTAGTAGAGAGAGATAATACTAAAGATGATATGATTTAAGTGATTTTTTCAGCACTTTGGAAAATGGGTATATTTGACCTATTTCAGAAAAATAACTACAAATATAACAATTTGAGGAAAACACAATAAAATTTAATGCAACACATACATGAAAATTGTAAAATGTATATTTGTATAAAAAATAAATGCATTCATAAACGACCTAGTAGAATATAGAATGCTGATAATAATTCTTTGAGATAATTTTTATACATGTATTATCATCATCATCATCATTTTTTTAAATTTTTCATTTATGAAATAAATCAACAAGTATCGGAAGTATGGCATTTTTCCCAACAAATTTGGATTTATTATTTAATAAACTTTTTTTTCTAAAGTCTTATCATTAATAATGACAAAATCCTGCAGCGTTATTATATTAATGACAATTTATCCTCTCTTTTTTAATAATTTAAATACTTTTGATATTTTATATTGAACCATAAAATTTCAAATTATGCTGTCATATTTTTGGTATCTATTTATAGTCGCCTTAATTGACTTTGAAATTTCTATTTTTTAATCATTTTTTTAAATATTTTTTTCCCCATTTTGTAATTTCTACATACAAAATATTAGTTAGTAAAAAGAGCACATACTAAAACTGGACATTTGAAAATAACAGGCACATTTATTTGATGACAATAATTCATTTTTTTAACATAAAAATTCACACATACAGTACATATCTATTTCTATAATTTGTCATCTATGGGGCCACTAAATTAATCCATTAATACACAAACAAGTTTAATCAAGTTATATTTAATTTAATAATGACAAAATACACATTTATTGGTTTTTAAAATGAAGTAATACTTCTTATTTTTAAATTCATTTATATTTTCAATGAATATTTGGCGTTTGTTGTGGTTTTCATATTTCCGTTCCACAAAATTCCCCACTAAAGGCCCCTTCAGGAACATGGCGTCGGAAACGCAATATTATATTGATCTTAGGGGGAATATGCATAGCTAGAAATTATTTAAAGAATAAACAGTGAAGGAAAAATTGAGAAAATTTCCTCAATGGAAAGAAATGTTTTTTTGCATCTTTTCTTCATTTTTTTCCCTTACAATAACAAATATTAAGTTTCTGAACTGTTCCGTTTCTTAAGCCTCGTTTTCAACCAAAATTGCCGGATACAAATATGCATTCGATGAGCGATATAAATAACTCAGCTGAATTAACAAATAAAACACTTAAGATTCACAAATTTCAATCTCAAATATATAACAATATATTTTTAATAAAATCATAACATCAATTACCAATGGCAAATTGAAAAACACCGAAAATCGCAAAGACAGCGGAAACGGAAAATAGTGAACTTGAAAACGAAATATACAGGACTAAAATTGCATTTTTGAATTAAAATTCTCACTTACCGAGAGCTTTGAGAACTGGAAATTTGCTTTAATCTTTTAAAACAAATTAAATCCGATTGTTTTCTTATAAAATCTTCGTCTGACACGATTGCAAATCGATGAAAATCATATTAAATATGCCTTTAACCTGTTAAAATTGCCGTGCGCCATTTGCATTATTTACGTTGGAGGGGGGTTATCGCAACAGCGGATGTCAACAGTATTTCCGGTAAATTCGGGGATATTTTGTTTTTTACCCTAAACGAAGATGTAGTTAATCTTGTCCAAGCCATTATTGCAACTTTGCATTATCGCGTAGAAAAAATTGCATTCTGCATTTCAAGAACATTGTCTATGACGAACATGATATATGTAAGTTTACACAAACCAGTTTTCCTAATTTCCTGTTAAATATCTATTTTTCAAAATTGGAAATATGTTTATTAGCGAATGACGTCATGACCTCAATGTTATTGTTTTGATTGACAGCAAAAAATAAATAGGAAGAAGACATTAGTTATTGTCGATGTGACTGAGTGTCTTTGTTGGTTTGGTATTGTCTTATTTAACATTTATCAAAAAATTCACCACTTCCCTATTGTATTGCCAGCATCATTTCGAAGAAAGCGCAAATTTATATTCTTCTGACAATAGCAATCAACTTGTTATCAGCTGATTTTGACAGAAGGCGGACATATTTAGTGGAACTATTTATGCAGATCAGGAATGGATGTCATGATAGACACTTCATATTTTCTTACTAATAAAGCATAAAATTTATCCTCATTGATAAGTCATTGGACATGTATTATGTTTTGTCACCTGTACCACAACCACTAATATTATAATCAAGGTATGTTATCAGTTGCACATGGCATGCCATGAGTCATTTGTGCTGGATGGGGTGAAAAATGGAGGCTTTCCCTGTTTATATTAGTTTTAATATCTGATTCATATACGACAGAAAAAATGATGAAATGTATTGTAGATATAAAGGCCAGTCTATAGTATGATACGTCCAAAGTTAAATTTATACTTCTTCCTCTTTTATTGTAATGGCTTGCAATCATTTTCTGATTATTATGGTCATATCTTATTTTCCACATGTGATTCCTGTTTTTTGCTGAAGATACAGCATCAGAAGAGGCTGGTTTGATACAAGGATGCAATGCAATATTTTTACGTACCCAGTGTATAGCACCAATACATAAGAAATATCAGACTTAGAGGCTTCTACAGATAAGACCATAGTACATAGCAATGGTTGTCACTACTGATTATCACAAATTTTTTACTTGCCACAAGTTTTCTTATAAATTACTACCCAACACTGCGCCCTGTCCTTCTCTTGAGCAGTTCAGTCAGGCAGTCTACAAGATCAAATATAAATGTCTCTCCATCCGGAATTTATTATCCGACTTCTTTTATTTTCAGCTCTACTTTCCAAAGAAAAATAAACCGGAGCTGTTGTTTTGATCCTCTTGTCAATTTTGGCATCCAAGTTGGCGTTGGTTAAGTTTTTTCGTACAGGTGTATTTTTTTTTATTTTGTTTTTTAAAATCAAACATATTGACATCAAACTTGGAATACTTGTTTACTATAAAAAGGGAACCTTTTTCAAAAGGGCATGTAACCATAATATTCATTTTGGTACAATATGCCCCCATTTTGACTTAGGATTTTCTGTGTCATTTAAGTTATTTCTCAAAAACTGTCAAACATATTCATCTCAGATTTAGAATACTTGTTCACTTTCAAAGTGGGACACAATTTCAAAAGGGCAAGCAACTCTTAAATTCATATTTTCAGAGTTATGCCCCTTCTGAACTTAGATTTTCTTTGCTGTCCCTTTAAAGGAATGATGTCAGATTCCACATAATTATGTGAGGGTTCAGTACCTTATGTCTCATGTTTTTTTATGTTAACACTACAAATATTAAGAGTTAATGGAATACTATTAATTGGATTATCCAGCACTGAGAAAAGTGGAGCGCTCTGGGACAGCTCGATCTTGTTAATTTAATCTGTATATAAAGTCTGTCACAATTGTTGACTAATAGCGCTCTTCCCATTTAACTGATGTTTTTCTGTCACCGTAGACTTTCGGTTTACCTCAAGTTATAGTGCTCACTTTGTAACAAGTGACCTGATTAGCTGACGTCATTTGTATGTCTGCAGCGTAAATATTTTGAATAATTTAGAAATAAAACTATAAAAAAATTGTTCCAATAAACTCTTTGCTAATTTGAATCAAGTCATGAAAGAAAATGTACATACCAATGAAACTTCATTTTTAAGGAATAAATTCAGTGGTAATGCAATTTAGTAAGCTTTATTGTCAAAAAAAAATCATGAAATAAAATTGCTTAGAAATTGAAAGGTCACATGAGGTGAACTGAAAGTGACAGAAAGCATCAGGGAAACAGAGAGTGATACTGCTACATATTCTTGATGTATTTTATGGAAACTGTTTTTGATAATTATCTGCTAAATAGGTTGACTGCTGTTTATCTTCATTTGCTTGCTGAAATGTAAAAGAGCAGAGACAGCACCTGCTGAAAATGTCTAACACCATGTGAATCAATATATAGAACATTTTATTATACAAGGGTTTGTCCGAAAAAAATTTCTTAACAATGTTTAGTTGGATTGGGTTGGGGGGATTTTTCGCTCAACTGTATTAAAGATGTCGAGCTATCCATATGGGGTCAACAGTGGCGCCAACATCACAGTTCACACATTGGTTAAGGTTTTGCATTCAACTTGCTATCATGCATCAGCAAAGCATATTCATTTCATACTTTACAAAGGTCCTGTTACATAAGTCTTGGCCAAATATAATGCAAATTATGGCCCTTTTTGGATTTAGAAATTTTGGTTTAAGTTATACATGCAATATACATGTATTGTCATGCATATAAAATTTTCAGCAAATTATGGCCTTTTAAGGTTAACACAACTTTAAATTAATAAGTGGCAGAATTGTCAACTGCACTGTCTTATGGGCAGCTCTTGTTTTGTCAGAAAATGAGTTTTTGACATTGCTCTTTTTGTTAATTTGAAGTGTCATGTTCAGTACAATGCAGGTCCATTTAAAGGAGGTACTATGAAACAATTTATTTTTATACCCCCCACAAACGTAGTTTTGGGGGGTATATAGGAGTCACCATGTCGGTCGGTCCGTCCGTCTGTAGTTTTTTTGTCCACGCTATTTCTCAATAACTACTGGATGGATTTCAAACAAACGTCATAGGAAGCTTCAATATCAAGCACAGATGTGCATATTATGAAATGGTTACGGTTGACTGATTTTCTTTTGAGTTATGGCCCTTTGCTGATTTTCTGGAGTTTTCTTTGTCCATGCTATTTCTCAATAACTACTGGATGGATTTCAATCAAACTTCATAGGAAGCTTCAATATCAAGCACAGATGTGCATATTATGAAATTGTTACGGTTGACTGATTTTCTTATGAGTTATGGCCCTTTGCTGATTTTCTGGAGTTTTCTTTGTCCACGCTATTTCTCAATAACTACTGGATAGATTTCAAACAAACGTCATAGGAAGCTTCAATATCAAGCACAGATGTGCATATTATGAAATGGTTACGGTTGACTGATTTTCTTTTGAGTTATGGCCCTTTGCTGATTTTCTGGAGTTTTCTTTGTCCATGCTATTTCTCATTAACAACTGGATGGATTTCAATCAAACTTCATAGGAAGCTTCACTGGTGAGCATAGATGTGCATATTATGAAATGGTTACGGTTGACTGACTTTTTTTTAGTTATGGCCCTTTGCTGATTTTCTGGAGTTTTCTTTGTCCATGCTATTTCTCATTAACTACTGGATGGATTTCAATCAAACTTCATAGGAAGCTTCACTTAGCATAGATGTGCATATTATGAAATGGTTACGTTGACTGATTTTTTTTAGTATGGCCCTTTGTATTTTCTGGAGTTTTCTTTGTCCATGCTATTTCTCAATAACTACTGGATGGATGAATGCACTTTTTGGCTTATTCTTCCACATATCAGCTTTCATTGATATCTTTAATTATACTATCAGTCAAATTTTATGGGAAGCTTCACTAGCTCTTCACTTAGAAACAGCCTTTTGGTGACACACTTCTTTTTTGTTTAATTCAATGTTGCAGATTTGGTATGATTGTTTTGGCTTCATTAAAATAAGAACAATTTTGATTTGGTATAAAAAGATTATTATTGTGAAATAGTTTTGTGTAATATGTCAATTGAAAACATCAATTCATTGTGATTTACCTCCTATAGCTGGGCACTTGATTGTAAACAAAGGCTGTGTGGGGGGTATTCATCACCTTTAGTGATAGCTCTAGTTGTTGCTGTTATATTTTTATGCCACACCAACTCCGTTGGAGGGGGGGGGGGCATATAGATTTTTGGTCTGTGTGTCCATCGGTCCGTCTGTCACACCTCAGCTTTACCTTTGCGCTTAAAGTTTTTTTCTATGAGGATGACTTCACATCTTGATGAAACTAAGTACACATGTACATCTTGATATGATCTATTTAATATTAATGTGAGTTCGTGTTGTGACCTATATTTCACGGTTGGATGAACATGCTGAAATTGATTGTTCTTCCTTAGGTTTACCTTTGCATTTAAGCTTTTTTTTTGATGAAACTATGTACGCATGTACATCTTGATGTGATCTATTTAATATTAATGTGTATTTGTTGTGACCTATATTCACGGTTGGATGAACATGCTGAAATTGATTGTTCTTCTTCAGGTTTACCTATGCATTTAAGCTTTTTTCTACGAAGATGACTTCACATCTTGATGAAACTTACTACACATGTACATCATTATATGATCCATCTAATATTTATGCATATTTATTGCTCTGACCATTATTACACGGTTGGATGAACATGCTGAATTTTTTTTAACCTTTTTTAAGATCACTTCACATCTCGATGAAACAGGGTACACATGTTTATCATGATATGATCTATAAACTATTTATGCACATTTATGGCTTTGACTTATAATTCACGGTTGGGTGAACATGGTATAATTGATTGTTCTGCCTCATGTTTAACTTTGTGTTTAATTTTTTTTTCTTTGAAGATGACTTCACATCTTATAGTTATGAAACAATGTACACATGTACATCATAATATTAATGCAAATTTATGGCTGTGACATGGTTGGATGAAAATTGTAAAATTGATTCTGCCTAAGTTTCACATCAGGTTTACCTTTGTGTTTAAGCCATTTTAAGATTTATAATTGTGACCTATATTTCATGGTTGGATGAACATGGTAAAACTGATTGTTCTGCCCTAGGTTTACCTTTGTTTTTAAACTTTTTTTATATGAAGATGACTACATCTTCCTGAAACACGACATACATGTACATTTTGATATGGATTATTTTCTGGTAGTATTTATTTAACTTTATGGCTATGACTTGGTAAAATTGGTTATTCTGCCACAGGTTTACCTCTGTGTTTAAGCTACTTTTGTAAAGGTAACTTCACATTATCATGAAACTTTGTACAAATGTAAATCATTATATAAACTTAAAAAAATACAAGCAAAAAGCATTAGTGTCTCACAGACACCTTTTCTTGTTTTGCATCTGTTTTATAAGCCATTTCCAGGGTACATTTATTCATGCTGCAATCATTTTTGGATTCATTTTAAAGAAATCTTGATATCCACTAAACTAATATGATTTTCAAGAGGGTTAATGCTTGTGATGAAAGTCTACAAAATATTAGCCCCCACAATATTTAATAATTTTATTATAGTATATGGGGACCAAAACTAGATTAAATTGTTTTTAAATATTAAACTAAATAACAATTCAGAAACTATAGGTTTATAACCTATGTTCTGTAAGGTGTTAAACTGAGAAAGAGATAGGCTGCATGTATTTGCTTAATAACTCATTAAAAAAGGACAAATGTTATTGTAAATTGAGGGTAACAAAACTCTATTAAATCTGAGAGATCTAATTCATGGCATAAGCTTTGATATTAACCTGGTATATATATATGTCTCATGCAGACAAAGTTCACAAATGACTGTGTGAAAATCAGAATATTTAAGATGGGATATTAAAAGCAATTGAAAACTCTTTCACACGCACACACATACCAAAATCAACCGATCAAGATTTCTTTCAGTTTGTGAAAATTTGAAATTTTACTGTGCATCTTCTTCCAGTATGTTACGGGGGCATATTTGCTCTAGACTGAAATACTGGTATTCCATTAGATAAATTATGGTTCATAATTATGAAGTGTGTTTTATTAGCTCACCTGAGCATAGCTCAGGGTGAGCTTTTGGGATACTTGATTGTCCGTCGTCCGTCAACAATTTGATGTTTACACACTAGAGGCCACAATTTTGATCCAATCTTCCTCAAACTTGGTCAGAATGTTTGTCTTGATGATATCTTGAACCCTTTAAAAAATGGGTCAGGTTGGATCAAAAAGTAGGTCAGTAGGTCAAATCTTAGAAAAATCTTGTCATCCGTCAACAATTTTGATGTTTACACACTAGAGGCCACAATTTTGATCCAATCTTCCTCAAACTTCAGAATGTTTGTTTTGATGATATCTTGAACCCTTTTCGAAAATGGGTCAGGTCGGATCAAAAAGTAGGTCAGTAGGTCAAATCTTAAAAAATTTTTGTTTACACACTAGAGGCCACAATTTTGATCCAATCTTCCTCAAACTTGGTCAGAATGTTTGTCTTGATGATATCTTGAACCCTTTCGAAAATGGGTCAGGTTGGATCAAAAGTAGGTCAGTAGGTCAAATCTTAGAAAAATCTTGTCGTCCGTCAACAATTTTGATGTTTACACACTAGAGGCCACAATTTTGATCCAATCTTCCTCAAACCTGGTCAGAATGTTTGTTTTGATGATATCTTGAACCCTTTCGAAAATGGGTCAGGTCGGATCAAAAAGTAGGTCAGTAGGTCAAATCTTAGAAAAATCTTGTTTACACACTAGAGGCCACAATTTTGATCCAATCTTCCTCAAACTGGTCAGAATGTTTGTCTTGATGATATCTTTAACCCTTTCGAAAATGGGCTGGGCCGGATCAAAAAGTAGGTCTGTAGGTCAAATCTTAGAAAAATCTTGTTTACACACTAGAGGCTACAATTTTATCAATCATCCTCAAACTTTGGCAGAATGTTTGTCATGATGATATCTTTTGTGGATGGGGTCAGAAAATTCCTGAACATTGTTTCACCTCATCATCTTAATTCTAAAGCAATCTGTTTTGTACAGGCAATGAATGATACTTTTCTCAGGTGAGCGATCTAGGGCCATCTTGGCCCTCTTGTATTCCTTATTGTGTAATTATGCCTCCCTTTGAAGAAGAAAGTGTGTTTTGTTTTGCAAATGTAAGTGGGCTGGATGGTCAAGTGGTCCATCAGTAAACCAGTTTGCTTCCAGTCAGGTAGTAGTAAACACTTAAACCAATAAACCTCAATGATAATAGGGAAGTTAGGTCATTAGTATTAGATGATTCTAATTAATTTTGGGGTCACAAAGTCACAGTTCAAGGTTTCTGTGACTTTGAATGTAAAAATTGTATCTGATTAATATCTTCAGACCGCTTGAGCCCACATTCCTCAAACTTAAAAGTTATTGATACATGACTTATTGTAAGTTATAGATGACCTCTTTGGACTTTCAGGGGTCAAAAAAACAAGGTTACAGTTATTGTCTGAACTTGGATATGAGAATTGTTTCCAGTTGACAACATTCAGGGGGCCTCTTTATCATTCCAGCAGCTCTCATTTGATTCTTAATTGCTACAACAGTTTATTTTGGATGACTTTAACCCTCTGCTTCATATAGACTCATTTTGACATATTGGCAACTAGAGCAGACTTAGATGAGACGGCTGTTTACTTATACAATATTGTAGCTCAGTATCTATACAGTCTGTGTGGCAAAGAAGAACTATTGATTTCATACGTCATTTTAAGTTCAGTTAATTAATATACATCAAGTGATAAATTTGTACATGAATATTCATGAGGTAAAGGGTGAATGTCAACTGTTCTGTATTTCAGATGACCCTGCAACACAAAATTTGACCTTTTGACCTTGATCTTCAATAATGGGAGGAGCAGTCAGTACTGGCGATGACAACGATGACCTGGTCGATAACCTCGTAGAAGCGGACTACATTAAGACCGCTCTCGTGGAGAAAGTGTTCCGAGCAGTGGACAGGGCAGATTACTACCTGCCGGATCACAGGGATGCTGCCTACAAGGACCTGGCCTGGAAGCACGACCATCTTCACTTGTCGGCCCCGTGTATTTACTCGGAGGTGATGGAGGCTCTGCAGCTGGAGCCTGGCTTGTCCTTCCTGAATCTTGGCAGTGGAACGGGATACTTGAGCACCATGGTCGGACTAATTCTAGGTGAGATAAAGAAATTGTCCAAACTACATAATTTTCCACGTCACTGTTTTACAGAAGTTCACAAAACTTTTTGACCGGCCCTTTGTCCTGTGTTATGATGCTTGATTTTGGATCCACTGGTTGTCATCTTACTTGCTTCTTGGGGGCTAGCTTCTTTTATGACCTTCACATGCACAAAGAACTGTTAATACCAAGGAAGGAAATCAAGTGTGGTGGTCCTGAAGTGACTGCAGATCTGAAGGTTGTGAGTTTGAACCCAATTATTGGCAAAACTTGTGTCCCAGGTGCAAATTACTTGTCCACCCTAGGAGTTGTCTAAGGTGTAAGAACTTGTTTCCCAATCAGAATAGAAAAAGAAAAGGTTGAGATTAAGGCATTGCATTGTATCATTAAAACGTTTTTATCTCAGTCAGTATATATAGAAATAAGTTTCAAGTATCATATTTTGTTAGTGATAAGTGATCCTTTAAGTTCTGCAAGTTCACCATACAGAATTGTCTTCAGCTGAATTCAGTGTGTCATTTGTATGACATAGTGTATGTTGGAACATCTGGCAAGGAATAACACAGTTGCACCATCACATACCATAAGAAGTTCAATATCATTTAACCCTTTCCCTCATATAGACTCATTTTGACGCACTCAATAGGTACCACATAAAGCCTGATCTGCAGAAAACCACAGTTTAACCTTACCAAATTTAATTATAAAATCCTCATTTCCAGACCACTGAGGAGCAGCGAACAGCATGAAACCTGATCAGCCTGCGAGTTACTTACTCGCAGGCTGATCTGGTTTTATGCTGTTCGCATAGGTCTTTTCATGGTGTCTCTATGAGGGAAAGGGTTAATGGTCTCGTGTTAAGGTGTTGTAGCGGGGTATTAATCACCATCAGTGATAGTTTCCACCTGATGCCTCTTCAGAGGATTAATACCACCTGTTCACTGGTTTGACAGAGATGATTCAATTCTATTCAGTTGAAATATCTCCAAAACTTAAGAACATGTTCACGCCACAGACTCTCTCTATATATCATATCTGTAGAAAAATTTCTAAGGTTCAAGAACATCTCAATTTTCATTGAAATATCTCTGAACATGGGGTTTCCTTAAGGATTTGACTTTCACTTGACCAGGGGGCAAGTTACTTTGACCATCTACTTGCCCCCAGTGAAAACAGCTTGTCCGATCTTTAAGTTAGTGTTTGTTAATGTTTAAAACTAAATATGAGTAGTATTAAGATGAATTTTAGTTAACATGTATCAAACACAATTTGTAAGCAACTCACCCCCTATATAATGTAGAAAATAAAAGAAAATATAAAAAAAACCCTGATAGATTCCATTTGCAAAAATAAACTTGCCCGACTATCTCTTTGGAAAAATCACTTGCCCATGGTGATTTTAACCTGGCGCGGGCAAGTGGGTGTCCACTTAAGAAAACCCTTGCTGAAGCTTAAAAATTAGTTTGTGCCACAAACTTTTAAACAGACTGATTGGACAGGCTAATTCCACTATTAACATTCATGCATAGAGGCCAATCTTACTTGAAAATCAAGAATCCCAACAAAGCAGTACGAATGTCTCCGATCTCACTACAAATCGCTGTGAATCCCAAGTCACACTGGATTGTGTCAGTACATATAGATAAAAAAAACCTTTATTTTCTGCTGATTTATTTCACTGTTTTTTTTTTATTCTCTGTTGCTTCAGGTCCGTATGGAATCAACCATGGTGTTGAGCAGCATGCAGATGTTGTAGAGTATGCACAAGAACGCTTGACCGAATTCAGGAAAAATAGCTCATCCTTTGATGAGTTTGAGTTCTGCGAGCCAAAATTCATCGTCGGGAACTGTCTTCAGCTGAATTCAGGGTGTCAGTTGTATGATCGGGTGTATGTGGGAGCAGCATGCCCTGTTGAACATGAGAACTACATGAAAAACTTGATCAAGATCGGTGGAGTCTTGGTTATGCCTCTGAATGAAAAGGTTGATTGGTTTTTAAAATCAATGGAAATTAGTGTCCCACGAAATTCATGATTTCACAGTAAACCAAAATATTATTCAACTTGATTTAAACAATTTATGTTATATGAGAAATTAAAATTCTCTTTTGGAGAATGACCGATAGAAAAAATTTGTGTATTCTTTTTGATAAAATCATTCCCATGTTATAGTAAGGATTTGTAAACCTTAGTCATGACTCATGTATTTGTAGAGGAGATAATTATGTATATGAAAAATACATTGGAATTTTGATGTGTTTGCAGCTGATTCAGGCACGAAGGACAAGTGAGACAGAGTGGGAGATGAAAACAATGCTTCCTGTGTCATTTGCAACGCTGGCTTCCCCATCTTCAGAGACACCTGTGGATGTTATAGACCTGCGTAGGTTTCCTTTGTCCATGTACTTCGCCTTTGTATTGATGCATGATAATACTCACCATTGTTCATTATGTTCAACTTACACCATTGAAGAACTTATAAATACAATTTTTAGCTTAAATAAACAGGTGAGCTTTGTGATCAATGTATGTTGCTGTCCATTGTCTCTTCACTATAACACTTAAACATTTCAGCCAACATACTGGGCCAGTTTTTATAAAACTTTACAGGAATATTCTTCGGGTGGTACACTTCCAAAGTTGTTCAAAGAATTACATTCCATACAAAAGTCTGGTTGCCATGGCAATCAAAAGGGAAAGAAATGTGAAAACTTGAAAAATCTTGTCCAAAAATATTGGCTAAATTTCAAAGTATTTTGGCACATATATTCCTTGGCGCACTCAGATTGTGTAAGTTATTTTGATTTGTTGAAAGATACAGCTGCCAGGGATCCAGAGCCCGTTTGACTCTCTTCATGAGTACCAAGACTGTTCTAATAAATTGAATCCGTTGGCCACTAGGGGACGGAGCCCGTTTTTCTTATATGTACATGTACGTAGTAGATATTATCAATATGTCATTGTTCAAGTTCCTCTCACTAATACCAGGATCTCGTAAGTGATCTCAGGGCCACCATGACCCTCTTATTGTAAATGCTGGTGTATGCCTGTTCCAATCATGGACCCCAAATCCTTAATTTTTTAATTATACCCCACTTTAAAGTGGGGTTTATAAAGGGATCACGCATCATGTTATGTCACATTCTATCTTGTCCTATACTCACATTACATTAAGTTGGTAATTGTTGTTGATAATTGTTGTTGATAATTGTTGTTGATAATTGTTGTTGATAATTTTGTTGATAATTTCGTCACTCTTGGAATATTGATTTATCATTATAGGGTAAGTCAGCAGACAAGTGTAGATAATTGTGTCAAGGATTTTGTAAGAATTATAGCACTTTGTGTCAAAGCTGTGTGAGGGGGTATTAATCACCTTCAGTGATACGTCTGCTTAAAACTACAGACTAGATACATGATCATTCTTTATCTTTAGACACTTACCGGGGGGGGGGGCTAGTTGTACTTTGGCAGCATTATAATTACAATTAAAATACAGATTTGGAGTCCAGGATTTGAACTTTACTGTTTTGTCATTGAGTTCTAGTGGACACTTAGTAACCAAACTTTATCTTATACAGTTTACCGGTAATTATATTTTAATGAAGGCTAAGTTGGAACTCCAGAATGATGTACATGTATGTATGTTTCTTTTTTTCTCTTTTTTAAAGCTGAACCAGAGCAACCCATGCTTCAGGAGCTGTGCCGAACCACTATACGAAAGGTCCTGAGGTCAAACCTCCACAGAAAGCACCCAGACCTTTCCAAGGTCCACAAGCGTCCCAAAAAGCAGAAGAAGAAAAATTCCAACAAATTGTCCAATTTAAACATAGTTCCACTGAACATGGGGATGATGATTTTGAGACAATTTGACCACGATCATGTGTTGAGTGACAGTGACGAAGATTCTGTCCCGCATCGTGTGAACAGAAGCAGAGATGAGACCAGTAACGACAGTGGGAGTGATGAGAGCAACATGGAGGAAGGCACAACCGATCCGGAACATAAATCTGAGAATAGTGCTGAGAAAGAGAATGAAGATATCACAGACGATGTTGTCAGACCAACCACTTCAGGTTCTGGAACGGTCAAGGAGAAAAAGAATAATGTGACAAAGAAAGCAGAGCCTGGAAAAGTTGAGGAGGACTCAGAAAGTGATTATGGAAGTGATGAAGGGGATAAAAGTGAAGAAGCTATTGCTAGTGTTGCAACAGCAAATAAAAGTGCCAATGCAGATTCTGATGGTAATGCAAGACCAAACAGAGATTTGACATCAGAGTTAGATGACCTGAAGAAGTTGATCAGGGCAGAGATTGATAGTTGTAGCGCTCTGTGCAACAGGCAAGCTTCTGATGTCATTCCGCCTGATATAGATTTCTCTGATTCTGAAGAAGATGAAGATGAGGAAGAAAATGGTAAGAAATACAACTTCGAAGAATTTCTGAAATCCGGTTCATCTAGCAAAGACACAATGGAACCGCCAAGAAAATTGCGCTATTCCTCGAATACAAGTGTTGACACATCAACCACTTCTGGTATAGGGTCGTATAACGAGGATCATCTAGAGGCGGAGATGGGGCACTCCGAGAGTCAGAAAACGTCCCCAGGATGGAGCACGCTAGAGAGCGAGATGGACAAACCGTGTGATAAGCAGCAGCTAATGGATCTTTCCGAGGAAGCGTCTACCGACAAGGATGAGGATGAGGAAGAGGAGGTTCCGAGGGTAACCTTGTCGAAACTTATGAAAGAAGACATTGAGTCCCTCCCTCTACCATCTGCACTCCGAGCCTATTTAATGTATTACAGATCCTAAGTTGAAGTTTCAGGCAATTTATTCACGGAAGTCTCAACTTGAGAATATTTTACACTTAATTTCTCTGGGTTATTGCTTGCCCTTTTAGTCTAAGTGTACATAGAGAGAAATACAAAGACTTTGTGGATTTAATATTATTTTTGTCTAAATTTTGTGCCGAGAATATTTAGAGAGGCAGTCCTTTCATTTGATTCTTAGTGTAAACTCAAGTTGAGATTTTTTGGGGGTAATAAGCTAGAAATTGATGATCCTACTTACAATAACTGACTTGACATTTTTGTTTTGTTATATCCGGATGAAAATTGATTTTGTTTTGTTCTTTTGTGATTATGTTGCTATTATTTTTGAAGATTGTATCACATGTATAATGTTTGATAGATTTTTGTTTGGTTGCAGCTCTTTTTCTCCTATGTGCTAGACTGTGTGAAGATCAGTTAAATACAGTTCATCAACTTTGAAATAAATTCATGTCTCTGAACTACTGGTATATGTATTTCTACCAGTTTAATTTTGTAAAATAAGCACGTACAGATGGAAAACATTTAATGTGTGATTGAAATGTGTTTCAAGTGAATTTATTTCATGCATGTTAGATAATTTATAATACACTTAACTGCTGTGGCCGAGTGGTTACAGTCATGACTTACTTTCTCT
>CM037783.1:28046745-28096745 GCA_021229015.1 Solen grandis | reverse complement strand
ATGGTAGTTCTAGTTAAAGTTAAGAAACTCCATAGCAAATTCATCAAAATAGAGTCTAAAGGCCCATGTACATGAGAAAATGTCAATTCTTACTGGCTTTTTATGTCTCTTTTTTTTCTTTATTCCAGCAAATAGACGGAGAAGCATTCCTGTTGCTAACACAGTCAGACATTGTAAAGATCATGAACATCAAACTGGGGCCAGCCCTGAAAATCTTTAATAGTATTGTCATGTTTAAAAATTCCATAGAAGTGTGAGTTGCAATGTACAAGCGGTTTTCAGAAATTGGCTAATGGGACCAGTATAAAACTACATACAGATCTGTGTAATCTACTCTTAGACTGATCAAGGTTCTGACTAATGGCTGCTCCTCTGTACAGTGGAGACGAGAAGATTACACAATAAAAGCTTCTCAGACTTGCTTTTAGGCAGATCCGGGTTTGCAGTGATCTAATCGATGTAAAAAGGTGTTTGTGAATTTAAGGTTAGACCAGGATGATGGTGCCTGGTATGTGGGACAATGGTATAAGCATATAAGCATACCTGTGATGCAATTGGAACTCTCGTGATTCTTTTGTGGCCAAGCAGCACAAATAAATGAGAAAGGAAGTTGCAGCTTAGAAGATTTTAGCAAAGTTTGTCATGATATGTTCGCTGATTAGGTCATATAAGGTCAAATTCCACCAATTTTATTTAGTGTTAAATAATAATTTAAATCTTAAATGAGGTGGGAATACTTTCTGCAATTCATATTTTTATCAAAATATTTTAGTAAATATCTAAGATGACATAGAAAGTTACTAATACTGGATAATATTTTTTTATTATTATTTTTTATTATCAACAAAAATGATGGCATATCTTGTTTTTATGAGTACATATGTAACTTTTACTAAATGCCACATAATATTGGTGGAATTTGGAGCTGATGTTGATGGAAGTGACTGGTATGATGTCAAATGACATCAAATGTATCTGATTTGATGAGGTATTTGTACGTAAATTGATAAGACTGTAAGGTAATATGAACTTTGAAGGTAAAAAGCATTATACCCTGATATATGCATTCTGATTCAGAGTTTGTGTACATTATCTGTAAATGTACAAGATGTAATAAATAGGCTTTTAGATTGAAAAGACATGTTCAGAAATGATGTGATGAGTTGTTGCAGATGTGGAAGCAGCTTAGTGTATAAACATGACTATGTGTTGTTCCTGAACTGAGAAATCTTTGATGGAGTCAAGGATATGTTCAGAATATTGAATATTGCTCACTTTCCTATACAATATTCCATAGTGGCTTGGATGTTTTGTTAATCGTTAGTGTTGCTGTACACTATATATGTACAGTTTCATGTCTGCCAGAGCTACAGTGCATTTTGGATGTGGGTTTATTGAAGTCGTTGTTATGCATGCATTGTTATATGATTTAGAATTTTAAGAGGAAGACAGGTAAACCAGTAATCCAGCTGTAAACCTGAACAATTGATGTGTTACAGGTAGTTAAAGATTTCAGAAGTTGATTCTCATTTTATACCCAAGCTTCACAGAAGTTGGGACTGAATAGGAATGTTTGTCACGTTATATCCCATCATATTACTCCTATACTAATTTTGTGACTTTGATACTCACTCAACTCCTCACCGTGTGGGTTCGATCCCGGCAAGGTCATTCCGATTTTCATGTGAGAAAGCCTTCCAGCTGGCTTGCGGTAGGTTGGTGTTTCTACCCGGATGTCTCCGTGCATTCGGGGGGGTCTTCCTCCACCTGTAATTAGCCGGACATCGCTATATGACTGAAATACTGTCGAAGTGATGGTAAACTCAAATAGTCCAGTCCATCGTACACTTGATGTGAAGACAAAGTGGGTTGGGGGGTATTAATTACCTGTAGTGATAATTCTAATTGTTGGTTTAATTTTGCATGATTACTGGTCTCAACCAAGAAATCCAGCTTCTTGTGAAGAAGAATGGAACAGAGCAGCTGCTCTTGTTAATTGTTTTGACTTGTTGATATACTGAATGGTGCAATTTTAATAAATGGAAATAATGTCATTGATATTGTTGATGTTTTGTTTATCCTACCCTAACGAATACAAATGACTTCATAAATATTAACTTACTGAACATTATAAGGTTTATGAGACAATGGATTTTTCTTTGCTATGCAGACTGTGTAGAATCTTAGCTACTGTATTGTTTAACAAAACAGAGGAGAGCCTGATCAGACTGCTGTCAGACCTGCAGGTCTATAGGTGACTGGTTAAATCTATTTGTGGTAAAGGTCAACTAATATTATAATGTCAAATCCTGTTACCAATGCTTCAGATCTTAAGTATAAAAAAGTGAATCCAGTCGTATATTAACATTTTCAAGATATTGTGGCCTCCTTGCTGCATAAAAAGGTCACACTAAGAATACAAAGGTCATACTTAGAATGTCAAGGTCAAATGTCCCACTAATCCAGTGCATTTCATAAATAGAATTTAACATAACGTTATTAGTCCTCTACCGGTGTTTACACTGAAGGGGACTCTCTCTGTCCGTCTGTCTGGATATCCAAAAATCTGGATCCCGCGATAACTTTAAAAACCGTTTAAGATAATATTTTGAAAATGGTATATGAATAGATGGCAATATGGAGATTCTGCACGTCACTAATTTTTCTTGAACCAAAATTCTGGTTGCTATAGTAACAGAAAAATGACCTCACCGGTAATTGACTCCTGTGTTGCATGCAACACCAATTACTTTTTTTTCTGCCAGTCCTTCCTTACTGTTTGATAAATAACAATATTTTTCACATTAGCAATCAAGTAGCCTCATTTTATGACGTAATCTTATATAATCAAGGAAATGTACACAAGGTCAACGATATTCTGTAAAAATCAAGTCACACGACATGTCTAATCAGTTGAACTGCACATGTCACACATATGTACACCCTGCTTGTCGCTCAGTATACCAGGACTGGTTGGCCAAGTGTCAGGATAATGTGACTGGGTATGGTATCATGCCACATGTCTACAGCGTGATACTGCGGTGTGGCAGCACTATGTCACTTGTAGATATAGTCTCAAATTGACTAAATTACTGTCGTTGGAAGTTAAATCCAACATAATATATACATGACATTACATAAATACACGAATTTTTTTTTTTTTTTTTTTTTTTTACACACTGGACAGGTTCCGAGACATGCAGGACCAATCAGTGGAACTCCTAGTGAATAACTACGCTACTAAGATTAAAGATTATCTTCTGCACACTAACTTAGAAAAACAAGTAATAAAGAAAAATTGAACTGAAAAGTTTTATATGTGCAAAACAAAAATCATGAGGACCATATGTTCGTTTGTTGCTTGGATTTAGCGTGGCCGAGAGGGTAACGTCGCTGACTTTAACACTCACTCAGCCCCTCACCGCGTGGGTTCGAATCCCGGCAGGGTCATTCGGATTTTCATGTGAGGAAGCCTTCCAGCTGGCTTGCGGTAGGTCGGTGGTTCTACCCGGATGTCTCCGTGCATTCGGGGTCTTCCTCCACCTGTAATTAGCTGGACGTCGCTATATGACTGAAATACTGTCGAAGCGACGGTAAACGATATAGTCAAGTCAAGTCATTATCTGTCTAAAATAGTTCTAACTAAAAGAAAAGTAAGTTTTGTGCAAATGCGTAATTTGGACAAAAAGTATTTCTTTTTGTTGTTGAATCATTTTTAAGTGTTTTCAAAGGCTTGATAGTTTTAAGTTATTGAACTGTCGTTTTCATGCCTTGATCTTTACCACGGCAATAGAATGTTTAAAATAGCATGTCAATGAATGCAAGTTGCTCGATGATTAAGGAACATAAGCGTGTTACTCGTTCTTAATAATAGAGTTTCACAAGGATTGGCACTGATTGTTGCTTTAACCAGACTACCCTGAGAAAACTCACGTGTCAGAGCTGGCGACATGAATTCTATAGGGAAATAGGGGGAAAAATAAGTAAAGCAGATAAATAGAGGATACCTTTTTAAGATCGTATTCACTTTCACACGTGGCCAAAGAAAACAATTTTATATCTTCACGAATGGCGAAATATGTGTTTTCTAAAACCACAAGATTTTACCAAATAAATCAACAAATGCTCTTGTTTATTTCATGCTACCCTACTGAGCCCCTATATGTCCATATTTCAAACTTATAATAAACATAGATAAAAAATGGCTGTCTATTCAACGTAGGACACCGTCATGGATCGGATATTTTTTTTTTTTTTTTTTTTTAGAACTTACTTGGCAGTTGTGCGCATCAAAATCCAATGTATTTATCTCATTCACCAGTTGCTGGAAACCTACATTCATATACATCATTTTGCCGACAAAAAATGGAAATGATTCTCCTATTGATTAATCGTCTTTAAGGCAGACATTTACATATCTAGACAAATAGGCCTACACACAAGAATATAATTATTATGTAGATACGAAATAGCTTATGAGTAGCGGCGAATACGTTTAAGGAAACATTTAAATAAAAATTATAAAAGGAAAAAAAATTTAAATAAAAAAAAAATTCGTCTAGTTTGCGAACATATTTATTCAACTACCACTGAAAATATCTGCTGAAAAAGATAAGTATTACATTCCTTCCGTAGTTTTATGTTCCATATTTGAAATAAAGGATATATGTAACGACTTTCTAGATGTGTAAAAATTATATCATATTGTACGAGATATGTCACGTAAGGTTAGAATCTAATATTATATAACGAATTTTAAAATCGCGGCCTCATGGTTGAAAACCGAGGCCCAAACATCGTACATCAATTATATTTCCAAGTCTTTTAATATATTTTCAGATTGTTATTATGTTTTTTGTGGCTGATGCATGACCTTTGGAAACCGCGATCCCAGCATGCAATTCTTACCCGAAATCACATCACACAATAAATACCTTTTGAAGGAAATGTTTTAGACTTTTTCAATGCATATGATATATTAATATACGAAGTAACATTGTACATCCTGTGTAATATAAATAAGTGAAATGTGTTCTATCATTCTATTATCTTATCCTTGGTAAATCAGTAAGATCATTGGGTGTGTCACGGTCAGTAAATATGTGTAGCTGCTGTTTATCAATACATGGACCGCAGTTTGTCAATAAATGTAACCACTGTTTATCAATACATGGACCGCGGTTTGTCAATAAGTGTAGCCACTGTTTATCAATACATGGACCGCGGTTTGCCAGTAAGTGTAGCCACTGTTTATTAGTACATGGACCGCGGTTTGCCAGTGAGTGTAGCCACTGTTTATCAATACATGGACCGCGGTTTGTCAATAAATATAACCACTGTTTATCAATACATGGACCGCGGTTTGCCAGTAAGTGTAACCACTGTTTATCAGTACATGGACCGCTGTTTGTCAATAAGTGTAGCCGCTGTTTATCAATACATGGACCGCGGTTTGCCAGTAAGTGTAGCCACTGTTTATCAGTACATGGACCGCGGTTTGCCAGTAAGTGTAGCCGCTGTTTATCAGTACATGGACCGCGGTTTGCCAGTAAGTGTAGCCGCTGTTTATCAATACATGGACCGCGGTTTGTCAATAAGTGTAGCTGCTGTTTATCAATACATGGACCGCGGTTTGTCAATAAGTGTAGCCACTGTTTATCAATACATGGACCGCAGTTTGTCAATAAGTGTAGCCGCTGTTTATCAATACATGGACCGCGGTTTGCCAGTAAGTGTAGCCACTGTTTATCAGTACATGGACCGCGGTTTGTCAATAAGTGTAACCACTGTTTATCAATACATGGACCGCAGTTTGTCAATAAGTGTAGCCACTGTTTATCAATATATGGAGCGCGGTTTGCCAGTAAGTGTAGCCACTGTTTATCAGTACATGGACCGCGGTTTGCCACATAAGTGTAGCCGCTGTTTATCAGTACATGGACCGCGGTTTGCCAGTAAGTGTAGCCACTGTTTATCAGTACATGGACCGCGGTTTGCCACATAAGTGTAGCCGCTGTTTATCAATACATGGACCGCGGTTTGTCAGTAAGTGTAGCCGCTGTTTATCAGTACATGGACCGCGGTTTGTCAATAAGTGTAGCGCTGTTTATCAATACATGGACTGCGGTTTGCCAGTAAGTGTAGCCGCTGTTTATCAGTACATGGACCGCGGGTTTGCCAATAAGTGTAGCCGCTGTTTATCAATACATGGACCGCAGTTTGCAGTAAGTGTAGCCCTGTTTATCAGTACATGGACCGCGGTTTGCCAATAAGTGTAGCCGCTGTTTTTTATCAGGTAACTGGACATGGTTTGCAAGTAAGTGTAGCCGCTGTTTATCAGTACATGGACGCGGTTTGTCATAAGTGTAGCGCTGTTTATCAATAATGGACCGCGGTTTGTCAATAAGTGTAGCTGCTGTTTATCAGTACATGGACCGCGGTTTGTCAATAAGTGTAGCCGCTGTTTATCAGTTCATGGACCGCGGTTTGTCAATAAGTGTAGCCGCTGTTTATCAGTACATTGACCGCGGTTTGTCAATAAGTGTAGCCGCTGTTTATCAATACATGGACCGTGGTTTGCCAGTAAGTGTAGCCTCTGTTTATCAATACATGGACCGGGTTTGCCATAAGTGTAGCCATACATGGACCGCGGTTTGTTATAAGTTTAGCCTCTGTTTATCAATACATGGACCGTGGTTTGCCAGTAAGTGTAGCCTCTGTTTATCAATACATGGACCGTGGTTTGCCAGTAAGTGTAGCCGCTGTTTATCAATACATGGACCGTGGTTTGCCAGTAAGTGTAGCCGCTGTTTATCAATACATGGACTGCGGTTTGCCAGTAAGTGTAGCCGCTGTTTATCAGTACATGGACCGCGGTTTGCCAGTAAGTGTAGCCGCTGTTTATCAATACATGAACTGCGGTTTGCCAGTAAGTGTAGCCGCTGTTTATCAATACATGGAGCGCAGTTTGCCAGTAAGTGTAGCCGCTGTTTATCAATACATGGACCGCGGTTTGCCAGTAAGTGTAGCCGCTGTTTATCAGTACATGGACCGCGGTTTGCCAGTAAGTGTAGCTGCTGTTTATCAATACATGGACCGCGGTTTGCCAGTAAGTGTAGCCGCTGTTTATCAATAGGGACCGGGGTTTTCCCTCTTTTTTACATCAAGATTTGACTTATTTTACAACTAAACGCATTCTTCAAGATGAATTTTTTTTAATTATATCAATCATATTGGTAAATGGAGCAATTAGCGGAATGAACGGAATGAACGGAATGACCTATATCTGGGGTCCGGTTTCTCGCCAGGATGTATATCGCCTAAGTAACACCGATGTTCAATTCGCCATAGCATCAAACAGCATATACATATTAGTTATTATCATATCTCTCTAAATATATCTAAATCGTTTGTAAATATTTGATGAATAAAAACATTATGGAAATTACTAATTCCGTTGTGCCGCCAATCTTGGGCCATCGATTACACACATTCACGCTTATACCGTGCCGGACTTAGGTTTGTATTATATGCATCAACATATATAATTTAAGTAATTTTAAAAATATCTATATAAAATACTTAATATCTTTGTAAATATATTTTTAAAGATAAAAAGCATAATATTGAAATTTATCTACTACCGGTGTACGCTTTCTTATGTATACCATTTTATCCATGGGATTAGGTTGTGATATATATGCAGACTCATTTGATCCAAGGTAAATTGTATGACCAAAATTATTAATATTATATTGGTTGATTATATATCTTTCAAGATAATCAGGGTTGATCCATGTCAGATTTTGGAATTTATTATACAGGTGTCAGGATGTTGATCATGTCAGTGTATGCCGTTTCGTATTAGGTAGTTTCAGGATTGGTTGATCCAGTGTCAGGATTGGTTGATCCAGTGTCAGGATTGGTATCATGGCACTAGTCTACAACTTGATATCGTCTTCAGACATAATTATATGTCTCATATACACATTTAGTCTTTGAATTACTGAAATACTGTCGATAGGACGTTAAGCCCAAATATGTCATTAATTACCGCCGTTTAGATAACGATTTAGATCCGTTAGTTATGAGAGCTATATACCTATATATTAGGGACGTATTTGTATTTAAGGAGTGATGTGTTAATATTATATATTTGATTTATGAAATATTGATTAAAGCTTCGGACTCTCGATCATAGATTGAGTAAAAAAAAAACTTACAAGCGTCCACTACAAATATTTATTTTAAACCCATAGCTAACTTTAAACAGAAGAAAAAAAAAGTTATATGGATCTAGATCTACATGAAAATAACATAGGGGGGTTGATGAGTGTTTTTTTTAACCATCCTTTTTATCATCAGTGATACAGTAGGGTCCCTGATAAGAGCTCCTATTTTATTTCAAAGACATAATAAATTAAGCATAGGTATTTGGTTATTTCATAGACATATGCTGCATAATTATGTTTGTGGTTATTTTCATGTAGATCCAAATAACATTTTTTCCCCTGTATATTGTTCGATATGTGTTTAACATAACTATTTGAAGTGAACTCTTGTAAGATTTTTTGTTCACTCAAGCTTTGCGACCTTAGGCTGTTAATTAACTAATTATTTTTAGTAGATTTATTCCGTTCAGGAACGATAACTCGAAGAGAAGTTGGAAAAGCGTGCGGTTGCTACACTTGGTCACGTGACATATATACTGGAGCAAATAGCAACAACTGTCATGGCGGAGGTAAGTGTTGTTGAAAATGTAAAAATTAAATGTGTGTAACAAACTAAAAATAATCAAGTTTCCTGCCCTGTTAGTAGTACTTCTATATCGAGAGAACAATTAAAAGCGCGCAAAGAGTCCGTTTAAGTGTGATATATTCGAGCAAATTGGTTATAAGACTTCAAATTCCTCAAGAACGTTTCAATGGGGTAGACAGTACCGTACTGTACTCAACCGTCTTCTTTTTTCTGTCATTTATTTGGCAAACTCGCAAGAAGAAAATGGCTGGAAGGAATAAGTACCTTGGTCATTTTAATTGTAGTTGTCTTTCAAATGTAGCATTCTTTTCTTGTCAAGACGAGTAATCTACATGTATTTGATAACAATTTTGTTAGTCACAACCTTTCATTAGGTCAGTCCTAACATGTTAAAAGTCAAGTAGATCAATCTTGTGCAGTTCATTTTTGCCATAATGTGTGTTTATATGGACTTAAGTTATACAAGACCTTATATTTTTGTTACATATTAATTGATTTTTTGATTCAGTCATGATTGTGTCTAAAAATTGAAACAATGCATTCAAAAAAGACATTCAAAAATGCCTTAAAGAGCCACCGCCAATAGTGCGGAGCTCTTCTTCTGTTGTGTAAAACCCAGTAGAGGTGACTATTGCCACTGAAAAGACTATCACGATAGTTGAAATCACTATTGCGATACTATTGTAATAATCAACTACTGTCACGATACCATTGCGATAGTTTATATATATAATGCTTCAGTCTTGGGGGATTATTCAGAAATTTGAAACATCAAGCATTACAGATCAGATCTATATTCAGACATATTTAAACTATAGATCTAGATCTAGCCTATATAAAGAGTGAAATATTAAATTTGTTATTTACTTAAAAGTATTGAAATTATTTCATATGTATGACTAACCCATCATATTACAAATAGAAAGTAGTTCTATATACGTAACTGTAGAATACTGAATCATTCACTTACTGCTTCTGTTTCCTTGAAGTAATCAAAATATTAGAATGAACAGAATCTAGTTTTTAGCTCACCTGAGCACAACGTGCTCATGGTGAGCTATTGTGATCGCCTTTTGTCCGTCGTCCGTGCGTGCGTGCGTGCGTCCGTCCGTCGTCAACAATTTGCTTTAAACAACATCTCCTCATGAGTCGCTGAAGGGATTTTGACCAAACTTCACAGGAATCATCCTTATGATGCCCTCTATCAAAGTTGTACAAATTATTCAGATTGGTTAAAAAAGTAGGTCACAGGAGCTAAAAATAGATTTTAAAAATGCAAACTTTGAAAATCTTCTTCTGCAAAACTGCAAGGCCTAGAGCTTAGATATTTGGTATGTAGCATCATCTTATGGGCCATTACCAAGATTGTACAAATCATAGCCCTACGGTGATAAATGACCCCGCACCAGGGGTCACTTGTTTTACATAGAGTTATATAGGAAAATCTTTAAAAATCTTCTTCTATGAATCCATTAGGCCTAGAGCTTAGATATTTGGTATGTAGCATCATCTAATGGTTCATTACCAAGATTGTTCAAATCATGACCCTATGGTGATAAATGCCCCCGCACCAGGGGTCACTTGTTTTACATAGAGTTATATAGGAAAATGTTTAAAAATCTTCTTCTATGAATCCATAAGGCCTAGAGATTAGATATTTGGTATGAAGCATCATCTAATGGTTCATTACCAAGATTGTTCAAATCATGACCCTATGGTGATAAATGCCCCCGCACCAGGGGTCACTTGTTTTACATAGATTTATATAGGAAAAACTTTAAAAATCTTCTTCTATGAATCCATAAGGCCTAGAGATTAGATATTGTATGAGCATCATCTTATGGTTCATTACCAAGATTGTACAAATCATAGCCCTACGGTGATAAATGCCCCCGCACCAGGGGTCACTTGTTTTACATAGAGTTATATAGGAAAATGTTTAAAAATCTTCTTCTATGAATCCATAAGGCCTAGAGATTAGATATTTGGTATGAAGCATCATCTTATTGTTCATTACCAAGATTGTACAAATCATGACCCTATGGTGATAAATGACCCCGCACCATGGGTCACTTGTTTTACATAGAGTTATATAGGAAAATCTTTAAAAATCTTCTTCTATGAATCCATAAGGCCTAGAGATTAGATATTTGGTATGAAGCATCATCTTATGGTTTATTACCAAGATTGTACAAATCATGACCCTATGGTGATAAATGCCCCCGCACCAGGGGTCACTTGTTTAACATAGATTTATATAGGAAAAACTTTAAAAATCTTCTTCTATGAATCCATAAGGCCTAGAGATTAGATATTTGGTATGTAGCATCATCTTATGGTTCATTACCAAGATTGTACAAATCATAGCCCTACGGTGATAAATGCCCCCGCACCAGGGGTCACTTGTTTTACATAGAGTTATATAGGAAAATGTTTAAAAATCTTCTTCTATGAATCCATAAGGCCTAGAGATTAGATATTTGGTATGTAGCATCATCTTATGGTTCATTACAAAGATTGTACAAATAATAGCCATATGGTGATAAATGACCCCGCACCATGGGTCACTTGTTTTACATAGAGTTATATAGGAAAATCTTTAAAAATCTTCTTCTATGAATCCATAAGGCCTAGAGATTAGATATTTGGTATGAAGCATCATCTTATGGTTATTACCAAGATTTAAATCATGACCCTATGGTTGTTTAACATAGAGTTATATAGGAAAATGTTTAAAAATCTTCTTCTATGAATCCATTAGGCCTAGAGCTTAGATATTTGGTATGTAGCATCATCTAATGGTTCATTATCAAGATTTTCAAAATGGTGGCCCTTTGGAGATAAATGACCCCACCATAAGGCCCAGTGCTTATATATTTGGTGTGTAGTATTGTCAGGGCTAAAATGTTTAAGATTGAGTTATATCAGAATTCTTGTCTGTTTAAAAACCTTGTAATCAGTTGTAGCAATGGTACTCAGGTGAGCGATCCAGGGCCATCATGGCCCTCTTGTTTTTTCTTCTTATTACTTTAATTTTAATATTTATCTGGTATGAGATCTATAAAGTTAATTTTATGCCAAATGGTACACATTAGAAAAATAAAATCCATATTTATCTGTTTTGAATAAATGAAATAAGATAATTTTTAATTTAAATTGAAACCACCCAGACCGAAAATAAATATATTGATGTTATTTGGCATAAAATAAACAGGATGTGGTCTACAAAGCATTTTATGCTTTATTTATACAAGGTCCAAAATTTATTCCAGTGTTAATAAGAAACTGAAAGTAACAAAAGCGCAGTTTATATCCTGAAACTATCTAAAAAGCCAGGGGCTTAGAAACTAACAAACTTGCAAATTTGTCGTGTTCCCACTGTATTTTAGTACTGTCCGGCATATTTTGCAGCCGACCCGGTTTTCGTCCATCACTTCGCCTTTTTGAATATAGCCGAAACTCCCCCACACTTTTGATTTGGCTTTTTTATTAGCCACTATGACGAAGTCGTCGTCTGCTTTTCCACGACCCGCCATTTTTTTCACTACGTGACATTGATATCGCATTCGAGTAATACCCTATCCCCCTCTGGCTTGTAATTGATGCTGTGTCGCCTGGGCGCTTTTAAAAATGTTTCAGTGCGCAAAGTAAGCATCCCGTGACTATTACGCAATCATGGCATGTCAACAAACATTTTCAACGAATATTATAATAAAACTATCGATTGTTGACTGAACTATCGCGATAGTTATCGATGGATGAGTTTGGTATCGATTTATTACCATCGGGGCTGCATAGATCGCGATAAATCGATAAGTCGACTTATTGTTACACCTTTAAAACCCAGTATTGGGATCTACAACGTATTTGTTTCAGATTCAGATTCAGAATAGTGTTGGTACATATTGTAAACACCAGTTATGTCATTGAATTGGGATTGGTTTATTTTTTCAAGAAACTGAGATATTGTGGAAGAGAAGCAACTTTGAATTAATTCAGCTGAATAGAAAGGATTTAAACCATGCCTCTATCAAAAATACACTTTTTGAATTGTGAATCAATTTGGGTCCCTTCTAAATTGTAAATGGCCCTGTTATGGGTACCAGTTATAGAAGGAAAAAAATCACTGCCCTAACCAAATCAAGTACTGGTAAAGTTCTGTATATATGTGGTACCTTTGTAATATTCTGTGGTTGGGCTTTAACATAACAGTAAAGGAGGGTGCTTTTCTAGTTACGCAATCTTGACAGCCTTCAGTGCTGTTTCAAATGCCTCATATGATTTCAAGTTTTCTATGTTGCTCTCTATAGTTAAATCTTTAGAACCACCTCATATTCTGGAACATTTATAAGACCTATATTAATATTTAAAGCAGTCGGTGTCTTTCATAGTTATATACTAATCTGACAAAGCCTTTCAAGCACTGTGACATATCATACAACCATTGATATTGAATACTTCTTGCAAAATTTCTCATTTTATTTGACGTTCAATTATCAATAAAAAAACATGCATTGAAAACATTGCTTATACAAATGGTATATAGTTATTTTCTTACTTGAACACTTAAAAGATATATTCACAACAAGGATATTATGAATGAAAAAGCTGCACTGTTAATTAATGTGGATATGAGTTACAATTTTTGGGGTGTTAAGAGTACTCCTCTTTTAAAGATGTCATATTTCGACTTATATTTTGGGGTCAGATTGAACTTGTTCAGGCCCTTTTTTCAGATGTTGGGAAAGAGGTCTTAATATCATATTTGGGGGAAATATGGCCTTTTTTTTCATTGGGGAAAGAAAAATCTTGGAGTAAGATGCAGATTTTGGGAAAAGTGCATGAATTTAAAAAAATTTCAGAGGGGAAGGCATCTATGAACGGCCCCTGATAAAAAAAGAAAAAAAGCCCTGTTGCTTCATAGTCAAGTATCAGTTATCATTTATATTTAAAATTTTATGGAATTTATCGCAAGAAAAGCAAAGTGGAGCACTGTGATAAATCCTTAAAATTAAATATACAAACAATAACATATTTACAGTTTGTCAGGTACGCCATGTACAGCTTTGCCTTTGACCTCACATTATGGACCTGCCTTTGATTGACAGCTTCATGTGATGTTTTAAGTTTGGTTCAGAGTCAGTGTTGCTGGGTACATTTATATTTGAGCTGGCAATACATGACATAAAGCAGTCATTGCCACACCTAGCTCCACCCATAACCTCCCTTGGTCATGTAAGCACCATACACACCCCATATCAAGACCTAATGATTCATTTTATGCAATATATTTTTTAAATTTTGAATGAAATACAGGCATTTCATTTTACGATTAAGTCAGTCAAACTGTAAATAGAATTTGAATTTTAAGCTAAGTAATGTAATTATTTGGTGAAAGAAGAAAGTCTTTCGGATAAAATGGAACTGAAGGTTGTGTGCTCAAACTCAGCTTGGGGCAAGACAGTTTGATGACTGGTCCAACCTAGGGATACTGTAGAGAGACATTAGTAATGTTATTTCCTTCACCTGCTGTGCTCAGTGAGTGAATAATTATATTAGTGCAGTGTGAGTGATAAATCAGATCACTACTTTGTATATATATTTTTTTGATAGTACAGTGCTCCAAGAAAATTAAAATGACAGACAAGCCCAGGGCAAGTAGATTGAAAAAATCAACTTGCCCTGATTGAAAACTTACTTGCCCTGATAAAGCGCGTTATTCTGTTAAGCGCTGTCAAGATTATGTTTGTAATTCATTGAAACTATACTATAGGGAGGGGGCCTTATAAGACTAGCAATTTAAGAAATAATACAAGTCTTTCAATTTGTTTAATGTATTTTATTTATTTTTCATATAATTTTTTAATAGTTTTATTTTTTGTAACAAAGATAATTTTCAAGGTTAACTTATTTTAATATTTATTAACAACATGGTAACACAGACTGTCTGACACATAAATGAAACTTTAATCTTAGAATTATTTTTGTATTGTATAACAGTAGTACTGTAGATAATATATTTCAAAAATATTTAATCAGGAATATTTATAACATAATTGTAGAGTTAGCATATTATAATTGAGGTTTATTCTTTTATTTAATTACCTTTATGAATGTTTATTTCTTAACAATAACTTTAACTACATAAACAACTTTTGTGTTTCTTGCACATCTCACTGTCACTTAAGTCTTTGTTAAGTTTATCTTACTTACATGTAATAAACAAAATGGTCAGTTACTAAATTTTGTCAATCACAGTGACACAATCAGATTTACATTTTGTATACTCGTGTGTGCTTGCCACCAGGGCCAGATGTGACCCAGTGTCCTATTGCACTGTCAATAGCTTCTGGAGTCAATTTTGGTTGTGACTTGATCATCATCAGTGATTGCAATGTGTCACGCGTTTACGTTTACTACTCTCGTAGATTTTGTCGGGCTCTTCTGCCTTACGTTTTTTACTTTCGTTTTCGCCTTTATCGCGAGGCTTAAGCAAGAACTTCAACATCTTTTCCGTTGACAGTAAACTTACATACTGAATCAACTTAGGTTTTTTGTATTTTTTAATTCCCATTATTTTACTCATTTTATTTATTCTTTGTTAAAAAGCATTCTTGTGATAATCAATTAGCGATTAATACAATAAGTTGGACAATTGGTCAATCGCGAGTAGTGGATCTTTAATTGTTTGCTTACCTGTTAACAATAAGATGGTTTGACAGTTTGGTCGACTCACAGACAGTAGCTACTCACACAATTAGTTAATTAATAACGAGTCCTTTATCGGTGCCTTAATCCGTTAAAACAGGTCTTTCAAATAGACCCTTGTTAAAACAACAATTTCTCTTCAAACGCAGAGTAGAAAAGTACAGTAGATACCCGAATGATGTATAAATTAATTAATATTCATAAGTCAATTTTTATCGCGACCAATCACGTTCGGCAATTGCTTCTGTTTCTATTTTCGGATAAAAGAGACCGACACCGCATGACGTAGTTATTGTGTAGCTTGTATCCATAGCGGTTATCGATTGGTTACTACCCCTATGACAAGGTCACGTTCGGTGATATTTATTGTGATTAGCGCGTTTTGCCTCGAGCAAGGTTTATAAATGATGATAATGAAATGGATTACTTATAGAGGGTCCGGGCAAGATTAAAAATTTGTTCAATGCGCCCGGCCTTTTGAGAGGCGCCCGGCCGGGCAAGATATTTTAAAATGGTGACCGGCCCGGATTGAAAATAGAGGAGCCCCGGGCGCCGGGCTATCCTGCTCTTGGAGCATTGACTATCTTAAATTTGTGATGGGCAATTGACAATTTTAGGAATTAACACACCTGATTTGGGATATGTTGAAATGTTTTTTGTTTGTTTAACCAATAATGATTCAATGACTACCATAATGAATTAGAAAAGTTGGTCATCAGCAGGGATTTCTTCCCTTTTTTTCCCCCATAAAAATGGATCTCTTTGGATCTTTTACAGGCATTTTTCCCTTTCTACATTTTTTTGCAAGAATGACACCTTTTTCCCATGAAGTATGGAATGATGTCCCATCCTTATTATCTACTACTAGTTTTTTATTGTTTATTTTTGTGATGTGCAAACAGTGTACTGTTTTAGTTACATTCATTTTTGATTTTGTAGTATCCATATTTAATTTTCATATATCCTTGCATTTGTGCTAATTTAAATTTATACAAAGGCAACAACAAGAAGATGTGGAAATCTAAACAGGTAGAAAAACATGTAGTTATCAACACTTTGTTTTTTATGGTCGGACCAAAATATATTGAACATTAATAACTAATGAAAAAGGATAACATTACATTTACAATCTAGGATGGCAATTCCATTAGCATCAACACTTTATTGATGACCTGCAGTCACTTTCACACCACCTAAGTAGAAAAAGTCACTAGCCTGTGCTTAGTATTGAATGACCCATATATACTGCTATTGACAGTAACTGGATTTTTCATTGATTTTCAGATGCTGGAATCAAATTCACCGAATGACAGGAAATAAACAGCCATGTAACACAGTGATGAAACAGAAGTTGCTTTTATACGGGATCTTTTATGGCATTAATTAGTTCTGCCTTTAGATCAAATCCTGGATTAACTTGTACGCCATGAGAGGACATTTTGTGACAAGCGGGAGATTGTACAAATCTCAGTAACGCGTCATTTTTTTATACAGTGTAAGAAATATTTTGTGTGTGAGTGAGTATTATTTGTGTTTATAAAACAAGAAACAAAAAAAAAAAGTAGAAAAAAGACCAAAGAAAATGAATCGTTACGCAGTGACAAAACAGTTGGGAGACGGAACGTATGGCAGTGTACTCCTGGCAACATGTATCGAGTCCAACGAAAAGGTTGCCATTAAAAAGTGAGTCCCTTTACAATTTTCCTTTTCATTTGAAATGCTTTCAACAAAAGATATTGAATGGTAAATTAACCCTTACAAATAAATACAATACTGTGGGCATTAATTTTGTGACTGCCTTTGCAACCAGTGCAGACCAAGATCAGCCCGCATAACCATGCAGTCTTATCATGGTCTACACTGTTTTTGCTATTCAGTCAATTGATTCACCACCTTAAACAACTAATGTTACAATCCAAAATGAAGAAAGGACAAATCTAATTAAGAAATTTAGCTTGGTAAGTGGTAATATTCATAATATTTCAATTCATCAGTCATATTCCTCCATGACACTCACATGTTTGGGGAGGTATTTGCAACATTTAATATTATTGTTGCTTGGCCTGGGTAGGCTTGCTTTAGGTTAAACGTTTTATTCCAGTTTTAGGCATACATTGTCAAATATAAAAAATACTCCTTTATTTTACAGGATTCCCCCCCCCCCCTCTTTTTTCAATTAATTTTTCAATTAAGGGAATCCCATACTTAAACCTTGCAATGCTTACAATGCAAGTCATTGGGCATTAAGGAGAAAGGTTGAAATTAAAGCATTTCTGGATAGTGATCATGTTTATGATATAATCATGTCAACTTACACAACAAATTTGGCTGAGGATGATGAATTATCAACAGCATTTTTTTATGGGACACAATTTCTCTTGATTAACTTCAGGTAATTCCCTTTAAGAATAAATGGAAATTCCCTCTTCAACAATATCCATTCTAAATGTATGTTAGGATCTGAAAGCGATTATTTCCAATACATTGCTATTGTTTTGACTGGTTTCACATATTGAAATTTAACTGCAGTATAAATTATTTATTTTCCAATTAAAATAGAAAAAAAAAAACAAGAATCATATCGCAATATGTAAATAGCTAATGTTTCGCTATCTGTAAAGAATAATTCATAATAAGTGGTATCAGCAAAAGAAAGAAATTTTCAAGAATCACAGTTGAAAGAGATTTCAAGTGGTCATTGAAATATGTCATCTCAGATACAAACGCTGTAATAATGATATTTTGGTGTGCATTGAAACTAACAAACACATTTTCATGAGTGGCCAATTTTCAACTACACTGTACAGACCCAAGTCATTTTTACTCTGGATCTACATTTATTATTTGCAAACTAATACATGAACCAAGTGACACATGTAAAGATTGGTTGTTATAAAAACGGTTGGGACTCAGTAAAGTTTTCTTGGGACTCAACTATTTTTATGGCCCTGCATCCCTGGGACTCTGTAAGATTCAAGACAAACGTGAACACTGCTGGATGGTCATTTGTTTTACCTAGAACTCAGGTTTGTGCAAAACCTTTCATTGCATATTTTACATCTAAGCTGCATACAGGTTACCAATAAGATGCAATTAAGACAAACCAGACGTCTTCTGTTATTGGAAAGCTCATCTTTGATCCTAGACTATCAGTGCATTTATTTTTGCATCAAATGTTCTGAATGACTGATCAAACTGTGCAGTATTATAGGAAGCCATCTTGGTATTTATTGATGGTCTGAAGAAGACTTTGGTCTACTTCATGAGGAGCAGTGTGTCGTATCTGCCTCATGTTTAGGATGTATGTCAGGTAATTTGTTTCACTGGAATAATAATGCCATTGATCCTGGTAATAATATTGTAATGAAATTGTATCCCTGTATCTCATTATAGCATTTGCCAATATACGTCATGAGCTGTGACCTGGATTATTGTCTCTATTTCCTGGAAAATCGGCAATAAATATTTGTTTGGAATTTGTAAAGAAATTGTTTGAGAAATCATCCTGCTTATATTTTGTATATTTATCTTAAAGATAACATTTCAAGTCCTATTTTCCAGGTAATGAGAAAAGAGCATTAGTTACATATAAATATTTGGGTAGGAAATGAGCCATTTTCTTGATTTTGGGAAAAGTTAATTTCTGGGGTAGTTAGCAGTTTCGGGGAATGAAATTGGAAGAAATTTTCAGCAGGGAAGAGTAAGATACTTCTGAATAGCCCCTGAAAGAAGGGGAAAAAGCCCTTTCTTCAATTCTGTACTCTGCCAGGATTTTGGTACTTTTTCATTTGTGATTGCATCAGGATTTATATATGACTTAGTCACTATTATATTGTGAATCTTGCTGAATGTAGATAAAATAAAGTTCTATGACAGAGGAGCTGCTAAAGTCACATGCAGTTTGATCATGGTTTGTTCAGGTAGCACTGGACACTAATGTTCAACCTGTAGTGTTCAGGGTTGTTACAAGGTTAGCAGGATCATGAAACTAGAGTCTAATCCCTAACCCTTAGGCAGGAATTATCCTGGGTAACTCTTTGGGAGATTTACTCCATTATTTTGCTTCATGGTTTGCACAGTCTTGAAAAACCCTTAAATTGATGTTTGTCTTGAAAAAACCCTGAAAATCACAGTTTGCCTTATAAACCCTTGAAAAAACCTTAAAACTTAACTGAAAACCCATGGATTTGAAAAAACATTATTGATCATAAAGAATGTATGTTTATCATATGCTTAAATTAAAAAATTGAGTTTATAAAACCATTTCATGCCTTAAAATTAAGATAAGTGTGTTAACCTTTCCCTCATAGAGGACCCATGAAAGACCTATGCGAACAGCATAAACTGTTGTAATTAAATTTGGTTAGGTTTAACTGTGGGGCTGATCAGGTTTTATGCTGTTCGCTGCTCCTCAGTGGTCTGGAAATGAGGATTTTGTAATTAAATTTGGTTAGGTTTAACTGTGGTTTTCTGCAGATCAGGCTTTATATGGTACCTATTGAGTGCGTCAAAATGAGTCTATATGAGGGAAAGGGTTAAGCACGTCCTTTATTTTGAATTTTAAGGCCTTAAAAAACCCTTAAATTTTGCTTCAGAAAAATTGTATGAACCATGCGCTTAGAATCTCATTGAAATCGGCAACATGAGAAAAAAAAACCTCTTGTAAAGATGTAAATCAGTCATACATAGGACTTAAAATTCTCACTGGATAAGTTCTCATTTATATAAATATTTGTTTGTACATTTCAGAATGAAGAAAAAGTATTACTCATGGGATGAGTGTTTGAACCTCAGGGAAGTTAAGGTGAGATTATTTTTTTTATCATTATTATGATTTCTACAATTTCTTTTTACATGTTTATTAATTTTGTAAGTTTTGACCATAAAGTGTAAAATTTAAAGTCTATTTCACAAATTCTGTGTTCCGAATAAAGATTTGAAAGTGAGGTTAACTTATCGATTATAAAATTTGAATATTAGTTTAATAGGTTGGAGTAATATTGATAAGCTTCTGATAAATAATTCGTTCAGTTTCATTGTTTTATGATATTGAATAAGTGTGACAAACTATCTATTTGTTAATTTAAACAACAATGAATATTTGTCATTGACTGTCTTTTCTTTTCAGGAAATACCAAGCAATTATCAAAAACATCCTACAATCTTAATTAAGTATTTCAATAAACTTTGAGTTCATATGAAATATATCTCATCTTGAAGTAATACAATTTTCTCATTTTCACTTGTGCTATGGGCTCTTGAAAATATCAGAATTGTATCCCTTCTCATGAGATTTAGTTCATATCCACTCAACATACAAATCTCCTCGATATTTTTGTGGATGGGTACATTCTAATATATATCATGAAAAAGCGGTCGTCAAAGATCACAATCAGTGATTATCACCCTTGAATTTACCACCCGATGTCAACAACTCAGCGATAATGGGAACATCACAAATTAATAACTTATATTGTGTTTTGTTTTTTTTTCAGTCTCTTCGAAAGTTAAATCATGCCAATATTGTGAAACTAAAGGAAGTGATTCGGGAAAATGACCAGCTATTCTTTGTCTTCGAGTTTATGAAGGAAAATCTATACCAAATGATGAAGGACAGGTCAGTTTGTTTTAATGTTTTTTATTTTCTCACAATTTTCTCACAATTTTCTCACAATGCCTTTCTTCTGACCATTTATTTTTTCGACATCAGCTCTAAGCCATTTATGAAGTTTCAAGCATAGAGATACAGTACACTTTAGCAAACATTATACGAAAGAAAGCAAGTTCTTGTCTGTGAAAATTATTTTTAAATCATTTAACCCTTTCCCTCATAGAAGACACCATGAAAAGACCTATGTGAACAGCATAAAACCAGATCAGCCTGCGAGTAACTCGCAGGCTGATCAGGTTTTATGCTGTTCGCTGCTCCTCAGTCAGAGTCAGTGGTCTGGAAATGAGTATTTTGTAATTAAATTTGGTAAGGTTTAACTGTGGTTTTCTGCAGATCAGGCTTTATGTGATACCTATTGAGGACGTCAAAATGAGTCTATATGAGGGAAAGGGTTAAACAACTACCTCATTGGCAAACAGAGCAGACACAGGGTCACCAATCTTTCCTTATACAGTATGGTAGCTTAGATTCTACACAGTCTGCATGGCAAATAGAAATCCATTATGATTTCATAAACCTTTCAAAATTTAGTAAATTATTCATCAAGTCTTTGATTTGTAGTGAATATTCATGAGGTAAAAGGTTGAAACATAATTATATTTCATTGTTTTCCAGCAACAAAATGTCAAAGTAAAGTATAATAGTACTTATCGAAGTAGAATTGAAATAGGCAGTTACTTATATAACAGTTACATTTGATATACCATAGCCACTAATCTTATCAAAACATGTACCGGTAATAAATTCCTGTTCAAATACTTGTTCACATGCACTTCAGTTTCAATAAATTCCTTCAAAACAAATATCTCCCAATAACTGCATTGGGTGTGCTTACCATTACAGTAAATTTGCGGTCAGTCAAACTGATATGGAAGTTTGATGTTTGTATCATTCATAAAATATTAAGATATTTATTACTAGGTATGGATAGATACATACTGTAAAGTCTGACAAAATACATGACAGCTTATATTTTTTAATAAAATCTAGTCCCTCCCTCAACTCATTGTTTATTTATTCATGTATACAACGTTTTGTCTCTTTTGTCATGCTTTTACTTGATTTTCATTGTTTGACTCTACTTTCACTTCGATTCTATATACCGGTACTTTTGGGTCTCCAATCCGGAGTTATCAAGCTAGTCAGTATCCACAAGAACATTTATTATATTTCTTTTCCATTCATCTAGCTACTTTGGGTACTTTATTAAAATATCTTTTCTATACTAGACATTGCATGTGGTAGATTTGTATTTACCTAGCTGTTGGTGATTTCAAAAGTTTTATTTCGATGTTTGTATGCAAGTACGTTCAAAGCTGGGAACACAAATCAATATATCCAATATTCCTGCTGGTAACACATGCAATAAAAAACCCTTTAAATCCATCATGGATATTGCTCTGAGGTCATTTAATGAATAAACTTTTTTTCATATGGGGGAACGTTATTTTTAACAGATATATATTTCATTTACATGTATCTTTTTTGTCCTTCAAGAATGAGAAAGTAAGTTAACAATTCAGAAAAGTTTGCTACCATTATATCATCATATACATGTAATTTAGTCATTGATAGTTGTACTGCTATAGAAGGATTACTTTGCAGTAGGTCGTAACCTAGTCATAGGCTATCCATCACCAGATATTGTCATGAAGTACAGTTAAACTTTTTTGGACAGGTATTTCAACGAAAAATCCCTCCTTTCAATTGATAATGTCTGGTTTGGTATTGTTGAACATCTGCTCAGGTTAACCTTTTTTTAATCCCCCGCCGCAAAGCGGGAGGGGGGTTATAGAAATGCCCTTCGTCAGTCCGTCCGTCAGTCCGTCAGTGTGTCCGAAACACTTTCGTGTCCGCTCTATATCTCATGAACGCTTGGACACATTTTCTTCAAACTCGGCTAAAGTGTTAACCTCATTGAGCTGATGTGCAGAAGGCATGTGGCGGTCACGCTGGCTCAAGGTCAAGGTCATATTTGAAGGTCAAATGTTATTTTCGTGTCAGCTCCATATCTCATGAACACTTGGACACATTTTCTTCAAACTCGGCTAAAGTGTTAACCTCATTGAGCTGATGTGCAGAAGGCATGAGGCGGTCACGCTGGCTCAAGGTCAAGGTCATACTTGAAGGTCAAATGTTATTTTCGTGTCCGCTCCATATCTCATGAACGCTTGGACACATTTTCTTCAAACTCGGCTAAAATGTTAACCTCATTGAGCTGATGTGCAGAAGGCATGAGGCGGTCACGCTGGCTCAAGGTCAAGGTCATACTTGCAGGTCAAATGTTATTTTCGTGTCCGCTCCATATCTCATTCAGGAGTGTTCCCCTTGCCTTACACAGACCACTTCTTGACCTGGATTGCACTTCCACAGTGATTTATTGTGCTCGGTAAATAAAAGTATGTCATGTTCACAATCATACAAATTATTTCATGATATATAAAGTTTTTAATTGAGTTACACATGTACTTTGTGGTTACCTAACACATCCTTTACTTCATTGATGTTCACTTTTTGTACTGTTTCCCATGTAAAACTTGTCAGTAAACTTTTAATATATGTGCCTCCGAATTCTGAGATTCATACATAACTCCGGAAAGTTAAATTGTCTTAAACTGATCTTCTATGTCTGCTACAACCATGCCAGGTTAAGGTGAACATAATCCTATGACCAAACAAATTCTAGTATTTAGCCAGCGGCGGGGGATATAGCTGTCCTTTGGACTGCCTTGTTTCAAATGATAAGGAAAGGGACATAAAACCATATTTTTGCGAATATTGCCATTTTCTTTACATTGGGGAAAGATCATTTATGAAGGGAGAAGGAAAAAAAACTTTCATGTAGTATGCTTTGCGCTTCTATTAATTCTTTTTGAATTGTGGGATAGTTTTTTGAGATGCTACAGATTGCTTTTATAAGCCAGGTTTTTAGTGAAAATCCTGGTTATTAGAAAGGGGCACATCAGTGGGCAGATGAGTAGGCGGGCATCAAACAAGTTGTTTCTGCCAAATATTCAGGATGATAGGGTCAAGGTCACTGTTACTAAAAATAAATTTTTCATTTCTGTCAAGTAACTTCTTTAAGAGTTGAGGTATTTTGTAGCTAGATACTTTATGGGAAGAGATAGATTTGATTGATTTTCAGGTCAATAGGGTCAAGGTCACTGTTATTAAAAACAGTTTTTTTAGCTTGCCTTGAAAACCAGGTTTCTCATCCTTTGACATGTTTCTTGTTGTTTTTTTTATATAAATCAATATACTCACGTAGTACTAAAGGCTAAAAGCTATTGTCTGGTCGCCAGTTTTTGAAAAATACTTAAATATAATAGCAAGCTTACAGACTGTAGAATCTGAGTTTATAGAGAAGAGACTCTGTATGTGCACGGCTTATTGACCAATCAGAAGAGAGAATTTTACGTTGCAGTATAATAATATTCTCAAGCTAATTTCAGCCAGTGTTGATGAAGGTTAAACACAAGTAAAGCATGTTTATTTTCAATAGTAATCAACAATTTTTAATGTGGTGCATGAAATTGTGTCATCCACCGACAGACTCTCTATTGTTGTGAATTGATCCATATGGTATATAGATTTAGATTATTATACATGGTATACAGATCAGGCCATTCAGTTAAAGTAATCCAACCATCATTAAATTGTGATCAATGTCCATCAAGTGATCATGGGAATTTTATAGTGAATGCAAGCCTTTATAGACTTTGAGCAAAAGAGCCTCTAACTCCAAGTGAATGGATGCTTGCATCAGCACTGTAGTCTTTTTAAACATTTGAAGGATCATGATTATAATTTAATGATGGATGGTTTACCTTAATTGATGCTGTTCATTAATATGCAAATAGTTCAGCTGGTGCAAGATAGATCATAAACATTGTCTGAAACCAATTAAAGCAAGATTTGTAGAATGTATGTTGATTACAGCAGTCAGTATCTCTAGTTGTAATTATTAAAGACTGTAATTTCTTTTGAGTATGCAGGCAGTGCTGATTGTGCAAGTATTGATAAATGTTTTATAAAATAGCTGGTAATTTTTTTTTGTGGCAATTTCTTCTGTCTGCCTGCTGCATTGATATGATATTGAATTCTGTATAACCACTATTTAGGGATACAAATTAGTTTTATAGTTGTTAGCATGCTTTGTTGCTACTATTATGTAAGGACTGATGCTGATTATGCCTTTGTTATTGTCATATGTTCTTCCTCAACTAATTGATAAACGGCCTGTCTTATAGTCACGTTCAAAAGGCTGCTGGTGAATGTTGTTCAAAGCTTAGACTTATTTATTTTATGTTTATTGGGAAACAAGTTCTTACAACTCAGATACAATCCCTGTCAACGGTTCCTGGGTTGGACCAGTACTTTGCACCTGGGAAGGTCATGAAAAAAGCTTTTCATCCAACAGGATACAAACTCAAAAATTCAGGTTCACAGTTAGGGTATGTTACCACTTGCCCATGGCGCCCTGTGAATTGTGTAACTTGAGATTTTTTTCTGTTGATAACCTAGCATAATCATGGCCAGTTGTGATGTTTTTCAGAATAGGCTGAGCAGATAAAAATCAAAATCATCCATCTACCGTATAACCTTGTTTAAACGTTTTTTGAAGGTCTGGAATATAACAATTTGGGATTCACCAATTATGATGAGAAAGTTGTTCAATTGTCTACCCTATATCTGGGAGTCTTAGGGTTTGGAGCCCAGCTGTGGTATACTTAGGTCATCACAAGTGATACTGCTGGTTCCCGGACTGGTTGGTCTAGTGTCAAGATAATGTGACTGGATGTGGTTTCCGGCCTCTTGTCTATGACAGGGATCATCTCAGGTAGACATAGTTCTTCAGTGACAGAAATATTGTCATTATCCAATAATGAATGTTAAACCCAAGCGAGTATACAAACAGTTTAAGAGTTAAAGTTAGAATGTTTAATCTGGCCATGCGGGCGTCTTAACTCTTCATTCTTCATGAGTCAGCCACTGTTGACTCAGTAAAATATTCTATATCAGAGCTGAATACTATTGGAATGTTAACTTTACTCTTTACTTCATGAATATTCATGTATGATATTTATGATTTGATGAATATTAATTGACTGAACTTTAAACAGTACCTGAAACAATGGAATTGTCTTTGCCATGTAGACTGTGTAGAATTAGAGCTAGAATAAGGTATGAGCAAACAGAGGAGACCCTGATCTGACAGTGTAGAATTAGAGCTAGAATAAGGTATGAGCAAACAGAGGAGACCCTGATCTGACTGTGTTGAATTAGAGCTAGAATAGGGTATGAGCAAACAGAGGAGACCCTGATCTGACTGTGTTGAATTAGAGCTAGAATAGGGTATGAGCAAACAGAGGAGACCCTGATCTGACAGATCCTTTGCCTGTGCATCAAAATGAGTGTATATGAAGTAAAGGATATTGCCTGATTGTGGACTGCTAATCCATCAAGGTCAAACAAATGTGATGAGCACTTGTTCAACCAAGAAACATTTGTGGACCATATATAACACAGATATACATGTGTGTTTTTTACACTTTGTATTAATACAATGAATAATTGAATGCCAGATATAGGCATATTTTAATTCTATGAGGAGTTGGCAAGAAATCTGGCATGCATTGTTTATTTGTATACTGTATGTTGACTGTGGTGCAAAGTAATAACTGGGTTATTTGTTGTGCTTTGTTGCAGTCTTAAGGTAATCCGTCCATCATTGAATTATAATCATGGTCCTTCAAGTGGCTTTAAAAGACTTCAGTGCAGATGCAAGCATCCATTGACTTGGAGTTGTAGGTTTTTTTTGCTCTAAGTCTATAAAGTTTTGCATTTCATATATAAAACTCCCACTATCATTTGATGGACTATATGATAACAGTTAACTGAGGGATGTATTAATTACCAAAATTAACAGCTTGGTAAAAACTAGGATTGAAGATTAAGCCATTTTGATGTATTGTACACAGTCTGCAAGGCATGGAAATACATTCAGTGAAACCTCTTTACACCAGCATTCATTATAACAGCATTCTCTTTATAACAGCAGTAGTCTTAAAAACCAAGGTGCATCTTTATTCTTTACAATGGCAATTTCTTTACAACAGCAAAATTCACTGAAACAAACACTGCCGTTGTAAAGAGAGTTAATTGTACTATTTTAAGCTCAGTAAATTAATTCTCAAGCTAAAAGGCACATTACTGTGTTAAACTTGATGGTAAACACCTAATGGCTCATCATGTATGTAAGCTTATATATATTTTATAAGGGCTCTGAGTATAAAATGCTAGCTATCTCTAGTTTTATTCCATTAGAAATGTTCATTTTTTAGAGCATGATAAGAAAAGTTATATTGCTTTTAAGCTTCCATAAATTTAAAATGATCAAAGAAAGCAATGTTTGTCTGAAAAAGAAATACTTGTTCATCTGTATCCAACACTTACTGTAAGTAACAAACCTTTTAAAACCCAAAAGGAGTCATGCATGAAATGAGTACTAAATCTTTCATTGCTCAGTAGAACTTAGGTTGATTGAATCAATGATGTTATACACCTGTCAGTATTAAACATCCATAACAATGTATGGCAGGTCTTCCCAGGAGATTAAAATCGTTAAATCTGACCCTTACAGGAAAAGAGTCAGCCCTAAAGTTTAGAGGTGAATTCCTTGGTATAGGGAATAGTTTAAAAACAAACCAATTGATTTTGACCCAAAAATATGGCCAAATCTATTTTTGGAAAAAGTCACTTCTGGGTCTAAATTGTTTTATCTCCTGAGTCTATTTTTGAGACTCAGTCTCAAAAACAAATTTTGAATGTTGTAAATAAAATACATTTAATTTTTTATAAATAGATAATAAGTAATAATAAATAATAGATATGTCATTGACTATTGTTATGTTTTTGACTTAAATTAGGTTAATAATATTAGGTTAATAATTACCATCCAGCATTGTGTTTTTGTAATTTCGTTTGATATAAAAGATAAAACTGACTGTATAAAATTTTCGAATCCTCATCATGTCTGACATTTAGATTCAGGAGATTTATGGTACCTATAGCAGAGTTCTCACAAGTATTCAGAAAACTGGAGTCCTGACGAAGATTTGCCAAAATAGTTTATTCCTCCCATATTACAGTCCTATAAGAAGAGCTCAGAAATACAAGAGCCCCTTTTCCTAAATTTTGAGTCCAGGCCCCATGTTCTTTGGTATAATATTTTTCAAGTCTAAATCTTAAAAAAAGAATTGCTTTTAGATTCCACAGGGATTTAAATAGAATAGTATTTTCAAGAACTTGGGATTCCAAATATCCGAATAAGGAGTCAATGAGAAACTACAGTGATTTTTTTTTTCTGTACAGTTTTCATTGGAAGAGTCCTAGGACTCTTTGCTAAAAAAAAATTATGAGTCTCAATTTGGAAAGTATGCCTCCTACTTAAATTCAGTAGCATTTTCTGTATACATGTTATTTATCCGGTGGATGTATTGAAATCAGAACATTGCATCAACAGCGAAAACATGGCAACTATTGTTAAAAAAAAATCACTGATCTAGATAGAACACAAGGTACAGGTATTGATAAAAAATGTTGATATTATAACAAGGCTGTATGTACTTTACCCTGTTTTACTTGTTTGTGACAGGTAGGCCTTTGACCATCATGGTCCAGTTAATGATCCCTATCGCATGGTGGACTATTGATTAATATGATTGGTTCACCAAAAGCTTGACAACTTGGAACACTTCCTCATGTCTCCGGGGACACGCCTACTTTTAATTACTCATTGTATATATTCAGGATGGGAGAGGTCAGCGGGTGTGTATGTCTCTAGGATGGCAAATTTAGCAGGTTGCTCATTGTGGCGTTGATCTATATTAAAAGTTGATATAAATACAGGAGGTACCTGTGGTGTGATCCCATACAATGCTGTGGACACTTGTGGCAACCAATGCAGACCAAGATCAGCCTGCACGTACAAGCATAAGTTTGATAGATATTTGGTTATTTATCTTATATGGTCTGAATATCAAAAAGAAATTTGTTGTTAAGAATTTGACTGTTAGATGTCTATAATCATGGTTTCACGTGCCTATAAACGTGCAGTGGGACATTTTTACTCTGCTGAGTTTATTTTAAAGCGTTACTACTTGTAGTATGCTGGGAGGCCTTTGGGCTTAATAAGCATGCCATTGCTGATGATTCCTAATGTCATATCATACTAAACAGAGGTTGTGAATCATTTATGACAGCAACAGGATTGGATTGTAGGACAGTTGTATATTGCTGTGTAGATCAATATCAGAAACAGGTCAACAGCGGATGATATTTAGTCCTCTGAATGGTGTTGTCATATTACCACTGGCCACTGATTAATTTATTAATCACTGAAGGGTGAATAATTAAAAAACAACAACAACAAAACAAACTAAAACTTCTCGATGACGTCAGAGCTATATGGACTAGGTTACAATGTTTGTGCTCTGAAAGTTTGAGATATTTTCTGATTTTCTTACTCGGTTTTATCATGCTAAATGAGATAAATGTGGCCTTGATTTTATATTGAAAGGAGGCAGGGCGATATATGTTGTAGATATATTAAAGGAGGCAGGGCGATATATGTTGTAGATATATTAAAGGAGGCAGGGCGATATATGTTGTAGATATATTAAAGGAGGCAGGGTGATATATGTTGTAGATATATTAAAGGAGGCAGGGCGATATATGTTGTAGATATATTAAAGGAGGCAGGGCGATATATGTTGTAGATATATTAAAGGAGGCAGGGCGATATATGTTGTAGATATATTAAAGGAGGCAGGGCGATATATGTTGTAGATATATTAAAGGAGGCAGGGCGATATATGTTGTAGATATATTAAAGGAGGCAGGGCGATATATGTTGTAGATATATTAAAGGAGGCAGGGCGATATATGTTGTAGATATATTAAAGGAGGCAGGGTGATATATGTTATTAAAGGAGGCAGGGGATATATGTTGTAGATATATTAAAGGAGGCAGGGCGATATATGTTGTAGATATATTAAAGGAGGCAGAATATATGAGAGAATTTAAGACCAAAGAAAAAATTTTTGGAGTTTTGTGGCAATGTGGTAGAGTATCAGACTTGTAAAGCAAAGGTCCCAAGTTGATTCCAGCTCGAGGCATGGTTACACAAAACTGATAACAAAGCTTGAGAAAAATTGACCTATTTATTTAAAAGAAAAAAGTACAAAAATGTAAATTCTAATGACACTTATATAAGCAGAGGACAGTTATAAATCCTTTAACAAAACTCATATAACACATCTAAAATAGAAGTAAACTGTTTGAAGTATCATTTTATAAGCACTCTGAAAATTAAAAAAAAAAAACCTTTTTAAAATTTGAACAAGAATGTAGGCTTCATGCTTACATCGGGTATTCAATTAAGAAGGTACTTTCATGATAAGGATAACCACCCCGTGCCATTTTGAGAGTGAAATCAATAATTTGTAAAGACGAGTGTTCAAGGTGAGCTGTAATGTACGTAGGTGACTTGTAAATAGCGGGGGATATCTGCATTAAGCCTGGCTTAGGATCGTGGAACGTTGATCATGTATGGTGCGGGGAGATCAGACAGTGGTCACGTTATGTCACTTTGTATGATCAGTCACTGAGCTGGATCTGACAGCTTCCTGTCTCAGTAAGTTTTAACAGTGACAGAGTGCATAAAAGGTTGTAATTACAGATCAATCTTTATGTTTTTATTTTTTATTATTTTTTTTGGTGTGTGATAACTGAGTTCTTCTCAAACTTATTACATATATATGAATATGATAACAGTTGTATGTGTTAACGAGGCAAGGTCACATGATATGTTTTGAACCCTTTACCACATATAAATAATGTGACACCAAAACAGGTAAAGTATATCCCCGCCCCAAATGTTTGTTGAAGTTTGTTGAACAAAGAAACCTATTGAAAGCAAGATTCACATGCATTTTTTTGTCGGAGGTTTGTACTGCTTTTCACTGGTTCAACCAATATGCATATTCATTTCTAGACATTCTGGCGTCATGTTAATTATGTGTTGATGCCTTGGCAAAAACAGAGCAGACCTGTTGATTGCTCATACAGTATTGTAACTTAGATTCTACACAGTCTGCATGGGAAAGAAATATCTATTGTTTGATGTATGGTTTAAAGTTAATAAATTATAATTCATCAGGTCATAAATTTGTACAGGAGTAATTGTGAGGTAAGAGCTAAAATTTAGAAAAATCAGAATTTGGTCAGCATTTTTTCAAGTACTGCTTTAAAGTGTATATTTAATGTACAAAACTAAAAGATATGTGTCCTTGATTGAATATAGGTTAGTAACAACTATATATGGTTCTATATATTGTACCTACATAGTGCAGCTTAATTATAAATCTATATTTGGGGTAGTTGTTTAGATACTGGGTTGTATCGGACCGCATCAAGTATGTGAAATGCTCAAGGATTGGTTTGCCGATGTCATGATAATATGACTGGGTGTGGTATCATGCCACATGTCTGTGGCGTGATACTGCAATGTGACAGCACTATATCTGTCTCAAGTAGACATAGACTCCTAATGACTGAAATACTGTTGGTGGGACATTAAACCCAACACACAAAAACACACAAACTCTCTCTTTCTGTCCTGTAGATGGATAACTGAAATCTAGTTTTCTGATTACTTGGTTGCAAAATCTCAAAGCATGTTTGATATTTATTGCTGTAAATTCATTTCTTAGTAGTATATTGAAATTCCTTAATAAAAAAAAAACAACAAAAAAAAAAACTTCTGTATGAAGGCTTAAATTTTACATAGACCAATAAATTTTATGTCAGTAAAATTGGATTGCAGCCTATAAGTTTTTCACAGTGGTACCCAAGTGTATTGTTTTGACCAAACTTATCTCTAATGTTACATTTGTAAGCCTTTACAAGAGAAATACATTAATTTGTGTCAATATGTAAGTACTCCCAAGCATGCAGAACCAAGGTCCTATATCTCTGTGATTCTCCACTTGAGATTTTTACTCCGCTCTTTATTTTTAAAAATCGCAGTCCTGCAGGGTAGATAATGATGCATCAGTTTCTATACAGTCTTTCATCAGGTTAACCTTTAAACTCAAAGAGACATGATTTGTTGCCATTGCAACAGAGTAGACCCAGGTCATACTGATCCTTCCAGCGTCTCCCCTGTTTATTTATACAATAGCTCAGATTCTACATAGCTTGCTCTGCAAAGAAATATCCATTATTTCATATACTGTGAAATCATTTTCATGGGACACTAATTTTCATTGATTTCATGGAGGGTTTTATCCATGAATATTAATCCCCACGAAAACTTGTCTCTTATATAGACCTCACATTCTCTAGGATATAGATCCTCGAATAAATGTACCCACAAAATTCCATTAGGTACATAATCAACAAAATTTAATGTCAACGAAAGTTAATGATTTTACAGTACCATTTATAGTATTTATCAAGTCATAAATTATAATTTTTATGAATATTCTGAGGTAAAGGGTTAAAGTTAAATTCGACCCTTGATGATAACGAGTTGGACTTGTTCACTTGGTGTATGTTAAGATGTCCTCAGTACATGTATTATCAATTAGCCAAGTATTGGAAACATGCAGGTTAGCATTAAGCTGTGTTAGATCTGTACATAGGCTCTTCACATGATATATGTCTATGATAATTGTCAGTGTTACAATCAGTCTAGGGGAAGGGCTTAAAATGCTGAAGTGCTCTTGAAACAGAATTGATTGAAATTGTAAACATAGCATTGTGAGCTCATATCCTTCTTTCTTTTTAGAGAACGTCATTGGAGGGCTGAGTGTAAGACTGTTCCAACTCCTTCTATTTCTATATATGGACTTAGAACAGTATTGCAGTCATCCCTCCAGATATTACCGGTACTTGGTTCAGGTAAACCGGTCTAATTTCTTTCAGTGATTTGCAAGTTCTTTACTTGGAGCTCGATGTTGATATGTAAATTTAAATGCTTATTCACTGCTAAATTGAGAATATGTATGAAGGACAACAGTTAGGGACATATTTGTTACCTAACAATTTCTTATTGAGAGAAATATTGCCAGCTGTGTACATATTTCCATTTTTTTCCCCCAATTTGTGTTTGATATTAAGCCTCCTCCCCCACCCCCCAATGTAACTGTAGATTAAATAATACAATAGATGCTGACCTTGTATACTTACTGTTTTTTGATATTCTTCTTAAATTGTTTTTCTTATCTATTTCAGGGATAAGCTGTTTCCAGAGTCTGTAATAAGAAATGTTATTTATCAAGTCATGCAAGGCTTGGCGTTTATGCATAAACACGGTAAGTCACTGGCCATACCTTGGGCTCTCAGCGCCATTTTAACACCGACAGTGGTGTGGACTATTGTGGCTGTCTTTGCAACCAGTGCAAACCAAGATCAGCCTGTACATCTGTGAAGTCTGATCATTGTTTGCACTGTTTGTTATTTAGTCAGTAAATGTTCTGCAAGCACCCCCCATAAAGAACTAATGGTACAGTCCAAAATGAAGAAAGGACAAGTCCAATTAAGAAATTTTGTGTGGTATTATGGTTTATCATCTGGCAGTTTTAAGATTATAAGAATGTTTACAGAGAGTCTCAACTACTTAGTTTTCTAAGGCACTTAGTCATTAACTTAGGGATATCTCTATTTCAAGACTAGCAAATTTAAATGTGATTTTTCTATATCAGTCAGCTGACTCATCATAGATTTTGGTATAAAGAATATCAATGGCTCTTTGGTCTTTTTAACTGTTGGGGTTGTTTATATTCCCAATTTAAGGTCAGGGGGTTGTAATGAAACATTCCAAGGCAATTCTTAACCTTCTAAAATTTTTACAAAATCTTTATTTAATGAAAAATTATATTCTCAGACAAAACTGAGAAAATACCAGAGGAAGGAAACAAAAATATACCATAGAAGACCTTATAAAAACTGAAATGGTAAAGTAGAAATACCCTCAATAAAAAAAAATCATTGATTTTTCAATTATGTTACATTGGACTTAAATTGCTTTGTAAATACTCTCCCAGGACTTTATTCAGTTTCATTTTCATATTTATTAATATTCCCTACAATTAATCATATTTCAAGGTGTGTCATTACGCCAGGTACCAGTCTCTGCCAGGAGACACACCTCTTAGTGGGGTATGACTGAGTGGCAATATAAATTAGCATAATAAACAGTCCTGGCTTGGACTAGGATTAGTGTTCATCAAAATATTGACTTTATACTTAATGGTCAGAATGGTCATTGGGATAAGCCATCAGAAATATTTTCAAACATTTCAAAGAGCATGAATTAAACAATCCTGGCTTACTAATTCTAGATGAGTGTTAAGGAACTCAAGTGCAGGTTTAACATGGCTTTAGAAGAATGCAATTTAAGTTGTTAGGTCTATATTTTTTCAAATGTCTTTAAGCACATGAAATTTCTCGGCAGATCGATGGTTCTCACTAGGGATCCAAAATTTCAAGGATTCTCTGAAAAGTTGGAATAGTTCTCATATAATTTGTATAGAATATGCTCAGAAAATTCAGACTCCCTTTTGCAAAAATTGGAGTCCCCAGAACTCTTAAATTAGAAGTTGGTGAGAAACCATGGATACTCTGAAAGGATTTAATATGTAATGCAAATTAAAAATAAAACAAACGTACATTGTGCTAATAAGCATGGGGTTCAAGTATATTTGATAGGATGTACAATGTACAGAATGAATGTATGTCCCAGACTCAATACGAAAGGGTGCTGAGATTCTGTGTTAACGTACTTGACTGTGAATCTGAAGATCATGGGTTAGAGCCTCATTAAGGACAAGAATTTTCATTGACAAATGACTGGTCCAAACCCAGCAACTGTTGAAAGAGATTAGCATAATTCAGAATCAGTTTAAAATGTGAGATATCTTATTATATGTACATACCAAATTAAGGAGGGTTATAACTTGCTTGATCTTCATTTATCATTTTCTTTTCATATTAAAAATGTTGAACAAGCAATCCTTGTTTCTAACCTTTAATGATTATGTATTCATTATAATTTCATTGTACAAACAGGAATTCATTGCATACAAAATATTTTCTGGTGTTAATATTTCTATGGATTGTATGTTTTATGACTAGGAAGCAGGCTGTCTCATTTCTGATTAAGTATATAAATAGATATTGGATGTTTTGTTTGAGCTACAAATATCAGGTCTACAGAATCGTCTCCGTCAGTGAAATAAAGTAAACATTGATTTATCTTGTCATTACACATTACGCATACATGTGTAGGTAACAGTGGTGCCCACAAAAATTTGCACAACAATACGATATATCCTGGTAAATGTGGTTTCTACCATACTTAAGATACCTTATCAGTTGATATTTTGGAGAAATCAATCTTCTCGGGTCAGTGTCTTAGATGGGTGGGGAGGGGAAAGAAAATTGAAGCCCAGTGTGTCAATTAGCCTTAGGCTGTACAGGTAAATATTTAAGTATTTGGCCTTGTGCCAAGATTTAAACCTAATACCGCCAGTGTGTTTGATCAGTCGTACTGTCTTGTCAGGTTATTTGTTGATTTACATAATAAAATGTTAGAGTTATGTTTGAATGCAAGTAGGTCATCTGTATCAGGCTAATTGTTTGGATCAAGGAACCAATAATCCGGCTGGTAGTCAGGTGTGTGTGGACTGTGCCATATATTGATACAGTCTGTAGATTTCTGCACGCTATTGTAGGCCGCATGTGCATCTTGTGAGTTATTGTACGCATGCAGTGATATTATGAAGAGTTTAATATTAGGGTTAAGATTTGAAGGGTTAGAGGGACTCCCTAGGTTTATATTAGAGGTCCAATCGTAAATAGGGATCCCTCTGTTTTGTTGGTATGGTTATTGGATGAAAAAATGATTGTAATTGTGCTTGACTTTATATACAATGTTCAGCCTCATTATTTACTCATTTGTTACATGGTTTTCAAGCACAGATTTAGACGGAGAAATTAGATTTAGCAGGGATTTTAGTATGATATATATTTAAATTTGGCAGGGATTTTAGTATGATTTTTGAATTCAGAAGTGATTTAGTATATTTGAATTCAGCAGGTATTTGATTTTGGAAGGGATTTTTTAGTATGATTTTTGAATTCAGAAGGGATTTAGTATATTAGAATTTGGCAGGGATTTTAGTATGGTTAATGAATTTGGCAGGGATTTTAGTATGATTTTTTAATTTGGCATCGATTTTAGTATGAGATTTGAATTCAGCAGGGATATAGTATATTTGAATTTGGCAGGAATTTTAGTATGAGATATGAATTTGAGACTTCATAAGAGGACACATCAAGCCTTTCTCAGTCACTGGGTTTATCAGTCAAGTTAACATGTATGTGTTTTATCCTTGCAGGCTTCTTCCATAGAGATTTGAAGCCAGAAAACTTGTTGTGTTCAGGGCCAGACTTGGTAAAAATCGCAGATTTTGGTCTTGCCCGTGAAATCCGATCTCGCCCGCCCTACACAGATTATGTATCAACAAGATGGTAAGTTTGTTTAGTTTAAACTTTTTTATTTTTCCATTGATTGGGAAACAAGTTCTTACAACTACCTTATAAATACTCATCCCTCTACACAGTTCCTTGGTTAGACCAGTACTTTGCAGCTGACAGGGTGATGGAAATGGGGTTCAAAACCACAACCTTTAGATCCGCAATCAGGTACATTACCTCTGGACCATGATGCCTTTATTGTCTCTCAAAAAGTGTTTATGTCTGTGTGACCTGAATATGACTTGGAACATTGAACTTGGTTTTTACACAAGCTAATAGCAGGAGAGGTTTTCAAGACTTATTTATTTATTATTTTTCTTTTTTGAGATACTGAATATTTCAGTCACTTATAATATCACTTTACTAAAAATTCATCAGTGGTTCATGCAGTAATGTTAAGATAATTGAAATTTTCATGACAAGATTCACGTCAGACTAAAGAAAAAAATAACTGCACTGATGCAGTTATGCATGGACTAATAGTGGCATGTGCCCTTGAATAATTCATCATCAGTATGGAATGATGTTTCTACTGACTTAAAGTATCAATGTTTATTCTACCGTGTGGTTTATAGTCATCTCAGCATACTGGTTTAACTTTTTTTTTTCTTGTCTGATCAGCTGTGCATTTTTATAAAACATTTTGTATGTCTTACTGCGCAGATTGCCAGTAGTATAGGGACCACAATGTTCCACTTTGCTAATGCTGTGCTTATTTCCATTGTAAGGGGTAACCAGAAATGATATTTTAAAAATTTGTCCTTTTGACCCCTACTTAACCCTTTCCCTCATAGAGGATACCATAAAAAGACCTATGCGAACAGCATAAAACCAGATCAGCCTGCGAGTAACTCGCAGGCTGATCAGGTTTTATGCTGTTCACTGCTCCTCAGTGGTCTGGTAATGAGGATTTTATAATTAAATTTGGTAAGGTTTAACTGTGGTTTTCTGCAGATCAGGCTTTATGTGGTACCTATTGAGTGCGTCAAAATGAGTCTTTATGAGGGAAAGGGTTTAAAAAAAAGCCAATGAAATACCATGACCCTGTCAACAAAGTAGTACATGCATGAAGAATACAATGGTTCCCATCTTGTTATAATAGTACATGTATTTGATACAAGTTAGTTTCAATATCTCATCAAGTAGAAAAGTTGTATGGAATGTTAAAAAAAAGCAAAAGAACGTCCCTGTGAATTGCTTCCATTGTGGGTTCCTGGGACTTGCATAACAACTTATTTGGGGGTCCCTAGCTGAAAAATTGCATCAGGGACGCAGAATTTCTGCATTGGGTTGGAAAACCCTGATTAACCCCATTGTGGCCCGTCAGGCCTTTGATGTCTGGTTGCTATATGTCTTACTAACTGCAATGTTCCTTTTTGACACGTTGGGCTGCAGGTACAGAGCCCCAGAGGTCTTGTTGCGGTCAACCAACTACAACAGTCCTATTGACATGTGGGCTGTGGGATGTATCATGGCAGAACTCTACACACTGCGGCCGCTCTTCCCTGGCAGCTCAGAGATAGACGAAATCTTCAAAATATGTACAGTGCTAGGCACCCCAAAACAGGTATGCAGTTGGAATGTGAACATAGAAGGGTAACCAGCATGAAACTTAAGAAATAAACCTGGTGATAAATATACATATACTTTAAGCTTAAATATACACAATCTTTACGATCCTTTGTAGTAAATGCCAGAATTAATCTTGTATACATGTATATACTTGTATTTTGCATGTTTTATTCTGGAGTTGCTGTATATATAAACCCTACTGTAGACAGATTTTATATCAAGTTGATTTTGTTTTACAGGCTGACTGGGAAGAAGGCTATAGGTTAGCAACAGCAATGAACTTTAGATGGCCGCAATGTGTTCCGCAAAATCTGAAATCCCTCATACCAAACGCTAGTACTGATGGACTGCAGATATTGAAAGATATGTTAGCTTGGAATCCACAGAAGAGACCCACAAGTAGCATGGTAACACAGGAAAACTTTACAAAAACATAAAAGATGTTCACTATTTAGGATTTATTTCTTATTATAAATGCCACGTTTTACCATATTGTTATTGTAAAAAATGGCTGGTTTTCCTGGATTTCAATTACAATAAAAAGATATGCTATATGAACAAAAGGCTTAATGCATGTTATTTTTCAATATATGTGTGGTTCAAAAATGTATTTTAAGACATCATATGAGTTCTAAAGTAAAGCATAATAAAATAAATACATTTATATCACTTTTAAAACTTTTAGAAAAAATATTTCAAAAATATATTTCATTCACCAATATTTAAAATAATTTGGAAATTTTAGTTAAATGATAAAGATTACTTAAATGACATTATTTATCACATTCGTTCATATTGTTCATCATTTTTAAATGAAATTTGTACATTTATAAAATATTTATGATTAATGATTTATATATTGTTGACTTACATGTATTCCTCTTTCCACAGTGTTTACGATATACCTACTTCCAAGTGGGTCAGAACTTGGGTTCAGTGATGCCGCCCGCTGCCCGCCCCTCCCCCACCATCAACCAGCAGTCCTCATACAAGATGTCCCCGCCCGTGGCGGAGAAGCCCTCAGCACCCATGCCTCAGCAGCCCGTGATGGGGCGACAGTTCCAGGAAAAACCAGTGATGGGTAACCAACAGCAACCAGTGGTGCCAAACTATAGTCAGAAACAGCAGCAAAACCAGGACATGGATGTACGTCCTTGAATAGAGTCATACCTCCTGCTTCACAGGAGTAGGGGTTATATATAGGAGTCCTGCTTGTTATGTTCCTCACCATCTTGTCATGTCCTGCGCTCACATTACATGTTCTTCTGGAGTACTGTTATACCCGGCATCACAGAAATGAGGGTATATAGGAATCACGTTCATCACGTCCCGTCAGTTTTACATCACGTCCAGTCCTACATCACATTGATCAACGTAGTAGGCTCACTGGGGTATTAATCAGTGATTGTGATCTACTGCATGACTTGAATCAAGGGGGGCCTGGGGTAATGAATCCTTTTGTAATTCTTAGAACATAACAGTAAAAGATAGTTTTAAAAAGACTTCAGTGTAGATGCAAGCATCCATTGACTTGACTCCTTTGCTCAAAGTCTATAAAGGCTTGCATTTATCATAAGATTCTCATGATCACTTGATGGACCATGTTTGCAATTTAATGATAGATGGATTACCTGAAAAGATAGTTTCTGTTTATCTTTACTGTACGTGGTAGTACCATTTAATAAAGAATGTTTCATCAAATTGGGTTAAAAAATACAAACTTTTTAATTCAGATTTTATAGATTGTAGCACTCTTAATCTTTCACCTCAGGAATATTCAAGTAAATTTTTAACTTGATAAATATGAATTTACTTAATGTAATGGCAAATGTAAAAACTGGATTTTTACTGTGCAGACTGTGAGCTACAATATTGTATGATCAAACAATGGGGACCCTCATCTGGATCTGCTTTGTTTTCCAAGATGACAAAATGCGTCTTTATGAATCAAAGGATTAAGGAGAAATGAAGTTGATTTTATAAGTAAAAGATGTCAAGCAGTTCATCAAAACTACTGCATGCTAAACGACTGAACTCATTTCCAGGACCCGTTTCAAGTGTCCGTCACGAAGAAGCAGAGTGCCAGGAAGCGTTGGGGTGGCGGAGTGTCCGACACCTGGGATGATTTTGAGGACCTTGACTTCAGTGTTCCCCGCAAACAGAAAGCAGCACCATTAAAACCAATCCCAGCTATAGGTAAACGAAATGAAGACAAGAAGGAAAACATGTTTAATGACGATGAGGACGATTTCTTGGCGTGAGTATGATATGATGTATACCTGTACTTGATTTTCAAAAATAGAATTATTATAGTGTTCAGAGAAGTTTCTTTTATATGATATTTTTGAACACATGACCACACTTCTTATGAAATACTTATATATTAGGGTAAATGAATACCCCCCCCCCCCCAAAAAAAAAAAGAAAAAAAAAAAAGTAATGATAGTACAGAAAATGAGCTAAATATGGGTTTCAGTTCACCATCCAGATACAGTGTTACACTATCACATTGTATACATTATTATCATACATTAAAGAAATGAAATCATGATATGTTTGTAAATTTGAGAGGATTTGCTTGTTCAGGAGCATACTGGGAAAGAAGTCATCGAAGCAAAACCAGCGACAGAACTCGGGCAGGTCAAGAGAAGCTTCGGCTAAACAGCACTACATGTCCAAGGCTAGATACTTGCCAGGTACGAGCACATCTGTACACTCTGAAGCCTTTACCTCATGAATATTCATGTACAAATTTATGACTTTATAGATATCAATTTAGAGAACTTTAATTGGTTTATGAAACAATGGATTTTTCTTTGCTGTGCAGACTGTAAAATTTGAGCAACGATATGTTATGAGCAAACAGAGAAGACCCTGATCAGACAGTTACTGGAGCTGTAGTATCTAAGTCTGCTCTGATCACCAGTGCTTAGAATAAGCCTATATGAGGTAAAGGGGTAATTTAATCATCCTAAAATTTAAAAAAATGGGTTTTGAAGATGGTTGTTGTCCCTTACTTTAGTAGAAAATATAGACATTGTCCATGTTATCGAACATCTGTGAAAAGTAAACAAACATGAGGTACAGTGACAAGTTATGCCTTAAATGACTGTTTTCTTGTATCTTAGGATTATTTGTAGATTTAAAGTTACGTTGACTGATTCCGATTGGTTGTTTGTTAATGAAGGTAAGTCATTTGAAACATGAGAAACTTGAGAAAGTTATTTTTTAATCCAAACACAGTGTATTATAGTAATCTTTATTTGTAACGTTAAACCTTCACCGCTTGTTTTGACATGTAGTTTTGCAAGGAGCTGTCTGATCTGTGCTCATACAATATTGTAGCTCAGATTCTATGCATCCTATACTGCAAAGAAAAATCCATTGTTTTGTCACCATTAATTCATCTAGTCAATTTTTTTACACAAAATTAATTTTCATGAAGTGAAGTGGATAATTTGCTTCATTCTTTTGAATGAAGATTCCCTGTGTCTGTTAGTATTGATCATAAAAAGTTGGGAATAATATTATAGCATTTCTTTGAAATTAAAAGGTTAGTAAAATTGTACATACAAAATATTCATTATTAAAGTTTCTGGTTTGAATTCCACCAACAATTCTTAGTGCTAAGTAATACTTGAATACTTAAGGGCACATTTCAAAATTCTTATTTCCCTAAAAAAAATACCTAAATATTTCATTTCTAATCAAATGTTAAATATTAAGGTAACAATTGATTTCAGGTTCGTCATGTTCATGAATATTTATAAAATAAGAATGTTGGAATGTGCATCTACACAGTTTAAGAATTTAAGTACTACTTAGCACTAAGTATTGTTGGTGGAATTGGAGCCTGTAGTATGATAATTAAATATAGCTCTTTACCACGGCTGTGATGAAGGTCATTTCTGTCTGTAGGGGTGTCAGGTCAGGGTGACCAAATGGGCTCAGCCCTCATAACTATGAAGCACAGACAGGCCCCTTTCATCAAACCCTTTAATAACTCCAGTAAGAGCAGCACTGCAGTAGCCTCTTTAGTGTTTTATCTTCAGGCTCTCGCACAAATCTAGACGCAGAAGTTTTGCTCTTGATTTTCTCACTTCTTTCATCATCAATATGGCATTTTGATGGCTTGGGGTAAAACTATATTTAGATAAAGAAACATTGTAATAGTTTTGCACCAAGCCTGCATTATTTACATACAAAAATGGCATTTTTTGGACACAGGAACTGTTCAGTATGCTAGTTGGGCATCAGTAGATGAGTGCTCTGAGTATGCTTGCAGGCTACTGCTGTATGCAGTGGAGTTGGATATAGATTGACAAGAGGGTTTGAAGTGAAGGGTTTGGGAGTATTTTTTTTTTTTTGCACTTTGTATCTTGTCATATATTATCAGACAATCTCTAAATTAATTTTCAGGATATATTTTCAATAATTGAAAGCTTGAAGAAACATTGGATGTTGTCAATGTCTTATTCAAACATAAAAGAGTTTGGAAAATGGTGTTTTAAAAAGAGTTATGGTCTTTCGTTTTTGGTTGCTTATCATTAGGTCTGACTTTGCTGAATTATTTAACCCTTTCCCTCATAGGGAAACCATGAAAAGACCTATGCGAACAGTATAAAACCAGATCAGCCTGCGAGTAACTCGCAGGCTGATCAGGATTTATGCTGTTCGCTGCTCCTCAGTGGTCTGGAAATGAGGACTTTATAATTAAATTTGGTAAGGTTTAACTGTGGTTTTCTGCAGATCAGGCTTTTTGTGTTACCTATTGAGTACGTCTATATGAGGGAAAGGGTTAAATGAGTCTGTATGAGGGAAAGGGTTAAATGAGTCTATATGAGGGAAAGGTTAAAATGAGTCTATATGAGGGAAAGGGTTAAGGTAGTCTATATGAGGGAAAGGGTTAAGGTAGTTTATATGAGGGAAAGGGTTAAGGTAGTTTATATGAGGGAAAGGGTTAAGGTAGTTTATATGAGGGAAAGGGTTAAGTAGTCTATATGAGGAAAGGGTTAAGGTGGTTTATATACCCCTGCTTCATGTAAGTGAAGGTTATATGGGAATCACGCTTGTGACATCCGACCATATCATGTGACGACGGCCTGTCATATCCTGTCCTACACTCATATTGTTAAAGACAGGTATCAATCACCTGAAGTTATAGCTCTAGTTTTCACTGAAATTGATTCTGTAACTTGGCCTATTTCTCTCAGAGCAGTTCCTGTTGTAAAACCCACGATAGTCACAAATCATAATTGTTTACTTCTTGGACATTCCAAGATTTGAGATCCATGATGTACTGTAAAATCATTTATTTTCCTTGACATTAAATTTCGTGGAATCTGTGATTAAATCTGTTTCGTTGGTACATATATTTGTGGAACCATGTTCTAGAAAACATGAGGTCTATGAAATAAACAGTTATCGTGGGGATAAATATTCATGGATAAAGTCTTCATGGAATCAATGAAAATTAGTTCAGCATGAAAATTAATGATTCTACAGTATGTGTAATTATATCTTCATCATAAATTATAATGGAGCAGTACAAAACTAGATCAGTCTGTTGGTAATTTGCAGGTTGATCATGTTTCATGCTGTTGCTACTCCTTAGGTACTTGGAGATCAGGAGGTTACACTGTAATCCGACCCAGTCTAAAAATCATTTTAATGTCATCTGCTGTACAAGAGGTGACACATAGGAATCAATTCTTTGTCATCTGTCTGTCTGTCACACATTGTCTGTCACACTCTGTCAAGCTTCTTTTAGCAGGTGAAACGTGTTCCAAGGAACACTTCTTATCTATATAAAGTTTGATTAGGTTTTAATGCAGTGTACCATTGTATATAATGGTGGAGTGGAAAAGGAGGGAAAGCTAGCAACTCAGTGTCATATCAGTTCTCCATGTACTGTAAATAAAGCATGGGATAAAACACCTTGCATGGATCAATAATATGTGTCCACATAAGTTAAATTCTTCAGATAAAGAACAGGCCATGATAAGAAAAAGTCAGCAACAAGTGGGGTCTACTTTACTCTCACTGGTTTGAAGTTTGAATATGTTTGAGGCTTATAACCTAAATGCTAAGCTTGAACAAATCCTCAAATGTTGGAAATCACCTCTGATCGGTTTGGCTGGCTGTCAAATTACATGGCATATCGATATCTTGCGGCTTAGGCATTTTAAATGCTATTTATGTACACATTGACTTTTTGACTGCTATTTATATTTTTAGGTTTTAAATTGTAACAGGGTATCGTTTCTTCATAGCAGTACTTTTTGTAATGATACAAGAATTTGTATACTGATTGAGTTTATTCATAGCTTTTGAAAGAATTATGTATAATATTAGCATTATATTTGTTATAATATTCTTTACTATATTGTAACAGTGCTCAATGTGCATGTTTGTTGTTGAACAATGTTGTAGCACAGAATACTATACTCAACTGAAAATCAAACCTACTGTTAAGATGATAAATTGTTGCATTTTAAACTGTTCAACCATCATTTTTCATTGGATTTTATTTAATTTGAATCTCTATCGTTAAAGTTTTGTTAAGAACATTATTTATAGCAAGAAGGGCTCATCAGTATACATAAGAAGATGGCTGATGGGCCCCTCTGGCTTTCATTGGAAGATTTATGGTAAAGAAAATATGTTAGCTATGAGATGAATAATATTTTTGTGGGGATGATATTGATAAACTTTGAAATACATGAAAATTAGTCCTCACAAATATTATGATTTATAGTTTTTATTAATATCAACTCTTTATTTACAACTTTGCCTTATTGGCATGGGTTGCTATTTGATTGTGAAGCATTTTCACAAAATTTAAAGTGTGTTTGAGCATTGAAAGGTGCTCAGTTTTTGAAAGATTTATTAATATTGTAACTTTGAAATGACTGACAGAACCAGTATAAAGCCTGACCTGTCTTGAGTGTCATACAGCTGCCAGTTTGATTGTGTTTTTTTCTTCATAAACATGAAAGAGATAAGAATGGGATATTGTAAACTTGAATGATATGTTTAGTCCAGCTTTCCATTGATCCTTTGTAACATAAAACTGTGTATGTATCCAGATAAAATACAGGGCTTCCTTTCACTGATTTAAGAAGATGAACATTTCTCTTTAAATTTGGAATTTTCATTTAGAGATGTTAGAAATTTGGGAAATTAGTTGAGAAATTACAGCAAATCTAGGAAATAAAAGTGAAGCTTATTGATGAGTTAATAATTGCTATCTGTAAACCTCATGTATGGAAAAGTCAGAACTTTAATCAGTTTTTGACTGAATGGAATTTATTTCTTATTCTTAGTATTCATTGGGAATTTTTACATTCTGATTGGGAAAAATATATACTTTCTGGCATATAGCCAAATACCAGCTATAAGAACAACTGTGGGGGGTGGGGGAAAAGTCTCCATAATATTCAATATGATTACACATATTTATATATTATGTAGACACGAGAAACAATGTGCTTTTATTGTTTGTCCAGGTATCAACCCGAAGAGTAGCTCGCGGAAGGAGAGCGGAGGTCCCGGAGCAGGCGGGACCAACTGGGGGAGCCCGTCCATGACCAAACCCAGTGGTATGAACCTGAACCGTGGGACCCAGGGGCTGGGCAACAACACGGGATCCTCGGGCTATGTGCCATCATTCTTGTCCAGTAATAAACCTAACAGTAAGTCTACCTTCAGTTGTTATAACTTTTGTTATATACCAATGTTGTAGATAAAAATTGTGATCCAGTAATATTTTGAAATGTTTTATTCAGTAAAGCAGGAATATTTTGAACACTCAAAAACTTTTAATTATTAACCGCTTCATGCACACACAAAAAATTCTTGTCATGTCACGTTTCATTACACTCTATAATCACATGAAGATGAGACAGGACGTGGGATATTTATCAAGTTTAGCAATACACTGTACATGTAACTCTAGTTTCAGTTTTGTACATTATTATTTGAAATGAGATGTACACCCTGTATTTTTACAGATTACTCGAACGTGAGTTGGAAGAGGGCCCAGCCCGCACCTCTGGCCCTGAACAAGAACTCAGCAGGGTACCGACAGCCGGTGGGAGGGCCGGCCCCGAGTAGGACAGACTGGGCTGCCAAGTAAGTCTCAAACTCTGAATTGATTTCACCATTTCACAGACTGGGTACCAACCATGGTACAGCTACAATTTGGATTTCCAGTATATATACCATACTTGAGCATGATTTTCATGCTTAAACTTGAAATGTGGCCATTTGACATATTAGGACTTTGAGCAAGATATTTGAGATTAAGCCTGATAACATACTGAAGTATTTTTGAGTACTTGGGGTGTGGTGTTAATTACTTTTTTCATTTCAGGGGTACTGATGAGTAGTAAACAGTAAAATCAGTTAGTTTTAGGCTGAATTAATTTTATACTGGTTGCTCATGTCCTCTAATGTAAAAGTGTTAATAGTGAGACAGTGAATCGTCAGTTGTAGACTCAATATTTAGCTCATTCTTTATGTTCAGGGCACATATTTTCTCATTTTTATTTTGACACAGTTCACTATATTAATTTCAAGTTCACTGCAAATCTGCCTGTGGCAAACACAGGCAGACATCACTCAAGCAAGCCTGCCATAAAGGGCCAGTCTATGGGTCCAAATAATAATAATAGCAACATATCATAGGTTGCCACTGAATGGAGGTTGACTGAAATAAAAACAGTTTTTTTATCTGAAAACTTTAAGCATAAAACAGTTTGGCTTTTTAAGACAAGTGCTTGTTAACTTAGGTGTAACTGAACATAAAAAGAAAGTTAACTGAACATAAAAAGAAAGTTTGACCCCTTTACTTCATTGAGTTCATTAAGACTTGTTTTGAGATCTTAGTAAACAGAGCAGATGTAGATCAGGTCCTTGAAGGAGTTGTCTGATCAGGGTCTCTTCTGTTTGCTTACGGCAAAAAAAAAATCCATTGTTTCATACACCATTTGAAGTTCAGTAAATGAATATTCATCAGGTCATTAATTTGTACATGCATATTCATGAGGTAAAGGGTAAGACTATTTTAACAACTGATGGTACCCACTGATGGTACCCACTTGTGATAAATGATCAAGGTCATTCATAGTGTTCTACCATCTGGCTTAGTCGGTCGGCAGTTCTATCCAGGTGTCTCTCTGCCCTCGTGGACTTCTTCCACCTGTTATCAACTGGACTTTCCTTTGACTGAAATGCTGTCATAGCGACGGTACACTCCAAAAACAACAACAACAATGATAAATTAAGAATGAAAATATGTGCATAGTACTGTCTTTGTACATGTACATTATTTTTTTCTGTTCCTTATTTTAGAAAAAGCTCCCCTTCTAGAACTGACTCACGGTATAATAAGTAAGTTAGGTTCAGTTTCAAGTTTGGTTGCATGCATTAGTATATTGTCATGAGAAGTTACTCCTTGTATTTTATACACTGTTTTTGTTTGTTTGACTTTGATCCGTTATTCTGACTCCCCCCACTGCCCTTCTCCATGAATGCATGTCATATTTATAAATTGTCTTTGAAATATATGCTTCTTTATTCGTGACTTTAATATTTTCTTCATATCTTTATATTTTATATACATTTGAGGCTGTCTTGTAAATAAGGCTAAGTACAATAGCTTATACAGCCCTGCAACAGACTGTATTTTCTCTTGTTATACTCAAAATAAATATTTAATCTCTTACAAATATGTCATGTATATTGAATGTATTCTCTATCCTTTTTTTTCTTCATTTTCTTAATTATTACTTTTTCCTTCATGTGTATGTGTTTTAAAAATGAATTGGTTGTTTCACCAATAATCAATTAATTCTTTAATCTGAAGGACTGAATTTTTATTTGTTATTTTATTATCAGTTTTGCTCTTAAGTCACAAAACTTTATATTCTGCAATGGTAGTATCTCCTTACATATTTATCTCTTACATATTTATCTCATTGCATAGTTATCTCATTACATATTTATCTCATTGCATATTTATCTCATTACATATTTATCTCATTACATATTTATCTCATTACATATTTATCTCATTGCACATTTATCTCATTGCATATTTATCTTACAGGTATTTGAAATCCTGATTACCACATGACAAGGGAGACTATCCTGCCAGACAAGAACAATCATCACACATTACATATTTGTGGAGCACTATTACCTCCCTTCATTTGATGAGTCACCCAGGGGACATCACTTCAACCAAATGTAGATACAGCCTTCTGCACTATGAACTTTCTGCTCTGTCTCTACAGAGAACAGTGTGTTCAGAGCTGACATTTTGTGTAATTAAACATGACATACCATTCGTCTATATTTTTAGCACCATGAAGATTTCACTATTACATGTTTTGCATTTGTATATTTTTTTCTGCTCTAGAAATTTTTTCACTTGTTACAATTTTTTTTTAATTCTGTTTTTGTAATAAGTTAGACCATTATTCCTTGTATAAATTTGAAACATTATATGACATATACATGTATATGTTTTGATCATGGTTTAATTTAAATTAAAAAAATAAATAAATATCCACTTACAATAGACAAAACAAAAGAATCACTGTGAAATGGTTCACCTAAATATAATAAATTGCTTGAACTTAGAGAAAATAAGTTTAAAATGTTTCTGTATATTACCCATTGACATGAACTTTGTCAAAGAGGAAGGTATATAAATGTAATTGTAAATAGTGTGGAAGTTTTTTCCCATTGTGCCAGTGTTGAATCATTATAGGATATGGTTAGAGGAAGTTCTTATGTCTAGATGGAGTACTTTGAAGGGGACACTGTTGTTCCTGTCTTGACATAATAATTTAAAACATGGTTTCATATAAGACAAATGAAAATTTGATTCAAGAATCAAATGAGTTTTAAGTTGTTTATTTCAGTGTGTGATTGTCATAAAAACTATGACCTCAAAGATGTCAAGGATTTTGTAATGAACTGGTGTATTTTTATATGGTTAGTTTGTGTTTTGTGAAGAAACGTAGTATTAATCAGAAAAAGTGGGGGAAAATGTACAATGAGTGAAATTTCCAAACACACCAAAAAGAATTTGAATTTATGTCACTAGAATAAGATGCATAGAAAATGTTTTTTGACTTGTACAATATACAAGATCAAACATAAGATAAACAATACACTAGTTTAAGTCATTTACTATCAAGACATATTTTATTGAATCATAGTACATTTTGGCAAGATAGTGTGGCTATTTGATGAACATTAATTTATTCTTAATTCTTTTGCTAGTGTTTTCGTTGGCTGTTTTAAAATGGTGATATTAGCCTTAATTTTTAATGACTATTTTTCATTATTTAAAGCATGAGGCATGTGCTACATCTTAACTCTATGCTGTGATATTTATGTTATGCTGTTTTGTCTTGTGGTGTTATTTATGTTTTAACTGTATATAAACTCAAAACTATATATCCTTGAATAATTTTGATTGACAAATTATGAATTTCTCAAAAGGCATTTTATTTTAATCTATTTTTGATGGGATGAAACACTTTATTTCTCAGATGGTAAGCAATAAGCTATGGGCAAACATTAGTTTTCATTATTTTTACAACCAGATGTGTACATTTAACCTCATAAACACAAACATGCCAATTAATTCACTTCTTTCGTACCTTTGTT
>CM037783.1:28028099-28046645 GCA_021229015.1 Solen grandis | reverse complement strand
AAGTTTCATCGGCAAAAAGGATTACTTACATAATCATCATGCGATGCGTACCCCAAAATGCATCACGACAGAGATATATTTCTAAAATGTCACACGATACAACTCTATTCTGACTCATGGAATTTTCAAACGAAATTAAACGCCACTGGAAAGTTAATTAATCTAGGACAAATACCTTTGGGGACATCGTCGAATACCCACGGCCAATAGATAGATGTCATGTAGTGAAACGGAATAAGTCAGCCGAGGGTATTCGACGATGCTTTGGGATAGATTACGAATATATAGATTACGGATATGCAACAACAATTCCACGTCTCCCCCGGCTACGCGAGGTTGTAGTGATTGATCTAACAAAGATAAGACCGATGTTGCTGCCAGTTCCACGATATCTTCGATATCAAGTGAAGTCTTTACCACTCAACTGTACACCTGTGTGAGACACAACGTGAGATATCAATTGCTCATACCAATACCCATCTACTGCCCTTATTCAATTATTTATTTATTTATTTATTTATTTATTCTGTTTACATTTCATCGTTCACGCATGAAACAACATTTTTCAATTCAAACTTTTTTTCTGAAGATAAAAATACTTAAACGCCCAAGTGATCGATCCTAATTTTCAAAAAAACTAAAAGCAATTAAAAAAAAAAGTTTGTTAATTGTTTAATGACGGAATGGAACTCCGAGCATATTTAACCGTTTTGTTTAATAATTTACTTGCGATGTGCTCTGTTTCTATGTAACAGCTTAGTTTTAAATTCATACAATATTGATTATGATGAAGTAAATAAAAAAAATGATAACAAAATAAAAATGTTTCATAAAAAATTATGAAAGTAAAGTTTTTTTTCTTTTTTCAAGTTTTTTTTTTATTTTACAGCGAGTGGTATTTCCCTTAGAATATTTTCTTAAATGAACATCAATTATCGCCTTCTGTTAAAAAATAGTTTGAAAATAGCATGTAGATCTATAAATAATAAACCTTCGCCATTTTGTAAGCCAACCATCATCACGTGACATTTCTTACGGCAGTTATAGCGTGTGGCCATTCCACGTGGTATATATTTAAAGCTGTTGCGGAAAACATAATGTTGCATAAATTCAGAGGGAAAAAACTGCTGTAAGTATTTAATTTCAATTTTTTATATCAAGTATAATGGTATATAGCGCATGCGAAGCGGAAAATTGTTCTCTACGCATAGGTCCCAATGATTCTTTTGTCAAATGTACAATTTTTCCTAGCATTCGGGAAAAAAAATTCAAGGTCGTGAAATATTGTTTGCTATCACGTGAAGGATATAATTCTAGTTGGAATGGCTAAAATCCTGTATCTTTTCGCCATAAATTTGAACAGAAATATAAAAAAAATACAACTGCGAAAAAAAAAAGTTTACGGAACAGAAATGTCTGATAGTTAAGCCAATGGTAGCGGTGGTGTAGATGATGTTGATGTCGTTAATGATGCTAATGATGATGCTACTGCTGCTGATGTTGTTAAGAGGATAAAACATTTTCCTGTACATTTCCTGTTAACCACATTCTTCATCCATTCATACGTCCATATTTTCATTTACCGTTTGTCCCACTTTTTTCAGACAATGAAATAGCTCTTTTTCATTTTAAATTCAATTTTTTTTTTTTTTTTAGATGTACGGCGGCTTATATGTAGTATCAGCAATTTCTAAGCCGTCGTGCATAAAATATAATAATACGATTTTGTCTAAAACTAAGAAGTTATATAAGCCCGAATTAAACTATTTCAAAGGGAATGAAATTGACGGATACACTATAACGTTGTTATGACTAGAATTTATTATGTCCCACAGAGGAGCGATGTCTGTTTCTGGAATTAAAGTCGAGACGTTGTTTATTAAGGAACGTGTTTTTGTTGAACTTTCAACCTTGTACTATTGCATGCAGCTTTATTTGGAACCCTCGGTTGAATATCACCATCCAAGATAAGCGATTTAATTAACCATCAAGGTGATATTCGGAAACAAACAAAAAAAGTTTCTGCAAAATAAATTAATAATTTATTATGTTCTTTGCTTTTCAGCCAAACTGTATCTTTATTCACAACATATTAAAAAACAAAACATATAAAAAAACAAAACATTTCAGTCAAAATCTCAAAACTGCAGACTGATTGTCACGCAAATACGTCAGCTGTCGAAAGTCACCATTGACACTAATTCCTCAGCCTAAATCACATTGTCAATAAAGTCCCTTTTCTACGGCTTCGGTAACTTGATCTACGACATTAGCTTCCGTCGCCTAGGAATAAGTCTTTGTTGGGTCTTGAGTTCTTCAATCTGGTCCAGAAGCTGTCTCTCACGTTCTCGTAACTTCTTCGTCTCTTCATCACTGACATTTTTGGCAGATCTAATCTGCCCTAGCTGACCTTTAATCTTATCTAGTTCTCTACGAAGTTTTTCTATTTCGTGTTGTAAGGAACTTTCCAATTCCATTCGTTTGCTTTCTTCAACTGTAGCCTTTTCTCGCTCTTTCTTTAGCTCTTCTGATTTTTTTCGAAGCCTAGTTTTTAAGCCACATACATCAGACTCCAGTCGTTTTATTTCTTTCTCTTTTAGTTCGATAATTCCAGCGGCCTGAAATGGAATGGAATATACAAATATGGATAACATTATATCACAATTACGAATTAATACTTCATACTCCAATGAAGTACAGAGTAAGTTCGGAGAACCCTGTTTAACATTCCCAGCTGACGTTTTCGTAATGAAACATAAGCCGTGGTCCAGTGGTAACGTATCCGACTGCGGATCCGAAAGTTGTGGGTTCGAACCCATTTGGAAGAAACGACTTTTTATGACCTTCCCAGATGCAAAGTGATGGTCCAAATTAGGAACTGTCGAATGGGGTTAGTATAAAAGGTAAGGACTTGTTTCCTAATCGACATAAAATGAATAAGTTTAAATCAAATGGAAGCTATTGATTATAGATACTGCAATGATGTGATTATTTTTTAAGTTCCATCATTTGTTATAAGTTTAAAACATAATTAGGCCACGCAATATTTAAAGACTAAGTTAACAAATCCAATGGTACAAAAAAATTTTTTTTTTACAATTATAATATTAGAATTTAAAACCTTTGTTTTATAAAAATTCTTCTTTTGACAAAATCAAGTGCTTACAACAAATTTAGGGTAATTTCTCCAGACAATAGAAAAATACGGTCGCTACGCTCGCTTCGGTATGAACTCTATCCTATATGTAAAGCATGTTGTCGATGACGGTATGATGTACTACCTCAATAAGAACAAAATTGAATCTTGTTAATCTCTGTTCACATAATGACATCCGCGACATTTAATACGGATACAATTGTTTGTTTGTTTAACGTCCCACCGACAGTATTTCAGTCATTTGGAGATGATGTCTACTCGAGACAGATATAGTGCTACCACACTGCAGTATCACGCCGTAGACATGGGGCATGATACCACACCCAGTCACATTATCCTGACACCGGGCCAACCAGTCCTGCAACTATCCTTATATGCTGAGTGCCAAGCAAGGGTGCTATAACAGTACCATTTTTACGACTTTGATATATCGCGGCCGGGGATCGAACTCCCGCTCCCGAGGCGGACGCTCTAACCACTCGGCCAAAGGGGACGGTGACACAGATACAATTGATTTTTATTTGCTATAATCAGAAACAGTTAATGCGGTGAAATATGTCCCCTAGACAATTTGTATATGTGTGTCGGCTTTAGTAGATCAAAAAATGATTGTGCCTCATATGTGAATAATTTGTAACGTATTTGGTATAGTGCTGCAATGTGATCTCTAAAACACGTGAAAAGTATGTTGTTGTTGTTGTATTGGGGGTTTACCGTCGCTGCGATAGTATTTCAATCATATAGCGACGTCCAGCTAATTACAGATGGAGGAAGACCCCGAGCACACAGAGGTACCCGGTAGGACCACCGACCTACCGCAAGCCAGCTGGAAGGCTTCCTCGCATGAAAAATCCGAAGTCCCTACCGGGATTCGAACCTACAGCGGTGAGGGCCTGAGAGAGTTGTAGTCCACGACTGTAACCGCGCGGCCACGGCGGTCCCCGTGAAAAGTATGGGTAACATGGTTAGGTACCCTTGGGGCCTAAACTTTATATTGTTGTTTAATCTGTTGCAGTTACAAATTTTTGACTTAGAGTTACATGCATTTGCAAGAAAACAATTTAATTCAGAGACGAGCATTATACTCGACTAGACTTTTGTCTACAGTGCTGCACAACGTGGACATTTGGCATGGTACCACGCCAGTCACATTATCCTGACACCGGATCAATCAGTTCTGGAACTCACCTATGTGATGAAACCAAAGCTCAAGGGATATATACAAACCATTTTAATAACATTGGTATGTCGAGCCCACGACCCCCTGGATACGTGTCAATTAATTGTTACGGCTTTCCGCAAACTTGCGGAAAACGTATAGGGTTTGTTATGTTTATTTTTCTTATTACGGCTTTCCGCAAACTTGCGGAAAACGTATAGGGTTTGTTATGTTTATTTTTCTTATTATTATTATTATTATTCTTCTTCTTCCAACCTAATTCAAGAGTTAATTTATATATGTTGCCAATGGTCAAGCAACATGAAAATTAAAATGCTTCGACAAAAAAGTATAAATTTTTAAATTCAATAATTTTTAATTTTCAATGACGTCAATTGACGTCAGATTTGACGTCAGCTTCAAAAGTTTGTTCGCGCTCTAGAGCCTTCAATTCTGGTCTGATTTTCTTGATATTTTCACAGTAGATGTATTTTAGAAGGTAGAAGTGCACCCTAGCATTCAAATTTCAAAATTTGAAAAAATTGAGATTTTATGGCAAAACCAAGATTCGAACTTAGGTCCTAAATTTATATTTTAATGTTACAAGGGAACCTAATGCGTTAGAAGAATGAAAATTGGACAGCATATCGGCATAGAGGTCTTCTTTCTATTTCTTAAAGGATTTTTTCTTAAATCACGTGATTATGACGTCATAAAAACGACAAAAAGCAACTTTTTTAAAAATTTATTTCGCTCTTATATCATGACTTTTCACTCAATCTTTTTAAAAATTGTATTGCAGCGATTAAAAAGTTTACATTTATAAATTTATTTATTTTTAATTTTTAATGACATCAAATGACGTCAGATTTGACGTCAGCTTTAAAAGTTTGTTCGCGCTCTAAAGGCTTCAATTCTGGTCCGTTTTTTATGATATTTTCACAGATGATGTATTTTAGGATGTAGATTTGCACCGTGGCATTCAAATTTCCAAATTCGAAAATATAAAGATACCATGGCAAAACCAAGATTCGAACTTAGGTCCTAAAATTATATTTTAATGTTACAAAGCCCCCTGATGCGTTAGAAGCATGAAAATTGGACAGCATATCGGCCTAGAGGTCTTCTTTCTATTTCTTAAAGGATTTTTTCTTAAGTCACGTGATTATGACGTCATAAAAACGACAAAAAGCAACTTTTTAAAAAATTTATTTCCCTCTGGTATCAAGACTTTTGACTCAATCTTTTTGAAAATTGTATTGCAGCGAATAAAATCTTTAAATTTATAAATTCATTTATTTTTAATTTTCAATGACGTCAAATGACGTCAGATTTGACGTCACCTTCAAAATTTTGTTCGCGCTCTAGAGCCTTCAATTTCGGTCCGATTATATTGATATTTTCACAGAAGATGTATTTTAGGATGTAGATTTGCACCGTGGCATTCAAATTTCCAAATTCGAAAATATAAAAGATTTCATGGCACTGAGATTCGAACTTTGGTCCTTAAATTACATTTTAATGTTACAAAGCCCCCTGATGCGTTAGAAGCATGAACATTGGATAGCATATCGGCATAGAGGTTTACATTCTTTTTTCTGAATGATTTTCTTTTACGTCACGTGGTTATGACGTCATTAAAAAGACAAAAAGGCATTTTTTAACATTTCTCTTGCTCTGGTATCATGAATTTTGAATCAGTCTTAATTGAAATCTTGAGAATTGATAGAGTTAAAATTGAAGTGATGCATACTGCAAGAAATGTTTGATTTGTCACGTAGTTATGACGTCATGAATACTAAAGCAAGAATTATTTTAAAAATTCATATAAAATCGCCAATTAGATCAATGAACTTAAACTTGTCAAAAATGTCGAAAATTAGTACGTTCATAAAGGTTTGAAAATTTAAAGTTATTACGTCATCAAACATGGCAGATATTCATGTTTGATGGAACGCTTACTTGAAAATGTGAAAACAAACATGTTCACATTCTCGAATATATTTTTATCTGGATTAATAGAATGTTAGCTAATCATGTCCTTCCAAAACAGATACTTTTCTTTAGTCACTTGATTTTGCCGTGGTTGAAATATTAAAATCATTCATTTAAATACGTATTCGCGCTTCAGCGTCATGAGTATTGTGGCAATCTAAAGCATACCTTAAGGAATTTATGTTGTGTCACTTGTTTATGACAACATTGATTTGTAAGCGAAATACATTTAAAAGAAACCATAAGATTGGACATATTAACTTTAAATAAGTAATATTGCCGTGCCTTGACATGCGCAGAAAATTTCAAGTGAGTACGTTATCAAACATGACCTATTCATGTTTTTCTTTATAGGGCTAATTCATGAAAATATATTAATTTAAAGAAAGAAATGAAAGCGGTCATTGGGTTGGTTGAGCAAGATCCGACTGTTCTTTTGCAGGAAAGAGTGCCTGCGTTGAATAGTGAATTGTGGTACATTTTTTCTAAAAGAGTCGCATTTACGATGAATTAGTAAAATTATACTAGAGCCAGAAAACCTATATGGATAACTTATTGCATTTGCTTTGACGGCTTTCTGCAAACCTTAAGAAAATGACAAATACATGTAGATCTTCCTATTGCTTTTTTATGTTTTCTAAATGTTTAACGGTTTCTTTTTCTAAATCTGTAAAAATAAGCAAATACATAAAGCAAATGAATGGTTGAAAGTTTCAAGACGTTTATAACGTTAATTACATAGAAATAAGAAAGTATTTTCATAACACCTCTGCCTTTGTTTCTATCTAATTTTGCAAATGTAAAACTCAATCAATTTAAAGGTTGAAAGTCATGGATTTCAAAGTATTTTTTTTTCTTTTTTAAAATTTCAATTGTGGGTCAAATTGCAATGAATATTTGTTAAGTAATATGCTAACGAAGAAAAAGATATTAAATAAGAATAAAAAAACTTTTAAAATTGATTGACTAACGTAAGAAAAAAAACTTGAGGATTGTATTAGTATTTTTTTCTGCATGATAGTAAACTGTTGCGTAATCAAATAACGTCCATATATATGCTTTCTCAATATCTTCCTAAGAAGATGAAAATGAAAAAAATAATAAAAAATAAAGCTTAATTTTGAACATAAGTATATATTTATGATAATGATGATTTACGTATTGAATTAAACATTATTAGCCAACATTATTCCATTTCTTTGTTTTAACTTATATATTCAACACCTTTGAAATAAGCAAACGGAAAGCCGCTTCGTTTGTATCTTAAACAAACGACTTCTAGTTATTATTATTATTATTCTTCTTCTTCCAACCTAATTCAAGAGTTAATTTATATATGTTGCCAATGACCAAGCAACATGAAAATTAAAATGCGTCGACAAGAAAGTAAAAATTTTTAAAATCAAGTGTTTTCAATTTTCATTGACGTCAAATGACGTCAGATTTGACGTCAGCTTCAAAAGTTTGTTCGCGCCCTAGAGCCTTCAATTCTGGTCCGATTTTCTTGATATTTTCACAGTAGATGTATTTAAGAATGTAGACGTGCACCCTGTCTTTCAAATTTCCAAATTTGAAAAAATTGAGATTTTATGGCAAAACCGAGTTTCGAACTTAGGTCCTAAAATTATATTTTAATGTAACAAGGGCAGCTAATGGGTTAAAAGCATAAAAATTTGACAGCAAATCGGCCAAGAGGTCTGCTTTCGATTTCCTGAAGGACTTTATCTCAAGTCACGTGGTTATGACGTCATACAATAGACAAAAAGCATATTTTTGAAAAATTTCTTTTCCTCTGGTATCATTACTTTGACTCAATCTTTTTGAAAATTGTATTGCAGCGATTAAAAAGTTAAAATTTATAAATTACTTTATTTTTAATTTTCAATGACGTCAAATGACGTCAGATTTGACGTCAGCTACAAAAGATTTTTCGCGCTCTAGAGCCTTCAATTCTGGTCCGATTATCTTGATATTTTCTCAGAATATGTATTTTAGGATGTAGATGTGCACCTTGGCATTCAAATTTCTAAATTCGAAAATATAAAGATTTTATGGCAAAACCGAGATTTGAACTTAGGTCCTTTAATATATTTTAATGTTACAAGGCCACCTAATGGGTTAGAAGCATGAAAATTGGACAGCAAATCGGCCTTGAGATCTTCTTTCTGTTTCTTAAAGGATTTTTTCTTAAGTTACGTGGTTATGACGTCATAAAAACGACAAAAAGCAACTTTTTTAAATTTCTTTCGCTCTGGTATCATGACTTTTGACTCAATCTTTTTGAAAATTGTATTGCACCGATTAAAAAGTTAAAATTTATAAATTCATTCATTTTTAATTTTCAATGACGTCAAATGACGTCAGATTTGACGTCAGCTTTAAAAGTTTGTTTGCATTTTAGAGCCTTCAGTTTTGGTCCGATTATCTTGATATTTTCACAGAAGATTGTTTTAGGATGAAGATTTGCACCTTGGCTTTCAAATTTCCAAATTTGAAAATAAAGATATCATGGCAAAACCGAGATTCGAACTTAGGTCCTTAAATTACATTTTAATGTTACAAAGCCCACTGATGCGTTAGAAGCATAAAAATTGGACAGCATATCGGCATAGAGGTTTGCATTCTTTTTTCTGAATGATTTTCTTTTAAGTCACGTGGTTATGACGTCATTAAAAAGACAAAAAGACATTTTTTTAACATTTCTCTTGCTATGACATCATGAATACTAAAGCAATAATTATTTTAAAAAAATCAATAAAATCGTCAATTAGATCAATGAACTTAAAATTTTCAAGAATGAAGAAAATTAGTACGTTAATAAGGGTTTGAAAATTTTAAGTTATTACGTCATCAAACATGGCAGATATTCATGTTTGATGGAACGCTTACTTGAAAATGTGAAAACAAACCTGTTCACATTCTCGAAAATAATTTTTGCTGCATTAATAGAACGTTAGCTAATCCTGTCCTTCCAAAACAGATACTTTTCTTTAGTCACTTAATTTTGCCGTGGTTGAAATATTAAAATCATTCATTTCAATTTGTATTCGCGCTTCAGCGTCATGAGTATTGTGGCAATCTAAAGCATACCTTAAGGAACTTATGTTGTGTCACTTGTTTATGACAACATTGATTTGTAAGCAAAATACATTAAAAATCATAAGATTGGACATATTAACTTTAGATAAGTAATATTGCCGTGCCTTGACATGCGCAGAAAAGTTCAAGTGATTACGTTATCAAACATGACCTATTCATGTTTTTCTTTACAGGGCTAATTCATGAAAATACATTAATTTGAAGAAAGAAATGAAAGCGGTCATTGGGTTGGTTGAGCAAGATCCGATTGTTCTTTTGCAGGAAAGAGTGCCTGCGTTGTATAGTGAATTGTGGTACATTTTTTACTAAAAGAGTCGCATTTACGATGAATAAGTAAAATAATACAAGAACCAGAAAACCTATACGGATAACTTATTGCATTTGCTTTCACGGCTTTCTGCAAACCTTAAGAAAATGACAAATACATGGACAAATACAAGTCATGGACTTCAAAGTATTTTTTTTTTTCTTTTTTACAACTTCATTTGTGGATCAAATTGCAATGAATATGCTTACGAAGAAAAAGATATTAAATAAAGAATAAAAAAATTAAAATCGATTGAATTACGTAAGAAAAAAACTTGAGGATAGTATTATCTTAAAATTTTCCTGTTTTTTTTTTCTGCATGAAAGTAAACGGTTGCGTAATCACATAAGATCCATATATATCTTTATCGATATCTTTTTAAGAAGATGAAAATAAAAAAAAGATTTTTAAAATTTATATTTATGTAATGATATTTAAATCTATGCATATTATTCAATTTCTTTGTATTAACTTATATATTCATTACTTTTGAATTCGTTTGTATCTTAAACAAACGACTTCTAGTTTCAAATGTTTTTGTTACTTTTTTAATCCGGTGTAAAAAGGTATGTTAATGGTAACGATTGAGGAAAAACACAAAGACGAAGCTCTTTAGATTGATCTTCATTCAAATGTAATTACGGCTTTCCGCAAACCTGCGGAAAACGTATAGGGTTTGTTATGTTTCTTCTTCTTATTATTATTATTCCTCATTTTCCAACCAAATCCAAGAGTTAATTTCAGTATGTTGCCAGTGTCTGAGGAAAATGAAAAATAAACTGCCTCGACAAAAACGTTCAAATTTTTAAATTCTATCATTTTAAATTTTCAAAGACGTCAAACGACGTCAGATTTGACGTCAGCATCAAAAGTTTGTTCGCGCTCTGGAGCCTTTATTTCTTGTCGTTTTATCTTGATATTTTCACAGAAGAAGTATGTTATGATGTAGATGTGCACCTTGTCTTTCAAATTTTCAAATTCGAAAAATTTAAGAATTTATGGCAAAACCGAGTTTCGAACTTTGGTCCTAAAACTATTATTTAACATTACAAAGGCTACTGATGAGATAGAAGCATAAAAATTGGACAGCTCATCGGCCCAGAGGTCTACTTTCATTTCTGTAAAAGATTTCCTTTTAAGTCACGTGGTTATGACGTCATTTAAAAAGCAAAATCCTATTTTTCAAAGATTTCTCTGGCTCTGGCATCATGCATTTTGAGTCAATTTTAATTAAATTGAAATTGCAGTAATAAAAAAGTATCTCTTTATACATTCAATCATTTTCAATTTTCATTGGCGTCATATGACGTCAGATTTGACGTCAGCTTCAAAAGGTTGTTCGCGCCATAGAGCCTTTAATTTTGGTCCAATTATCTTGATATTTTTACAGAAGATGTATTTTAGGATCTAGATGTGCACCTTGGCATTCAAATTTCCAAATTCTAAAATGTTAAGATTTCGTGGCAATACCGAGTTTCGAACTTTGGTCCAAAAAATAAATTTATATGCTACAAAGCGCCCTGATGCGTTAGAAGCATGAAAATTGGACAGCATATCGGCATAAAAGTTTACATTCTATTTTCTGAATGATTTTCTCTTAAGTCACGAGGTTATGACGTCATCAAAAAGTCAAAAAGCATTTCTTTTTAAAGTTTTCTCTCGCTCTGGTATCATCAATTTTGAGTCAATCTTAATTCTATCTTCAGTATTCATACAGTTAAAATTGAAATGATCCGTACTGCAAAAATTGTTTGTTTTGTCACGTGATTATGACGTCATGCATACTTAAGCAAGAATTATTTTTAAAAAAAATCATATAAAATCGCTAATTAGACCAATGAACTTATAATTTTCAAAAATGTCGAAACTTCGTACGTTCATAAGTCTTTGAAAATTTTAAGTGATTACGTCATCAAACATGTCAGATATTAATGTTTACTGGAATGCCTACTTAAACATAAAAACAAATTGAATTAAAACTTTTCATCTTGATTTTGACGTCGTTGAAATATTAAAATCATTTATTTCAATATGTATTCGCGCTCCAGCGTCATGAGTATTGATGCCAATCTTAAGCATACCTTAAGAAATTTATGTTGTACCACTTGTTTATGACAACATTGATTTGTAAGCAAAATATATTAAAAAGATCAAAAGATTGGACATATTAACTTTAGATAAGTAATATTGCCGTATCTTAACATGCGCAAAAAGTCAAGAAATTTCAAGTGATTACGTTATCAAACATGATTTATTCATGTTTTTTCGTAAAAGGGCTTATTCATGGAAATATATTAATTTAAAGAAAGAAACGAAAGTGGTCATTGTGTTGGTTCAGCAAGATCCGATTGTTCTTTTGCAGTAAAAAGTGCCTGTGTTGAATAGTGAATTGTGATACGTTTTTGAGTTAATGAGTCGCATTTACGATGAATTAGTATAATTATACTAGAGCCAGAAAACCCATACTGATATCTTATTGCATTTGTTATCACGGCTTTCCGCAAACCTGAAGAAAATGACAAATACATGTAATTCTACCTATCGATTTTTTTATCTTTTCTAAAGGTTTAACGGTTTCTTTTTCTAAATCTGTAAAATAAGGAAATATATAAAGCAAATGAATTGTTGAAAGTTTCAAGTATTACATAAAAATAAGAAATTATATTCATGATTTTTCTTACACCTCTGCCTTTGTTTCCATCTTTTTTTAAAAAATTTGGTTGAAAGTCATGGATTTCAAAGAATTGTTTTTTTTCTTTTTTACAATTTCAATTATGTGGATCAAATTGCAATGATTATTTGTTAAGTCATATGCTTACGAAGAAATAGATATTAAATAAAGAATAAAAAAAAACTTTTAAAATCGATTGAATAACGTAAGAAAACAATTTTTGAGGATAGTATTATCTTAAAATTTTCCTGTTTTTATTTTCTGAATGATAGTAAACGGTTGTGTAATCATATATATGCTTTCTCAATATCTTCATAAGAAGATGAAAATAAATAGAAAAAAGATTTAAAGCTTTTTTTAAACATATTTATATATAATTTATGATAATGATGATTTACGTATCTAATCTTACATTATAATGCATCATTATTCCATTTCTTTGTATTAACTTATATATTCAATACCCTTGAAATAAGCAAACGGAAAGCCGCTTCGTTTTTAAAAAATTTTTTTTTTTTCCTTAAACCGGGAAGGTTATAAAAACTTCTATTTTTTATATGTGTTTGAATTACAAGAGTTGTTAACATTTGACATACTGCTGAGGCTTCTATAAAGTGTTTTGAGAACACTTCTATATATTTCTCCATAGGAGTTTGAATTAAAAACCGAAATAACAAGTAACTGGTGTTGCACGCAACACATGAGTCCCCTACCGGTTAGGTGGTGCATCATTTTTCCGTTACCATAGCAACAGAATTTTGGGCAAGAAACAAAAAGCAAAGTGACGTGCAGAAACTCCATACTGCCATCTATTCATATACCAAGTTTCAAACAGTTTTTAAGTTATCACGGGATCCAGATTTCCGGACATCCGGACGGACAGACTGAGGGACAGACGGACAGACAGACGGAGGGCAAACCTATAGTCCCCTCTGGTGTAAACACCGGTGGGGGACTAACAGCCGTGATTAATTATAACCGTGCATATGTTTTACCTGTTGTGATTTCATGTTCTGCTGTTTCTCTCTTTCAAATTTTGACTGCATAATCCGCTTCTCTGACCGAAGTTGTTGCAACTCCTTCTCTTTCTGGTTCAAATCATCCTGGATTTCTTTCACCTGTTGTTATGAATGACAGCAAATGTTAGAAATCATCATCATTACCACCACTAACAACGATCATTATTGTTGAAATTAAGCTTAATCTATTATTTCCTCATGAACTAATCTTCATACACTGCTCTTGTTTATCCTCCTACTCATCAACAACAATAAAAACAACATCTAAAAAAAGTAATGATAATCTTAATAAATATTTGTATTAATATGATTGTTGTTCCAGTTATCTTTACTTTTATTTCTATTTTCTTTCTTTCATCCTTTATTAAAATATATAAGGAAATACTAAAACAGATTTTATTTTTTAGCACAGATAAGCTGAGCTGAGATTTATTAAAAATGCGCACAAACTAAAATCTTTCAATCTATTTTCAATAACACAGAAAATACAGATATAGAAATATCAGGTATCAAGTCAATGAATTGGAAGTTGATTTCTATTTTTCTCACAAATAAACATTTTCTTTCGGAAATCGTGATTTTCTTTTCCTACTCATCATTTGGACATTCCCCACCCTAAAACCCAAGTCTGAATAAAAAATAAATTATTCCTAAAATGACTCGTATTCAAACTTTTTTTTCTAGTATAAGTAAAAAGAGTAACTACAAAATCACCTTCAACATTTTCGAGTCGAGCGCTCGTTCTGCGGCCCGCCCTGCCATTCTCTCGAACTCCGGCCGTAACTGATCTATGGCCAGTTTTACCATCTGTTTCGTAAACGTCCCCACCATACTGTCAAACACGCAGAGGTTTAATAATGTACGCACAGACAGTAAAAAAAATAATATTTAGACCCCTTTGCTTCCCTTTCATAAGTATGGATCAAAAGTAGTGTTAGTGGAAGTGATAATTATAATAATGTCTTTATTTTTAGAGGGTAACATATTTGGCAATGCCATATTCTTCCATATGGTCCTCTTAACAATAAAATAGTACAATATGTACAGGTATTAAAAGTGAAGATAAATGAATCATATCACATAATTTATGATAAACTATGATGAATATTATTGAAAATATCATGTAGAAACATATAGATGTAGGTTATCAAAATGGTATTATTATTATTTTTTTTTTTTATTTTATTATTATTATTATTTTTTTTTTTTGCAGAATTAATTTATACAAGGAGTCGATGATATGATTCTGATGATAAAATCTGAATAAATGATTCAAAAACAATATTTAATTGAAAAAAACTGTCGAAAATGTAAGCGTGAAAGGTTATCAAAATAAACAACAATAGCTGTTTAACAACAGTTCCCTATTTAAGTCATACATAATTGGCAATGCTCTATGTTCTAATAAGTACATTTTCAAACATCCTTTGAAGACACAATCGACTTGCATTTCTTTATTTCAATGGAAGAGATTGTTTCCATAGCTTTGGGACAACAACTGCAAAAGATTTACAATGCGATGAGCCCATTAGATTTGGGAACTAATAAGTTTCCATAAGATGCTGATCTTAGATGCCTCTGATTACTGTAAGATACTGCATTTGATATCGAAGTTACATAGATCGGAGCCGAATCATGCATTGATTTGTAGTTAGAATAAGAGCATGACACTTGATCCTTAGACAACTTCATTTTTCAAACATTAAGAATGAATATAGAGACCTGTTTTAAGAAGAAAAAAAAACGCACTGCCCGTTTTTGTAATTTTTCAATTTATACAATGTCCGCCCCATATCAAACATCCGTAATCAAACAAGGGGACTAAATAGGTACTATTGTAATACTTCATTAAACATTTACGGGACACGTATAATGATATTAACTTCAGTTTGAGAGTTTCGAGTTAGTTTATATTCAATAATAACCCCTAGTAGCTTTTGTTTATTAACATTCGTAATAGATGCATTATCTGTAAGCTCATATCTGAAACCTGAGTAAGTCTTTAACGTGCTCCAATCAACAATATCGATTATTTTTCTGCATTAAGAAACATATCATTATCTGCACACCAGTTGAAAACTGTAACGTTTACTAACTGTAGTTTGATTTCATCTAAGTTCCTGTAATGCGTATGCAGTGTTTTGTCATCAGCAAAAAGATCAGTCGAACAATCATTAATATATAATGGAACATCAATAACAATATTGGGCCCAACACAAAACCCTGTGGAACTCCCGTTGTAACAAGTCACGGTTCTTATTGAAATACTATTATTAATGACAACACTCTGTACCCTTCAAGTCAAGTACGAACGGAAAAATCAATCGTCTTTGTCGGTGAATTTGTAGGTTCTGAGCTTATCAATAAGTGACTGATAATCTACGATATCAAAAGCATTTCTGAGTTGGTAAAAGATGTTTATGATTATTGACACGGACATTTGATTCCCGTACTGGTCCACCACCGGTATAGCTTGGTATAAGTAGCAGAATTATTGTCTAGCAATCGATATGAAAAAACACTTTTAGATAGAAGCCAGAACTATATCACAGCCAGTGATATGAGTGTGTCATAAAGACACAAAATATTGTCCAACACAAGTGTTCGTTTATTCGAGCCATCTTTTTACAAATAAAACAGTATTTAAAATAGACCATCGACAAACAATTGATGACAAGTGTGTGTGTGTGGGGGGGGGATACTGTTACACCTACTCACAAATACACAAAGTGGCGGTGAAGACAAGTGACAATGGCGGATTCCAGACTAATAGTGCTATCAAGAGGATGATTTTAATTGTTTGGTATAAAAGTGACAGTTATGTAAAAACATTATTTATTTATTATTTATTATAAGTTTATTATAATGATAATTACACGCTTTTAAATCTGTTTGGTGGTGTAGTGGTTATTTCGTTGAACATAGCTAAATGGCATAAAAAGAAACATCTGTCATATGCCCGGTGTTATAAAATGTGTAGCAATACAATGTATTGTGCTGTATACGAGATTTGAAATCAAATCAAACTCCATTTAAGAACAATAAAGCTGAATGCCTAAAACATGTTTTTGTCCTGGATGTCCACGCAGTGGTACTGTCTTCACATCTGCAAGGGGGATAAGCGTGTAAAATACTATATAAATAACACATGGCTGTCGAGGGGTAATGTGCCAGTTCAAGGGTTGGCAATATCCACTTTTACCCCGACAGCCATGTGTTATTTATTTTATTACACCGAAAACCTTATAACTACAATACTCGTTACTTACACAGTCAAAAGAAATAAACAATATGTCACAATATGGGGATTTTTTTTCTTGCTAACGATCCCGATCAATAAACGATTAATATTTACTAAATAGAATAATCAGTCCAGAGGAGTTAACTAGCACACTATTGAATACAGTATGTAGGAGTTATGTGCCCCTGGGTGATAAAGGAAATATCTCCCGGGGAATATTCTCTATGGGGATGATATTCGATCAGATCACATTATAGGTCTATGGGGTTTTTGCATTGAATGAAATATTGAGGTTAAACGTTAAAACATGTTTATTTGATTGAACGCATATTTCTATACATGGATATTCAATGGCGTTGTACAACACATATACATATATGCTCAACACATAATATAAACAAATGCATATAAAATACTGCGAAATAGCAGTAAAAACATGAAATTAAAATGCAGATTTAAGATGAATATCAATGTACTACACTAGTTTATGAAAAATTGATCAAAGCAGATGACAAAACTGTAAAAGCTCTGGTCAAGGTTATATGAAATATCAGATATTTCAAATCAATGTCAGTTTTAAAACAATTCGTAAAACTGTGTAAAATAATGGGTTGTGTGTGTGTGTGTGTGTGTGTGTGTGTGTGTGTGTGTGTTTTCTTTCTTAAACTCGTCTATTGACACGGTCTGCTTAATATACAAAGGCAGGTTGTTCCATAATTTTGGCCCTATAGTGCAAAAACTTCTATCGTTAAACCTAGTTTTCCTATTAAACGGTACCTTATATGTGATACTGAAATCATTGACCGATCTTAATCCTGGTCTACGACTAACACATTTGGTTAAAAATTGAGTCAAATAAATAGGAGCTCGACCAGTACTGCTGTTGAACATAATTGTCAATATTTATCTTGAATTTGATTCTGGCCTTAATTGGAAGGCACTATAATATTTGCTTCGGTTAAGAACCAATTTTGCGCACATATTTTGAATGCGTTGCATTTTGCGCAACACCATATAAGTTACAGTAGTCCAGATGGAAGATAAGCAGTGAAAGTAATAGGAGTTCAGTTGCAACTCTTGTTAGCTATTTTTTAATACATTTAACTCTGAAAAAGTTCAACATTGCAAAGTGGTATTTACGCTTTACATGTTAAAGGATAAAGTTTCGTCAAGGAAAGCACCTAAGTATCTAATACAACTTTCACGGTTTACGAAATCGCCAGCAATATCAATATCCGTAGTAAGACACTTGTACAGCTGAGCTCTTATGCCAAACATTATAAATTCTGTTTTAGAAGTGTTCATTTTTAATTTGTTTTCGTTCATCCAGTTGTTGATAGTGATAGCACATGAGGTGTATCACTCAGTTTTTAAGTGTCAGAGTTGCAGATCATTGTATTCACTGAACCAGTATCACACCCTTAAAAACATAAATAGACTTACCCAAGACTTTTATGAAATTCTGCAAATTCTTTCTCTTCATCTTCCGTCATTACGTCCAAGGATTTTCCTGAATTAGACATTCGTACAGTCAGCGAGAGACAATATACTTATCGGGCGCCTTGTCCAGAAGTAACGTAACACGACTGCAGATCTTAAGGTTGTAGAATCGAATCCCGTTGGAGGGAAGAATTTCTCATGATCTAAATACTGATCAGAAACCGTCGGAAAGGATAAGTACAAGTTGTAAGAACTTGTTTCCGAATCGACGTAAAATAAATAAGTTTAAACATATTGCAACATATATTCTGATAATTTGATTGATTGCTTGTTTGTTATTTGATGACTGGCATTTTTCGCGCCTTTATGACCACTGCTTGATAAGTAGCATCTGCAAGCATTCGACAAACTTATCACTTGAATCAGATGAAAATGAGATCTGTATACTATCTTTCGCC
>CM037783.1:27977999-28027999 GCA_021229015.1 Solen grandis | reverse complement strand
TTACAACAGTTAATTTAAGGGTCATGTCGTTTATAATAGTTGATATTAAGGTCATGTTATTTATCATTAATAAGATAAAGGCCCTGTTGTTTATAATAGTTAATATAAAGGTTCACCTGTGATTAAGATAATTTTCAATGAGCGATTATAAATTTATGTGATTATTTATGATGCCATTTACTTATAATAAAACAATATATAATCACTGTATTGCCTTGCCTGCTTGATGCAAACAAATACAGCACGTTTCAAGATAAATAACATATAGCGGATTGTATTGTATCAATAAACATAAATATATAAGACTTGATTTTAATGATACCGTGAGACGGAATATACAGGAAACGGACCCTCTGTATACTCGTAGACTATCCACGTGTAATTTGTCAAAATTTGAAGAGATCCTGAGTTACACTAGTAGGGGTATACTATATATTGCAATTTATTGGATACGCAATATCTATCTTTGCCATAATATGTTCCAATATATTTTTAAATATCAATATTTTGAGCCCCAACCTATCTAATTTGAAACACACACCTATATATATAGTATAATCCTAACACTACACTCAAAATAATAATTATATTATAGAGATCAGTCTTGATGTTATATTGATAGAAATAACATAACATCGTGCAAATGATTCTCTCATGGGAAAAGAACAAATAAACGAAAAGCAGAAGAAAATTTATTTTTATGCCCTCGCATCGACAGATCGGGGGCATATTGTTTTTGGTCTAACTGATTGACTGTGCGTGTATCTTCTGTTTGATACAAACTTTAACGTTGACCATAACACGGAAGTCCTTCCACCTACAGCCTCCAAACTTCAAAAATGAGCTCTACCAGCCAGGTGACGACCTCCAAATGACTTAAACCCACAAGGTCTAAGGCCCCCGCGGGGGTATGGCGTTCATTCGAACGTAGCTTTTTTTTTTTATTTTTTTTAAAGGCAGTATAATGACATGAAATAAATGGAATATATTTAGTATTATGTATGTGTTATCATGTGTTATCATATTTTGTTTCTCTCAACGTCATATTTTTAGCTCACCAGAGCATAACGTGCTCAAGGTACGCTATTAGGATCACCCTTCATCCCTCGTCGTCCGTCGACCGTCGTCAACAATTTGGGTTAAACGACATCTCCTCTGAAACCGCTGAGTAGAAATTGATGAAACATGGCATGGGTCATCCTTGGGTGAACCTCCACAAAAGTTGCTAAAATAAACTAGATCCATGCAGCCTCGGCAACCAATAGAGTTTTACTTTAAAACTTAAAAAAAATATCCTCCTCTGAAACCATTAGTCAGAATTTGATTGCCTTTGGAATCCCTTGAAATATGAGGCCCCTAGGGGGTTGCCTTATTACCTAATATACTCTTTATAGAAAATTTCACTATATTTCTATGCAGCCAAAGATCAAATTAGATTCCATTAAGCACAAATGGTCACCTCATGAATGTCTACCATATTTGCTAATATAAAGTTGATCCCTTGAAAAAATGAGGACCCTAGGGGATCAGCTAGTTTCCTTCTTATAGAAAATTAGAAAAATTCTTCTTTTCTGGAACTTATGTAGAGAAAAAGTTCTTATTTTGCACTAATGATTACCTCAAGTTTCATACCATAATTGCGTAAGCATTTTGATTCCTTGAAAACTGAGGCCTGAAGATGATTGACTAAAATAAGATTTTTTTTTATTTGAAACTTGAATATGGCTGCTGATGGAAGAAACTATGTAAAATCAAATGACTTGAATCGTTTTAAATAAGATGTACTCTGTAAATGATGTACTCTGGTGAGCGATCGAGGGTCATTATGGCCCCCTTGTTTAATTCAAAAGGCAAAATGCCAACGAGTGAAAATAGTTATTTTCTAAGACAACAAATACATGTGTTCTCGTGAAAAAAAAAAAGAAATCATATTTTAATTGTATGAAGATCTAAAACTAGTTTAGAAACATAAATGATATTTTTCAAAACGTTACTAAGGATTCAAAGAAAATATAGCAGAGCGAGGTTTCGATCCTCGGACCTCTGGGTTATGGGCCCAGCACGCTTCCACTGCGCCACTCTGCTGCCAGTATACCGCCACGAGACGTTCGATCACTATTTAACACTTGTTGTTGTACTGCTCCAGGCAGCTCAGTAATTTATTACAGACCACTGTGTCGAGCACTACTGTAGTGCTAAGCATCAACGGAGTGACGTCACGTTCTAGGCATAAAATAATGTAATAGAAAATATCATTTAATGAGTCGCGCCGTCATGAGTAGAAATGAATATATAACCTAAATTAAGAGGAAATACAATAAGACATGAAATGAAGGAAATGGGGTAAAGAAGATTTAAAATGAATCAAAGCGAGGTTTCGATCCTTGGACCTCTGGGTTATGGGCCAAGCACGATTCAGTTGCGCCACTCTGCTAGGCGTTCAATTTTGGGATACATTCACTTTATATCGTTCCACAGCAGCTCAGTATTAAACCTAGCTATATACATTCGTGTCGAACACAACAGTAGCACTTCACAATAAACTTAAGGCTCAAATGAACTTTTAGAATCAATGGCTGTTCGGCGTCCGTCCGGCGTCCGTCTTCCTCAATTGTTTCAAATGACATCTTCTCCGACACCATTGCGCCAAATTTGATGAAAATTGCCTGTGATGTTTTTTGCATGAAGCGTCACCCAAGTTGTTCAAATGGTCACGGTCCGTTTCATATCCGGGTCACAGGAGCTTCTCAAAACTTATATTAATCACTCTCGATGGCTCTGATGGCGGCGTATGTGGCCATTAGTGTGGGAGGAAACCGGAGAACCCAGAGAAAACCATCATGTCTGCACGGGCGACCACTGTGCCTCTCACGAACGTAGCCAGGAATCGAACCCGGGACGCATTGGTGAGAAGCGAAGCGCGTTACAACTACACTATCCAGGCTCTCTTTACTTCCTATGGTATGCTTCCTATGTATACTGTATTATGGTATCGTTAAAATGAAGTCTTAAACATTTTCTCTTTGAGTACAATACAATACATTGTAAAATACCACCATGTCTACTGTTGCAGTTATACTTATATCTTATAATGTGGTGTGTTTGGATAGTAGAAGGGAATACATGTACATGATATCTACAGTCAAACCTGTATTAAGCGGCCCGTCAAGAAAACAAGATAAAGTGGCTGCTTAACAGATGTGACCGCTAAATGAGGTTTTAATATACAACAAAATCCTACAGCTTGGTAATATCAAAATTGGTCGCTAAATCAGGTTGACCGATAGTTGATGCTCAGTTGTATTTATCTATGTACTAATTGACTCCTGTGACAGATTTAGCTGCAATCCTTCGTTCAAGAGATTACAATAACAAGAGTGGAAATACCAAGTACATGTGTATTTTTGAACAGAGAAGAGTCGGAAGATGGTTAAGGTCATATTTTAACTGTAAATGTATCAAACTTAAGAGGCATTAATATTAATTTTAAAGACATACGAGAATAAAAAATATTTTAGCAGAGCGAGGTTTCGATCCTCGGACCTCTGGGTTATGGGCCCAGCACGCTTCCACTGCGCCACTCTGCTAGTTGCTTAGTTTTGGGATACATTCACTTTATATGGTCTCAGAACAGCTCAGTTAACCTAGCTTTATTAAACACATTCGTTTCGAACAGAACGATAGCACTTCACAATAAATTACTATAACTGAGAAAATACATTGCCAGTTTTTAACCCCATGTTAGGTCACTTACTTACTAACAAAACATGTGTTCTTTTATGTGAAAGTAAATAAATAAAAATATAGTAAGGCTCCTAAGATCGTGGCTTTAAAAAAACAAACAAACAACAACAACAAAACAACAAACAAACAAAAAAACTATAAACAGCAATTAATTAATGAAGCATTGTTGATTGTTCCTGTAATCGGTTGTACAAGAATTTTCACGCTATATGAAGATACACGTTTCTTAGGACGATTCTGAAACCAGGAGACCTTGACGAAGATTTGCCAAGATTTTGGAACTCAGAGAAACATGAAATTTGAGTTAAGAATTCCAATATTTGAGAACCCTGCTAAGGAAAAGTGGTATGATGTAAACTAGCAAATGGATGGACTTATCTTTATTCCATACATTTGGTAAATAGACTGAGAAATATATTTAATGATAAAGAATGTCACATACTGTGAAAGATCAGATGTTATCACTTTTATGACTATGTAAAATGTTGACACATGTGGCTAGTTTAGGTAAGGTCGCGTTGAATGAAAGACAATGGCCGAAACATGACGTCAAACCATATAACGATACTTTAAAAGCACGACAATAAAAGTAGAATATTTCTTTATTTCACATTATTTTTTATGACATTTTGAGATTCACTTTACTACTAGCCATACACAAGCAGTTTACTTTGCCAATATTAAGAGTATTGTTCTTCTATAAATTGTGCTTAAATTGTGATTTTACATTGTTTTAAAGTACACAAGATATAGTGATCATTGTGTGATTTAGAGTGAGTATAATAACAACCCGCGTCGGTAACTTTTATGGAATTACGGTTTTTTCCATAAACTTTAAGCAACACTTATGCCTATACACTATTAACCCATATATATTCTGAAAGAACATAGTTTCCAGTTTCCAAAAAATGTGTCTTCAAGAAAATCCATCCATAAAACGTATTAATTCATTCTGTAGAAAGAGGGAGAAGTCACTCTATTAATCAGTGCATAGCGACTTCTGTAGTGTTCGACACAAATGTGTGTAGTATTAATAATGTCCCAATACTCGGTCAAACACTGAGCTGCCTGGGGTGTTAAATAGTAAGCGTACCGTGAGGTTTAGTACGCAGCAGAGTGGCGCAGTGGAAGCGTGCTGGGCCCATAACCCAGAGGTCCGAGGATCGAAACCTCGCTCTGCTAGATTTTTTATTGTCTATTTAAATGTCTTGAAAATTGTTTTTCACGCCTTATGATTTTTCATTTTTTTTTAAAACTCAGTTTACAGTTAAAGTATAAGTTTTTATAACTGTTAATATAAAGGTTCCGTTTTTTAATTAAAAATTTTTTTAAAAAGGTGTCGTTTACAGTAGTTAAAAAGTTGTTTTTATAATATTATATAAAGTGTTTTAATAGTATATAAAGTCTGTGTTTAATAGTTATAAAGCATGTTGTTTACAATAGTTAATATAAACGTCATGTTGTTTACAATAGTTAATATAAAGGTCATGGCGTTTATAATAGTTGATGTAATGGTCATGTCGTTTACAATAGTTAATATACAAAGGTCATGTCGTTTATAATGGTTGATACACATGTATACAAAGGTCATGTCGTTTATAATGGTTGATAGATTTTTATGGTCATGTCGTTTATAATAGTTGATATGATGGTCATGTCGTTTACAATAGTTAATATAAATGCCAGATTGTTTATAATAGTTAATATAAAGGTCCTGTTGTTTATAATAGTTGATATAAAGGTCCTGTTCGTTATAATAGTTAATATAAAGGTCATGTCGTTTATAATAGTTGATGTAATGGTCATGTCGTTTACAATAGTTAATATAAACGCCAGATTGTTTATTGTAGTTATTATAAAGGTCCTGTTGTTTATTTTAGTTGACATAAAGTTACTGTTGTTTATAATAGTTAATATAAAGGCTATGTCGTTTATAATAGTTGATATAAACGTCATGTCGTTTGTTATAGTTGATATGGAGGTCATGTTTTTTGCAATAGTTAATATAAACGCCAGGTTGTTTATTATAATGGCCGGTTTTTAATAATAGTTATTTATTTTACTTATAATAAAACAATATATAATCACAAACAAATACAGCACGTTTCAAGATAAATAACATATAGCGGATTGTTTTGTACCAATAAACATAAATATTTAAGATTTGATTTTAATGATACCGTGAGACGGAATATACAGGAAACGGACCCTCTGTATACTCGTAGACTATCCACGTGTAATTTGTCAAAATTTGAAGAGATCCTGAGTTACACTAGTAGGGGTATACTATATATTGCAATTTATTGGATACGCAATGTCTATCTTTGCCATAATATATTCCAATATATTTTTAAATATTAATATTTTGAGACCCAATCTATTTTATTTGAAACACACACACACACACACACACACATATATAATCCTTAGACTACACTCCAAATAATAATTATAGAGATCAGTCTTGATGTTATATTGATAGAAATAACTTAACATCGTGCAAATGATTCTCTCATGGGAAAAGAACAAATAAACGAAAAGCAGAAGAAGATTTATTTTTTATGCCCTCGCATCGACAGATCGGGAGCATATTATTTTTGGTCTAACTGATTGACTGTGCGTGTATCTGTCTGTTTGATACAAACTTTAACTTTAACCATAACACGGAAGTCCTTCCACCTACAGCCTCCAAACTTCAAAAATGAGCTCTACCAGCCAGGTGACGACCTCCAAATGACTTAGAACCACAAGGTCTAAGGCCCCCGCGGGGGTATGGCGTTCATTCGAACGTAGCTTTTTTTATTTTTTTTTAAAGGCAGTATAATGACATGAAATAAATGGAATATATTTAGTATTATGTATGTGTTATCATGTGTTATCATATTTTGTTTCTCTCAACGTCATATTTTTAGCTCAGCAGAGCATAACGTGCTCAAGGTACGCTATTAGGATCACCCTTCATCCCTCGTCGTCCGTCGACCGTCGTCATCAATTTGGGTTAAACGACATCTCCTCTGAAACCGCTGAGTAGAAATTTATGAAACATGGAATGGATCATCCTTGGGTGAACCTCCACAAAAGTTGCTAAAATAAACTAGATCCATGCAGCCTCGGCAACCAATAGAGTTTTACTTTAAAACTTAAAAAAAATATCTCCTCTGAAACCAATAGTCAGAATTTGATTGCCTTTAGCACAAATGGTCACCTCATAGTGCTCTACCATAATTGCTAAAATGAAGTTGATCCCTTGAAATATGAGACCCCTAGGGGGTTGCCTTATTACCTAATATACTCTTTATAGAAAATTTCACTATATTTCTATGCAGCCAAAGATCAAATTAAATTCCATTAAGCACCAATGGTCACCCCATGAATGTCTACCATAATTGCTAATGTAAAGTTAATCCCTTGAAAAATGAGGCCCGTAGGGGACAGCTAGTTTCCTTACACACTTTATATAGAAAATTTCAAAGTTCTTCTTCTGTAAAAATAATGATCAGAATTTAACTTTATATAGCACAAATGGTCACCTCATGAATGTCTACCATATTTGCTCATGTAAAGTTGATCCCTTGAAAAAATGAGGCCCCTAGGGGATCAGCTAGTTTCCTTCTTATCATAGAAAATTTGAAAAATTCTTCTTTTCTGGAACTTATGTAGAAAAAAAGTTCTTATTTTGCACTAATGATTACCCAAGTTTCATACCATAATTGCGTAAGCATTTTGATTCCTTGAAAACTGAGGCCTGAAGATGATTGACTAAAATAAGATTTTTTTTAATTTGAAACTTGAATATGGCTGTTGTTGGAAGAAACTATGTAAAATCAAATGACTTGAATCGTTTTAAATAAGATGTACTCTGTAAATGATGTACTCTGGTGAGCGATCGAGGGCAATTATGACCCTCTTGTTTAATTCAAAAGGCAAAATGCCAACGAGTGAAAATAGTTATTTTCTAAGACAACAAATACATGTGTACTCGTGAAAAAAATAAAGGAAATCATATTTTAATTGTATGAAGATCTAAAACTAGTTTAGAATCATAAATGATATTTTTCAAGACGTTACTAAGGATTCAAAAAAAATATAGCAGAGCGAGGTTTCGATCCTCGGACCTCTTGGTTATGGGCCCAGCACGCTTCCACTGCGTCACTCTGCTGCCAGTATACGCCACGAGACGTTCGATCACTATTTAACACTTGTTGTTGTACTGCTCCAGGCAGCTCAGTAATTAATTACAGACCACTGTGTCGAGCACTACTGTAGTGCTAAGCATTAACGGAGTGACGTCACGTCCTAGGCATAAAAAATAAAATAAACTTAAGGGTACTTGCTATATATAATGTAATAGAAAATATGATTTCATGAGTCGCGCCGTCATGAGTAGAAATGAATATATGACCTAAACTAAGAGGAAATACAATAAGACATGAAATGATGGAAATAGGGTAAAGACGATTTTTAAAAAATGAAGCAGAGCGAGGTTTCGATCCTTGGATCTCTGGGTTATGGGCCCAGCACAATTCAATTGCGCCACTCTGCTAGGCGTTCAGTTTTGGGATACATTCACTTTATATTGTTCCACAGCAGCTCAGTATTAAACCTAGCTATACTAAACAAATTCGTGTCGAACACAACAGTAGCACTTCACAATAAACTTAGTGCTCATGTGAGCTTTTATAATCAATGGCTGTCCGGCGTCCGTCGTCCGTCCGGCGTCCACAACTGTTTCAAATGACATCTTTTCCAAAACCATTGTGCCAAATTTGATGAAAATAGCCTGTGATGTTTTTTTGCATGAAGCTTTACCCAAGTTGTTCAAATGGTCCCGATCCGTTGCATATCTGGGTCACGGGAGCTAAAAATAGTTTTAAAAATTTTCTTCTCTAAAATCGCAAGGCCTAGTGCTTAGATATTTGGTGTGTGGCATTGTCTTAAGGACCTTTACCAAGTTTATTCAAATCATGACCCTGGGGTTGAAACTAGCCCCGCTCCAGGGGTCACTTGATTTTACAAAGACATATATTGGAAAAATCTAGAAAACATTTCTTGTCAGAAACCACAAGGCAAAAAAAAAAGAAAAAAAAAAAAAAATAAATATATCTGTGACCTCGATTGAAATAGATAACGATTATATTCTACATAATTTTATTGTATTACATTTTATTCATTTCATGCCATTGCCTTTTTCTCCCGTTCCCACTTTGTGATTTCCCATGGGGATCTTCAATTTTGCGATACGTTAATTTTTAACCAATTAGAACTCAAGCATAATCACTGTAAAATGAATTTTATTTGAGGAATTTTACCATTAAAACGATTGTTTAAAAAATAATGATTTAGAATGCATTACAAAATATACTAACGTTTGATTATAAATTCCCTGTAAACGTTCGAAGTTAATAGTTAAATAAGATAAATAGGGATTCAAAATATTCATTTTAGAAGATCATTTTGAAAGAGACATTGCCAAGAGAGAAATATGATAATCAACATATCAACTTTATGGCAATATTGTGAAAGCGTTTACTAGTACGACGCAGAATTTGTCCAAAATTTTACGAAATTCGCGCAGTAACAGAAACAAACATTAAAAAGCAGGTCGCTTCTCTTTGTTTTCTTTTTTTTGAAACTTAAAGTTTTTTTTACACCGATTACGAAACAACTTCTCAAAACTTATATTAATCACTCTCGATGGCTCTGATGGCGGCGTGTGTGACCATTAGTGTGGGAGGAAACCGAAGAACCCAGAGAAAACCAACTTGTCTGGACGGGCGACCACTGTGCCTCTCACGAATGTGACCAGGAATCGAACCCGGGACTCATTGGTGAGAAGCGAAGCGCGTTACAACTACACTATCCAGGCACCCCTTACTTCATTTGGTATGCTTCCTATGTATACTGTATTATGGTATCGTTAAAATGAAGTCTTTGAGTACAATACAATACATTGTACAATAGCACCATGTCTACTGTTGCAATTATGTTTATATCTTATAATGCTGTGTGTTTGGATAGTAGAAGGGAATACATGTACATGATATCTGCAGTCAAACCTGTATTAAACGGCCAGTCAAAAAAAAACAAAACAAGAGAAAGTGGCTGCTTAACAGAGGTGACCGCTAAATGAGGTTTAAATATACAACAAAATCCTACAGCTTGGTAATATCAAAATTGGCCGCTAAATCAGGTTGACCGATAGTTGATGCTCAGTTGTATTTATCTATGTACTAATTGACTCCTGTGACAGATTTAGCTGCAATCCTTCGTTCAAGAGATTACAATAACAAGAGTGGAAATACCAAGTACCTGTGTATTTTTGAACAGAGAAGAGTCGGAAGATGGTTAAGGTCATATTTTAACTGTAAATGTATCAAACTTAAGAGGCATTTATATTAATTTTAAAGACATAATAGGATAAAAAATATTTTAGCAGAGCGAGGTTTCGATCCTCGGACCTCTGGGTTATGGGCCCAGCACGCTTCCACTGCGCCACTCTGCTAGTTGCTTAGTTTTGGGATACATTCACTTTATATGGTCTCAGAGCAGCTCAGTAGTAACCTAGCTTTACTAAACACATTCGTTTCGAACACAACGGTAGCACTTCACAATAAATTACTATAACTGAGAAAATACATTGCCAGTTTTTAACCCCATGTTAGGTCACTTACTTACTAAGAAAACATGTGTTCTTTTATGTGAAAGTAAATAAATAAAAATGTCAATAGTAAGGAGATCACGTTATCTCCTAAGATCGTGGCGAGATACTTTAACCCCCCCAAAAAAACAACAAACAACAACAACAACAAAAAACAAACAACAACAACAAAAAAACAACAACAAAAAACAACAAAAAACAAACTATAAACAGCAATTAATTAATGAAGCATTGTTGATTGTTCCTGTAATCGGTTGTACAAGAATTTTCACGCTATATGAAGATACACGTTTCTTAGGACGATTCTGAAACCAGGAGACCTTGACGAAGATTTGCCAAGATGTTGCAGAACCCATATATATTTATATAGGAACAGCACAGAGAAACATGAAATTTGAGTTAAGAATTCCAGTATTTTAGAACCCTGCTATAGAAAAGTGGTATGATGTAAACTAGCAAATGGATGGACTTATTATTATTCCATACATTTGGTAAATAGACTGAGAAATATATTTAATGATAAAGAATGTCACATACCGTGAAAGATCAGATGTTATCACTTTTATGACGATGTAAAATGTTGACACATGTGGCTAGTTTAGGTAACGTCGCGTTGAATGAAAGACAATGGCCGAAACATGACGTCAAACCATATAACGATACTATAAAAGCACGACAATAAAAGTAGAATATTTCTTTATTTCACATTATTTTTTATGACATTTTGAGATTCACTTTACTACTAGCCATACACAAGCTTTTTCTATAAATTGTGCTTAAATTGTGATTTTACATTGTTTTAAAGTACACAAGATATAATGATCATTTTGTGATTTAGAGTGAGTATAATAACAATCCGCGTCGGTGAATTTATGGAACGTCGGTTTTTTCCATAAACTTTAAGCGACGCTAAATCCATCCATAAAACGTATTAATTCATTCTGTAGAAAGAGGGAGAAGTCACTCTATTAATCAGTGCATAGCGACTTCTGTAGTGTTCGACACAAAGGTGTGTAGTATTAATAAAGTCCCAATACTCGGCCAAATCGAGCTGCCTGGGGCGTTGTTAAATAGTAAGCGTACAGTGAGGTTTAGCACGCAGCAGAGTGGCGCAGTGGAAGCGTGCTGGGCCCATAACCCAGAGGTCCGAGGATCGAAACCTCGCTCTGCTAGGTTTTTTTTTAAAGTTTATTTAAATGTCTTGAAAATTGTTTTTCACGCCTTATAATTTTTCATTTTTTTAAAACTCAGTTTACAGTTAAAGTATAAGTTTTTATAATTGTTAATATAAAGGTTCCGTTGTTTATAATAGTTGATATAAAGGCCCTGTTGTCTATAATAGTTGATATAAAGGTCATGTCGTTTACAATAGTTAATATAAACGTCATGTTGTTTGCAATAGTTGATTTAAAGGTCATGTTGTTTATAATAGTTGATATAAAGGTTCTGTTGTTTATTATTGTTGATATAATGGCCTGTTGTTTATAACAGTTAATATAAACGTCATGTCGTTTATAATAGTTGATATAAAGGCCATGTCGTTTCCAATAGTTAATATAAACGTCCTGTTGTTTACAATTGTTAAAATAGAGGTCATGTCGTTTACAATAGTTAATAAAGACGTCAGGTTGTTTATGATAGTTGATATAAAGGTCCTGTTGTTTATAATAGTTGATATAAATGTCCTGTTGTTTATAATAGTTAATATAAACGTCATGCCGTTTATAATAGTTGATATAAAGGTCATATCGGTTATCATAGTTGATATAGAGTTCATGTCGTTTATATTAGTTGATATTTAAAGTCCTGTTGTTTATAATAGTTGATATAAAGGTTCTGTTGTTTATAATAGTTGATATAAAGGTCCTATTGTTTATAATAGTTGATAAAAATGGCCTGTTGTTTACAATAGTTAATAAAACGTCATGTCGTTTATAATATAGAGGTCATGTCGTTTATAATAGTTAATATAAACGTCCTGTTGTTTACAATAGTTGATATAAAGGTCATGTCCTTTACAATAGTTAATATAAACGTCCTGTTGTTTACATTAGTTAATATAAAGGTCATGTCGTTTATAATAGTTTAAATAAAGGTCATGTCGTTTATAATAGTTGATATATAAAGGTCATGTCGTTTATAATTAGTTATTTTTTTATAATGGTTATATATAAAGGTCATGACGTTTAAATAGTTGATATAAAGGTCCTGTTGTTTATAATAGTTAATATAAACGTCCTGTTGTTTATAATCAATGTTTAAATATGAAGTAATGTCTTGTTTATAATAGTTATATAAAGTTCCGTTTTTATATAGTTGATATAAAGGTCATGTCTTAAATAGTTGATATAAGGCTTGTTTATAATAGTAATATAAACGTCATGTCTTTTAATAGTAAATAATGGTCATGCTTTACAATAGTTAATATAAGTAGTTGTTTACAATAGTTAATATAAGTCTGTCGTTTAAATGTTAAATAAGGTCATGTCTTTACAATAAGTTAATAAACGTCTGGTTGTTTAAAGATGTGTATATAAATATTTGTGTTATTATATATAAAGGTCATGTCTTTTAAAATAGTTGATATAAGGATCATGGCGTTTATAATAGATGATATAAAGGTCATGTCGTTTTAATAGCAGATATAAAGGTCATGCTGTTTACAATAGTTAATATAAGTGCAAGATTGTTTACAATAGTTAATATAAAGATCCTGTTGTTTACAAAAAAAAAACGTCAGGTTGTTTATGATAGTTGATATAAAGTCATTTTGTTTATAGTTGACATAAAAGTCATGTTGTTTAATTAAAATTTTCATAATTGATATACAAAGGTCATGTCGTTTATAATGATTGATATATCATGCCGTTTATAATAGTTAATATAAAGGTCATGTTGTTCATAATAGTTGATATAAAGTTCATGTCGTTTAAATTAGTTGATATTCAAAGGTCCTGTTGTTTATAATAGTTGATATTAAGGTTCTGTTGTTTATAATAGTTGATATAAAGTTCATGTCGTTTAAATTAATTGATATTCAAAGGTCCTGTTGTTTATAATAGTTGATATAAAGGTTCTGTTGTTTATAATAGTTGATATAAAGGTCCTATCGTTTATAATAGTTGATATGAAGGTCATGTCGTTTTAAATAGCTGATATAAAGGTCATGCTGTTTACAATAGTTAATATAAATGCCAGATTGTTTACAATAGTTAATATAAAGACCTGTTGTTTTAGAATGTTAAAATAAGGTCATGTCGTTTACAATAAATAATATAAACGTCAGATTGTTTATGATAGTTGATATAAAGGTCATGTTGTTATAATAGTTGACATAAAGTCATGTTGTTTTATATAGTTGATTTAAAACTCATATCGTTTATCATAATTGATATACAAAGGTCATGTCGTTTATAATGATTGATATATTTTATGGTCATGTCGTTAATAATAGTTGATATAAAATTGATGTCGTTTACAATAGTTAATATAAAAGTCATGTCGTTTATAATAGTTGATATAATGGTCATGTCGTTTACAATAGTTAATATAAATGCCAGATTGTTTATAATAGTTAATATAAAGGTCCTGTTGTTTATAATAGTTGATAGAAATGTCCTGTTGGTTATAATAGTTAATATAAAGGCCATGTCGTTTATGATAGTTGATATAATGGTCATGTCGTTTACAATAGTTAATATAAACGCAAGATTGTTTATAATACTCAATATAAAGGTTATGTTGTTTATAATAGTTGATTTAAAGGTCATGTCGTTTACAATAGTTAATATAAATGCCAGATTGTTTATAATAGTTAATATAAAGGTCCTGTTGTTTATAATAGTTGATAGAAATGTCCTGTTGGTTATAATAGTTAATATAAAGGCCATGTCGTTTATGATAGTTGATATAATGGTCATGTCGTTTACAATAGTTAATATAAACGCAAGATTGTTTATGATACTTAATATAAAGGTTATGTTGTTTATAATAGTTGATATAAAGGTCATGTCGTTTATAATAGTTGATATAAACGTCATGTCGTTTGTAATAGTTGATATGGAAGTCATGTTTTTTACAATAGTTAATATAAACGCCAGGTTGTTTATTATAATAATATAGAGATCCGGTTGTTTACAATAATTAATATAAGGATTATGTCGTTTATAATAGTTGATATAAAGGTCATGTCGTTTTAAATAGCAGATATAAAGGTCATGCTGTTTACAATAGTTAATATAAATGCCAGATTGTTTACAATAGTTAATATAAAGATCCTGTTGTTTTAGAATTGTTAAAATAGAGGTCATGTCGTTTACAATAAATAATATAAACGTCAGATTGTTTATGATAGTTGATATAAAGGTCATGTTGTTTATAATAGTTGACATAAAAGTCATGTTGTTTATAATAGTTGATTTAAAACTCATATCGTTTATCATAATTGATATACAAAGGTCATGTCGTTTATAATGATTGATATATTTTATGGTCATGTCGTTATAATAGTTGATATAAAATTGATGTCGTTTACAATAGTTAATATAAAAGTCATGTCGTTTATAATAGTTGATATAATGGTCATGTCGTTTACAATAGTTAATATAAATGCCAGATTGTTTATAATAGTTAATATAAAGGTCCTGTTGTTTATAATAGTTGATAGAAATGTCCTGTTGGTTATAATAGTTAATATAAAGGCCATGTCGTTTATGATAGTTGATATAATGGTCATGTCGTTTACAATAGTTAATATAAATGCCAGATTGTTTATAATAGTTAATATAAAGGTCCTGTTGTTTATAATAGTTGATTTAAAGGTCATGTCGTTTACAATAGTTAATATAAATGCCAGATTGTTTATAATAGTTAATATAAAGGTCCTGTTGTTTATAATAGTTGATAGAAATGTCCTGTTGGTTATAATAGTTAATATAAAGGCCATGTCGTTTATGATAGTTGATATAATGGTCATGTCGTTTACAATAGTTAATATAAACGCAAGATTGTTTATATATTATAAAAGTTGTTGTTATAATAGTTATATAAAGGCATGTCGTTTATAATAGTTGAAATAAACGTCATGTCGTTTGTAATAGTTGATATGGAAGTCATGTTTTTTACAATAGTTAATATAAACGCCAGGTTGTTTATTATAATAATATAGAGATCCGGTTGTTTACAATAATTAATATAAGGATATGTCGTTTATAATAGTTGATATAAAGGTCATGTTATTTATCATTAATAGAATAAAGGTCCTACTACTAGCTTAGCACTACTGTAGTGCTAAGCATTAACGGAGTGACGTCACATTCTAGGCATAAAATAAAATAAACTTAAGGGTACTGGCTATTAATAATGTAATAGAAAATATGATTTCATGAGTCGCGCCGTCATGAGAAGAGATGAATATATGACCTAAATTAAGAGAAAATACAATAAGACATGAAATGCAGGAAACAGAGTAAAAAAAGATTTTTAAAAAATGAAGAAGAGCGAGGCTTCGATCCTTGGACCTCTGGGTTATGAGCCCAGCACAATTCAATTACACCACTCTGCTAGGCGCTCAGTTTTGGGATACATTCACTTTATATCATTCCACAGCAGCTCAGTATTAAACCTAGCTAAACACATTCGTGTCGAACACAACAGTAGCACTTCACAATAAACTTAAGGCTCATGTGAACTTTTAGAATCAATGGCTGTCCGTCGTCCGTCCGGCGTCCGTCGTCCACAATTGTATCAAATGACATATTCTCCGAAACCACTGTGCCAAATTTGATGAAAATTGCCTGTGATGTTCTTTGCATGAAGCTCTACCAAAGTTGTACAAATGGTTCCGGTCCGTTGCATATCTGGGTCACAGGAGCTAAAATAGATTTTTAAAGTGAAATCTTTAAAAATCTTCTTCTCTAAAACCGCAAGGCCTAGTGCTTAGATATTTGGTGTGTGGCATTGTCTTATGGACCTTAATCATGACCCTGGGGTCGAAACTGGCCCCGCGTCAGGGGTCACTTGATTTTACATGGACATACATTGAAAAAATCTAGAAAAGATGTTCTTGTCAGAAACCACAAGGCCTGGAGTTTAGATATTTGGTGCATAACATGGCTTAGTAGACCTCAACCAAGTTTATTTAAATCATGGCCCTGGGGTCAAAATTGGCTCCGGACCAGGGGTCACTTGATTTTACATAGAGTTACATTGGAAAAACTAGAAAATCTTCTCGTCAGAAATCACAAGGCCTAGGGTTTAGATATTTGATGTGTAACATAGCCTAATGAACCACTACGAAGTTTGTTCAAATCATGGCCCTTGGGTCAAAATTTGCCCCGCCGTAGGGTCACTTGATTTTATATTAGACTTATAGAGCTATGACCTTCAAAATTTGGATGGCAGGTACAGTTTTAGTGTGTAATTTAGATGATCTTGCTGTACTTCTGCATGGATTATGTATTCAGTATGACTCATAATACAGCAATGAAGGCAATGTTTCTCAGGTGAGCGATTCAGAGCCATCTTGGCCCTCTTGTTTATTTTCATGTGTATGCCCTCGAATCGCTGGGTTTCATATTGTTTTTGTCCTGACTGTCACTCTGTCTGTTTGTCAGATGCCTCAGTGCATTAGGGGTCTTCCTCCACCTGTAATTAGCTGGACGTCGCTATATGACTGAAATACTGTCGCAGCAACGGTAAATTAAAAAAAAAATCAATCAGTCAATCTGTTTGTCAGCTGACAACTTCAACCGCTTTAACCGTAGCCATATTTTGAAAACTATACAATGTATTGATTTGAAACTTCATATATAAGTAAATGAAACGTGATGAAGAACCATGATTCTGCCTGGTTCAATTTTAAGTTATCTCCCTTTTCGAATTAATTTTTTTTCGGGAGCAAAACTCATGAAAAATACAAGTTAAGGATTTGAAACTTGAAACATTTAATGAATTTGAAGCAGCAAGAAGGAGTAGTGCAGTGACCAAGAAATATAACTCTACCTGATCCAATGGTTGAATTATCTCCCTTTATGTATCTTTTTATTATCTTCTTTTTTTTGTTTGTCCAGAGCATTACTACTTTGCTATATGGAATAAAGACTTGATACGTACTCCACTTATAAATGCCTTTATATTGACAACTTAATCATTGGGGTGGTGCCAACAAGTGTTTGACTCGGCCTGGGGCATTGTGTATAATCCTTCGTTATTTTTTAATTCCTCTGGGAAGCTTCTTTTACATGTGACGTTATCTTTTACCGTGATGACTTGTTTGACCCTCAGTCAGCATGGCGTTATTAAAATAGACCAACATCGATATGAAAATGATAAAATGTTCTTTCACAGTGTATGATCTTTTATCATTGCCTTTATACCAGAAGTATGGAACAGACATATACATCTACACCCTGGCTTTCGACAGTTTATATCACATACCCCCTGTCTATGGCGTGAAAGTATAGCATGTGTCTCAAAGAGACTAGAAACGATTTGACTAAAAAAGGGGGCATTTCATGACACTCCGCCAAATTGATGAGAATTGAAGAACGTGTGTGTTCCTGATTAAGGGTAGAGTTCAGCCTTAGGTAAAACGCGTATCACTGTCATTTTACTCATAAAGTTTTTTTTTTTTTTTTTTTTTTTTTTTTTTTTTTTTTTCAAACTTTTATTATCCCCGTCATAGGTGTCAGCAGGTCGGGGAACCATCCTGCAGCCACCTTACATTTCAAAAATACATATATATATTTAGATAATAATGACAGTAATATATACATATATATTATCACTTTTAATTTAATAAAAGTTTGATTTTTTTGTATTGTATAGTTTTGACATGTTGTAATATAAACAAATAACCACTTCATACTTATTAGAATTTGTTAGGAAAATAAACACAACATACAGGTACATAGCAATTATAAATTAATAAATAGTTGTATAATTGACCAATTTTTGGGCTTTGAATTGTCAGATAATACCTCCTTATAAATGCTATATGCAAATTTAAAACTTAATTTCAGTCCTATGTTGGTGGGGGTGATTTTTTTCCTTTTGCATAAATATATGTATCTTTTAAATTCTAAAAACAAAATATCATATTCATTTGTACTATCTTCTGAGCCTAAAATAATTAATTTATTGTTAATCTTCTTTTCTAATTTGTTACTTTTTAAAATATCATTTATGTAATATAACAAAGGTTTAATAAAACAACATTCACAAAAAATGTGCATAAGTGTTTCCTCATGATTATGACAAAAGGTACATGAATTACTGGACACAATTTTCATTTTATATAACAATGAATTAGTTGCTAAAATTCTATGTATAATTCTAGTTTGAAACCATTGTATATATGTATCTTTTGTACATCTAAATACATAGCTATTAATTTCATTCCAATTTAAGTCAACATCAGTGAAAATAAGATTCCATTTTAGATGAGAAATAGGTACAGTTTCATTTTTAATCAAAATCTCATAATTAATACATGGATAATTTAAAGTCATAGGAATATTACTTTTATTGATAAAATGTTTTATTCCAAGAGAATGATATTGTAAAAAATCAATTTTTATTCTATATTTATTTTCTAGTACCTCCCTATTTAAAAAATTGCCATTAATATCTACGATATCTTTAACAAATATCACACATCTGTCATATAATGATTTTATAAATAAAATGTTTTTTTTATTAGCACAAAATAGATCATTATAAAACAATGGCATATTCAAGAGATCTTCTGTGTTCTTAATATAATACTTTTTAATAAATATAGTATAAGCCTTCAATACGTCATTCCAGAAAGCATTTTTAATTTTTTTCATAGCAAGTTCACAATACAATCCCCCGAAGTTAAAGATTTTGTGCAGATCCAATTGTGTGTTAATTAGTTTAAAACATTTACCACTGGAATTCACAATATATTGTTTTAACCATTTGATTTTTAATCTATGAATATAGCTATCTATATCAACCATTCTAAGTCCACCTTCTTCATAGTTTTTAACAAATACATCATGTTTTATTCTTGACTTTCCATCCCATACAAAATTATACATAAGATCACTTATGTTTTTTATCATTTTCTTATCTGGAGTTGGCAGATTAATGAAACAGTTAGTAAATAATGGCAATAACAAAGATTTTACAACAGTAATTCTGCCTATTGGTGTAAGTTTACGTCTCTTCCAGTATACTATTGAATTTTTTAATTTAATTAATTTCTCGTTAAAATTTATTTCTAATATTTTATCAAGATTTACATCAAAATTTATTCCAAGGACTCTAAAATGTGTTTCCCCCCATGTTAATTTCCATTTTGTTTTTATGGACTTAGTACTGTATTTTAATGATCCTATCCAAATTAGTTGAGTTTTATCAAAGTTAACTTTTAGTCCTGAAAAACGGGAAAAATCAGTTAAAACCTTTAATGCATATTTTAACGATTGTTCAGATCCATCCATAAAAAGGGAAGTATCATCAGCAAATTGAGAGATTTTATATTCTTCTCCATCTATAATAATGCCTTTTATGTTTTTTGATTGTTTTATCTTTAATGTTAAAATCTCTGTGCATAAAATGAAGATATAAGGAGAAATAGGATCCCCTTGTCTACAGCCACGTCCCACTGTAAAAAAATTGGACAAAAATCCATTAAGTTGAATACATGTGTTAGTATTATGCAGAAAAAGCCTGATCCATTTTATAAACTCATTACTAAAATTGAAGAAAGACAATGTTTTTTCAATGAAGTTAAAAGATAATGTATCAAAAGCCTTTTCAAAATCTATAAGCATTAATAAACCTGGTATTTTTTTGTCTTCTGTCACTTTCATAATATCATATAACAGTCTGGTATTTTCACTTATTTGCCTACCTTGAACAAAACCAGTTTGTTCTTTTGAGATTAATTTATCTAAAACAGTTTTTAATCTATTAGCTATACTTCCTGATGCTAGCTTGTAAATAACATTTAAGAGAGTAATAGGTCTCCAATTTTTTAAAAATTGTTTTGGTTTTTTCTCTTTTGGAATGCAAATGATGGTTCCTAGTTTCAAGCTATGAGAAAAAGTCCCTTTTTGAAAAGCAGAATTGATTGCCCTAACAACAAATTGACCAAGTTTATTCCAAAACACTTTGAAGAAGTTTGATGTAAAACCATCACAGCCAGGGCTTTTATCATTTTTCATGTTTTTCAGAGTATAAGATATCTCCTCATATGTCAACTGTCCTTCTAAATTATTTGCCTCATGTAAAGATAATTTTCTGACAGTGCTATCATTTAAAAAGGTGTCAATATCATAAGATTCATTGGCTTTCTCATTTTCATATAGCTTTTTATAATAATTACAAGTTTCATCTAAAATAAGTTTTTGATCATGTATATGTGTTCCATCATCATTTTCTATAAAGGTATATTTTTGTTTGTGAATTTGACTTTTCTAAATTTAAAAAATATTTTGTACTTTTTTCACCATTTTAATCCATTGATTTTTTTTAACCTTTAATTTTTTTATCTCTCAAAGCTTGTAATTCATTTTGTAAGTGTAATAGCTTTTCCTTTTAAACTGTTTTCCTGTTGAATAATTTTATCTATTAATTCTTCTTCTTTACTTAAATTCTGTTTCTTCTTAAAGCTAGCATATGATATAGTTTTACCTCTTATTTCCTTAGGTAGTATACTGATTTATTATGAATTAATTCATTTATACAATTTATGAAGTCTATATCATACAATAAGGAATTATTAAATTTCCATAGTCCTTTCCCATGTTTAATTTTATTAAGACATAAATCTATAGAAATAATGGAATGATCAGATCTATAACTATACTCTATATCTGCATTTCTTATACATTGTAATAAATCATCAGTATGTAAGAAAAAAAAATTTTACTCATAAAGTAACCTCGGTGGATCAAGGCTGGTGATAGGTAAATCGTAAATGATTCAAATTCTAGAAAATCTGTTTCTGTATCTGTAATGTTTCACACACACACACACACACGCGCGCGCGCGCGCGCGTATCATAGACATGCGCGCGCATCATGTTCTTAAATACGATGGCTCTGTCTTTTGATCCTTAACTTTATTTCATCATAACGGACACGTATTTTCCCCATTCAGTAGAACAATACAGTTCAGTGCTAATTCCCGCGTTAAAATTCTCTTCATACCTTGTTGATGTTGCAACACATTGCATGCAAAATGCAGGAACTAATTTTCAGAAAACTCGTTTAAATGTCATGAATGTGCCTCATAATGCTGAAAATAATCTTCGTCTGCTCAGAATTTATGACATTGAAAAATCAATTCTCGCAAGGACAAGCTTAAAAATAGGAAACGCAGACACATAATTAGTATAATTAATGTATTAATTAAAAACGTTCGACATGAATTAGCTCTAATAGAGAAGTTTGTGTGCTTGGTTTTAACGTCCCGCCTACAATATGTCAGTATATCCCTTACTGCGAGTCACGTTGTGAACATAACAGTGTTTTGGTATGATATGACACCTAGTCACAGTATACTGGCACTGGGCCAGCTAGTCTGGGAACTTCCCTTACTTGTGCTGAACACCAAACAAGGGTGGCACACTAGATCCTTTATTTTACGCCTTTGATATGTCCTTGCTGTAGACTGAATCCAGGATATCACTATTACGGGGCGAACACCCTAATACTTAGGGTGTTGGTGATTCCATCAAACTCATGCATATAACTTCACAATATAAGCTACTTAAATGTCAAACAATGGAAATCTTTGGGGCAGAACTGACAGAAGTTTATTTTGATTACCTCCCCTTGATATTTTTGTTTTATGACTTATCACCCCCGAAAACTAAGAACAAAGTGACTTTCTCCATCTTCGTAAATCAATTTTAGTTTTTCACATTCACAGAACTTGTATATTTCTTACATATTATCTCCCCCAAATTTAATCAAACCTGAAAACCTTTTTAGTTTTAAATGTCTTCAAAGTGACAAAATTTCATAGAAATACATAAATTCTAATTACTTAAAACTTACATTCCTAAAACAAAGTCGTACACGTGGATGTTGTATACCATTATAGTATTATAGGTATCTGTTAGATTATATCTAATTGTTTGATTCTATACTTAAGCATACTATACTTATTTACATAAAACAGTCTTCCATGGAAGGCGCTAATATTAGTTTCAAGTTTGTTAATTATCCTTTGATTACAGAGTCTTATGATATGTTCTTAGCGGGGTATCATGCGCAACTCATGCCTCACTAATACGGTTTGTACCTCGATCTGTGTCTTATGTGTTGTTATACGAGTGAGGTATATTTTACCTCGATGTATTTTATCTAAATATACCTCGGTATGTAATTCAACACTGAAATTAAAGATTATTTCAGCCCAAAGCCAGACTAAACACAAAGACAAAAATTGCCCCTTGGCCTAACCCAACTCCTTATTCTGACCCAAGCATCGAAATATAAAATCTAGGGTATGAGAATTCTGTCTTATAACGTGTACCCCATTTATAAGCTTAACGTTATTATAACGTACACGTAACCCCCCATTCAGTAAAACAGTGCAATAAAGTGCCAATTCCTGGCGTGAAATTGCTCTTTATACCTTGATGATGTTGCAACATATTTCATGCAAAATGCAGGAACTAATTTTCAGAAAACTCGTTTAAATGTCATGAATGTGCCCCATGATACTGAAAATAATCTTCGTCTGCTTAAAACTTGTTACATTGAAAAATCAATTCTCGCAAGGACGTGATTAAAAATAGAAAAAAAGCAGACAAATAGTTAGCATTATAAATGTATTCATTATAAACCCTCGACATGAATTAGCTCTGGAAGAGAAGTTTGTTTGCTAGATTTAAGCGTTTCACCTACGATATTTCAGCCATATTGGGATGTTGTCTGCATGATACACATATTTCCCGTACTGCGAAATCACGTTGTTCATACGTTATGTCACGATAACACACCCAGTTGTAGTCTCCCGACACTGGGACAGTGGCCAGCAAGTCTGGGAACATCTCTTGTTGAGCACCAAGCAAGGGACACATACCAGAACCTTTATTTTAAACTTTGTCTGCGTTGCTATGGACCGTGTCCACGACCTCACGCTTACTTGTTGAACACTTTGACCAGCGGTCATCGGGGTCAGGATTGCGCTATTAAGATACTGAAATCTAATATAATTCTTGGATACTGTATATCATTGTAGAGCAGGTGTCTACTTGTTAATATCTGATTAACTACAGATATTTTACTATACAGTTTTTATCGTTATAAATATTATACACATACTACTCCTCATGATTATATATATGTAATGTAATGTAATTATTATGTATATGCGAGTGTGAACATAAGGCCATTTGTAAAATTTTTTTGCGTGAATTTACGTTTGTATATTTTTTTGCATATTTGTATTGCTTATTAGTCCCCTACCGGTGTTCACACCGGAGGGGACTATAGGTTTGCCCTCCGTCTGTCCGTCCGTCTGTCCGCTCAAATCTGGATCCCGCGATAATTTAATAACTAAGCAAGCTAACTTGATGAAACTTGGTATATGACTAGATGGCAATGTGTAGATTATGCACATCATTTTATTTTTGTTCTTCGACTAAAATTGTGGTTGCTATGGTAACAGAAATAGTGAAAATATGGCAAAAAATGGGATCCCGCGATAACTAAGCAAGCAAACTTGATGAAACTTGGTATATGACTAGATGGCAATGTGTAGATTATGCATGTCATTTTATTTTTGTTCTTCAACTAAAATTGTGGTTGCTATGGTAACGGAAATAGTGAAAATATGGCAAAAATGGGATCCCGCGATAACTAAGCAAGCTAACTTGAAACTTGCTATATGACTAGATGGCAATGTGTAGATTATGCACGTCATTTATTTTTGTTCTTCGACTAAAATTGTGGTTGCTATGGTAACGGAAATAGTGAAAATATGGCAAAAAATGGGATCCCGCGATAACTAAGCAAGCAAACTTGATGAAACTTGGTATATGACTAGATGGCAATGTGTAGATTATGCACGTCATTTTATTTTTGTTCTTCGACTAAAATTGTGGTTGCTATGGTAACGGAAATAGTGAAAATATGGCAAAAAATGGGATTGATTACCATATTGAGTCAAGGTGGAGCCGGTAGGGGACTTTATGTGTTGCATACAACATCAGTTACTTGTTTTATTCACATATGTATGTGAATATAAGTATTTTGTTTAAATAAATGTTGAAGTCGAAAAATATTTTGGCTCTATACAAACGCATCCTTATCTTAAAATAAATATTCTTCCATTTCGAAGGCGCTAATTTTAGTTTTTAGTTTGTTAATTAGCATAAGCTTTTGATTAATCGTTGTTTAATTAAAGGGTTTAGAAGAGAAATAGCGAGGCAGCTGGGTTAATTAATGTTTCATTATTTCAGCAGGTTTTATAACCATTCATTATTCCCTGTTTATTGATCCAATGTTGGTGATGTTAAGGGAAGATTTCTGCCGTTATGTGATATAAATAAATAAATAAATAAATAAATAAATAAAGTATATATAAAGTATATGAATGAATAAATAAACGAATATATATTTTTATTTATTTCGGAGACTTGTTTTAGGTCGATATACAGATAGCTACGTGAAATAATATATGGGTTATTATTTTGTATGACACGTATGTTGAAAATATGGACAATGTGTTACATTACAGGTGTCTAGATCATTTCGGATTGTTGATTTTTTTACATACAGGTTATCCTCTGTGTGTCCACATGGGTAGAGCCTACGGCCCGTAACTGGGAAGTCTTGGGTTCGAGACCCGGGGTGCGACTTATCAATGTTAATATTGTCCAATTAATGCCCCCTTTACAGTGCAATAATCATTAGAACAGAAGATATACAACAACAAAAAATAACAGCCAGGATAATTCTTAAAGCACCAATAAAATAGCATTATTGTGTCATTCTTTAAACAAAATGACTCCTTAGTATGACGACCCGGCTTGAGTTAAATTAAGTTATTTGCAGTATCTTAGAATGTTTGTTATTCACTTTAATGATTTTAAATGTTTATATGTGATGCAAACATGTCTTTCTCCCTTTTAAAATTAACAGTATCTTTTCGCTGTCATAAAGTGTCAGTGCATTAAAGTGAGTTGTTCGTAAAAAGTAAGTGGGTATAAAGGAGTTGTCATAGTGTGATGGTCGTAATAGTGGGTTGGTCGTCATAGTGAGATGGTCGTGACAGTGAGTTGGTCGTCATAGTGTGATGGTCGTAACAGTGAGTTGGTCGTCATAGTGTGATTGTCGTAATAGTGAGTTGGTCGTCATAGTGTGATGGTCGTAACAGTGAGTTGGTCATCAAAGTGAGATGGTCGTAACAATGAGTTGGTCGTCATAAGTGTGATGGTCGTAACAGTGAGTTGGTCGTCATAGTGTGATGGTCGTAACAGTGAGTTGGTCATCAAAGTGTGATGGTCGTAACAGTGAGTTGGTCGTCATAGTATGATGGTCGTAACAGTGAATTTGTCGTCATAGTGTGATGGTCGTAATAGTGAGTTTGTCATCAAAGTGTGATGGTCGTAACAGTGAGTTGGTCGTCATAGTATGATGGTCGTAACAGTGAATTTGTCGTCATAGTGTGATGGTCGTCATAGTGTGATGGTCGTAATAGTGAGTTGGTCGTCATAGTGTGATGGTCGTAATAGTGAGTTGGTCGTCATAGTGTGATGGTCGTAATAGTGAGTTGGTCGTCATAGTGTGATGGTCGTAATAGTGAGTTGGTCGTCATAGTGAGATGGTCGTAATAGTGAGTTGGTCGTCATAGTGTGATGGTCGTAATAGTGAGTTGGTCGTCATAGTGAGATGGTCGTAATAGTGAGTTGGTCGTCATAGTGTGATGGTCGTAATAGTGAGTTGGTCGTCATAGTGTGATGGTCGTAATAGTGAGTTGGTTGTCATAGTATGATGGTCGTAACAGTGAATTGATCGTCATAGTGAGATGGTCTTAATAGTGAGTTGGTCGTCATAGTGAGATGGTCGTAATAGTGAGTTGGTCATCAAAGTGAGATGGTCGTAATAGTGAGTTGGTCGTCATAGTGAGATGGTAGTGAGTTGGTCGTCATAGTGTGATGGTCGTAATAGTTGGTCGTCATAGTGGATGGTCGTAATATGGTCGTCATAGTGAGTTGGTCGTCATAGTGAGATGGTCGTAATAGTGAGATGGTCGTAATAGTGAGTTGGTCGTCACAGTGTGATGGTCGTAATAGTGAGTTGGTCGTCATAGTGTGATGGTCGTAATAGTGAGTTGGTCGTCATAGTGTGATGGTCGTAATAGTGAGTTGGTCGTCATAGTGTGATGGTCGTAATAGTGAGTTTGTCGTCATAGTGTGATGGTCGTAATAGTGAGTTTGTCATCACAGTGTGATGGTCGTCATAGTGCGGTGGTCGTAATAGTGAATTGGTCGTCATAATGGGATGGTCTGAGAAGTGAGTTGATTAAAATGGTTGGTTAATAGTGAGTGAGTTAAGGTTGTTTGTGCATATTACAATCTTTATAAAAGTAAATTCTGATTATTCTGTTTATTAAATATTACACAGATACATACTTTTTGAATTAGCATGTTTAATCAACGTATATTAGTCCCAACAAAATGGTCACTAAATGGATTTTTTTACATAAAAAATGGAAATTTAATGTCAACGAAAATTGATTATTCTAAAACACATGTATAAGACTTGATGTTTGATTAATTTCAGGCTCTGGTAACAGTAGGTTCCTGGGAGTATAAATCCATCACGAACCAACTAGACCGACGGAATCTATATTCGGACCATTGTCTACAGTTTGCCGCCGGAGGGCTTCCGACGGCGATGCTGGATCTGTACCAGATACACACGTACCAGACCCTCATTGTATACTTACCGCACGACCCCTTCATGGTAACGCTTTATTGTTGTTGTTGTTATGTTTGTGTCATATATAGCCACATCCTGCTAGTGACAGTTGGAGGAAGACCCCGAGTGCACAGAAGGGTCAAGGTAGATCCATCAACTGGATGGCTCCCTCACATAAATAAATCCGAGTTACTCTGTCGGGATTCGAACCCAGCACCGGCAAGTGGCCTTCCGATGCTTAGTCACGGTCTATATCCGTTCGGCCACGAAGGCCTCATCGCTTGGTTATGCTTGCCAGTTTGTTTTGTCTGTCTAACATTGATTTTTGCTTGTTAATCATCTTCAAGGACATGCCTATCAATAATAATTTAACAAATGTTGAACAGAGCTAAGGAATGTTCATGCAAGGAAGCTATACAGTTGGCTTGCATTGATCGATTGATCTGCGTGAAAGTTTTCACGAATATTTGGGGTCCTCTTCCACACGTGATTATCTGTTTTAAAAGGTATGCATGCATCATTCATCCGGCCACTGTATTCGATTTGAATACCATAAACTTATATTTCTTATAATGGAGAGAAATAGAGGATACTTGTTTATTTTGGTGTAAGATCGTTTAATAATTTCACTGTTTGAACATAAAAAGTAATATTTTCACGAGAGGCGAAACCACGAGTGAAAATGCATCTTATGTTCACGAATGAAATTATACATCTATATTTTACCAAAACAAACATTTTTTTTATTTAATGCTTTAAAGCCCAGAAAATATGACGTCATTTCAAGCGTAATTTCAGTTTCCCTGATAGTATCACTGTTTTAAACAAGGAAATTATAAGGATATAATACACTGTTATTTCTAGGTAATCTACGAGAAGCTGGGTTTTTTTTTTATTATTGATCATTTAATTTCAGTTAACATCGTATTTCATTTCACTGTTTATGCTACAATTCTGTCTCCTGTGACGAGGCAATGGTGTAAATAACATTCTTGTATTTCATTTTCTCTGAACTTAACCAATATCTACCAAATATATCTATGGCCGTTTTTATACACTGATATTTTCTTCCATCAGGTTGACGCAAGTATTTACAATTCTGATAAGCCTATCATAATTGGAGAATTTAGCCAAAAGAAGGGTGGGTTCTTGACGTCACAACAACAATTCACGTGGGCGTATTACCATGGTTACAGTGGAGCGTGGTCTTGGAGTGCCATCGGGTCAGGTGAGACGTCACGGTGCTACGTCTTCCAGAGAACCCCCCTGTGTAACCTTAAGCGAATTGATGTAGACATCCAACTGTCCTTACCTTAGAACTTAAATCATTATAACTTCTCTGTTACATTTTTCTTCCTTTTTTTAAAAAAAGAAATGATAGAAATGAAATATTTTTTTCACAACACTGATACCAACATAAAGATATATAATCTTAGGGTCACACTCAAGTAATATACTCAAAACAATTTTGAAAATGAGCATAAAATGCTCTGTAAAATCATTAATTTTCGTTGACATTAAATTTCGTTATGTACTTAATGGTATTTTGTGGCTACATTTATTCGAGGATCTATGTTCTAGAAAATGTGAGTTCTACATAAGAGCAGGTTTTCGTGGAGATTAATATTCGTGGATTAAACCCACCACGAAATCAATGAATATTATTGTCCCACGAAAATAGATAATTTCACAGTAATCAGTAGAGCCAATGCTTTTCAGAGAGACATAATTTCATTTTCCAGAAAGGAATATACATTAAGTATAGTTCTGTGGATATAATATTCTAATAATAGCTATCTGTATTCACTAGTAATGTACGTATTATACACACCAAAATTCCCGTCGGGTTTTCAATCCAAGCAATCATTAATTCGAAGTTATCAGCCCGGTCCCAGCTACATGTACTTCGGTTTAACGAGGGTCTTCTGTGTTTATATTCGAGAAAACCGGGCCTTGGATCACCATGCAATCACACCTGTCTTAAGCGACCAGTGAATGGGAATATGACAAACGTGTCCGCCTATCATAGTTGGTTGCTTAATGGATTATAAAATCTTAGTTGACTTAAAAATAATGATATTAATGAAGTCTTAATGAACATTAAAACTTACCGCTATAAGCAACTTTGATATAGATGGCCCGTAGTACAATTCCATCTGCATGGAATTAATATTTAATCGTTTCTCGTAAATGTTTGATACATAGATCGTTGTGATTCCCCTCTTTTTCATTGTTTTCTTGCCGATGTTATTGAAATCTGATATGAAAGTTAAGGAAACCTTTCCCACAGGTGTAAAATATTTCTAGCAGCATGCGTGCTATGACGTTATTTCTACTCGAAAAACTCTGATTTTTGCGTGTAACAGTGATATCAGCCCCGTAAATTTCTATCAAAATTGTTAACGCACTACTTTTGCGTGAATTTTAAAAATCAGGACCGATAAGGCGGGTATAAATGGTATTAGACACATCATAGAATGCCTACTATTCACGTGACTTTTAGGGCTAACTTCATTGAAATTCAAAATAATTATTATTTAACGGTCTGAAGTTGGTTCTCTTGGACTACGACGTCAATAATAATTTTCACAAATCATTTGTAATTTCACTGTTCAAGTTTTTTTCATTTTTTTTTTCATAAATAGTTTTTGCTCCGTTTTCATTGAAAATGATGCAAAGAAATGGAATAAAAAAGTTTCTGGGTTGCACCATGTTCATGCTAATGGTTTTCCGTCATTAAGATTAGAAAAAGTAACTATTTTCTAACAGCTTCAACTAATTCCTTTCGACATTTTCTGGATTGGACTAGTTCTTTAAATTCCGCAGGGAAGATCATGATATGATCAAATCCTTACAGGGTTTGAACCTACAACATTCAGCACGCTGTCTGGTACGTTAACCACTGTAATAAGGCGCCTGTCGGGTTAAACCTAATCAAATAATTATCATAATAATTATAATTATTTAAGGACATAATTAAAAAACTTATCTGTTGTTAATTGTAAAACAGTAAAAACATCAATTATTTTCTCATTCAAAAAATATATACTAGGAAACCATTCATATTCTTTGGAAACTAAATTAAGTCAATTTCGTGGAGGAACATATCCACGAATATCAATCCCCACGAAAACTTGTCTTTATATAGACATCACGTATCTAGAACATAGATCCATGAATAAATGTACCTTTAGGTACGTAATCAACGAATCTAATGTCAGTGAAAATTAATGATTTGACAGTAAATAAACGTATGTTTCAGATGACGCTGCTGACACGCTGGAGGTCCAAGAAAGGGGAATCAGCTCACTGAAAAATAAGAACGACCAAACAAAAGGTGGACGGGTCAATATACATATTCAGGATAAAAACCTCATCATGTCAATACTCACATTCCTATGTTCTTATCTCCCCCAATGGTTTCTGCTACCCCTGAATTTCTTCAATGATTTTGTCGTTTAATCCTCTTGTCTTTTGAGTTTATATTTTAATCCTAAAGCTAATTACAACGTGTTTGATATTGTACAAAATTACGTTCAGCTTATTTGTGTTTATAGTCACCTTTAATAAATGAATGCAGTTTTCTGAGATGGAGAGGCGGAGAGAGTTCATGTTCGTTCTACTTTTAGGGGCCACGCCCCTCATCAACTGACTGATTGTCTTGTGGTCATTTTAGATATTCCATGATAACTTGGGTCCAAAAATGGTTTAGATAAAATCCACTTGAGAAAGATGTTAGCTTTGTTACTTTATTATGAATATTTTTCTTAAGTTGGATTCTTAAAACGCGTTTATTATTGTCATAGACGAAGGATAAATATAATTCATTGTTTTTGTTTATTAGGTTTAATGTTCCACCGACAGTATTTCTGTCATTTGGAGAGTATGTCATCTTTGGACACACACACACACACACACATAACAGCCAAACTGCAGTATCTCGCCGGGTACATGTGGCATGATACCACACTCAGTCACTTTATCCTGACACCAGGATCGAACCCATGACCCCCATTTGCGGGGCGGTTACTCTAACCACACGATCACTTTGACCGGTGAAAAGTGAGGACAACATATAGAATACAAATAAAAACAAAACGGGTTTAATGTCTTTACGCAACGGTGTATATAATATCTTGTTTTATTTCCCTGCTATAATTTCTCTTTAATAATGCTAAAAATGTATTCGTGTCTTGTTTTGTATTTAGAAATATGGAATGTTTGTACCTTTAGACTACTTTCTCATGATTACAAGCTTTCCCGCCATTTTGTCAACAAGGGCTGACTGAAAAACTGTAATATAATGCATCAAGTCAGGGGGAGGTAATTCATCGACAACACGTGTAAAGAAAGAAACACACCCGTACCTTTCTTGAAAACACACGTGTGACAATAAAGTTATTCTACTGAATAAACCTATTTAGATATTAAACCTTCTGGCGTAAAGGAATCAAAAGGCCTAAATCAGAAAACTTTTTTACCCTCATATTTACTCATCTTGTCGCAATGGCAAACAGAGGCGACCCCAAATCAGGCAGCTCCTTCCTTGAGTTATCTGCTTTGGGTTTGCTCTGTTTGCTTATGCAATATTGTAACCTAGATTTTACACAGTCTGCACAACGAAGAAAAAATCCGTTATTTCATATATCATTTTAATTTGGGCAAATTCATACGGTAAATGATAAGGTATTATTATGTTGTTTTTTTTAATATGCACTCGCAACAAGGTCGCGGTCAGCTTTTGATATACATGTACAAAGAAATTGCTTCATGAGATCTTATTGATTGATAGTATCAACATGCTTACACGCATTTCTGCATTAACCCTGAACGGAGTTTCTAAGCTCTTTCTCAGTTGATTGCTCTAATGTTTTGAATAATACATCACATCAGTGTCTGTTTCTATTTGTTCAGGGTAATGTGAGCCCTGTTACATCAGTGCTCAGTAGTTAAAAGCATCCGGAACGCAGTTTCCTCATTTGGTCTTGCCAGATAACACACACCAATTTAATGACGAGAAATCAACCCGAAGCCGAACGGTCTATTGTTTTTCTCTTCCATGCCAGTTAGAACGTCGTGTACGTTTACATATATGTGCCATTTTATATCTTTGAAAACATTATTTTATTGAGTAAACTTGTTAACTTAATGCTGTATGAAAAATAAATCGAAATTATCATTTGTGAAATGTATATTTATGAAGTAGTAAAACAAGAAACGAACCGTAAGTTAATTTGTTAAAAGTCGATGTTCATACCCAATAGAGCAAACAAATTCATTTTCATTTATGGAAAGATCAAGTCTCAAAATAATAAAAAAGGTTGGCCGTGTGAATTGGATGTGTAACCGTGTGAATTGGATGTGTAACCGTGTGAATTGGATGTGTAACCGTGTGAATTGGATGTGTAACCGTGTGAATTGGATGTGTAACCGTGTGCTTGACAGGACACAATTAACTTATTTAAAAGCAGAGATTGAACTTTGTATTTTCTGTCAGCAACGGAATTCAAGACAAAAATATATTGTATTTTATAAGACAATGCTGATGTGATTATTTTTATCCTTTAATCTATTGGTTTTCCTCAGTATTGTTATTTCATTTTTGAAAAGATTTACATGTTTGAACTTATTTATATATTTAAAGACTGTTCAAAGCCAAATATGTTTGCATGTTTATATATCTTAACTTTCCGTTATGTGATAAGTGATTTAGAATAAATAATACGTTTTGATACACTTTCTGTGTTTTCTGTTTTAGTAACATCAAGGAACTAGTGCATGTATTACCTCATCATTCTAGTTATACCGCAGTAACTCACCTTACGTAATTAATACAAACTATTCCCATGGAGGACAGATTTTCTTACCATCTTCGAACACACAAGATCCCTTTATAGGCAACTTTAAACTAGGTGAATTCTAAACCCCCTGGATACTTAGTGCTGTGTTTCAAAGACTGGTATATAGACTGTGTCTAATGAAGCATTATTGATATATCAGATGATACCTCAACAGAATACAAAAATAGAAAATTGTATAGACTATCCTCTCAACATGCTAAACTTCCATATTTCATTTGCCGAACATTTTGGTTACATTCACGGAATTTATGATTGAAAATAATACAAGATAAATAGGTCTGACACATGTAAGTACAAATGTGTGCGTGTTATTGTAATCAAGACCTCTACCTTAAAACAAAGTAGAAGTAGGGTTCAACATAGTAAAATAATCAATCATAAGACTAAGACCCTAATAAATTAAAAAAAATATATTTGATCTGTTATGAATCTGTATGCAGCATAAATAATGAGTAATGATAATTTGATATATCAAAATAATCCAAATGGTTGTTTACCACGGTTTTTCAAACCGATTTATTGTTCGAGTTTGCAAATGTTTGAACTAATTTGGGACTGAATTCGTACTTAAGAGCTTATTTAACAAGTTTGAAAATTAATGATCTACAGATGCGTCAATGTAAATTGGATTTCAATAGGACACCATTAACACAGTCAATTTATTTGAAAGCAGAGATTGAACTTAAAGAAGGTTATGACAGAACATAATGGTACATTATATTACGATGCTATTCTAATTATTTTTATCATTAAATAGTGCGATCGTTCCACAATATCTTTGATTTAACTCTGAATTTATATGTTTTAGCTAATTTGTATTTTGATAACTATTCAAAGTAAATTTATCTATATGTCCATATAACTCAGCAATTTGTGATTGTTTAATGATTTAAAAGAAATTACGTTTCATTAAATGAGATTCTGTGTTTTGCTACATTCTCTCTCCCTCTCTCTGTTCTGTTTTGGTAACATCAAGGAACTAGTAAATGCATCACAATCTCATTATTCTTAAGTTAATACTACTGTAACTCTGCTAACGTAATTAATACAAACTAATCCCACGGAGAACGGCTTTGCTTACCATCATTGAACACACAAGATCCATTTATAGGCACCTTTAATCAAGTGAAATCTAAGCCTTCTGGATACTAAGTGCTGTTTTTCAAAGGCTGGTATATATACTGTGTCTAATTCAGCATTAATGATGTATCATAGGCCAATTCAGCAAGACACCAAATTAGAAAATTGTATAGACTATAATCTCAAAATGTTAATATTCCAAACTATCCGCGCCAAACATTTTGGTTACATTCGGAGAATTTATGATTGAATACAATTACAACATGATAAATGTGTCACATGTAACTGCAAGTGTGTTCGTGTTATTGCAAATAAGCCATCTGCCTTAACAGCGAAGTAGAAGTAGGTTTCAACATACTAAAATAATCAATACATAATAACTATTAAATTAAAATTATAATTATAATTCAACATCCCCTTAATCAATCATAAGGCGTATATTTTGTAACAAGACCCTAATAAATAAAAATAAATATTTCATCTGTTTATGAATCTATATACATCATAAATATTGAGTAGTAAAATAATGACGTTGGTATTTTGATATACCAAAACATTCCCGGCGGCTGTTTGCCTAGGTTTGTCAAACCGATTTAACGTCCGTGTTTTGCAAATGTTTGAACCAATTTGGGACTACATTTGTACTTAACAGTTTATCTATCAAGTTCAACAAATGCGTCAATAGAATATAAATAATGGAAGATGAACAAACTTAAAAATGGACATACGTGTTTTTGTCGCATTTCTGTTCTTTTGCATTGAATACTGATGTTGAAAAGAACACGAAACTAGCGTAGAAGTGCATTCAAAATATGCTACCCTTCAAATTTTGAGACTGCATGAAGCAACTCCATCTTTAGTGACCTTCTCGTGTCAATAGGATTGTGTTGTCATTTAGTTTTGAAGCATTCTCTTCTTAATTTGGACCGTTGACTGAGATACCGTTACTTCTATTTTTTAACTATTATAGTGTTCAATTTAACTTGAATTGTACGGTAAAATACATTTGGGTAATTTATTGTTATCACTTTTTCGTTCAACTTAAAGTGAGACACAAAGTAACAAGTGGTTTCCTTGTTTTATATCAAGGATTTTGGGAAGATATTAATTTTGGCTTTGTGGCTTATGGGCCTCGTTCTGGCTTATTTATCACCTTAGGAACGTCACCAATATTCACCAAATAATCCTTCTGAATAGAAAAATCATCCGTAATACACCACTGAGTTTGCTGTTGTACTCTTGTTGACTTTACAAAAGCTTAATTCTTAATGTAGTGTTACTTCCACCGCTAACATTTGCACCAAATACGCCAATGCATGCTTCAGTCGTTGAACTGTAGAATTTCCAGAAATAATTACTAAACATTTTTTTTCTGAAACTAGCCAATCGTTCATCGAAAAAGTCTATTATTCATGATTTGATCATCTTTCGAACGTTACCAGTGTTCTCATTGACAATTTATCCTTTATACAGCACTGGGTTTTTTTCACTGTTTGACTCCTTTAGATGTATTCTAATATAATGAGATATTGTAGAGACGTGTTTTATTGGCTCTAAATATCAAATAATGAAATGATATGTACGTATGTTCAAAACTGTCAAAGTCAAAGACTTTGGCTTTGAAAACAGTCAATGTCATAATCAGCGATTTGATAAATCACGTTGATCATTAATCGTGTGTATTATATGATTGCTTTTATTATTATTTGCATGTTTAAAAATAGCTTATGTCATTTTAGAAATTTTATTTATCGCGTTAATATTTCAAGTAGTGTTGTTTTTAACAACGCCATTGAATATATTGAAGTTTTACCTATAAAAGGATGTGTATTGTACATGTTTTGTTTTATTAATTCAGCATTGTGTAACAAAAAAGAAACATGTTGTTGGCGACATTCGGAACGTCAAACAATCGATTAAGAGTTCATTTATCGAGGCAGAAAATGCTGATAATGTTATGTAAGTGATATAATCAGACTGCTAGAACTCTGTTTGAAGCAGCATTCAGAGAAGCCTGCGGGTATAAAATTCATTGTGTGGTCTGGATTATTTCTGTTGACAATATTCCAAAGGCGTCTAAATCAATAGTGTTTCCGTATTTGGTTACTGACATCCAAGACGGGAGAAATGTTTCTCTCGCAAACACTTGATAAGACACGACAAATGTCATGGAAACGTTCATAAGGCATCTTAATTTCGTTGTCTTCTCGGGAAACCAAGGACGCAATAATGACGTTAACGCTGTTGTTTCAAAGTTATTTCAGGTTTTCTGCGTACTTTGTTTTTCTGAGATTTTCGACATTAATTTTCACGCATTAATAATTTATTTGACTGATGAACCATAATAGTAATCCTGCTATCATTAAAATGATAAGAGAACTCATTTAATAACAAATCTTCTAGGAAACTCATTATCTATATATATTCATGATGTTTATAATACTAGAAACAAATTTTATTCTAGTTGCTGGCAAATCCATCTTTCTGAAACGACTTTATGTACTCGTGATAAGAACCTCATAGTTCTATGCACCCTCATAGCAGGCTGATTTCCATGAACCTCTGCACCTACGACCTTCAAGTAGTACTTGAACCTGTCTTTTGAATAGTACATGAACCTCTGCACCTACAGCCTTCAAATAGTACTTGAACCAGTCTTTTCAATGTCATTTAGGAGATTGTCTAGTCGAGACCAGAATTCATCGATTTGAGATTAACATCATGCAATACTTGGATGTTATGGGGAAACTAAGATCTCAGAAACGTCTCGACATCTAAAGAACAATATAAAACTCATTTGAAAAGGAAATTGCGCACTCAGAATTTTCATTTATTTAAATGCATTATTTCTTTGAGAAATATATTGTGTTTGGGCTTCAAACTAATACTCTAACAATTTTCGAAAAGAAAAAATAAATCGAAATCGAAAAAGAAAAATTAATAATCATTTGGTCATATGGTATTCAAATAATTTCTATACCAAATATATTTCGGAAAGACGTCATTCATTTAAATTAACGAAAGCCTGAGTTCGCACTTATTTTGTTACTGAGTATATACATTCAGAAAACATATTTTTATGTAACTATAGGTTTATTTGCCAAATTGATACACCACAATGTGAATCATAAGTCTATTTGAAGATTATTTTTTTCTGTTGTTTAAAGAAACTGTCGGTACGATTCATGGGGAAATATTGTTGTTGATTTTACATATGAACGGGCTACTGTAAAATCATTAATATTCGTTGACATTAAATTTCGTCGATTATGTACCTAAGGGAATTTCGTGGGTTCATTTATTCGTAGATCTATGTTCTAGAAAACGTGAGCTCTATATAAGAGACAAATCTTTGTGGGAATTAATATTCGTGGATAAAACCATCCACGAAATCGACGAAAATTAGTGTCCAACGAAAATTAATGACTTCACAGTATTTTATTTTTCCCTTGTCTTTAATATTTCATTGACATAAGAAACATTAGATACGCTTTTTGTATTTAATATTTTGATTAATGTGGAATCAGGTAGGTATTCGGAGTAAGTAAAAAACAATCAAAACATTCTCACATGGAAAGCTTTAATATTCGAGAAAGAAAGTTTTGTAAGAAGACAAAATTTCAAGAACTAGAGAGATAGAGAAGTAAACAGCAGTCTGTATATTCGTTCTTCTGCCATTCGTGTAGATTCTCGTTGTTGCATAGCAACACCTTTCGTCAAATAGATGATAGTTCAAGTCACTCAGAAAGAAGAAAGATGTTTTTTTCCACTCCAGTAAACATTTAAACAACTGCAATCTTAACACGGTTATATGTCTGGTCTTTTTTTAAAGATATAATGTCATTTATAAAACGCATCCAAGTTCTTAGTAACAATTAAGAGCATGCTGTTAAGGAAAGCAATTCGTCCTTGGCACCTCCAGCACAAGGCCAAATTTGTTGATGGTGGATCCATTTTCTTCCTGCAATTCCTATTTTATAGTCCTTGTAGCCATTCTGGTACATTACCTATATCCTAGTTTGAACATTTACACAAAAGGGAAAGTGCTCGAGAAAAGTGTGCCGATACTACATCTACGCAATGTACACAATCTCCAGATACCATTCCTTTAGTTTGGATATTTTCAATTTTAAACAATTAAGATATATAACGTAGCAGAAAATTAAAATTTCATTTAATAAATTGCATTGTGTTGAGCTTTGGCGTAAATATTTGGTCAAGAGGTTCTGCTACCAGGTGTTTTGGAAGATATTGCGGCTGTCACAGCAAGGAATGTATCTAAGATAGTGAGGAATACACACATTACACCAAATGTTTACCTTCGTACAACAAATTCAACAAATGTAAATGACAATGTGTGTTCATGTTAAATACTGCAGGAATACCGAAAGAATGCCTAACGCATGTGCAAATTAAGCCACGTCAAGGATTATTTTATCACAATATTGCTAAGAAACAATCACATTTTGTGCAAGATGAGGCAAACCATATCACATCTGTATCTCTTGATATCACATAAACTTTACTTTATTTTGATTGCTTGAATTGTCATTTTATCTAAAACAATCTGATATTGACTTACTATATCACTATACTGCACTGAACAACTATTCATTCTTTTCACTATAGAAACAAAACGGCATTGTTACTTTTCTGTCAAAACAAACACACACATTGTTCACCTATACCTAGATTTTTAACAATATTCAATCGAATTGTTAATTTATTGATTTGGTTTCCTGTCCGAATAGAACATTATTTGGAACAGCTGAAATGTATGGTTAGGTTAAGCGGTTGAACTTATTGCTTGCTCCATGCAAACTAATATAGCCTTTTAAATTTCCACATTTTATAATGTGAAATATTTTTAGGCATACACGACCATTTTTATTTAAAAATTAAATGTCAACATTCATTTCATTACCGGAAAATAAGAGTATAACAAAGTGAAATCATGTCCAGCTAACACGCGAAGATTTGAGAATAATGATTCGGTATATTTCAATCCATTTCCGTTATTTTCAAGATAAAAGACATAGAAAAATTGGGTAAATGAGTATTTACATTAAAGCATACCAATAAAATCAAATACATATACATAAAAAAGCAAAGCAAAATAATAAATAAATATATGTAACATATGAGTAATGATACACTTAAAACGATGTAAATGTTAAACAATGAGCAGCGAAAAAGCATATCTCTAAAATCAATTCATAAGCATCCAGCATCAAGCTTTTATTTCACAACCTTCAGATTCCTGGTCTCAATTTCAGTCGAAATAACTGATGCCTATCGAACCTTAATATCTCTCAAGTAAACAGAATCTTAACGTTCTACCGTTACTAAGTCGGACAAACTACGTCACTTCCGCTCATATCTTCGTCAACAAGAATGCGTCTGTAAAACTACGCAAAATTCAAGATATGAAGATTGCAACGTTTGTGGATAATCTAACTACTAAAACCTAGCCATATGATAGTGGGATAATAAAATGTACAAACAGTATAGTTATACTAAGTAGGAAATTTTACTGCAAGTTTCTAAAGAATAAACATGGCACTATAATGTTCTATGACTAAAGGAACCTCAAGCTATTATCAAACTATCAGACGGATTCTCTGAAATTGTAATCTATTCTACATGTCAAGAAAGGAACGGTAAACATCAGTAAAAGGTCTGGAGCCCAAGAAAACGTCTTTTCGTTGATTCTTTGAAATATATGAATGCATGAAGTACATGTATATAAAAGTTTATAAAATTGAGTAGCGAAGTCTAGATGCTTTCTGAAAAGGAAAATATGTTTAAGAGCTAGAAAAAAGTTCCACATGTTTCATATTGCTGTAAACAATTAACAAATAACATTAACGTACAACCGAGAGCGTACGTTCTGCATATTTCAAGTTTTGATTTGATAACAACAATGTATAAACTATCTGTATGTATCACTTTGTGTTTTGTTTATTATATCACATGGTAAATTAAACATGATAATCTCACATGGCAACCGTAAGTTAACCACTTATATACATGAAAAGTGCACGGTAAAAACTCTTAACAAAGTTATTTTCAATAACATGACAAACGGTGTTAAATACCAGTCCGATAAAAACATGTATATTAAACGAGCATAAACATTAAAAAGTGAAAAGACCGTAAATTTCCAATTTAAAGAAGAGTTCTTGTCTTTCAAAGAGTTTGATCTTTGTAATCTGAAGAATTTATGATCCTCTTCTCACGTTAAATGTGATAGCCAATGTATCATATTCCAAGGTGCTCCATAATGGCGAGGCGATCCTATGATTTTACGTGAGTTTTTCGAAGTAATGTTTGTATTTCATACGCGATATTCATGTGTATTTTTCATACACGAGTTTTTCTTTTGAAATGTCGCCTGATGTGTTGATGTTCCATGTTTCCTTTCCATTGTACGAACACTTTTGGTAAGTTATTTTCCATTCTATATTCAGGAAGTATATATTACGGTCATGTAAAAAGAACAACACCAAATTCAGATACCATTGATGTCATCATTAAAAATTTCTTGATATGTCTGATGAAGCCATTGTATTTTCAGACGATGTCTGAGAGTCAGATAAGAGTCAAATTAAAGCTGTTATGGTCTACTATGGCAAATTGACTTAGTTGTAGAGTGTCTTCTGGACGTGGCTGGCCTTCTCCTGCAATCAAACCGAAACAAATTTATGCACGCTGCATGGTTTCAAGACCACAATTCTATGTGTGTTGCTTTTTATTCATAAATAAATTTGTCTTTCCTGCAAAAGTATCTATCTAAAAAAAAAAAAGAAAAAGAAAAAGAAAGCAAAAAGCCAAGGATGTTTGATATTTAAACTAAGGGTAAAAACTCAATTTGATTTTCACTGGATCTACACTTGCTTTCGTTTAAAAATATTTTACTTATTTAGAATAGATTTACACCAGGTATTTATGTATGCTGCTTTCAAGCCAAAATGAAAAGAACCATACTGAGCTTATATAAACATATGTGCTTAAGTAAAATGAAAAACTAACATATTTAATATATTTTATAGAAATATCTATGTGATATAACAATATCAATCAGGCTCCGTATTTACAAACGTTATAAAATTAAATATTTTCTCAGTGTAGATTATATATCGCCTGGGTGATTTATAGAGAAATAGGTCTGAATAGAACACAAGCATTACTTAAGTATAGTGGATGCAATGAATAATGGAGTAGGGAATGTATGAGCTCAATCTACTGACCTCGTCCTTGTCGTTGTTAAGAGAAGTGGTGACCTGGGAGCCAATACCCCAACTGTCCTCCTCACGGAACACAAGGTCGTTTAGTCCGGCCTCTGAGGCGGACCCACGGGCAAGGATCTGAAATCAATCGCAATGGTTAGTATACTGCAGCAACCTCAATGGCAGAAGATCACATCGGACATTTGTCCTGTACCACACTATTTTACAAATATCTAAGGTACTCTAATTTTGTTTTTTTATACTCGATCTCAGCTTGTACATGTAAAGGAAGTTTGGTATTCTTGGGAAAACCCGATTCCTGACCCACTGTTTTTCAATAATATCATTTTATAGTTTGATCTGATTTGCACATTTAGAATATCATCAAATACATACAAAGGATTGTCCGGCTAGATATTACGGCTAGATATTACATAATATTGATGGTATGTATTTGACCTATGAACTCAATTAGCAACATGTTCTCGGCGCATACATTAAAGCAAATGAGACTTATTTTCATGTGCTATTTTCATTTAAAACGATAAAACTTGTTGAAACAAAACATGTTTTTCAAATAAATGTAAAACGAATGATTTGTTAAAAAGCCGATAATATTCAAATGCATGCACAACATGTATGTTCATACTGCCACTTTGATTAATGGTGTAATATTCATAAGTCAACATACCTTAACTTTCTTTCCAGCCTTAAGGGTAAAGTTCCTAAAGTTGTAGACATAGTCTCTCTTGCCGTCAACGGTTCGTTTCAATTTCCATCCATCGAGATTGACGTCCTGAAAATAAACGTGTCTTCCTTATGTCAAAAATGTCAACTAATAAATATTTTGACCAGTAAAATTGAATGGCGATCCTCTTTCGGCCTATTTGTAATTAGCTATGTTTCTATTTATCAAACCTTATTAAAAAGTAAATTGTATTTATCTTTGCAGAGGAATTATCTTACATATGAATAAAGAAAAGAAACAAGCAAGTCAGTATATTAAACTCATTACAGCCTTTACAAAAGAATGCCACCCATGTGATACCGATCTAGTAATACAGACATTCTTCCATATAATAGCTACAATCCAATCATTAAAACAAGCAACCCCTGTTTTAAGATTTTATGTATATATCAAGTTTGCAATCGTTTCAGAACTTATATATAGTTTAAGTGTTTGTTCTTATTATATAGTTCAGTTCAGGTATCAATATCTCTATTGATTATCCTTAAATTATATGCAAAATTAGGTTCTGTATTTAATCACTCAATGCAGTAACTATTATAAGTAAAGCTCCTTCTTCCTTGCTTTTTATTTTATACTTGTTTGATTGATGACCCTGTTCATCCTTTTGAATATCACTTGTTGCTTTACAGAATTTATCTTTGAAGTTGTTTTGGTAAGAGTATTAAAATGAAAGAGCTGATTCAATGTACAGTTGATTTAATACACACAAGACAAACAGGCACAAACACAACCCTTAGCGAGACCTGTGCGAAGTCGTTAGTACAATGGCGTAATTACTTTAGCACTTAATTGTTCTCGGGAGTAAAATTCCAATCAAGACATCAATATTGCAAGGTAATTAGGTGGCCCATGGTCCCTGCACGCGGACACACGGCTTAAGGAAGCCATTAACAAAACGTGAAGAAAAGCATTAGAAGGAAAGCAGAATAATGTTGGTTAGACACTCCCTTGGTACCGTGTTCTCTGTAATATAGTCAAAGGTCACGCGTAATGACGAAAAGTGCTTCCCATATGTAAGATAAAGGACTTTACTTCGAGATAAAGTTATAGCTGTATTTGTCATATACAATCCCATGTGGTATGAACTTATAAATCCTAACATATTTAACCAACTTCATTACACTACTATGTAAATAACATACAATGGAATTGCAAAAGAAACATTAACTTTTCTGGAACCTCACGTCGAGGGTGACTTATCAACAATAATGACGACGCTATTATCTGGATATGGAAGTTTCCGATCGGCAAGGTCGTAAGCAAACTTGATAGAAATGTTCGGCAGGCCTCATGAACACTTATTCAAATGAGGAAAATCAAGATACTTGATTTATGTTGAACAGTATACGAACCGTAGAATGTAAATAAAGCCATATTAAAACTTGAATTTAGATTATCGAACCACTTCTGTAACAAAGCTAAGGTGTTCATTACTACTTTCTATAACTTTTCGTTAAGGAATTATAAATGCAGTTATCAAATTAGATGCATTTTGAGCATTAAATAAAATTCAATATTTCCAAAAATTTCTACATAAAAAAGTTTCTTCTAACGTTGGTTCTTACATCAATGTTTTGGATAGTTAATTAAGGTTGACATGGGTTATTTGATAGACAGATTTGATAGACAGAATCAATATTCATAGTAAGTGATATCCTGATGTTAACATAGAAACGAAACAAATTAGGCAGAATCTTCTTTCATATTGTTTAATACTTAAGAAATTAGTGGGTCCAATATTCGTCAATGATAGAAATGTGACAAATTTAATATGAGATATTGATTAGTGTTTAATATGTCCTTACTATATAATGAAATGAATACTTTTTTTTCTGTTTTTGCTTCAGATCAGACCTAATGAGTTTTATCTCTATTTCCCCCAAGCTACAAATGAATTCGCGGATGAGGTATTGAGTAAACAACAATTAAACGTCGTCAATAGATAGGAGTTAGAACCCTAATACCGTTAAAGTGCCAACACAGCAAGTAAAACCAAATCACAAAAAAAAAATCATATTAATAATTCGTATGTCTGTCTAGAATTTTTGATAAAATATATACTTCGGTATTCATAAACACTAATCATGAAATAACATAACTGCAGCTTTTAATCTGTTCATGATATAAAGGAATATGACTTGACTATCTGCGTTTACCGTCGCTTCAACATTATTTCAGTCATTCAGTCATATAGCGACGTCCAGCTAATTTCAAGTCGAGGAAGACCCCGAATGCACAGAGGCATCCGGGTAGAACCACCGAACTACCGCAAGCCAGCTGGAAGGCTTCCTCACATGAAAATCCGAATGACCCTGCCGGGATTAAAACTCAAGCTGTGAGGGGCTGAGTGAATGTTAATAAAATAATATGTCAAACCAAATGCGAAGTCTGAGACCTAATGTTTGCTTATGCTCAGTTCTAGCGTTAACATTAGATTCGGAAAAGAGGCTCCGCGATTCATTCCCGACATACAAATAGCGAACGACCAATACCTTTTTAGTTTTTAGATAAGGAAAATTAAGAAATTGGATATAAGGTTTGGATCTCATTATATGAAAATAAAACAGTTAGTGGTAGAAATTAAAAAAAAAATGAGTGATGTCAGTAGGAAATGGTGGAGTTTTATGTATCAGTGAGGAATAAAAAAAATCACAAAAAATGTAACTAGCATTTCCTCTAGTTCTCTCACCACTGGTCCAGTTTTCTTTCCTTTCGTTTCCTACGAGAATTAAAAGAATATTTGCAACCAAATGAATTGAATATAACCTCTCGTAACGCGTTACACATCAGAAATATAATTATAAAACCAAATACTATAAACAAAGTTGGGCCACAATGTCATAAATTACTCCCTTTCAAAAGATTTGCCTACTTGATGTTTATTTCTTAAACAGTTTATCTGTAACTATCAACTGATTGAAGGACGCTGCCGTCAAAACCACACTGTCTACGGGTCTAATGTCGCGAGCTCAATTTAAGGTTGGGAAAATCTAGGGACCTTCCCGGGCGCAAAGAACGGTACAGCCAAGGAACCGCCGAAAGAAATTATAAAAACAACATATTTTCGAATCGACCTAAATAGATTTAAAATTATTCATCGGAAGTTATCAACAGAAATCATAAGGCATCTGGCTATCAAGTATTAAATTTTGTTAAGAAAATTTCCACACTGAAAGAGTTGCAAGGTACAGACACATTCGCTCTTCTTACATTGATATACAAAGACCTACAGGTCGCAATTTCTTGCTGTGTGAATATAGATTCAATAAGGCATAAAACTTAACTTAAACATCGTTGTTTTAAATTCCGTAATGTAATTTTAATCTGACCATGTGTAGCTTTTTTTCTTGAGGATATTATAAACCTATGCGTTATTAGTTTTACTGGATTCAAATTTCATGCTTTCAAGAAATAATCTTTTATGAGCAATAGCAATTTATCACTCCATGAGGGTAAGCTATGAATGCAATTATAGGAACATCCGCTGACGGCGCATTATCAAATGTAGGATAAATCTACGAAAGATGGTGAAGAATGAAATTACATACCCTCCTGTTTGGCCCGGACGAGGTGTTTTCAAGCATGATGAACTTCCCCTCTGGGCTGACCTCACTGATGGCGATAGGGCCAGTGGATGTCCTCTGGTAAGTCGTCTTGGCCGACACTTCTCCGCGCATCATTTTCATGCTGACCTGAGAGTCTTTAAGACAGGAAAGAACAGGTTGATAACTTTGTCAATTCAACACAAATTAAGGTATGTGATTTTTTATTTTTTTTGATAAAGGTGATTTTGCTTACATACCAGGATAAAGTGACTTTTATAGTTCTTAAAATGGAATAGCACAGCTAAGTATATCTCTTTACAATAGTTATATAAATTCCAGTTATATTGTAATAACAGTATGCTTTATATTTCTGTCATATTCACAAATGTTGAAAAGGATATTGTGCTTCTTACATCAATGCAATTGATATTTTCATCACTTATTATAGAATAATTTGTTTTAAACATAAAAATCGTAAATACAAAATAACAAACATTACGACAGCTATAGCCAGCAGTTAAGTTAGATATTTCAATCCCCGTACCATGTTGCTAGAACTCTTGTTAAACTAAGCAATATACTCGTAAGTGTTAGTATTGGTGAATAGTATGTAGAACTGCTCAGCAAAAACAGACCAAACCAAAGTGTAAGTTTTTATTATTTTATAATCTGAAGGAAAACGTCTCTGATCGTCATTTAAGATGTACAGTTATACAACACATGAATTCTCTGTTTTCGAGGCATTACACGAAGTCTTTTATTTTCGAAGTTATATATAGTCAAGTCTAATTACAACAACGCTGTTCGTTCCCAGGAAAATTGTCGTTATAATGAAAATGTCGTTATAATGAAAATGTCGTTATAATGAAAATGTCGTTATATTGAAATGAGTAATGAGTAAGATGTCAAACACTTTCAAGAAAGTATAGACCAAATCTTCTTCACAGTATCTATTTTTAAATAAATGTATTCTATGCACATCGTATAATAGAGAATGAATAATCATAAAGACATGTTTAAAAGTGTATTTACACTTTTAAAACAAAAAAAAATGCTTGTGAGTGCTAAAATATATTAAAGACAATGAAACACAAACGTTTCTCCAGTAATAAAAATTAAAAAAACACACTGTTTGTTAAGTTTTCTTCAAAATGATAATGAAATTTTCACAGCCTGTACTTTCGTTCCCGATTTTTTTTTATGTCGGTGCCAATATCCAAAAATTCCGTTATAACGTGATTAAAATGTATTGAAAAAGTTTTGTTCTCGACCATTTTCTGTCGGTAAGTGAATATTCCGTTCTAACGAATGTCGATGTAACAAGACTTGACTAATTAAAATATTAACATTAAAATAACTGGTAGATGCACCCGAATTTGAAAAATGCACACACATTCAGCTGAATCACGCAGTTTGAGTTACTACAAATGAGCAAACATAAAGACATTTCGAATATTGTCAGTTGAAGGAAGTTGGTTCAATTCAAATTGTCGACCATTTCTGTGTTATTGCATCGTCATTTATTTTCACCAGTAACCCTAGCTGGTAACACTTAGCCAGATATTTGCGTTTCTGCAAAAATTCGCAGGATTTTTTTGTCAGCGTCTTGAAATAATTGATAGAAGAATTCATGATTTTATTTTCTACTCGGATTGATATTCTGTTTTGCCATATACGTCTACTTGAGTCATAATTATCATGGTAAATTGTGTTAACCGAAGTGTAAATTTTAGCGCATACAGATAGCAAAGCAAAGGGAGTTAAACCAGAAGCAAAGATCTTATTCAAACGCACACTTTATTACCACTTTGTGCCTGACCCTCTGATTCCGGTGTTGCATCTATATTACAGAATTACCATACACATATTTTATAGTCTAACCATTAAATGCTTGGAATCTATTCAACACATTTTCCTTAATAATTTAGGCCTGTAAAAAGGACCTATTGCTAATTGAAAAAAGTGCTCCAATAAGGATGTGAAATATAACCAAATCAATCTGATTATAAAAATGCCTGTAATTATTGTTTAATCTCAAAGAACGGAAGGGTTATAATGAGTAACTGATTTAATATTGATAAGAGGCATACATAAAACGCGATATATATGATTTATATTATCTAACTTTTACGGTTCATCGTTATATATTAATCGCATTTCATAAAGAATTACTGTTATTTTGCTAAGCTAATAAAGCAAGATTCTTTTCCTAAAGTGCTTAATATATTGCTGCAATTATTCATGTAGTTATTGTATACATGTCTTTGCTCAATAGTGATTGCAGTGCTTTATCTTTCATTACATATGCGAAAATGCAATTAATTATTGATCGGAAATATATAACATGCAATCTTCTAAACAAAAATACCCATGCAATGGCTAGATAAATACACCGGCATCTGATTTATTGTAACTATTTGGATACATTGAACTGCTATATAGTAAACCTATATACACATTTTACCGTTTGATCATGTACATTTCTGAAATAGTGTTCATATACGCACCCCCTCTATTCTCGTATCCACTGACTATCTCAGAAAGCATTTCTCCGCCATGACTTTGTGTGTTTACTACCTGCTCTACGACCCGTTTAAGTCCGACCCTGCGAGGGAAGCGCAGACAAAAAACTTAAGCCAAATCAAATTTGAACTTCATGCCATTAAATCACTTAACATAAAATATATTGTATGACCATCGCCCTTTTCACAGGTAAAATAATATCAAAACTTACATTTATAGCAGTAATTTTTTAAATCTAATTCTCTTTGAAAATAAAAAAAAACACTCATAAATCTTAAAACTTAATAGCAATTTGTTTCGTTTTGAAATAGGTACATAGTAAGGCGATGGTCATATCTTTTTCGGTAAATAGTACAAAACAAAAATAACTGCAAACAACTGAAAGAAGTAAAACATCAATATAAAACAAACCATAGAAAAATAGGCTAAAAGATATAACTAACGATAAAGAAACAAAGAAAGCAACAAACAAAAATGCAAAACATTTAATGACAGTGCAAATAAAAGGCATATGGACAAAACTTATTGACGATTAAACTGTTCACTGAACCACACTATTCACACAAGCATTCTTCATTATTCAATGGACATTTCCAACAAACGAGGTGCGAACTGAATAGGAATACAATGTATGTACCTTGCAACACGCAAAACAAAACTGCATGCAAATCACAACAGATTTACAACAGAGTTTTGGTGCTTCCACCTAACATACCCTCTCCACTCAGAAGAAGCTTCTCGATTTTGGCATCTAGCAAGTCACCGGTAGATTCTGTTGGAGAACATTCGTCTATATTTCCGTTCACATTTGGCTGCCCGTCTTTAACTGGCTCCGGCTTAGTTTCACTTGTTTTTGTTTCATTGTCTTTTTGGATATCTCCATTAGTAACCGATTCCTCTGCAGTTTTTTCTTGCGAGGATCCTGTCGTATCTGCATCTACAATCGTTTTACCACTCTTATCACTCTTATGTTCTTCTATTTCTTTTTCACTTTGCACACTTTCTTGCACAGCGCCATTTTGTTTTGAATCAGTTATCGGTCCGTTTTGATCCACTTCAGGCTCTTGATCTACATTTTGTTGTAAAACAGTAGATGTTGCAATAGCACTATCAAGAACGTCTTTAGACGCATCAGGCCCTTTTTCACCAATTGTGTCCTTGCTGTCTAGTTCATTTAAACTAGTTGCGCCTCTTTCAGGCTCAACAACGGACTCAGTTGATACTTTGTCTGTTTTAGAATCTTGATCTGAGGCTACTAATTCATTATCAATTATCTCTGGCTGTACCCTTGGTGTGCTTAAGTCTACTTGCTTTTCTTTAATATCTGTTTTAATTAGTTGAGCTTCTTTTTCACTTTGTGGAACACTTGTAAGCTTTTCCATTTGATCATTTCCCTTCTTTAAATTCTCATTAGAACTATTAGGATAGTTATTATCAGATATAGACTTTGTTTCTTCCTCAGGAGTTTTGTCATCCTCAATAGCTTCTGATTCTTTTGCAACAATTTTACTAGTATCGTCGTCGCTGTCAGGTTTAGGTTTGTCTTTCTCTTCCTTACTTTTAGACTTGATAATTACGGAATCATCTGCGTCTTCTATTTTACATACCGGAAATTGATCTGGTAGTTCTTTTGTTGGAGATAACTCAATTGTTGCAGATTGCTCCTCAGAATGTTTTTCAATGACTTCAGATTTTA
>CM037783.1:27927899-27977899 GCA_021229015.1 Solen grandis | reverse complement strand
TCATCACCAATGTAAATTTCTGAATCTCAAAAAACTAAACTCTCAATTAAGAGATTTAAAAAGAACCTTATCTCCTATTTTCAGAAATAACACTATTCATATGATTATCAAAACATTTACTGATTGAAATTAAGGAATTTGCCTCGAAAAATAGAGCTGCATTTTCAAATTATGAAATTGTGACTTGTCATATGGGGATCTCTTGGTTTATCAATAAAAATACCAAATTATCTAAAGCCTGAAACAAGTGTTTAATTAATGCATTACCTTATAATAATACCTAATAATACAAATGTTCGTTTAAGTACAAAAGTGATTTAAAGAATGGAACGATTCTTTTTAGGTTAGGTTTATTACTGGCGCTAAGCAACTTTGAGAAGTATATAAAACTTACATGAATGAGACCAAAAGTCATGGGAAAAATGTGTATTAGACGAATGACAATTAACCGTCTCCGGTAATCAATGGGTTAGATCGTATGTCCTGGGAGCGGGAAGACGTGGGTTTGATCTCCGACCTTGACATACCAAAGTTATTAAAATGGCGCTCAGTATATACGCAGTGTAGTTCCAGGACTGGGTATCATGATGTCAGAATCATGTGACTGGGTGTGATATCATGCCACATGTCTACGAAACGACACTGCAGTGTGGCAACACTATGTCTTTCTCAAGTATACATGCTTTCTTAATGACCGAAATACTGCCGGGCGTTTTCATATATGGATATATATGTGGGTAATATTTTGTTCCCTTTAGCCACATCATAAGAACCAGTTATAACCATATAATAGCTAACAGAATTAATGACATCAAAGGAAATTTACAATTATCTATTGTTTCCATGGCCATCTAAGTATCTAAATGTGATTGCTGTGGTACGTTAAACCCAACAAAACAAACAAATGATAGCTAAACTCAGTTGCAAAATTTCGTTAATATTCGCAGCAAAATAAGAAAGTACCTCCTTTTCAATTCTGAATATCTCTTTCAATATCATGTTAACACAGATATAACTAATTAGCAATGTACATGTCATCGTCGGAGTATCTGTTGTTGACCTAAGTTTAATCAGTAGTAATCCATGCCCTTCGGTTAAAGACCAAATTTAGTGGTTTTGCACGTGTGCCTAGTGCACCAAAGGTCAATGTCCGGTCTAAGTATCTAACTACACTGATTGAAATAAGTCACAATTGAATAAAATCACGCAAAATCAAGTCAAACAAGAAAGAAGATTGAATAATAATCAAACTATCGGGATGCTTATTGCAGGTACATTAGAAATTGCTATAAAATGGAGTATTGTTGAAGCAAGTGTCATATTTTAAATCAACCCCTATGTCATTTCATTCAAATTGTTTCAATGAAAGAAATATCGCGGCGACTCAGAAAATTTCGTGGGTACACTTATTCGTGTTCTAGAAAACTCTTAGCGATTTTCGTTGGGGTTTATATCTGCATTGTGCGAACGCACTTTGGGGTCCAACGTACGATGGGGGTCTGACCCCATAGAGTGTTACGTATTTTGGGTCAGAATTGGACCCTAAAGTGTGTTGCATTTGTTACATTACTACATCCGATAGAATAATATCTAATGCACTCTGGGGTCAGAACTTTCAACACGATGTTTATGAAATAGCATACATTTGAGTGAACGGAAGAATTTTTACGAGCTTTTACCAGTCTTAGCAGTTACTTTGCTGATATAAATGCCTTTAGGAGTTATGGGAATATTGTGTACATATAAGTATTTACATTGTTAGCGATTGCCGGCAGCCCGAACATAACAATGATGATTATATTAAGATTAACTAAGACTTGAATTCACATGTAAGCATTCATAAGCGTTTAATACTAAAAGGATGAACACTCATATTCGACTCGTAATGCGCCAGTAGTGATCGTTTAGTGCATTTCGGTAATATCACACGACTTTTATAACGTACTCTCTTTAAAGATGCCAACAGCATATGTTAATAAATTTTCAATTTGTTATCATATATTTGCAAAAATTAAATTAATTACACTTTCATGGCATACAGGAAAATGTGATCTGAGCGATGGCAGTTTTGGGGAATTTAGGGCTTTAATCAAAACGGCATCACTAAAATGCCAATAAATTATCTTTTTTCCGCGTAATAAAGAAAATACTCGTAAACACATAGTATAAACACGTGCATATAAAATACAATGACTATATTAGTGGACACATTGTTTTATATCATATGTGTGATATCTCTTAAGAATTCTTGGTCAGTTTTATCTCTTTGCACTGAAGTACCTATCATTCTAGTGATCTAGATATTATGCTTTTAGTTGCATTTAATAGCCCAATTTTCTTGTCAAATATTTCGTCATAAAGAACTGGGGAACTAGATTCATGATTATATTTGATCATGTTGTTATAAGGGTGTAAGAATTCCTTTGTCTCACAATTCTAGCAGTAACAGTAAAATAGGTTTTGCACCAATACACGAATTAATCTCTAAACTTATATCAAGATTGAAAGGTAATCGGGCCGGCAAGTTTAGGCAACGTTACTGCCTCTCTCTATTAAACGATTTCTAAATTTACAAAGAAATGTGTTGCAAGTAAATATATTCGTGTATAATTATACCAAGACCTTGCTAAAATCCGTTAAATAACTAATAATAATCATGTTTCATCAAATTTAAAGTCTCAAAATTATAATAAAAATTACAAATATTTTCAATTCACAATATGCTTTGCAATTTGTTTTATTGTTCACCGTGATGTTTAAGATGGTTTACATTATAATACTAAAGTTATAAAAAGACTAAAAAGTAATACAGTTGTAACGATACTTTATGATCGTGGATGTAACTACATTTAATAGGAACACCGATTAAGAAATACCAAATACTTAATATGAATACATGGCACAAATATAGCAACTTTTGATAATAACATAATTGTAATACCACTTGATAATAACATAATTGTAATACCACTTGATAATTACATAATTGTAATACCACTTGATAATAACATAGTTGTAATACTACTTGATAATTGCAACAATATTTAACAGTACCACAAATTTAGGAACACCTATTAGTAACACAATTGTTATGACTTATAATACATGTAGTAACAAAATATAATAATACACTTGTAGCAACACTTAATGATAACACATTTGTAGCAACACTTTACGATAACACGGTTGTAGTAACATTTAACGATAACTCAGTTGTAGCAACACTTAACGATAACACAGTTGTAGCAACACTTAATGATAACATAATTGTACCAACACTTTAGATTTAAATGGTTAAAATAACACTCCAGAATAAGATAAAGTCAAGCTGCGATATCAGAGGAGCTGTTATCTGAGCGCCATGCATAATGCGAGGTATAGTCCCAGCCCAGGTGTGGAGAATCAAATGGGACAATTAATAACCTGAAGAGAAGTAGTCTAATTGTCCACGTCCGTCCTCGGATTATTGAAATGTTTACTGTAACTATAAAAACTTCAAAGTTATATAATTACGTCAATACACTGGTATTATGAAAAGGAGATCTCAGTTCAACATTTAGCCTTGGTGTTTGCAAGCATGTCGAGTTTTATTATTCTTTCTTGTGGAGGTATCTCATAAATCAATCGTAAAGTTTTAGTAACCACGGAAACATTCATATCGCAACAAGTTTATCAAAACTGTTTTGTAATTACAAAATATTCAGTTCAAATCATTTAAATTTTGACAGCAGTAAAAGTTAAAGCCTGATTAAAAGATAAATGGTTCGTCTAGACAAGTTATATATTATTATATATTGTTTAAGAGGGGAGCTCTCCGAAGTTATGACAGTGTTAAATAACAGCATTAAGTTAACAAGTCATAACCATATAGAACTGTATCGCTAAATACCCTGTAAGTTCGTTTTAATTACCTTTTGAACTCAATGAGACAAGTGAAAATGCATTTATGATAATTGTTTGTACTTATGAGACTTAAATCTAAAGTTTTAACGAAATTGAATAAGACTTAAAAACTCTTTAATGTCGGGGCGCATATATTTAGATAAATTATATTTAACTTGCACGGACTAGGTGTGCGCAATGCAGTGTGACGCAAGTTCTTTGTAATTCTTATAACAATGCAACAGTTACATGCGAGAGTCTTTAAGAGCCATATTCCGGGAAATCTGCAATAAATATTTTCACTTGCTATGGAACATGCAAATATAAATAAAACTGCTTACGCAATATAATAGTATCTTGCAATTTAGAAGTTGTTCACACTTGGCCATTAATTTTATTGTCATTTATTACATTGAACGAATGTTTGGTTCGTCATTTGTAACTCCTTAGACATGGAGCAGTTCCAATGATATTTTACCTAAACCATGAAGATAGGGCGTGGAAATATTACAGCACTCTTTCACAAAAGCATGTTTTTACTACTTAACACACGAAATGTTGCACATTGCACTGTTTGATGGACCCCTTGGGGCTATTCACTTCATATTTTGGAAACCATAATCTGAAGCACGGTATTTGTTTTGGTAATACTGTATCATTTTGTTTGTTATAAACGTACGTTTCAAAAGGTTTTAGGGCTCAAGAGGCAATTTTAATCTATGATAGGTTTGGGGGATTTTAACTATATATATAGGTACAGTACACTCAATGACTTGATTAAAGTTTAGCAGGTACATGTAAATAAATGCCAATATACAACTATAAGCCCATATTCAACAATTAAACATGATGATTGGACCACCAATACCACCGGGACCGGTTTACCTGTGTAGTCTAGGCCATGAATAGAAAAAGACGGCTCTTGGAGCCAAAAAAATATGCATACAAAACCCCAATTTTGGTTTCTTATAAATAATTTCTTAGACATGCACACAGATTACTATTTCTTTTTCTTAGACATGCACACAGATTACTATTTCTTGGACATACACACAAATTAGTACTTCTTGGACATGCAAACATTTAACTTCTTCTAGGACATTCAAAAATTTTTGGAGTTATATTTTTAAAAGTAACTTCATAAGAAATTCATACATATTACATACTCCTTGAACATGCACACAAATAACTACTTTTAAAAAGCACATAAAACTTCATGGACATACATACAAATAACTTATTGCACATGCACACAAATAGCATCTTGTACATGCACACGAATTACAACTTCATATATAAGCACACAAATAACATCATGTTCATGCACACAAATTACAACTTAATGGACATGCACACAAATTACAACATCATGTTCATGCACACAAATAACATCATGTTCATGCACACAATTACAACTAATTAGCACACAAATAACAACTTCATGAACATGCACTCAAATACGTCATGTTCATACACATAAATTACAACTTCATGAACATACACACAAATAACATCATGTTCATGCACACAAATTACAACTTCATGAATATGCACACAAATAACATCATGTTCATACACACAAATTACAACTTCATGAACATGCACACAAAAACATCATGTTCATACACACAAATTACAACTTCATGAACATGCACACAAATAACATCATGTTCATACACACAAATTACAACTTCATGAACATGCACACAAGAAACATCACGTTCATGCACACAAATTACACATTCATATACAAGCACACAAATAACATCATGTTCATGCACACAAATTACACATTCATATACAAGCACACAAATAACATCATGTTCATACACACAAATTACAACTTCATGAACATGCACACAAAAAACATCATGTTCATATTCACAAATTACAACTTCATATACAAGCACACAAATAACATCAAATATCATCATGTTCATGCACACAAATTACAACTTAATGGACATGCATATTAATTTCAAATCCATTGATAAGCACACAAATAACTTCTTGGACATGCACACAAATAGCTCCTTTTTTGGAAGAGCATGCATTTAACTACTTCTTAAAATTTTCAAACCAAAGACTACTGCCTGTAAAAGAACTGTTTGGCAATATGAAAGTGGTGACTATGAAGAGTTTCGACATCTTTTAACTCAAAATGATTGGCAATATTGAGTTCATGATTGTAGCAGAAAACATAAGTAATTCCATTATAAAGTGCACGTAACTGTCAATGTGTTATTCGACCAAATGACATAACTTGGATTACAAATAGTATACGCTAATTTACGCCTTTTGCACTGTAAAGCCAAACGTTATAATAATGATATATACTGGTCAAAAATCATAAAATTAGAAATAAAGTTACGAATGAGATAAGAAAATGTGAAAAATGTTTTATTTTAAATACTACTTCTAAACTTTGTGCAGACAATTTAGACATCAAACAATGGTAATGGTTTAAATTATCAAAACAAATTCTGAAGGGTTAATCAAATAACCAGTCAATACCGCCTTTGATTTTTAACAATAAAATAGCTTACGACGAAATTTAAAAAGCCGATTTGCTAAGCACAATATTTTGTAACCAGACTAATATTGATGACAGTAATATTATTTTACAAGAGATTACTCTCCACGATAAGGAACCTTTATCAACAATACAAATTACAAGTCAAGATGTTATTGACATTTTGAAATCTTTAAAACCTTCTAAAGCGGCCCTGATAATATTCACTCACGTCCACTCAAGAAAGGTGCTCCAGGGTTGTATGAGCCTTTAAGTATTTTTAACTAACTATTAAGCCAATCCTATTTTCCTTCTTGGAAAAATGCTAATGTATGTCCAATCTTCAAAAAATCAGATCCTTCAAATCCATCAAACTATAGACCAATATCATTATTGAGTTGAGTTCGAAAAGTTATTGAACGCTGTGTATTGAAGTGTTTTCATTTTTTTTTACATTTTTTTTTAAATGAAAAATAGCATTATTACTTCCGTTCAGTCAGGTTTTATGCCAACTGATTCTACAGTTAACCAGTTAGTTTTCATATATAATGACATTTTCAAAGCTCTAGGTAAAGGTAAAGAAATACGCATTGTCTTCTGTGATATTCCAAAGGCTTTCGACCGTGTTTGGCACCGAGGTCTCGACCGAAAATTTTCAGCTATTGGAATATCCGGTCAGCTTCACTCCTGGTTCAAATCTTATTTAAAAAAATAGAAAAAGATAATAAATTTGTATTGTATTCTGACATTATAGCATATAATCTGTGCCTGATTAGCTTGCTGATATGAATTTTTTCTTCTTTTTTTCTTTTTTTTTTTTTTTTTTTGGTTCATTTTGAGACGATTTCTCGTGTTGTCATATGTTTGTATAATTGTTTTAACCGCTTTGACCGGGCCATAGGGCCATATTTAGATGGGCAATTAAATTTAAATGAGATGGTAAAATGTTTTTGATTTTTTTGATTCTTTAAAACTTACAAATTATTTTGATGTATAACATCATTGTTTTCCAACATATTACAATTATCAACAACTCGGATAAACATTTGCATTATTTTTCACATCGCTAAAAATGTGCATTTCCGAAGCCTGGGTACACTTACAAAAATCAGTTTATTAAACTTATAAAATATAGTGCTGGAAAAATGATAATTTGCCCTGTGTAAGTATGATATCCTTTATATACTAACCTCTTTTTCAGAAAATTTTACCAACCTTTAACAGAATAGAGATGATTTCAGTTTTTGTATTTTTGAATTTATAATCATTTTTTCAAATTGGGTGTCTCTTCTAAAATTTAATATATCTCGAGATACACATGGTAAATATTAAAAAAAAAAACATATTTAGATGTCTGAATTGGTAAACTTGAAAAGGAAAACAAGCAAATCCATATCTGCAAAAGTGAATTTTACAGTTCTAAAATCTTAAATCCAAATTCAACCTGTACAAAAAGCAACTCGGTAATAAATGTAAATCACCGGACTATTATAACAGCGGAAAACGGAAGTTCCAGATATACCATTTTAGATTAAGATTAGAGTGCAGTTCAGTAAATCATCACTTACATAAGCGAAACCTAGTTTCTTCTCCTTGTTGCACGGGTGGTGAGATTGAAACTACTGAACATTACCTGTTATACTGCCCTATTTACAACATCGCACAGGTCACTTGTCCAATTTACCGTTTCCATTACTTATTTAGAACTTCCCATCAGAGTATCTCACTATTATTCAAAATGAAGAATTATTTAGGAAAAGTCAGTCATACATCCGGGCAACTGGCCTTTATGACATTCACAAGTGTGGTCTCTCTCTCCTCTCTCTCTCTCTCTCTCTCTCTCTCTTATACATAACCTCAACATTCAAATAAACATGAAGGCTACTTTTTCACATGACCGGATACTATTCATGCATTCGTCACATGGAGAAGAGTTTATATAAGTTTCTAATCCAAAAGCTTAACCTATCTGATATCGTGTTTATATATAAATGCATATAATTGAAATAAATACTTTTTTAAACTAACTACTTCTTGAGCATGCACACAAATAACTCCTCGAACATGCATACAAATAACATATTTGGCATGCAAATAAATAACTCCTCGGACATGCATACAAATAACACCTTTGGCATGCATATAAATAACTCCTCGGACATGCGTACAAATAACATCTTTGGCATGAACACAAATAACTCCTCGGACATGCACACGATAAACTTTCGGATATGAACACGAATAACTTCTTGGACATGTACACAAATTGCAAATTCTTGGAAATGCACACATATTACAATCTCTTGGACATACACACAAATTACTACTTCTTTGTTTATGCAGAAAATTATCTTCTTTGAGCGAGCACTTATAGATTTAATTACTTCCTGGGCATGCACAAAAATAAGTTCTTGGACATGCATATACAAATTACTGCTTCTTGAACATGCACACAAATTACTACTTCTTGGATATACACACAAATTACTACACATTAGACATGCACAAAATTAACCTCTTAGCGACATGTAGTGACTCATCTCAGATGGTTATATTTAAAACTCGTTCAACTTTCTCTTGCGTTACAACAAGATGTAATCACGAGAAGCAGATGTCGATATGGCATAGTTATTTATTGAGACTTTGTGAGATGAAATATGTTCTTCTGTTACTAATATCTAATCAATCACGCGTAACGAGGGGATCGCATGACAGACAGAAATGGTCAGTTGTCAGACAACGATTAATGTAGGAAATCTACACAAAGTGTTTTTAAATATAATGTATGTGACTAAACAAACAGTTTAGTGGGTTTTTTTAATATAATATACGAATATATAATTTAGTTTAGTGTTTTAATTATAATGTATAAACGTGTATTTCAGTGTTGTAGTTTTATTCTTTACATTTTATTGTTATCATATTCAATGTATAAATGAATTTCTTAGTGTATTTAAAAACAATATAAGAACGTACATGTATACATGTAGCATGTTTTTGTATTCTAGCGTTTATAAATTCATTGTATAAACATATCTTTAGTGTTGTAAAGGTTTTGTATAATTATAAATATTATTATGCCCCCTTCAAGGAAGAGGGGACATATTGTTTTGCAAATGTCGGTCTGTCGGTAGAAAACTTCGTTTCCGACCGATAACTGGAGAACGCTTGGGCCAACATTCCTCAAACTTCATAGGATGATTGGTAATGACTATTAGATGACCCCTATTGATTTTGGGATCACTTGGTCAAAGGTCAAGGTCACAGTGACCTCGAATGTGAAAATCGTTTCCGACCAATAACTGGAGAACATTTGAGTCCACATTCCTCAAACTTCATAGGTTAATTGGTCATGACTAGTAGATGACCCCTGTTGATTTTGGGGTCAATTGGTCAAAGGTCAAGTCACAGTGACCTTGAATGTGAAAAACGTTTCCGATCAATAAACGTAAAACGCTTGGGTCCACATTCCTCAAACTTCATAGCGTGATTTCTCATGACTATTAGATGGCCCCTATTGATTTTGGGGTCACTTGGTCAAAGGTCAAGGTCACAGTGTCCTTGATGGGAGTTTGGGGAGCGTAGGGAGGCATATATGTCGTTCCGAAATCACTTGGTCAAAGATCAAGGTCACAGTGACCTTGAATGTGAAAAAGGTTTTTGATCAATAACCATAGAACGCTTGGGTCCACATTCTTCAAACTTCATTGGGTGATTGGTCATGACTAGTAGATGACCCCTATTGGTTATTGATTTGGGGGTCATTAAGTCAAAGGGCAAGGTCACAGTGACCTCGATGGGAGTTGGGGGGGGGGGGGCGTGGGGGAGGCATTTATGTCGTTCCGACAACTCTTGTTCTATATTGGTGTTCAATGTAGACGTGTTCACCTAGACGGATATGATAAGCTTAAGCGATATTGATTTCCGATTCATGCAGCGATAGACGGGTAAATTACACTGCATTTTATATATAAGTTGAGGGAGAAATGCACACTAGTTTCTGGGACAGATAATCTCCCATACTTGCACATAAAGGTAGATACAAGTTTGAATGGTCTACGAGTAGCTGATGTCACGATATTGAGACGTTATTTGTGGTAAGACTATTACTTCGGACTCAAAATGTCGTATGAAAAAAATGATGTTTAAAAAATATTAACTAACCCTTACACACATTCTAAATTCTTACTGTTTTATGTAAGATTATTTCTTACACACACAGAGTTATACACACATCAAAGATCTAGAGGTCAGTTTGTGTTTTACCCTCTGTTCACTGAAGTTCCTCTTCAATGCTTGAAGTCCCAGCTCATCGAGGATAGCATCCATGACTAGCTTTTAAGTAGCTAGCTAGCTCCCACCTATATTTACCACCATGAGGATATAAATTATTTAAGAATGTTTTATCATAAGATCTATATAGAAAATGAAAATTAACCCCATACTGTTAAACATTATTTACATAATACAATAAATGTGTGTAGGCTAATATTTATAAGTTACGTACAATGTAGATCTATTTGAATACATCTTGACTGGCGTCAGATATTTTTGCATCTTGAATTCAATATTAACAATAGGGGCTAAATTAAATGGTCCTTTACGATGTCAACATAAAAGTTCGAGTAATGTTGACCTTTCAGATCTATCAAGCACCTTGATTACAAGAAATAACCCATAAAATCGTTTACCGTGCAGATGTTTCAATATTAGAATTAACAGGACGTTGGAAAGCGTCTGCGCCTGCACAAGGTGACTGCGCATGCGAACCGGAAGCTGAAATGCGAAATATTGAATTCTCGCCTGGCGGGTTGGCGGGCGCCATTCGAAAAGTCGAAAAGACGGAATATTGATTTTTCGTGTGGTGGGGCGAGATTTCGGGCGAAAAGTCGAAATTTCGGGGCGAGATTTCGGGGCGAAAAGTCGAAATATGTTTCGCGCGATGGGGCGAGATTTCGTGTTACCGTGTGTTGTTTTTGTGTGTGTGTGGGGGGGTGTATTTTATTGTTATCAAATAAATGTATAAACATATTGTTTTTAAATCTTAATGATATTTTAGTGTTTTATGTTCAATATATGAACGTATTATATATTACTGCTTTCAAATTCAATTAAATTTTAGTGTTATAAATTCTATGTATAAACGTATGTTTCGGTGTTTTTATGTAAGTAAATAAAGTAAACACTAAATTGTGGCCATCGTTAATTTAGATTTCAATGTCATTTGAGCATTTTGAAATGATGCACATGTACATGTAGTGTTGAAAAGAAGCCCGATCAGCTTTGATTCATTCAATATATTTTAGCATCAATAAGGTTATACATAATGCTTATAATTATCTTGATTTAATGATAGTTTAATGTTTCAATTAATAGCACACATATTCTGAATTCCATTTCGTTTGTTGATATATCATTGTTTCCCATTACAAAAAGATTGAAAATATTTTTTCTATATTATATGTAACTAAAAAAAAGGATTTTTCATGTAAGGAAGCCCCCCCCCCCCCCCCCCACACACACACACATAAAGAAACATTGTAAAAATGCAGCTTATATATATTAATATTGATACTATTATTTCCATCATATCTTTTGTTTTTTCCTGCTCTTACTCTGGTTTGTATTAAGAGAGTTACATAAGTTTACATTAAATGTTGATGTGAAACACAGTCAGTTTGTTTCCAATTAGCACAAAGAAAAAATCGGTTGACATACATGTATCGCAGATCAAGAACCATACAGTTAAGCTGTGTCTTCAACCGCTTATGTCTTTTTATATGTATTTACGAGAACAGCAAATACACATGTGGCAATTATTGTGCAAAAATCTAAATCACCTTTGCTCACTGGATTTATGACTAATAACTATTAGATAAATGTAAAAGACGGATGATTAATTGTCATTTTGGTTAATAGTTTTGTGTATTTAAAGCGGTGCTTGAAAATCTTTAGGTGGATAAAAATACAAGACAGTGTAGGTCTGTATATATATATATATATCAGGTCTTGCACTTGTGTTTAAATTACCTGAGGTAAAAATAATAGAGGGAGGAAAATCATGAAAGAAAAGTGGTGTGTGTGTGTGTGTGTGTGTGTGTGTGTGTGTGTGCTCTTTAGACTTGACTTTTTGAGTTTACCGATTTAGTCATATAGCGACGTCCAGCTAATGCACTGAGGCATCCAGGAAGAACCACAGACCTACCGCAAGCCAGCTGGAAGGCTTCCTCACATGAAAATCCGAACGACCCTACCGGGATTCGAACCCACGCGGTGAGGGGCTGTGAAGAAAGTTATGATGATAAAGACGACGTATAATGATGACGACGACGATGATGGTGATGAAGATGGAGAAATAACGCGAAGAAAATTTTGATGATCAGGCAAATATGTAAACCATATATTATTTTATTATGACAGGTTTTTATCTATCAAATATACGACAATAACAACAACAACAACAAAGCAAATCCAAAACCATGTACTAATAATGAATGAAACAAAAAGCATAGAAAATGCAAAAAGTTTAATAAATAAATAACATAACAGCAACAAAACACTTTATATATTTTCTATAACACTAGGTGTGTTTGTAATAATGATTCCAAGGTTTTGCTGTTCACAGCAAAGGATTCCCAAAGACTTGGGGATGATCATACCTAGTGTTTTGTCAAGCGTTTTTGATCCTTTATTCAAAACATACACAAACATCTGCATGTCATTTTCCCTTCCGAAGTAACACTGCACGTGCACATAAATACTCACACGTGTTGGAGAAGTTACATGGGTCTTTTACTGTTTTGTTCTTTTCTGACAGTCACATACAGTCACATAAATAATATGAATGAAATCATGCATGAACATTGTTTTATTAAAACCATTGCTGGAGAAATTTAGCGAAATTGTTAAAAGATTGATATATACTTCATGTGTTATAAAACTGTGCTTTTATAAGTGGTCAGATTCTCAATTGTTTCATCTATACTTATTCCATCCTCTTCTACATGTATTTCCATTTTTCCACCCGGCACAACATTATTTTAAATTTGCATTCACTTTAACCATATTGACTAGTTAAATGTAATCGTGCATTTTTTCCCGATAAATTTTACCCAGTATAGAGTAATAAAAACAAGTTAAGTTTACTCGTTTGCATTGTGAATTAGTTCGAAAGTGACGTCACAAAGTTCAATATGCTCTGTAGTGCACGAATTGTTGGCATGCTCTATATTGTTGTAAGAAGAAGCATTTGGGCTCCTTGTTAACAAAACCAATATTTTAAATTTAGAAGAAAAAAATTCACCTCTCCCCATAAAAAAGTAAACTTACATATATGCAAGTAATGATGGGGCAATCAGTATGCTCTTGCTGTGTTATGTGCTAAAATGATTAAATACATATATACATGATAAAAGACAAAGAAACTGATTAATTGGACAATATATTGGGTGTAAGGATACGCAGAAAAATAAATCTAACTGATATCAACAAACATTATTGAAAATAGATATGAATGAATGAACTATGAAGTAATATTCATTTTATCTGCTTAAAGGACCACAAGAAATATAACTTAGCTGAAACAATGCTTATCAATCATTACTTAAATAGTATGTGCGATTATTGTATAGTGGTTATGCGACTAATATAGTCTAAAATTGTGTGTCATGCAATTAAGCATAAACTGCAAAGTTCTATATTTCACTCGTATTTCTATGTATTTCTACTGTTTATAACCAATTGATATATAGGTTTCTAAGACGTTTAAAAACTATCCCTTTGAAAATAAAAAAAAATGAAAGATACAATCCTTAAGTGCATTTTAAACGTGACTAATTCTCCATGCATTTGCCCAAATTAAAAAAGTGACAATGACGATTTACCGGTGACCATTAACTGGAGATTTTATTTAAGTTTTATTGGAATATCTATAACATTTTCAATTTATTCGATATCTAATTCTTGTAAAAAAGAAGAAAAAAAACACTACCGTCCCCGGTGGCCGAGTGGTAAGAACGTCCAACTCGGGTGTGGGAGATCGTGGGTTCGATCCCGGGCCGTGACATATCAAAGTCGTAAAATATAGTACTGTTATAGCTCCCTTGCTTGGCGCTCAACATATAAGGGTAGCTGCAGGACTGGTTGGCCATGTGTCAGGATAATGTGACTGGGTGTGGTATCATGCCACATGTCTACGAGGTGATACTGCAGTGTTGCAGCACTATATCCGTCTCAGGTAGGCATCATCTCCAAATGACTGAAATACTGTCGGTGGGACGTTAAACCCAACAAACAAACAAACAAACATATAAAAAAAAAATACAAAAAGGATTTAGGCTCACGAGTTTAAGTGATCTTCCATACTTTATTTTGAAAAGGTTGGGCATTTTTAAAATGAACAGGACGTTTTAACGATATTTCTTGATAATTTGCCAGAATCAAAAACAGCTTATTATATAAAATATAATAATATTTACACGAAGCTGTACTTGTGATTTGGGAATGCAGTTTATTATAGACGAAAACGGAAGAGAATAAATGCATATGTTTTATGGGAGCATCTAAAAAATCAAATGAAATTAGATGTTTTTGAAAGTTTCATTAAAATAAAATACCCCTTCTTCATTGTATCTACAATCCTTCAAAACAATGAAGATAACGTGTAAATAAGAATTTCGAATATTTAACGTGTTTATATTGTTAAAATGGAACTGCAGGATAATTTAAAAATTTGTACATATTGGTTGCTGATTGATATTTGGGGAAAGAGCCGATGACAGGCCCAGTGATTATGGATTTCTAAGCCTCAACTGTGTCTGATTGTTGGAACATGTTCCACTGGGGTCACAATTATTTACGTAAAAAATGAACATTTGTATTTGTCTTTTGATGTTCTGCTTTGAATGTTACGCAGATTTGTTCTTGTGTCTGCTGTTTTAAATATGTAATTTGGGGGATAAAAAATACAAGATGATGTATGATTTTATAAAAGATTATGAGATGGGATTCTGTGCGTCTCATGTCTAGGGATAGCTAATTTAAAGTATGAAGCATGTCTGAGACAGAACTTGTGTTATGAAATCTATTTTTAGTAAATCTTGTAGCTCTTCTTTGCACTTTTTTTCTAATTTAAATGCCTTTTTTGGCGTGTGAGTCCCAGACAGTTGAGGGGAACTCTAATTGTAGCATACATATTGCAGAAATCCAACGGATTGGTTGGCTTTACGAGCGTACTTGTTATATAATTTGAGTGTTTTTCTTTGAATTGTGAAGCAGAGTCTATCGTTTGAAGTATGTGATTTTATTATCTGTAAGAAAAGTTCACGTCGGGCTGTTTTATGTGATACACTGAAAATGCATCATTTTATCTCCTTTTTATACATGTCTCTCCTCTCATAAGCTTGGATATTATCAAAGCAAATTACATTGTGATAGTTAAGATGGTACAGCCTTTTTGCATGAATAGACTTAACAAAGTGTATTGTATTTTATAGAGAGCATGTTTTAATATTCCATGTAGTGCTAACAACGAAATAAGCAAGATTATGAATTAAAAAGAAATCCCTTTGTTAAGATAGCAAACTTTTGTTAGAAAGGGTACGTTGTCTGGTTTAGAGGAACAAATAGACTGCATATTCGCGTCATTATCAATTCCAAATGGTCAAATTTATAGCCAATTATCAATTTCAAATTGATGGCTAACAAAACTCACTATCTGGAATAATCAATTAATTTCAAAACTTTGAGTAACATAACCTTCGTCCTAGGCCTAACAAATGCTGTAATTCAAGACGATTTTCTTTATTGAAACCCACTGAATTTGTGTTTAAGACAGTGTACGTAACTTTCATGACCGTTGTATTGGTGGCGTGTAGGACAAAACACCCCGCACTTGTAATGGTGAGTGGGTGGGAGAGTGTATTCACCCAAGTCAAAGTCAGGACAACATTGACACGTGTGTCCCCACCCGGAGTTTACTGTTAGTCAAAATGGCTTAAGTCTCATTTTATCTTACAGAAACAATCCTAAACCATCTTAGTATTCATAAGAGTAAAGATTTGGATTTTCATGAAGTTTCAGTTGTTAAATACATAAAGCAACATTTCTTTAACCAGCGAAATGAAAGTTGCACAAACGGGTAAAATCACTCGAACTTCTTTCCCAAGAAACCCTGGGCACTGCCTAAAACGTGCACAAACTGAAGGTTCACAATTTGACATTTTGCGTAAATAAATCATTTCATTAGCATACCTGAGCATAAAGTGCTCAAGATAGGCTAGTGTGGTCAGCCTGAAATTGAAATGACCTTGCTGTATTACTGTATGGATATTGTATTCAGTATGACTTTCCTACAATATATTCGTAGTAACCTGTACAGACAATCAAAATACTGTTTCTCACAAGTGAGTGACTTTGGGGCCATCATGGTCCTCTTGTTTGTTCAAGTGTCTTAATAACAGGACGGAGGTTTGTCATCAAAGCACATGTTATTTTCCGCTTTTGAATATTGTCGCCGTTTTGACAGTGTAACAAGGCTTGTTTTTATTCACAAAATATTTCAAATGTATATAAACAGTCTTATATTAGGAATCAATTAAATGTTTCAATTTTGAAGCATTAGAAAAGTGTTGTCTTTGTCAAAACTTACTAAAAAAGCACACACACACACACACACACACACACACACACACACATATATATATATATATATATATATATATATATATATATATATATATATATATATATTCTCCATGTCAATAACTTTTGAGCTGATGAAATTCTCGAATTGAGGTGAGTATAATTCTTATCAAACCCCTGAGTCTACATGATAGACCTAGGCTTAAAGGCAGCTGGTTCACAGATGGTCATTGACCAAGAATTTGATTTTTAGTTAGCTATCTGTATAATGTCTATCAATACCCATCTACAGACACATGGTCATCCAGTACAACCTTTCCATGACTGTAAAAAGTAGTGGGTTTCTCCATTACATGCAATAGCGTTACGAACGATATTAAATGCTTTTTTTCCGTGACTGATCCATATTCATCTTCACGTATGCGCTTACTTCACATTCTGAAAAATTTAATAACACTTACGAATTCGCTACCCGGAATTGGTGCAGATGCCATGTTCTAAAACGTGTAACTTGGTATCGCAAATACCTACTGCGGGGTTCGTATTTAGTACTTAACCGACTACGACTACCTTTAAGTAGGCGTTTACAAAAATAGCCTTTTCCCGTGCAAAGTGACCGACTAGTTTATTTTTCAGGATACAAAGACGTTACCAACATTAACGAGGGAAAGAAGAAAATACATTTTATATTTCTATCGATCAAATTTAATCACTGATTCGGTATATCTAGGAGTTGAAAACGTTCAATTTTTTTAAGTAAGGGTGTAAACGAAAGACTACGAGATTGATAGAATCCTACAAAGTGGTATAGAAATGAACACATGGGTTCAATTAACAACTGCTAAATACAACAATTATCAGAATGCACATATAATCTACTTTACAAAAGGTCATTGACTCCAGTCCGCGGTCCTTTTGTGTACCTTTCTGTTGGTTGACCTATATGCACTTGATATAATGGCGGCCTTACTTTTCACACCAGTGTAAGGAGTATTTCACGACTTGTTTACGAGGCTGACTTAGAAGCTTAATTATTGAAGGGACACTATTCCTATCAAAACATGAATATTTGGCAGACTTCCATTGACGAAGAGGATCTTTCTTGATTATACTGTAAGATCATATTTAATTCCGAAATTATCATTAGTAGAAAAAAACGTGTTCACAGGCGAAGAACAGTTTTAACTTTCTGTATTCACGAGTGAGAGACAAGTCGATTCAGCAAGGAAATAAATAACTTACCTATCTATTTTATGTTTTTATTTGAAATGTGCCCGTGACGTCATCTGCTTATAGATTTAACTTACTATCGTGAAACCGATTTCATTTAATCTCCCGCAGTGTGAATGATTATGATGTTTTTTCACACTCCTTTTGAGCGAAACACACACAGTTTTTTTTTTCTTTCAAGTTTCCATTTCCTCCATAAACTTCAACAATTCGGCCGGGTGGTGTTTCATAGAGTCCTATTTTGATTTTTTCAACAAAGAGAACAAATGCCAGTACGAAGAACGTGCCTTCAATTTTGACTCTTATTAATGATACATGATAAACTGCACACATTATATACGAAAATCTTCAAAAAGAGCTAAAATTACCAATCAAAAACATCAAAGAAATCATTTGTAGTAAAGCGTTTCGCAAAACTCTTGTTGAATAACAAAAAAGACAAGCACATCGCCTAGAAAATAACAGACACTACAGTAAATGAGCAATTAATCGAACGTGTTCAAGCGTTTGATGCCCGGCAGCCAGTATTACAAGAAATTGGGAAAATACCGATTCGATTAGCAGATCAAATAAGTTTTTTCTTCTTATCGAATCAGCCGTTATTTAGCGCGAAATGCTTTCCATGGGCATTATTTTCATATTATCAATAATTGTGGGGACTGGATACGAAGCAACAAAGGTGTGAGATATTGTAGAGATACGTTTGAAACCTCACTGGGAGAGATTCGTTTAGCAATTCTCTTCTTGATAGAACAACGAGGCATCAGCGATTATTTATAGTTTTTTTCCCCCCATTAACAGTAATTTGCTAATAAACCATTTTTGCATTTGAAGTAAGTATTACCAGTTCAACGGAATGGTACTGGATTGGAGCCTGTACATGCAGACGCCTCTTACCGCTGGCTGTGTCTCATCCCAGCACCAATAGTACCCCGGGGTTCTCACTCCAGTCAAGACGTACGAGTATATGAGGGGTTGTACATATGGCATAGAGGATATTTGTAAATGTTGCTGTAAGATCGTAAAGTCATAGAAAATGTGCAGAAGTTAGGTAGCAATAACTAACTAGGAATGAAGAAAACAACAACAAGACAACAAACTTTCTATTTAATCTCTAAGACTTTCTCTATTTTTACCGAATTTCCATCCTCGGTACCCAGGCTATTCATATTCATAATATATTTAGCCTGGGTACCGAGGATGCCGAATTTCCTATTTTGATTGAAAGTCGGTGGGAGTTTATACCGTATGTTCAGTCGTGGACTACAAATCTCTCAGCCCTTCACCTCTGTGGGTTCGAATCCCGGTAGGGACTACGGATTTTTCATGTGAGGAAGCCTTCCAGCTGGCTTGCGGTAGGTCGGTGGTTCTACCCGTGTACTCGCGGTCTTCCTCCACCTGTAATTAGCTGGGCGTCGCTATATGATTGAAATACTATCGCCCCAATACAACATTAACAATTATTCTGTATGTTTTAACTTATCTAGCAAAAAAAAAGAAAAAAAGAACGCAATTGGTTTCAATATAATTTGGTGAAAATCTGCCCTTATGGTCATTTCTACTATTTCTATATTTGGTGCTGTTGTCCTTCATTCAGTCTTTCTTGTTGTTGTAACTATTGTTGTTTCGTTTGTAGTCTTATCAACGAGCATATTTAGCTGTGCATATCAAAGATGAATCATTAATGTAATGGTCAAATTAAAGTCGAAATACAGAAGAGTTGCGTCATTGTGTGTAGTATAACGTATGCCAGTAGGCTTATCGGGCCATAAAAACCGAATAGTTATTTACTTATTCATCTTGCCGAAAAGAGCTTTCGGTATCGATGTACTTTTTTCATTCCAAGATGTTAATTATTCAAGTTTCTTTAAACCAAGTTTGTCTTTTCAACCAGTCCACGTTTGTTTTACATTATCTTATTGCTTCTGCAGATATGTTATTATACTTTTAAATCGGCAGTCCATTGGTTAAAATCGGGTTCCTTAGAGGTTGCAAAAGCCACTACAATTCACAAGCAATCTGAATAGGAAACCATATTGGATTCAGTCATTACATTGTCAAGCAAAAACCCACTGTTAAGCATCACGGGCAAGGCACATTTTCATTTTGTTGTGTCTTCATAATTGGTATCAAGCTTCATTTCACTCGCAACCATTTCAAATGTGTTTCAAAGCTTCCCGCTTAAGTATAGATCTTAATGAAATAATCAAATATAAATAAAAATGTTAATTATATTAGCCCACTGCGGTTCTTAAAACGCCGTTAATTGTATATTTTCAAACATACAATTCAGCTGCACTAATATTTAGCTGGAAAGGTACAATAATATATACCCAGCTGCACGTAGGCTTTCTCTTAAACAATTATATGATTTATTTCCTAAATATATTGGGTTTCATAGAGTACTTTAATACCAATATGAGGTTTTTATTTCGAAAGTAAACGAAGTATACATAGTATACATAGCTCCCTAGTGATGTCTTGCGGTAGGTCGGTGGTTCTACCCGGGTACCTCTGTGTACTCGGGGTCTTCCTCCACCTGTAATTAGCTGGACGTCGCTATATGATTGAAATACTATCGCAGCGACGGTAAACCCCAATACAACAACAACAACTCGTGATGTCACTGTTAAGACACTTTTTGGTCGCTATTGTGGCATAAGTTAATTTAGGCTGAAACTCGGAGAATACTGTTTTTAAATCACTACTGTGCTTTTGGTTACTGAAATCTAAGTCGAATTTAACAGTTTTTGTGAATTATTTCAAATATAAAAATAACATTTTGATATAATCAAAGGTAAAAAACTTAATGATAAAAAGGGTTACACAGTTTATATTGTTTAAGAATAATATTATGTAAAGTCATGTGTATTGATATATTTCAGTGTATAGATTTCATGTGTTGACATATTTCAGTATAGTTTTCATATGAGAAGAGTTTCTGTATTATACTTTGAAAGTTTTACAAAGTAAACGTTTAATCATACATTGTTACAACTGTAAATACTTGTTGTCAACAGATGGACGGATAAATAAAGAGGGTTTTCCTTCCTCAAATAAAAATGATTTAATTTCACGACGGAGGATATATTTCATTTTAAAACCCATATAAGATTAAAAAAACTTTAAAATAAACAAGTTATTCAATTGATTAATGTTCAATTAACAATAAACACTCTGAATGCTGAATAGCATTACATTAGTGTCATATGATGAGGAAAGAAAACACATAATTTAAATTAATGTATCTGTCAAAAAAAATGTAAAAAGAAATCAAATATTGCAAGATTATAACAAAGGATGACATACTGAAATGTATAATAATTGAACTGGTGGATATCCCCTTCCACATTTTATTCATTCAAAATATATAATAAAAAAACTCCGCACGCATAAACAGGAGCTCATCATGCAAGCATATTTATCTTATGTATAACGAAGGTACGAGCAAACAGGTGCACGTATATCTTGCCCCCTAGGGGCATTGAATTTGTATATCCAGTATTGTGATTCCTACTATCAGTCATAATTATGTTATGTTACATAAAAGGGGACCATATACTCGTAGCCCAGAAGACAGCCTTTATGTATCAACAAAGACACAAGTAAAACGTTTGACGCAAGCGTCAAAGAATTGAGCCCAATGACTATGTGCCCGTTTCGATGCTGCTAATACAATGGGAACCAGTATGTAAAAGGTTTCGTACAGGCTGTTGGAGATTATTTAAGCATAATAACAATAGCATTAAATCGAAGATCATATTTTCTAGAAAGTAACTAATTTTACGAAAAAGTAAAACAATAATGTAGTGTAATCTGTTTTATAACCTGTAGTCCCAACGTCAAATGTTATTAGTATTTTTAGCAGAAAAAAAGTGTAAGTACAAAAACGGCAAGTAGGTGTATACTTGATTTTGTTTAAGTACAATATACGATATAAAACTCCGCGGATAAAACATAAAAAGTTAAACTAAATTTAAAATATCGGAAAACATATGACACCTGTCATGATCATTTCAAGAGAAGACGAGTGATATACGTGTATCTATATATTTATTTTCATTTACAAAATTACACCATTTAAAGACAGGCACGGAGAAACGCATAACACTGTTCAGCAATTAAAAACTGTATCAAAAACCGTGCCAAATTTTGCCGGCCCGAAATAATCAGAGATAGGAAACTCCTGTAAAAGCCAATGGAAATATTGTTTAGGCACACAGCTGCTCATTGAAAATTGCATACTCTCAAAAAGTATGTAAACGTTATAGAATGAAATGTAACCATATTCTATAAAGTAAATTTTTTTCTACTGCAAGGAATTAATTTTAGTTTGATTTATTTTAGAAATTATTTTGAATTATTATTTAAATTCAACTGGTGAAGTAGAAAAACAACACATTTTACCACCATGTTATCATTATGCAGGTATTTATATATTTTACATGAAATATTTTTATTTCTTGTTTCTTGACTTACTTTAATACATTTAATAGATAGGGTATCATTTTGATGGTAGTGTAATTATTCTATTACAATGGCTCTATTGTTATATACAATTTACTTTCACATATCTTTGATAGAAAAGGAGATATTTGAAAATGACTTTGCGAGATTTGGAAACTTTTTACATGCTTTTGTTAGATTTAAACTAGTTGACAATCTTTGTTAAATAGATATATGGTATCAAGACAGCAACAGCGAATCGATCAGAGACGAGCATTAACAAGAAGAACTGTGCGACATTCTATATACATCATATACATCTCATTTTTATTGTACCGACCCTAAACTTTTTTTCTAGTATTCGGGCTATCACGTTTGCAAAATACTATTCTTTTGTTGTTGTTTTTTCGTGTTTTTTTTTTTTTTTTTTTTTTTTTGTGTTTTTTTTTTTGGGGGGGGGGTCACAATTTTTGATGAATAAGGGGAAAAAATAAAAAAAGGTAGAAATAAAAAAAAGTTTTGCTGACCTACCGACTCTATTTTCTCTTCTTATGAGATGTTATTGGAAACAAACACCTTATTTATTCATTTATTTATTTATTTATTTATTTATTTATTTATTTATTTATTTGCCTTATCTTTTTAACTTATTTCAGTTCATACAAATTATACAGACACCCTCTCAGAGGTTCCAGCGACGGACCCTGTCAGAGACCAGTACTTTGCGCCTGGGAAAGCCCTAAAAGATTTATCCGGTCCAGGAGCTACAATGGATCAAGAAATCAGTTTAGTCTCTATAAACAAAGTAATATACAAAGAGACCCTTTGTTGACCTATTCAGTTTGTGTTCAATATGTTCCTTTGCAAGGACAAAACTGTGAAAGGAACAAAATGAACCCTCCCTGACTCGGATACAGCAAACGACAGCAGAGTATGTCGGTTCGGTGTTAGTTGTCTACAGTTCTTCTCATCAAGCGTGCTATAACCTCTGGCCATCTGGGATATTTGCGATACCAGAGGATACTGTTTGCTCTATCCTGGAGGCTCTCCAACCAGCTGATGGCAGCAATTACCTATTGGCTATACAATAAGAAGCACACAAAAAACTGCCGTGCTATGACGAACTGGATTTTAGCAATCATGGAAATTAATATCTGTGCATTTTCCCGTAATAATTGTAAATGTATGGTACAAGAAACCGCTAAGCGGATTCCCTGGGATCCCATGGCATAGTGTAATTATTCCCACTCATTTTTTTACGTTTCCAGTTTAAATATACATTCGAAAACTATGACACAGGTGCCATATGAAGTGTGTGTATATATGTATGTTTTTTGTGGTCTCATGTACCTCACCAGAGAACGGTTATGTACGATATGTGCAGTATTTGTATCATGTTTTATGCCATGTTTTGTACATAGAGACACAACTTAAAACGTTTCTATATTACTGTTACAATGAAAAATGTGTCATAGATGTTTGAAAGCAAGAAAATATACATATTATCTTTTTTTTTTCTATGTAAAAATTCTCATTTTTTGTTTATTCTATCAGCAATACTTACCGCTTAGTAATAATTAGATTCTTAAATTAGGTAGAAAGCATCGCACTATTTTTTATTGATCAAATATTCATGAACAGGACTAATTACTTTTATAATATTTGTTTAAAAATATTTTGGATTTATCACCAAAGAAATAAATGATGCAACTGGCTCCTAAGTATTTAAGACTTAATTAGTTCTAATTGAATTTATGATGCATTATGTTAAATTCGTTTTGTACCATGATCTAGCAAACACGGTATATTATCGAAGAATGTTTGTGGGGATTAATATTCATGGATAAACCCCTACACGAAATCAACGAAAATGGGTCCCTACTGAACTTTTTACAGTGTGTCTTTAAGCCTGATTATGGAGTTAGCCCGCTTCACATACCAGGTTGTGTTTCACTATTGACTGTGCTCGAACACTAAATCAAACTGGTTCATTAGCTTAACCAACTGTTTGTCATTTAAACAGATGCAGAGTGGAGATGTATGCCATAGACAGTTGTACAGTACAAGCTTGTTGTAAGGAATGCTCAAACTTTTAACCATTATATTATTTTAAATACTGAGACCATATAAATTAAAAAAATACATTATAATTCGATTCATCAGCTAAAGAGAAAAAAAAACATTCTTCATATCTTAGAATTTCATTTAGATTTTGGATAATTCGATTTCACAATATCACGATGATAAAAAAGAACATGCATGTTCGACAAGTACACGACGCCTTATGTAAGTATAGACCAATCTGTAGAAACCGGTTTAAGGTTTTGCATTACAAGCATGAAAATTAAATTGAGTGCTAACTATATTGGTACGAAATATGCCTTAATGTAGCATTATAAAGTTTAATTGGTGATACTAAATCATTGCTAATATTTTCGAATTTAATATTAATAATTTGCCACACAATATATTAATAGAATCGATTGATAAATACGGTGGCATAGAGGTGACATACACTATTCTTTTTTATGTCGAGGGAACGAGTCAATTATCTCGAGGGAACGACTTATTATCTCGAGGGAACGAGATAATAAGTCGAGGGAACGAGTAAGTTATCTCGAGGGAACGACTTATTATCTCGAGGGAACGAGATAATAAATCGAGAGAACGAGATAATAAGTCGAAGGTACGAGTTAATTATCTCGACGGAATGACTTTTTATCTCGAAGTAACGAGTTAATCAACCAATCAAACATTGCAATCAAGAGTCCGTATGTTGAGTCCGTGTTTATTTGTTTATTGGGATTAACGGTCCATCGACAATATTTCTATAACTAAGACAACCTCCAGACTAACTGAATACGTTCAGAGTTAAATCCTTAACTGTTTTGATATCACTTAAAATTTCTCCTTTCCAAATCAAACGAGTACAAAAATTTATGTGACTGGCTTTACGGAAACGGACGCGTCCTGTGTGTTCAGCATAACATAATCTGGCGATTAGAAAGTCTTTCTCGTAAATATATAACAATATGCGTCTCTGATTATCATGGATGACAATTGTATCAAGTAATATGATTGTTGACTAACTCGTTCCCTCGACTTATTATCTCGTTCCCGCGACATATTATCCCGTTCTCTCGACTTATTATCCCGTTCCCCCTCGACTTATTTTCTCGATCCCTCGACTTATTATCCCGTTCCCCCTCGACTTATTATCTCGATCCCTCGACTTATTATCCCGTTCCCCCTCGACTTATTTTCTCGTTCCCTCGACTTATTATCTCGTTCCCTCGACTTATTATCCCGTTCCCCCTCGACTTATTTTCTCGATCCCTCGACTTATTATCCCGTTCCCCCTCGACTTATTATCCCGTTCTCTCGACTTATTATCCCGTTCCCCCTCGACTTATTATCTCGTTCCCTCGACTTATTATCCCGTTCCCCCTCGACTTATTATCTCGTTCCCTCGACTTATTATCCCGTTCCCCCTCGACTTTATTATACTCGTTCCCTCGACTACTTATTATTTTTATCCCGTTCCCCCTCGACTTATTATCTCGTTCCCTCGACTTATTATCCCGTTCCCCCTCGACTTATTTTCTCGATCCCTCGACTTATTATCTCGTTCCCTCGACTTATTATCTCGTTCCCTCGACTTATTATCCCGTTCCCCCTCGACTTATTTTCTCGATCCCTCGACTTATTTTCTCGATCCCTCGACTTATTATCCCGTTCCCTCAAGATAATAAGTCGTTCTCTCGACATAAAAAAGAGAAGTGCGTGTCACCTCTATACCACCGTAGATAATTTATTCTTAGGCTTCAATAAATTATCTAGCAATGAATCGTGTTAATGTATTGTTAAAATAACAGTTGCTCTGCGATATTGTTATTCACTTGAAATGGGCATTTGCTACAAAATGTTCTCGGTATTTACTACATTTGCAATTCGTTAGAATTGAGATCTATATACCAGGCAGGTAGACTATTAGGAACAACAATGCCTTATTATCCGGTCGCATTAAGGCCCCGTTGGTTGCCAAAACATCTTGATTTCATTAAGTCATATCAATAGGAGATGGAGATTATTGATGTTAAAGTGTTTACCCATATTGTGATATGGTCAAGATAGTTTCTTTCATTTCACTGGTCGATGTACGCTCAAGTGGCCTGACAATACCGTAAGGTAAACTGGTGTGAAAACATAACGGTCCGTCATATCAAATTAACGATAAAAATGTGACGTAAAAGACGCTAGAAAGAATAAAACGAGGGAGCCGTGGTGTAGTGTAGTATTAGGACTGCGGGACCCAAGTTGGGAGCACGGACCACGGTTTTGTTGTTGTTGTTGTTGTTTATTTTGTTTTGTTTTTTGGCGGGAGGGCTCGGGGGCAAAATCGTTAAAAATCGTTGAAGGGCGAAACTTACTTTGGTCCAAACCAAGAACTATCGAAGATACTATATAGGAATTAGTGCAATCGACGTTAATAAAATATATTCACACTGGTTTATATAAATCCTCCCTAACATTTATCACATATGTTATAATGCACTGTAAATCTGATCTAACAATATAGATATAGCTTGAAGTAAAATGCTGCTTGATGTCATACCTGTAACGTTCGTGTAAATATTGTTTTTGTTTTTGCTGCTGCTGCTGCTGCTGCTGCTGCTGATGATGATGATGATGATGGTGGTGGTGGTGGTGAATTTAAGATGTTTCGAAGAGCACAGTTGACAGTGAAACATTCCAGTGTGCTTATAATAACGAATATAACGAAATTCTGACGCTTTCTTTATTAAACCCAGACTTTATTTCATAAATTCCACCCGGCTTTGCTTTATACCCTTTGATGACATTATAAATCGTTGACGGTGTCCTATAAAAATTGCACTTTCGTGTATTCTACTTAAATCTGCACCAAAAAACAATAATGCGAATGCAAACACTTTTCTGTGAGTGTAAAAAGAACAGAATATCAATGATAAGTGATCTGTCTGAGCGCAAACGTTGCTGGATTGATAATTGTCTTTCTTGCCAGGTTTACGCAACTAAACAGATATTCCTAGGGATATCATCTAAGTAATAGCTCAATAAGGACTCCTGCGCACATGTGAAGAAAGGTGGGGGAGTGGGTAGGGTTTTTTATGTGTCATTGTTGTAAACACTGCGAGGATAAGTGTTTTGCAATCATTTGTGTCAGAAACAACAGTAAACAGATTTCATGGAAGCCTCTAATTCACAAATATTTATTTTTCACAAATGTGTCGTCAGGCATTTGCGAGTAATGTAAAACAGGTGGATGCCTCGTTCGGTGCACTCTGGTTACCACAGTGTGATTGCTTACAAAACTGACGGTTCCCATGCGCACGTGGCGCGTTACCTCTCTGCATCTGATATCAATTTGACAATTCATATAGTATTAAGAAGCTTATGAAACATATGACTGCTGCTTACATTGGTCGGAAAGATATATGAAAAATACTGAAGAAGCAAGCTGTTGAATTTTCAGTTGCTAATAGACGAAAATGTCTTATAACAAACGCAAATAATAACTGTAATACTGGGTTGTTCCAGGAGTTCGTATGTAGACTTTCCTTACATATCTTCACTTGATTTTCACATGCAATTTACTTTGATTTATAAAGACTAAAGCCAAAATAAGATATTATTATTACATATTATTCGATTGGTCGGCTAAATATTTACACTTTGCTGCTAATGAAAGTGTACAATCAAGTTTTTTTTTTTTTTTTTTTTTTTTTTTTTTTTTTTTATTTAATTATTTATTTGAACATAGCCTTTGTTTTGCTTTGATACTTTTTTCAGCAATAGATATATGTTTAAACAAAATATTTCATTCCTGAGCTACGAATATTCCTATAAAACACTAGTATTAATACGTTCGAATTTATATAAATGCACATAATCATCAGTGAATCCATCGCCGGAGCCCACGGTCAATTTGTTCCGTTACTCTCCGGGAATTTCAACAAGCAAGTTCGCATTTTACGCGTTAAGCACGAAACATATGCCAAGCAAGCGTGCTCGCATTCTTTTGACACTGATTATAGATTATATAAATTTTTCATATTGATATAACGAGTAATCGAGTTTTATTATTAATTTTTTACAGATATTGGAAGAAATCCTGCGCCTGACGCCCATCTACCATGGCAACTAAAACTGTTAGTCTGTATATAATGTACGAACAATCTCTCGTATTGCAGGGAAAACGGTGGTTTCCGAATCTTCACCACCTCCCAAGGTCTTTTCAAAGTGGTAAGTTCTCATTGTGCTTAACAAAGCAACATTTCGGTAATTACTGCATAGTTCGCCCCTTTGCAAGGTTTTACCCATGCCTTTTTTTATATATTGTGCAATACAGAAGCAAGAGGACCTATAAATCTTATTTTGCTCACCTGGCTATCATTACTATCAAATAGTCCTCATCCCTAGCCAAATGGTTGCATATCAGTTATCGGCAGAGAATAACCATATTGACTATATATATTAACGCAATTTGGTTAATGGATACTGATGCAAGAATGTAAGCAAAGGAGAATGCAGCATTTTTATTAACAATTTAAAAATAATAAATTCTCACCTAATGGTCACTAGCGTCACATCCGGTCGCGTCGTGTTTTACAAACATTTGAAAATTGAATTCAATTGATATTTCAATGATTACGAATCTCAGAAACTTATATAATCACCCTTGAAAACTCGTGTGGTGGGTTCGTTTAATTCATCAGAAACACCCACCTGAAATCGGTGGTCGTGAAATTCCACTCTTGATGATACACTCAGTATATCGCCGATAATCCGCAGTCAACGTTTTTATGAACTTTAAGGAATGATAAATTAGTAAATTGTTCATGATTTGTTACAATCTGAGAGTTTCAAAATGTTCTAGCTTAATTAACGTATCTACAGTATTGCTTTTTTAAATATTGCTACATACCAAAATGTCAGACTGAAAATAACGATAATCGAGGACTGACGCGGGAAAATTAAATGCTCTGGTGAGACTCGGAAAAACAGATTAACGTTTTGAATCATTTCGTTTGTGTGATTCACGGGGCCCATGATGCGACTGGGGATATTATTCGGATTTTGCACGTGCTCTGATAATCAATTCTCAATGTATCGATAATTTACTGTGTAATATCAAACTAGTTTATATAATCCACTCTTAGTACATTTTTAAAATAAATTTGGTCTGTTTTCTGTTCGTTGAACATAGCTAAAATGCATGCATATCACATTATATACTGAATAATTATATCAAAATGTCAAGTTTGTACAATCCACTTCGCATTTTCTAATATTTTTATCCTTTCTTCTCATAGGTTACATAACTAAATGCATGTGTATCTGTATTTCTTGATTTATATTGATATTCAATGTCGAAACACATTGCCTATAAAAGAAAAGCGCCTACATTCAGCTTCGGTGAAGATAATTATGTATAACACACACACACACACACACACACACACACACACACACACAACAACAACAACAACAACAACAAAACCAAAAAAAAAAAAAAATTTTAAAACCTACTCCCTGACATAATCATATTGCGTCAAATCAAATCAAAACTCTGTTTTTGTACAGCAGTGGATCTACAAGTGATGAAGCATTCCCTTGCTTTTATCAATATCTCATTGATACGATATACCTCATCGCTACGATATATCTCATTGATACAATAAAACTCATTGATATGATATACATACGATATACCTTATTGATGCGATATATCTCATTGATACGATGAATCTTATTGAAATGATGTACCTTATTGGTACAATGTAACTTATTGATACGAAATACCTTATTGATATTTTAAACCTTTTTGAAATGAGGTCCTATTGATACGATGTAACTTATTGATACGATAAATTTTATTGATAATACATATCGGCTTATTACGATATACATGTACCTTAAAGATAAGATTTACTTCATATTACGATATACTAGATGATACGATATATCTTATATAGATTAAGTATACCTGATGTCGCAGAAAGTGCTTTACAGAAATGGAAAAAAAAACTGCATAGAGCTGACTCGAGAAAAATGTCAAAGTTCTACAAGTACTATTTCCAAATACCATATTGTAAGTAAACAAACTAGTTGTGGCTTGTCCAAAACAAAAACAGGGTCTGCTGGGGTGCTTTGGTCCAATAATAAAGCCATTGACCCCACCAATGCTAAATATTCGAATATCGTCTAATGTATGTGACTGCGGAAGGAGTAGTATCTACGTCATGGTCACATTAAAACGGGAAATGTGACATTAAAAATTTCATAAAATAACTGAAAAGTAATAAAAGTCACATCGATATTCGTGAAAAATGAGAAATAAAACATGTCATATGTCCCCTTAATTGAAGACTGGCCACAGACAAATTGAAAATATTTCTTTTACAATGAACTTCTTTACTTCTTAGCATTGTGGTTAAGGTAACCACGGCGCTTAAGGTCACATCGCTCACATTTGATTATCAGAGTGCCCGAAAAACTTCTCATGTTCGAAAAGTTTACCTAATTAATCATTTATTATGTTCATGCTGTTACTAATAACAGCTTTCCATCACTCTCTAAACGGACTCCCCACGTCTCTATTTTGCAAGGTTACCAAACCCGATTTTTTACTCAGTAGCCATAATATTTCTTAGTATCGGAGGACCTCTTCTATCACGTCCGAGTTATTGCAGTATATTTTTAGAAACTTGACGTATGGGGGCAATTAAGATAAGATAAGAATTTGGCATTTTCTGTCATTTATAATTAATAGTGATTTATGATTTAAAATTACTGACCGCGTAGCAGCGTGTGTACTGTTAAAGATATCCATTCATATCTGACATGTCAGGTCTCATCTTTATGGTGGCTGATTTCTGTCATTTCGTGTGACGGAATTCAGGGCGAGATTTCGCAGCGAGATTTCGGGGCGAAAAGTCGAAAACACGAAAAGTCGAAGTTTCGGGGCGAGATTTCGCAGCGAAAACGCCAGGCGAGAATTCAATATTTCGCATTTCGCCTTCCGGTACGCATGCGCCAAATGATTGTAAACACATGTTAGCGAAAGAGCTATATATAAATGAACTATTAGATCTTGAAGTTGGGATGTGGACGAAGAACTAGTGAGAGTTGCATCCATAACCTGATTACGTTTCTCATCAATATAGAAAACCAAGCCATTGAGAAACGAAATGATTAAAACATTATTGAATCAAAGGGAATTACTGTAAAGATTTAATTTGCGATTTTTTTTAAGATTTTAGTTTATACTGACTGCATACGTTGCACGTATTGCACGTTATATATACAAGTACATGTGTAACGAAATGACTTTTGTGTCATGTCGACTCCAACCATACGTCACACGCAGATGTAAATATCAAACATGTTTTCTGATTCTCTCTCCCTCTCTCTCCGCTCTTTCTTTCTTTCTTTCTTTCTTTCCTCTCTTTTTTCACCCCCCCCCCCCTCTCTCTCTCTTTCGCTCGCTCTCTCTCTCTTACATACTCTAGTGTTCTTTTCTTTCAAGTCGTTATATACTCATGTTCTACATATTAAACTACGTTTCACAGATTAGACCGTTTGAAAAATTGTAAGCGAAAAGAGGGTTTATGGTGTTAAAAGTATGGGTATACCCAATATGATTTATATAATATGTAGGCATGGAAAAGTACTTTACATATATTTATGCCTTAACGGTTGAGAGAAAGTGATTTAATTCGTGAATACTTCTTTGCTGGTTTTTCATACACGGAGATTATCGGAATATTGAATGGCGTTCATGGTGTTGAAATCAGGTAGTTATCCCTTGTGAGTTTTCTTGGCATTTGTTTATAAGATTCGTGCAAAAAATAAATGGAATCATATTATTAATGCGCATTTATTAATTTTCTTCAGACATAATTATTCTCATCTTGAAATAAGTTAAATGAATTAAAGTAAGGATATAAAACAGAGTGGATTTGTATATTGAATATGTATGTAGATTATAAGTATAACATTTCAGTTTACGGCAGTTGCACAGAGAGTTACGTAAACTCAACCTATTTCGTCATGCCACAGCGACCCGTCGTGAGCAAGCTCGATGCGCGATTGAGGTCTGTTTTCGTTAATCTATCAAAGCATTGGTTGCCTGCAAGAACAGTTGTATTTTTTTTTACTTCAGATAAATCAAGCGCATTTGTATTTAATATTACAGTAAATGTAATAACAGTTTATCTATTTAATTTCCATAATGCATACATTCAGTAAGAATCACCAATCATGTATCACTGTGTGCATGATGGCATAATATTTGACTCGTAATGCAGTAATGTATTAAATGTTATTTTCGAGTGAATAATTATTTATAAAAGAATTATTAAGGGGGTTAATTGGTACGTAAACAGTTTTTTTTTATTTATGTTGCATTTCCTAATTAAATCTTAGAGGGGCGCAGTTTGGGCACTCGAGGATACATCTTGTTCAATATTAACAATAGAGGCTAAAATTAAATGATCTTTTACGATGTCAACATAAAAGTTCGAGTAATTTTGACCTTTTAGATCTATCTAGCACCTTGATTACAAGAAATAACCCATAAAATCGCTAACCGTGCAGTAGTTCAATATTAGAATTAACTGGACATTGGAAAGCGTCTGCGCATGCGTACCGGAAGGCGAAATGCGAAATATTGAATTCTCGCCTGGCGGGTTGGCCAAGCGAAAGTCGAAAAGACGAATATTGATTTTTCGTGTGGCGCGGCGAGATTTCGCAGCGAAATGTGAACTATTAGATTCTCTCCTGGCGGGTCGAAAAGTCAAAAATCTCGCCCCGAAACCCGCCACACGAAATGGCAGAAATCACCATACATCTTTAAACTAACCATATCTCGAAAGCGATTTCTATGCAATATGGGTCGTTGTTTCGTCCAGCCAGTCGCAATAGTTCAAACGTATCCCTAAATATCACATTTAGATGCAACCTCCCCCAACCTACCTACCCACATACAACAATTTAACACACACACACACACACACACACACACACCTCCCTAAACTCACACAGGGTTGTTACGAGACGATACACTGCATTATCACGCCGTTTAGACGTGTGACATGACACCCCACACCCAGTTACATTATCGTGATATTGGACCAACAAGTCCTTGAACCGCCTGTACCATTTAACGACTTGCTGTCGTAGATCAAACGCACGACCTCCCGCTTCCAAGGCGGACTAGATTATAGAAGTAGACATAGTCGACATTCCAACTCAGTATTCCGATGTCATCTTTTTTTCCTTCGTGGTTAGAGGTTACATGTATGTGCATAAAAAACGCGTAACACATCTTTGATGTATTCGATGTATCTCCCTGTTTGACACTCATCTAAGGTTTGAACAAATCTATTTTGCGTCGATTTGGGATCAATTTCTTATAACTTCTACTAATTCCTCTCGACGATTCCTAGGTTGGACCAGTACTCTGAGTCTGGAAAGGTCCTAAAAAGATCCTTGCCTTCAACGGAGCTCAAACCCAATACCTTTGTATTCGCAATCGGGTACATTACCACTGGACCACTGCGCCCTAGGTATATTAACTAATCCAAGAAATAGCTGGTCCAGAAATAGCGAGATACTACTGTGTAGAATAACTTCGGCTAGACACGATCTCCAGCTGACCGAAACATGTAATTTTAAAAGACAAAACGTAATATCGAAAGAGGGATGCATGTAAAATCCAACGAATTAAAACCAACCTTATCAAATAATATCTTGACATACATTTTTATTAATTCTAAGCACTAATATTTGAGCTAACCATTAACGTTGCATAACATAAACGCTATCTAGAAATTATCCGAATATTAACTTCAACAAATTGTGTTGTTTTAAGCTTGTCTGTAATTATGTTACCCCCGAGTTCTCTTTGCTTTAAGCATATGTTATATAATTCTACAGCTTTCATTTAATTAGAAAACTTATCGATTCAAGCCGTTTGCGCATAATGTCAGCATTGCTTTTGGTTTAACACAGCAGGTATTTGAGACATGAACGTTATATGTAATATAATCTGTAATAAAAATACCCTTCGAAAATCGTGTTATTAAGAGACGCCAGAATTATCTACACCGGTCTTACATCCTTGGTTAATGTTTCCAAATGATTATAGCGACTGCTGCAGTAAATACATCGCCAGGGGGCGCGCTATTATGACATAAGACCCTCTGTTTCCATCACCATCTTGACATAACAAGCAGTATCGTGCTGTTCCTACAAATCTAATCAATCTGAACATCTCTCTGCTGATCCTAGCGAGGCGATGAGAAGCCATTAATGTTCGGTGTCATTACCTCTAACCTATATTCAACTTTCAAATAATACCGGTTGTGTCAAAAACAACTTATTCTTTCGATTCCATCGCGGGAACCAGCAGACGAAGAGACAACGGATGTAACGTCTTGTTCATGGAGGTGCTGAACTGAAGATGTCTTGTAGTATTAAATTATACTATCATGGTGAATTATTAAATGTGTAAAGATGAAGGAGAAGCTATCGCTCTCGTGAAAAGACTGAGATAGTGACCGAGTAAATAGGACAAATGTAATAAATTTTTAAATGAAGCAAAGTTTTTTTCTTCTGATTTTTGTCTTTTTGTCTTTGTCTTCATTTCACTTTTGTCTTTGTCTTCATTTCACTTTGGCGAAACATAAAAGCAAAGTTATAATGGGTAGTTTTAATTTTCCTTCTTTGTCTATAAAGAAAAAAATGTATAAGGTGTGTATGCCTTTAAAAAGAGTCACTATTGTAAAAACCAAGTACATGCAATTCAATGTCACAACAATTATCACAACAGCATAAGTATAATTGTCGTATTATGCCTCTTCAGAAATATCAGACCGAGGCTCGGGTATTGAACGTAGGAAACAACGGTTACATGAGCCATGGCCACTCGTGCCATATCTTACGTTACGATGACATAACTCTGTTGTGTATTGGAAGCTGGGAACTCTTAATGTCCGCGTCGGGTAATTTATGGAGCTCGTTGTTTAGGAAAGAAATGTTCTGTCGGCGAGAATTATCAACATTTGTTTACGACGTTTGCAGTTTTGTCTTGTGTGTTTGATTTGTAACTCCACCAAGCTCATTTTATTAGGGACAATAAGAAACAGGTCACATACATCAGAATGGACACATCGGTGTAATTGATGACCATTATAAATAAATAATGTATGACAGTTTCTATGTTATATAGTGCCACTAAATCGGCAGCATGAGACATTCAGCATATCAGAGGAAAAGATTATCCGTAAACATTTGGTGAAGTAACAATATTTGTATACTTTTGTGTTTCATATAGCATAGGCTCAAATACTACTTCCTTTCTCCCAGCTTTGAATGAATTATTATATAACATAATTACTTATTCTAATATAAATATATATCATTGAAGAGTGCATATTTTGATTAATTATGTAGAATTCACGTGATATCTCCGCAAAATATGTTTGAACCCGCAAATAAGCATGCATTCTTTTGAGAATCGCCTTTGCCAAGAAAGAAATCATGTCCCAGTTTACAAATATCCTGTATCCACATTTTAGACTCCGACCAAAGAAATGCACATTTCAAAGTCTTTTTTTTTTTTCTAAATCTTAACGTATTTCAGTATATGTACATATCAAATTTAGCAATGTATATGTCATCGATCTAGCCCAAAATCTCTCCATGCCACGTGGTAGTAGGCAAATACACACGATATATAGTGTGCGAAAATTGAAACTGGAATGTTTACTAAATATAGATATGAATAAGTGTACACTTTCTGTTGGAACTGAGTGTTTATAGGACAACATTCTTACGACTACAGTCGAATTCGCATTAAACATAACCCAGAGCATACGTCTATCTATGTGGAATGTATACAATATATCGTAATGAATATCACTATAACATTGTTATTGACAACGGCATTAGTTTATACTTGTTTACAGTCGAATTCCGGTTTTTCGAAATGTCGGAGTTTAATTTCGAATTAGGCATGGTTTCGAATTACCGAAAAAAGTACGGTAGCCACCCCATCCACTGTGCCTGTTTACAATACATGTATCATTAAAAATGAAGAATAAGGCTCTGTCGGTTAATATAACTGTACATGTATTTCCATTTTATATCGAGGGTATTTGATTTGTTGCTGTTGCTTTGTTTGTTTGTTTGGTTTTGTTCTTTTTATTTTACTTATTTTTAGATAGATAGTATTTTCTTTTAATCGTAGTTATAGAGGTTGTTTTAATCGAGATTTCCGTAATTCTCTATTTTGAGTATAAAGATTTCGCCTCTTTATCATTACTGATAAATCTTTTATTCTCTCCTGTGTATTTACCAAAGTATGATATAAAACAGGACATATTTGAATCGACCTAAGAATCTAACACTATTATCCGGCTTTTTCTGTTTATCATTTACACGTGCAACATATAAAGAAATACGTTATTGTATGTGTGTTTGCCTGTCGTTACGGATGGTGGTTGTTGTAGATAGCTCGGACCCAATGACGTCATTCTCTGGCCTCGTTAAGGGTCGTATCCAGGGCGGCTCGTGAGACACACCTGCTAACAATTCCATCATGTCAACATACGTTCATCAGACTCTTTTATAGGATTACGGCCCAGAATCCTTAGCTCAGAGAGCAAGATCCAGTTATTTGTACCTACTCGAACTTTTTCAGATCAAACCTGTACACCACCATGCCGCGAATACCACAAGCTCTGCGATTTACTCCGGGGATCATTCCGATAATTTTTGTTCTGCGGCTGTATCCTCCATTATAAAATCATGTGGTTTTGCTTATTTGTGCAGCCATTGATCCCATAAAAGAGATAGTCAATCGAAAGCAGCAGACGACTCTCAGAGAACAGGTATATAGGACGTTCATGGCAGCAACTGCAGACAGTATGTAGAACATGTGCACGCACTGTAGTCGTGTCTTGGTTTCCATATATGTGTCATTAACTAAATGTATAGTATCCTACATAAAACCTGTTTGATATAATGACACAAATCTGCAAACTTATGTATAAATCTGTTCCTACCGCATTGAACATTATCAAAAAAACGCTGAAATCACTGAAGTTGTGTGTGTCTCAAGTGGAAGAGGGTTTGACCAGCTGCAAATATGCAGGGTAACTTAGTTTTTCCAAATATTAAACTTATATTAAAATAATAAACGATTGTTCATTGAAGGCTATAGAAATATAGGAGGAGTTAGCGTGGCAATGTGCTAATTGTTATCAATCTGTTGAAACAAATGGTGCGTTCATCTAATGGCCATGTTAACGCAGCGTCAAAGCGGGGTTATTGGCATTGTGCGAAAATTTGACCTCCGTTTATTAAATTTATCTTAAATGAGACAATACTGTTCTCTTATCACTATCAGCGCTTTTATTTGTACTACTGAGCGACTGCACAGTTTCTATTTATAGATGCAACTCGGCGGCTCCCTACTATGTTTTAGTAACTTCGGATAGCAGATATACACTACGGAACGCCGCAGCTGTCTTATGTTCGGTATTGATGTTTAGATGGGTCCATATAGCATTTTGAGGGATCGTGTTATCATCATGTGGGGTTGTTATGTTATCTTGTTGGGTTGTTGTATCATCATGTGATGTTGTAATGTCATCTTGTTGGGTTGTTATATCATCATGTGGGGTTGTAATATCATCATGTAAGGTTGTAATAGTATCATATGGAGTTGTAATGTCATTGTGTGAGGTTATAAAGACATCATGTGTGGTTGTTAAGTCATTATATGAGACTGTAATATCATCATGTGGGGTTGATTTGTCATTTTGGGTGGTGCAGTTGTCCTTCTGTGATGTCCACTTGACTTATTGTGTGGTGCAGTTGTCCTTCTGTGATGTCCACTTGACTTAATGTGTGGTGCAGTTGTCATTCTGTTATGTCCACTTGACTTGGTGTGTGATGCATTTTCCCTCTATGATGTTCACTTGACTTGCTGTGCGGTGCAGTTGTCCTTCTGTGATATCCATTTGGCTTATTGTGCGGTGCAGTTGTCCTTTTGTTACCTCCACTTGACATTGTGATTTCATCCTGTTCATTATTATGCTGACATGTACAGGTAGTGTGCTGTGATGTTGTTCTCTCCTATGTGATTCATTCGGCACATGTACTGTTCGGATGAAGTCCGAAATGTTACTTTATTTGTTGGGTTTTACGTCCCACCGACAGAATTTTAGTCATTAATGTCTACTTCAAACAGAAATAGTTCTATCACAATGCCGTAGACACCTATGGTCACATTATCCTGACACCGGGCCAACCGGTCCTGGAACGACCCTGGACGCTAAGCAGGGGGCTACAAGAACCATTTTAAAGATTATTGTATGTCGCGATCTGGGAACGAGCCCACAAACGCCCGGTCAAGAGGCGGACGCTCTGGTTCCTCGGCCGAAAACAAAAATAGTTTGACGCGGCGACAATGCAAGCAGTCAAAAAATTCAGGCGAGATTTCTAAATGTCGAAATTAAATTATAAGTAACACATTAAGAGGCTAAACATAAATCAAACCCCAACAAGTTTGGTGAAATATTTCATTTTATGAACAATTTTATGCATCACAGACACTTCTCCTGTGTTACGTGACTTTTTTTTCAAACCAACTACATAAATGCAATTTAATGTTCTCTCATACTTCAAAACATGCCCTGAAATGTATATACAAAGTAGAATACAGGAAAACCTCACTAATAGACCCCATCGATTCAGCGATCAGAGGTCTTAATAGCTAAAATTCTTATTATTGAATTTTACAAATAAGTCAGAATCGTACGTTATTTGGTTCTCAAAATGAGTGGTCTTAATAGCGACGTGGTCTTAATCTGATGTGGTCTTAAAGCAAGGTTTTACTGTAATTGTATTTATTTAATATTTTTCAGTAGATCAAAGTGAAATATCAGTAAATTAATAATGGTAATATTCACTGTTTCAAACACTAGGTGTAGGTCACTAGATTTGCATACTGCAAATGCAACGGTTTTCGTGATGATCAACAGATTCAAACCTGATCAGCCAAGGTAAAATACCAGAAGAACAACAAAATGCAAAATGCTTTATATATCTTAGTGTTTTCCTTCATTGGTGAATTCAGCTGCGACCAAGACTTAAAGACATCTCGAAAGGAATGTGATGTCCCACTGAGCCAGGCCCCCATCTGCTGTGATCAGACCTTCTAATTGCTGGTCATCACTGCAGGGAGTCTTTAGCCAATATAGTAGCTATATGTTACGGTAAAATCTCTGATGGGTTGATGCATAACTAAATTACCTGCTACAATGGAAATGAGATAGAAGGCTAGTTTTACACATACATTCATAACCTGTTACATTCCAACTTAAAGAGCAAGACTAGCAGAACCTGCATCTAATTATAGAACATAGGTAGCCAGTGATGCTCATTCTGTCAAATTTTCTCTGTTTTTATTCTGGGTCATGTATTTAAATTCTCTATAAATTCATCAATTCTTGACAGATTTTCAAAATTCTTTTTTGTTGACGAGGTAAGACATTCTTTTTTCCAATGATGACAAAATATATCACACATTTAAACTTTAAAGGCTTTAAAATCAATTCAAAGTATGACCAAACTTCAAACTGCCACCAAACAACCAAATCAATCCCGATCTGAAAAAAACTAAAATTCTTCAAAAAGTACTCTTTAGAGGCTTTTGATTTTACATATATTCTTTCGATAAAATATTTTTAGATTTTGAGATATTTAAGGTCAAAGAAAAAAACAATAATCGCAATATGACTTGACCTTTGCATTTTTTGAAATTTTGAAACTGTGAAGTCCCTTGAAACAACAAACAATACAATCTGTGAAAATTTCATAAAGATTGATTCAAAAATAATGGCAGAATCATCAAAAAACTGAGAGAAAAAAATGCCTATTTTCGAAAATTTGTTTCCTCCATATTTTAGTGCACTTTGATCGCTTATTGAAAGCCATTTTATGCATTTTCTGAAATCGCCACCTCATATATTTTGTGCGCAAAGATCTTCGGAATCAATTTCAAAAAACAGAATGAGCGTATCTAATCTCTAACAAAAATGGGCATGTTTTTCGTGGACACACCCTAATTTGCCAGATTTTTTTCAAAGATTCAAACATTCAACCTCTTCTAGCTCAAAAGTTTCAAAGATATGGATATTGCCACTCATCATATTCAATGGGGCAGTTGACAAAGAACAGAATGCAAAAAAAACTGCATACAAATAAACTATCAAATGACAGAGTTATCAGCAAGTATATGTTTTGATGCTAAACGTCACCTAGCGGCAAAACTTAGTACTAAAATGAAAAACAATCTTAATGGTGCACAACTTCAGATACATGTGAGTATGCATGGAAATTTTCATATGTGTAGCATTTCTAATCATGCCGCAACAGCGGTCACAAAAAAGTGCAAAGAATAATAATAATGGAAACAAATTAAAGAGAGAGAGAGAGAGAGAGAGAGAGAAAGAAACACAAGAAGAACAGTAGGTTTTAGCGGCTGCGTTGCAGTCCACGAAAACCTAACTAAGTTTAGAACTTCATCGCACACTCTTGAAATTGAAACTGGTAGATATAATGGAACTGTTAGGGATCAAAGAATATGTAAAATGTGTAATCTTAATCAAGTTGAATCAGAATATCAATTCCTCCGTTGTTGTACTGCTTATACTTCTATTCGGTCTAAATATCTTGGCCGCACTACGTGGCCAAATCTGCAAATGATTTATAATAATTATAATTTCGACAAATAACAAAAAGAAATTACTTAATTTATGTAAATTTTTAAGAGAGGCATTCAAGATACGTTCAAATACCCTGGAAAATGTTTCTGTTTCTGCATATTTTTTTATAAATATACAGAGTATTTTGTTTATATTTAAATTCTCATTATTTATACCTATACATATATATTTGTGTTATTTTGTAAATTTGTTTAAAGTCTTTGTCGCCATATCTGTATGTCTGTAAATGGCCAAATGCATTTATCATATGCTGATTTACCAATAAAATATGAATGAATGAAAAGTAAAGGACAATTGTACATGTATGACATTCGATTCCGCCAGTGTAGATCATTGGCAGTTTTGCTCATGCAATCTCTCAAACTGATTAAAATCAGCTCCTAACATCACTTCGCTATGCTACGCTGCAGTAGGATCTGAACGTCACCAATAGGCGGTCACCTTCTCGTAACCTTTCAATCAGCCAATCAGCGTGTAGCTTTCTTTTCTTTTTTAAAGTAAATCAATGCCTTTTTTTTTTTTTTTTTTGCCAATATTGGTTTCGTTCATTAGTGCCGATATTTAATCAATTCATTTAAATTGAAGTTTTTGCAACGAAATATATTTTTTTTTTTTTTTTTTTTTTTTTTTTTATAAAGAATGTTATTTTAGCAAACATAAATATTTTGTTTTTAATTTGAAATATCAAAATAAATACCCATCATATGTTGTTCATTGTCTAACATTATTAATGAGTAATGTATGTAATGTTTTAGCTTTCATATGAAATATATAAACAAGCAACAGGTGCATCACAATGAGCATTTATTTCAATATAAGCAACAATGAAATGAAAACAATAGATATAATTTCCACAGAAAAAAAGGTAACTTTAAAGTGCACTTTATGTTCAAATCAAATTCTACTCAAAGATCAAAACATCCATACTAAATATTGTACGCTATAGAAATCACATGGCATAATTTAGGTTGACATAACAAAATATGTTGTCTATGTAAATACGTTAGCATTCTAATGTATTCACGGCGTAATAGAGTTGATGGTACTAAGTTCACTTTTTAACAAATCATATTATATTCATAGCTCAATACAATTGCTACATATTGTACACTATACAATTAACATGGAAAAATTCAGATTGATGTACACAAATATGTTGTCCATGTAAAATACGTTTTCATAGTAATGTAAATTTCGAGATCTAACTGCAAATATCACATTTGCTAACTATCATCTGTATCCCTTTTGATTTTACATTTGGTTTGTTGCAATACGCTTATACGGCAAAGTTTGAACTACCAAATAAACAGAAGTAGTAAAGCGTCTGTAGCGCCGTTAAATGTCGCACCGCCGTTAAATGGCGCAACTCACGTTAAATGTCGCTCTGTTGCCGTTAAATGTCGCTCTCACCGTTAAATGTCGCAACACAAGCTCACGTTAAATGTCGCACCTCTAACGTTAAATGTCGCAAAAAAACGAGGTCACGTTAAATGTCGCACCATCAACGCTAAATGTCGCACTTCTTAATTTACACTCTTATATTAAATTTGTTATATTTTTGAACCCACTTTTGCGGTTTGACTTGTTAACCCTCTTTACAGAAGGTTCAAATCCTGGTCGGGGCATTTGGATTCCACAGTCGCTGAATCAACCCATGTGTCTCTTTTGCATCTAGGGTCTTATGTATTCTACTTCTTATTTTAAAAGCTTGACATCGTTTTTGTCTAAGTGATTGACACATCAAAATCAAACCGAAGCAACATACTTACCTCAGAACAATGAACATGTGTTGGTTTTTAGAGTTTCCCTTTCATTCAGTTATTAAATATCGGTCTGCTGGCCGGGAAGTTTGGAGTCCGTCCCTTAATCGGAAGGTCGTGGATTCGATCCCCGGCCGCGTCATAACAAGGTTAATTATGGTAATTGGTGTACCCCACTTTTACTCGGCGATAAATATACAGTCAAACTGGTGTACAAGCCAGTGGAATATGGAAAAAGTTGACGTTGTTTACAGGTGGCATTTGTTCGGATGGTCAGTTATCATCATCATCATCATCATCATCATCATCAACACAGGACCAATAAAATCACTGTCTTTGAATTAGAATAAAAACTTTCGTTATATTTATTCGAGATCAAAATTCAATCATTACTAGACATGGGCACCTTATGGACAATGTCCCAATAAATTTAATATATAGTATTTATATAAGTACAAAATATAAAAACAAATATTAAATTTTTTAAAATAGATAAGTTGGATTTGTTATCTTAGATATATAAGATATATCTAGATAGATAGTGGATATTCTAGATAGATAATATATTTTAGAAAGGTAAAATATATCAAGATAGATTAGATAGATAATATTGATTAGATAGTTACTGTTTTACCTTTTTAACCAGTTTTCATTTCCTTTTTGAAAGTCTATCAAGAGTATAGGTAAACATTGTTTTAAAAATCATTTTTTCTGCTGACATTATATTAAATCAGTATTTAATTAAATGAACAATAATTGGGTATCGAGCCAGTTCGCCATATACCACCGTATTGATTTTTTTTGTTTTTGTTTATTAATTTTCAATTATTAACATTTTGTTTTTTGTAAAGCTTACTTATTGCAAATGTACGATATTCATTTTGGTTGCCTGATTTTCACGTTTGTTTATGTAGAAACATGGGGTTATATGATTATATTTTGAGTCAGAATAGAAAAATAAAAGTTTAGTACTACACTTGTTGTTGATAACGTGTGTGTGTGTGTGTGTGTGTGTGTGCCGATATTCGCAGCTAAATTCGTGTTCAGGGCAGTTAGTTTGCCTTCTTTATTGACTATTATCAATGAATAGGACAATTCATGATATGACACCTATTCACATTATAATGGCACCGGGCAATTTAGTTTTAGTTTTGAGCGCTAAATCAATACCATTTTAAAGAATTTGGTATGCTGCGGCCAGTGATCGAACCTCCGACCTCGCGAGTACAGGACGGATGATCTAACCATGAGGTCGCCGTAACGGAACTCAATACATAATAAATATATTTCACAAATTACTCACGTGACCTTAAACAAAACTCTCTCCGACTCACTCTCTCATCTACTACATCATTCCCACTTCTATCTTCACCAACAGTTTCGCGTACTAGTAAGTGATCAAACTTAATACCTTGGTCATGAATGATATTAAAATAATATGGAGAATGGATATTCACTGATATCTCTATTATGAACATATTAACTCAAATCGACATCAATAGTTTTCTGGTTAGCTCCTCACTGATATCACTATTTAAAACATAATTCTTTAATGATTTTTTTTATTTTCTATATGAAAACTTATCAACATCGATACGCATATGGTATAAACACACACACACACGCACACACACACATGTACAATGTGATATAGTTGTCAGTATAAAGCTACAATATATTGCTTTTGTTCGCGAAATAAAAATATCCCTGTCCCATAATATCTTCCTGGAAAAAACTAGAAATATTGTAGGATACGGTATATTCAAGTCAAGTGTCATATATTGCTCTCCCTCTTATGCCTAACGAAACGAAATTTAGAGAAAAGAAGAAGAAAAAGAAATTACCAAATATGTATACATAATTATATACATAACTCTACGACTACTAGTTTTGATTATGATTATACAACAGCATACACAGAAGTTATATCAACAATTCGCATCTTAATAGAGTTGCTTTTGTCATATATTTTGCAAGATTCGATTATGATTTCCTATTCGAACAGTTCAGTAATCCAACTAACTTGATAATACTTGGGTATTTGTAATGATTCTGTTTTATAAATGCCCTACGTATTTTTTACATTTGTCGCATATTAATATATTAAAATTATACTAGTCCTCTATATCTTTTCTATTACACAAAACACATTTTCTCTCTTTTCTCATACATAAAACCATAATTTTCTAATATAGATGTAACAGAATATACCCAGTTTTAACCCCTTGTTACAACTTTCTAATGCATCTTCATATACAGCTTATTATCAATACCGACGCACACACAATACGAGCGATAAATACCTCGAAGAAAGCGACACTTTTATTTAATTTACGGTCGCTTAAACAAATTACGCTGCATAACTAATTAAGAAAAAGTAAAAGATAGCTTTTTGCTTTTGATAACATCTCGAAAAAAAATACAAATGGTACGTAGGCAGGCATAACATCTTAAAACAAGTTAATCATAACTTATACAAGGATTTCTGTCTATTTTACATTAAAGATACCTATATCGTTATGATGAACATGTTTAGTGAAAATAAAATAAAAAATCTGGCTTAAAATCAAACGAATGTAACAAACATAGTCGGAAGAAAGGGCGTTAAAATATACACCAAGTGTTTAGGGAATGGAATTTGGTCCGTCAGGTAAATAGAAACAGACATTTTTTAAACGCCACGAAGATGCGAAAAGACACATTGGTTGAATTAGCAACCATAGAAGTCATATTCCCGTTCGGGATTCGAACCCTATGCAGAGAAGGTTAACAAGTCGATCCGCCAATGAGGGTCCAAATTTATAACATAAATTTTACATTAGAGTGTATATAGAAATGTGCGACATTTATCGTTGACGGTGCGACATTTAACGTGACCTCGATTTTTTGCGACATTTAACGTTAGAGGTGCGACATTTAACGTGAGCTTGTTTTGCGACATTTAACGGTGAGAGCGACATTTAACGGCAACAGAGCGACATTTAACGTGAGTTGCGCCATTTAACGGCGGTGCGACATTTAACGGCGCTACAGCGTCCGTTCCGTCTGCACATCAAAAATATTCGCCAAAATATGTACACTGTAAACTTAGCCTCTTAAAAATTCAGATTTTGTGCAAGAATAAACTTCTCGACGAAAAAAAAAAACCGTTTCGCGACGAATGCAATTTTCGTCGATTATGCGACATTTTCCGATTAATACAATTTTCCGACGAGTACAATAATCCTGACGAAGACAAAATTATAAAAATACAATTATCACGACTAATACTAAAAAATTCCCGAGAGATAATTTTTCCTGACAAGTTAATTTTCCGTAACGAGTACAAAATTACCGATGACGACAACAAATTTAAGACGACTATAATTTTCACGACAAATACAATCTAGGATCCAGCTCATTCCATGAACATTATCGATGGTCAAGCTACGATCCACAATCCAGCTCAACCATTTATATTGGTTTATTTCAATAGTTGAGCTACGATCTACGATCCAGCTCTACCATTTCCATAAACATTTTCAATGTTCGAGCTACGATCTACGATCTAGGTCAACCATTTATTTTTGTTTATTTCAATGGCTGCGCTACGATCTACGATTCAGCTCAACCATTTATATTAGTTTATTTCAATGGTTGAGCTACGATCTACGATCCAGCTCAACCATTCCATGAACATGTTCAATGGTCGAGTTACGATCTACGATCCCGGTCAACCATTTATATTGGTTTATTTCAATGGTTGAGCTACGATCTACGACCCACGTCGACAATGAATATTAGTTTTAGTGTCGATCTACGATCTACGCGCTAACTTCACATACCTAGGAAATTTGTATAAATGAAACACGTTTTTAAGTACGCATTATTTGTGTCAGGTCCAAATCAAGGGTTTGTTCAAAACAAAACAATGGTGTACATATTGCCACACAACTGTATTATGTAAAAGTAAGATAGAGTTGATAAAAAATGCATTTGTCATGGCAATGAATAAAACACTGCACATTTAAGTGTTGAGAATATTTAAAACAAGTCTGTAAGAAATGAAATTTAAAAAATAAACAAGTTCTGCATGCATATGTATACTATTTACCGAACTTAGGACAGGAACAAACAAATCTCAGTTGATCCTGAAAAAGTATTTTAAGGCAAGAGAAAATGTTTAATATATATAATATGCAAAGTGGGGGAAAATGATTTTCATGTAAATTACAAACATCTGCAAAGCACACATTTATTATCTGTACAGTGTTACTGTTAAGCTTTCTTTGTATTGGAAAGAGAAAAGATCACATATCAAATTCTAATGTACTGTATTTTATCTTTATATGAAATTATATTCTGTGCTTGACAGAAATAGTAATTCAAATCAATGCAAAGCATGGGTGAAACAAGCAGTGAGTATTATTTCTTCAGTAAAACACTTTCATGTCATAAAATCCACCATTCACTTATGGACTTGTAAAAAAACTCAGTGAATGATATTTGGAATTAATCTAGTTGTGTTTGAGTTTATTTTTCTGCCAAATATCTATTTGCCCTGATGATGTGAGCATGTTATTATTTCTTTCCAGATTGCAAGAAACCAGATATGGGTCTATACTCTCATTTGATTTCGAAGTCAGATGTTGCTGAATGTTGAAATTATTTTGCGACATGTAATAAGTGTAATCTATAGAGAATATCAATAAAAACTCAAAATATATAGTGTTATTATTCAGTGTGTGTGTGTGTGTGTGTGTGTGTGTGTGTCCGTGTGAAGTATTTAAAGCCTTATTTTATCTTACAATTATACTGCAAGATCAAAATATTTAAAATTTTCAGCAAAAAAATCAAATTTAAACACTTTAATATTCTTAAAAATAATATGTCAATCACTTTTCTAAGCTATTTTATTTCTATATATAAAATCTTAACATATTCATAGGTTTAGTTAAATCTTATTTCATGTAATTCTAATGTTACAGCATTTTAGAAACAAGTTATTACAACCAGAGATGTGAATACCTGCAAATCTCTATCTATTTTTCCTTGGCTAGACCAGTACTTAGTGCCTGGACATAGGTTTAAAGCTATATATGAAAATGATAATTATGGGCATCATTAATAAAAAATGCTGGTCTACCGCAGAGTAGCTGAACAACAAACAGAACCCTACTCATTTTAATCTCTTGGGGGGGGGTATTATTCTTTCATTTCTTTCTGATAATTTTGCTTATGTAAAAATAAATTGATGGCCTAATAAAGAGAAATGAGGTTGACAATAATCATGTGTGTGTGTGTGTGTGTGTGTGTGGATAAAGATTATTGTATAGATAGATAATGTATAGGAAATTGCCCTTTAAGTCAACTTAAAACTCACAGATGATTTCGCTCTCTATCAATACATTACATTCATTTGCATTTGCTATTTTTATTGCTGTTTCTAACTGCTTTTGCTCAAACTTTAATAATTTTCTCTCTCTTTCTCTCTCTCTCTCTCTCTCTCAATGAGATATCATACATGTGCATTTGCATGTTTCTGTGTTATTCACAAACTGCACCGATATCTATATTGTTAAGATTCATTACCATGACATTTTAAAAGAATGTTTTGAAATTTATTCCATGTTTATGTAACGTAGACCTTTATTATAATACAGCATGTAAACAATATCACCCTCGCTCTCTCTCTTTCTCTCTCTCTCTCTCTCTCTCTCTCTTGTAAACTTTCACAACACCCCTCATTGAATACACTTTCTGCATGTTTGAATTTTGTAACCGTGTAAAATTCATTATGACGCAGTTGCAGTGGGTAAAAATAGTTAAAAAGTGTGTCAGTGTGAAGTAGTCATTTTATTTTCTCGATTTGTGTATTGTTTATTATGACGTCAAGTCAGGAAAATATCTTTCAGTGTTAAACAAACAAAATGGCCGTCGTTATAACTGGTTACTATCAGTAATTCTCGAAATTAGGCAGTGTGGATAGATAGTAAAATCATTGTGCACAGATATGGATACGCCAAGAAAACATTTTGATAGTCCTGAATGTACAGTTGATGGGATAGTGATATGCCATAGTCCGTTGGTAATATGGCTTTTGATTAAATATGAATTCCAAAATGTCTTCTTGTTTAGATTTTAATCGTTCTAAACCATTTTTTTTTCTAACACATGCAGGTTCGATTTTCATGCATAACTCCATGTTGATGAGTTCGCCTAATGTCGCTATGTAACAGACGATTTCATTGGCTGGTTTTTGGGCTGGCTAAAAATAGCATTATCGGAAGAACCGTATCAGTGAGAAGGTGGCGTTCTGTTGGTGACGTTCAGATACAGCGTATTATAGTGAAGTGACGTTAGGAGCTGATTTTAATCAGATTGGCAATCTCTTACACCATCGTCCTAATTTTGTTAGGGTCCATTTTTCAGATAACACTATGTACTTTAAGTCTGGTTACGGAAACCATAGCAACGACCCTATATGTCTGAGGTCACATAATAATCTACGTTCTCTTAAAAAGCCAATTACCAACCAAAGAGCATTTAGATCGCATCACTGTCGTCTAGCACCACGTCAAGCATCATCAAGTTAATCATTAAATATATGAAATATTAACAAGATAGAGAAAAAAGATTGGACCGTAACCTAACCTTCGAAATAGTTTCACCGGGATGTAGTTATCAACACACGGCTAAAGTACTCCA